>LR738711.1:384662494-384740809 GCA_902687465.1 Secale cereale
CCGGACATCCGGCCCTCGGCCCGGACATCCGGCGCCTGCCTGCGCGCAGAGACGGGCCTGAGGCCCATGTATCCCTCTCCCACTTACCCCTTCGTGGACCTAGACTATATATACTCCTCCCCCTCCTCCATTTGAGGGTCAGCTTAGAGATAGCTCATTTGATACCTAGAGCTTTGCTCATCTAGTGGTTCATCTCCTTGTGAGTGACTGCGGCCCCTCCACGGAGAAGATCCACACGGATTCAAGACCTCTGCGGAGAAGATCCTACGGGATTCAAGGCCCCTCGCGGGAAGATCCTACGGAATATCATCAAGACCTCCTCACGGAGAAGAACCGGTTACCCTTTGTATCGTCCCTTGTTGATCATGGATCTTGTATCTCTTTGTGTTTCGAGGATCTAGCATATGTGTGACTTGTTCTTGTTGGTTTGAGTGATTCTCTCGTGTTTTCCCTCGTGTTCCCTCTCGTGTTCTTCGTGTTCATCGTGGGATCCCCTCCATTTCGTGAAAGATCTGCTGATTAGGGTTCCACCCTGTATCACTAGTGCTCGACCCAATAAACGATGGATACCATCTAACCCGAGTCCTTATGGATGGCGGCAGTAGTCTCAATCTGATATATCAGGACACTGTCCGCAAGGTGGGGATTGACCCATCAAGAATCAAGCCAAGCAGCACGACCTGTAAAGGAGTGATACCGGGCGTAGAAGCCCACTACACAGGCTCTATAAAATTGGAGGTCATATTCGGCTCTCTTGATGGCTTTCGCAGGGAAGAGTTGTTCTTCAACATAGCTCCATTCCAAAGTGGCTATCATGCACTACTCGGAAGAACGGCCTTCGCCCGCTTTAATGTAGTCCCGCATTATGCCTATTTAAAGCATAAAATGCCTGGACCACGTGGCGTTATTACGGTCAATGGAAATATGTATCGCTCTCTCCGTACGGAGGAGGACACTGCGGCCCTAGCAGCCGAAGTCCAAAACGGCCTATTCAAGCCGAATAATCTATCAATAGCGAACATAACTAAACCTTTCCGGCACACGCCTCAGTGCGGCAATTCAGATGAACCTGAGCAAGATTGACAGCTACGCCCTCATCGACTGTACCATAAGGTGATAGCATAGGTACCTCGAGTACACAATTATGCCTTAAAAATTCCTTGGGCGACGACCGGGGGCACCTGTATATAGTCCATAGTTTGACTAGACCCTATTCGGGCTCTAAACTTATCCTTTTAGGTTCATTAAACGAACAATTTTGTCATGGCCACACTGGATTTCTTTTTCTTTTCCAGGTTTTTCTTTCTCTTTTTTATAGACGGCCATCATACTCTCACCCCTTCAAGGACACATTACAAAGGAGGAAACTGTGCAGAGGTGCAGCAGGAACCCGCACTAAGGTTTCTTTTTAGATTAAGACCCTGTGTGAACCTTTTTTTGTCTTTCTTGTTGTATACCTTTTTGGCATGTAAATGTCCAAAAAGGTTTTCAGCATTGTTTGTAAGTTTGCGGCTCACCGTCTATAGAGGGATATTAATAGAGCAGCTTTATTCGCATTATGTTCGGAGTTTTCTTCACTCACCATACAATGTTCTCTTCCCGCATCAGATTGCCATATGTGCCTCGTCAATAATGGTCCATTACCAGGGGCTGTATTCAGCTCGGTATATGTTGAAAAGACCGAACACCTATAGGGAGTGTTTGGCATCCTGGATGTTTGCCTTATATGCATCAGTTCCGAATCATGTCTTGGGTCAATAGTTGGGTTGCCCGGCTCCTGTGCTTGCCCCCACGTTCCCGATTGTTCAGCTAGGATGTAAAGGGAGAACTACTGCGATTGTACTTCTAGCTTGTCCGGTCAAGTACCTCAAGAGAGAAAGCCAAAAACTGACTTTCATCATAAGCGAGAACCTGGTCCACAATCTGGCGTCTTAGTTTTAGACTATGACCGATGGAGATCTACCCCGTGTTATACGAAGGGTTGGTTTTTGCCCAGCCAGGTGCAATTGGATGCCTTAAGTAAAGGAATATCATATCCGCACCAGGGGCTAGTACCTAGCCCCACATCAAACTCCTACGACAAAGTGAAAGAAATAACGCCACATAGTCTGATTGCCTAGTTCGCTGCGCATACACCTCCTACACGGACCAAGACGTTGGATAAAGAGTGTATATGCATGCGACCGAACACCCCAGTATTATGTACGTGGGGGGCTGAAGCCGACGACTGGAAAGTTTCAAATTTAGATAAATAGTCATACAGGAGGTAAAAGACGCTGATATCATAAATAGCACAAAAGTTATATACATCGGATTCATAAGCATAGTCTTTACATCCTAATACAATCACTCGAAGATAAGATCCTTCGAACACTGGCCTTCTACAAGGCGGGCACCCTCGATGACGTTCTCGAAGTACTTCTCCGGCTTTCGGTGCTCCTTGCCTATGGGCGGGCCAGCAGTAGCTATATGCCCTGCAATCATCTTCGCCCAGCGCACTTTGACATGAGCAAAGGCCATTCGAGCACCTTCTATGCAGGCCGAACGCATCATTGCGTCGACCCACGGACTCGCCCCGACGAGACGCTTCACCAATCCAAAGTAACTACTTGTGATTGGATCAGCGGGCCATAGCTGGACTATTAAGTCTTTCATGGCCGAACCCTCCATGTTGTGCAGCTCGACCAGCTGCTTCACCAGGTCGCTGAGGGGCACCGGATGTTTTCGCGCATAGAACTGCGACCAAAATAGCTTCTCCGTGTTGTTCCCCTCCAAGGCTCAGAAGTACAGGGAGGCGTCAGCACTGCTCCTCGGAAGATCAGCAAACACGCCTGGAGAACTCCATTACGGTGTCAGCCCAATGTACTTTTGCACTCCGAAGATGCTCTGTAAGAGAAATGTCTTACCATATGCTATCTGTCGTGCCTGCCCGATTTCTTAACGGGTGCTACGCGACTTGCCTCACGCATCATGGGCAGTCTTCACTTCCGCAGCAAGCTCGAATGCCTATTCCGAAGCCTTCTTCTCAAATGCCTCACATTTGCGAATGGCATCGTTGAGGTCGACCTCGACTTCGGACACCCGAGACCGGTGCTTCACGCACTCAGCCTTTTCAGCCTTCAAATCGGCAGCCGCTTTGTCAGCGGCTACCTTGTTCGCCTCGGCCTCCTTCTTGGCCTTGGCAACCTCACCCTTGAGGGCCTCGAGCTCGGCGGCGCCAACTGTGTAATACAGAATACCATATCAGAGTTTATAAAACATACTCAAGTTAATTAGTCTTTTTGACATCTTAAAATCTGCATACCTTGCGTTTCATCTAAACGCTGATCGAATAGGTTGAGGTCCGCGTTGGCCAACAAGAGCTTCCGGTTTAGTTCGGCAACCTCCGCATCATGCACATTTGCCATAACTACTGAAGCATGCACAACACTTCAGCTCTGTAAGTATGTTATAGCATGGATACTTCGTCCGATTCTCTTCAGAATCACACAAAGCATCACGGGCTGCTGGCTATGTATGTAAATTAAAAATAATAAAGTTCTATAAAGAACATTATATTTCTTACCATAGGCTGTTGAAGGCTTCATTCTGTTTGCCCTTGACGGAATGAATCTTCTTCATCACCGCACCCATCATGGTGCGGTGTTCTTCCACGATGGAAGCACTTTGTAGTGCCCCTCCATAGAGTCCGGCACCTCCGGATTAACTCTGGGCGCCGCTGTATCCTCCTCCGCTTAGGGAGTCCGGTCTTCGGACCCCGGAGCCGCACTAGGCTCCGGGATAGTATTCGGTGGGGCCCCGGATTGTTTGGGCCCCACATCTTCAGTCTTCATGGGGACAGTCTCCCCTTGGTCGGTAGCCGCCGAGGTATTATCCCCAGCCGCCTTGTCGCCTGCCCCGCCCTCATCTCCTAGGGTGGAGGACAGCCGCTGGGAAGACACTTCGGTGTCCCCGCCAATCACGGGCGATGAAGCCCGGAATGGCGGGTCCCTCTCCATCTCTCCACGCGCTAGAGAGTTCCCCTCCGATAAGGAGGCGTCGGGGTGTCCTCCGGGAGGGTTGTAGCTCAGCAGGAGAAAAATGCTCAGTAAGCATCAAAAATACTAAACAAACAAAGGTGCAGCACTTGAATCCAGATTAACTTACGATTCAGGCAGGGGTTTCACCCTGGGCTTAACCATGAAGCTATGTTCAGACGAATCCAAACTAGCAGCGAGGGTCATCTTCCTCTTGGGTGTGGCTGTGCCTGCTTCGGCACATGCCGCCCTCTTCTTCCCCTGCCTTGCATAGGGGGCTCTGCCTCTTCTTCTTCTTCTTCCTACTCATCATCTTCCTCCAACTCGTCAGAGGAGAGGATGTTGATTTCCTTGGACTTATTGTCCGCAGGACGGGGGCTATCTCCAGCCCCCTTGCCCTTCTTCTTCTTGGTCTTCTTGATCGGCGCCTTGTATGGCGTCGGGACCAACATCGCCGTCAGCAGAGGCAATGTTGGGTCTTCGGGCAAATGCGCCGGACTCTTAATCCGGGTCGCCTTCTTCGTCTAGCCCTGTGTAACATGTAAAAACTCCAATTCCTTTTATCATTAAATAAAGGAAGAAATGTATGTTCGACAAGTTTTCCTATTACCTATGGGGCGGAGACCACAGTGCTATAGCCCGCGTTCTCGGTCTCTTCGGGCCACTCTTTCTGGCTCTTGAAGAGATGCTTCCAGATCTCCTTGTGCGTAAAGCCGAAGAGATGCATCAGTGGCTTGTCTCCTACCGGATCGAACTCCCATAGGGAGGAGCCCGGCTTTGGCAAGGGAGAACAAGCCGGGTCAGCATCACCTGGACCACGGACAAGAGTTGGTGCCCATTGGAGATCACGCAGGACACACGACTCTAGAGTGTCGTCACTTTAGTTGAAGACCCCCAGTCCAGACCCTTTTTGGTCCAGGAGGTCATCCTCTTTGGGGATCCGGATCTGAAAGCAGGCTCCACCGCCCATTTGGCGTTGCGGGGTTCGGTGATGTAGAACCACTATTGCTGCCAGACCTTATTCGTCTCCACGAATGAACCCTTGGGCCAAGTTGCATTCGGGAGCTTGCTAATCATGGCGCCCCCGCGCTCTGCGTGCTGTCCGTTGATACGTCTCCAACGTATCTATAGTTTTTGATTGTTCCATGCTATTATTTATGAAGTCTTGGATCTTTAATGGGCTTTATCATATACTTCTATATCATTTTTGGGACTAACCTACTAACCCAACGGCCCAGTCTAGATTGCTGTTTTTTGCCTGTTTCAGGGTTTTGCAGAAAAAGAATATCAAACAGAGTCCAAACGGAATGAAACCTTCGAAAGATAAATTTTTGGAGAAAATCACGCACGAGGAACTTGAGAAACACGTCAGAAGAGCCACGAGGGTGGGGGCGCGCCCCCTGCCTCGTGGGGCCCCCGTGACTCCCCCGGTGTCCTCCTTCCTCCTATATAAGTCTATGTACCCTGAAACCTTCGCGAACACAGAGAAAACCCTAATTCCACCGCCGTAACCTTCTGTTCCCATGAGATCCCATCTTGGAGCCTGTTCCGAAGCTCCACCGGAGGGGGATCCATCATGGAGTTCTTCGTCATCATCATCATCGCCCTCACCATGAGTTGTGAGTAGTTTACCACAGACCTTCCAGTCCATAGCTAGTATCTAGATGGCTTCTTCTCTCTCTCTGGATCTCAATACAAAGTTCTCCTCGGCCTTCAAGGAGATCTATTCGATGTAATCTCTTTTTGCGGTGTGTTTGTCGAGATCCGATGAATTGTGATTTTTTGATCAAGATTATCTATGAAAGATATTTGGTTCTTATCTGAACTTTTTATGTGTGCTCATAATATCCTTGCAAGTCTCTTCGAATTATTGGTTTGGTTTGGCCTACTAGATCAATAGTTCTTGCAATGGGAGATGTGCTTGGCTTTGGGTTCAATCTTGCGGTGTCCTTTCCCAGTGATAGTAGGGGCAGCAAGGCATGTATTGTATTGTTGCCATCGAGGATAAAAAGATGGGGTTTATGTGATATTGCTTGAGTTTATCCCTCTACATCATGTCACCTTGCTTAAGGCGTTACTCTGTTCTTATGAACTCAATACACTAGATGCATGCTGGATAGCGGTCGATGTGTTGAGTAATAGTAGTAGATGCAGGCATGAGTCGGTCTACTTGTCTCGGACGTGATGCCTATATACAATGATCAGGCCTAGATAGTCTCATAATTATTTGCTTTTCTACCAGTTGCTTGACATTAATTTGTGTACCCACCGTAGAATATCGCTATCATGAGAGAAACCACTAGAGAACACTATGGCCCCCGGGTCTATTCTCAACATATTAATCTAAATCTACTTTACTTTTATCGCTTTTATTTTCTGTTCTTATAAACCAAAAAACCAAAAATATAAACTATCATCTCTATCAGATCTCACTTTCGTAAGTGACCGTAAAGGGATTGACAACCCCTTATCGCGTTGGCTGCGAAGTTCTTATTTGTTTGTGCAGGTGCGAGGGACCCGCGCATGGTCTCCTACTGGATTGATACCTTGGTTCTCAAAAACTGAGGGAAATACTTACGGTACTGTGCTGCATCACCCTTTCCTCTTCGAGGGAATACAACGCAAGCTCGAGAAGTAGCAAGAAGAATTTCTGGCGCCGTTGCCGGGGAGGCTTACGCAAAAGTCATATACCAAGTACCTATCACGAACCCTTATCCTTCGCATTACATTTATTCGCCTCTCATTTTCCTCTCCCCCACTTCACCCTTGCCGTTTTATTTGCCCTTCTTCCATCGTGTGTTTATCATTCGCTTGCTTCTTGTTTGCTCCTGTGTGCTGCTTGCTTGCTTGTTATCATGTCTAGCACACCTCTCATTATCGACACTCCCGAGAGTGAGGTCCTCAACTTTAAACAAAGGGAGGAAGAAAACTTAAAAGATGCCTGGTATAGAATTTGCCATGCTCAAAATAGATCCAATAGGAAGCTTTCCACTTCCGTGCTTCTTCACAATTTTTATGTTGGCATAACTCCGTGGAATAGATTTATCTTAGACACCATTACCGGAGGGAATTTATTGGGTAGCCACACCGTTGATTCTTATAATGCTATGACTGAATTATTTGGCACACCACCTCTTTTGGTTAATGGGACCGTTTTAACCTTGGAGCATGTTATGCAAATGTTAGAAATCATTGAAAACAAAGTTGCAACGGTAGAATTGGTAGAGAACTTGGATAAAAAAATCCATAATGAAATCACCCAATATGGATTTAAGGTAGGAGTTGTTCTGAAAAATCTTAAGGAAAAGGAGCCCTTTGTTAAAGAAAAGCTAGATCGGGATTCTACTAGAATCAATAAGCTTGAGGATGTTATCACTAATGTGGGTTCTGCTCTTTCCGCTATAAAAACTACTCCAAATACCTCTACCACTAAATTATCCAAGTTCATGTATGTCCCTAAAGACAAGGGTGAAACCTCTAGAATTGCGGATCTCAAATCCATAAGTGTTCACCCTAAATTTCTTACTTTTGCAAGAGACCCTTTTGACACTTTAGAATTTCTTGATTTCTTGCCGAAGAGTTTGATTATTAATAGGGGCAAAGAAGCGCCTAAGAATCATAAGTGCTTAATCAAAGAATTGCCTTCCAAAGATGGCAATACCTAGATTTATCTTGTATCGTGCCTAGCAAGGGGCGTAAAACGATAGCGCTTGTTGGGAGGCAACCCAATTTTATGTTTTTTGTTTTTGCTGCTGTTAGTGAATAAATATTGCATCTAGCCTCTGATTAGATGTGGTTTCATGTGTTGTTTAGTGTTTGTGTGGAGTAGAACATTTGGGAAGACTTGTGTGAAGTTTATGTGATCTTGTTGCGAAAAACAGAATTGTTAGCGCTCGATCAAGTGGTCGTCAGATTTTACTGGAGCGTGCTATTTAGTTGATTTTTTTGCAGATGATTACTAGACAAATTCCTCAAGATTCTATTTTTCGTGTGTTGTTTACTTATTTCAATGCATTTATGAGTAGTGTTGGGAAGTATGAATCATAGAGAAGTTGGAATACAGTAGGTTTAACAACAGTATAAACAAATAATGAATTCATTACAGTACCTTTGAGTAGTGATTTTTTTCCTTATACTAAAGGAGCTCACGAGATTTTTGTCTAAGTTTTGTGTTGTAAAGTTTTCAAGTTTTGAGTATTGCATTGATGGACCATGGAACAAAGAGTAGCAAAGGCCTAAGCTTGGGGATGCCCATGGCACCCCAAGGAATTCAAGGATAATCAAAAGCCTAAGCTTGGGGATGCCCCGGGAAGGCATCCCCTCTTTCAACTTCATCCATCGGTAACTATACTTGGAGCTATATTTTTATTCGCCATATGATATGTGTTTTGCTTGGAGCGTCTTGTATAATTTGAGTCTTTGCTTGTTAGTTTGTCACAATCATCCTTGCTGGACACACCTATTTGAGAGAGTTAAATATGGCCTAGGAATTGTTGCAGCACTCTATGTGATTCATTTATATCTTTTGAGTTGAATAGTTTTTGATCTAGTGCTTCACTTATACCTTTTAGAGCACGGTGGTGATAATATTTTGTAGAAATTGCTGAACTCTCATGCTTCACTTATATCCTTTTGAGAGTCTATTAAAACAGCATGGTAATGTGTTTTGGCTAAAGAAACTAGTCTTCACATGATAAACATCCAATGTCAATGTAGTAAAAAAAATCACACTAAGTGCATTGAATATGATGAAATGTTGGATGCTTGATAAATGTTTTGAGACATGAAGATAGTGATATTAGAGTGATGCTAGTGGAGTTATTATGAAATTGAGAAATACTTGTGTTAAGCTTAGTGATTCCCGTATCATGCACGTATGGTGAACCGCTATGTGACGAAGTTAGAGCATGAGGTATTTGTAGAGTGCCAACCTTTCTATGGAGGTCCGGGGCGCGCGATGGTTAACTCCTACCAAGCTCCCCCCTAGGAGCATGCGTTGACTGCTTTGTTTTGATGACTCGTAGATTTTTGCAATAAGTATATGAGTTCTTATGACTAATGTTGAGTCCATGGATTATACGCACTCTCACCCTTCCACCATTGCTAGCCTCTCTTGCATTGCACAACTTTCGCCGGTGCCATAAACCCACTATATATCCTTCCTCAAAACAGCCACCATATTATTCCTCAAAATAGCCACCATACCTACCTATCATGGCATTTCCATAGCCATTCCGAGATATATTGCCATGCAACTTTCCACCGTTCCATTCATATGACATGCATCATATTGTCATATTGCCATGCATGATCATGTAGTTGACATCGTATTTGTGGCAAAGTCACCATGCATAACTTTTTTATACATGTCACTCTTGTTTCATTGCACATACTAGTACACCGCCGGAGGCATTCATATAGAGTCATACTTTGTTGTAGTATCGAGTTGTAATATCAAGTTTTAATGAAAAGTGTGATGATCATCATTATTAGAGCATTGTCCCATGGGAGGAAAGGCTAAATCTATAAAGCCCCTCCGCAAAAAAAAAGAAAAAAAGAAAAAAAACAAAAGAAAGAAATGCCAAAGAAAAAAGAAGGCCCCAAAAAAGAAGAAAAAAAAGAAAAGAGAAGGGACAATTGCTACTATCTTTTTTCCACACTTGTGCTTCAAAGTAGCACAATGTTCTTCATTGTAGAGAGTCTCATGCTTAGTCACTTTCATATACTAGCGGGAATTTTTCGTTATAGAACTTGGCTTGTATATTCCAATGATGGGCTTCCTCAAATGCCCTAGGTCTTCGTGAGCAAGCAAGTTGGATGCACACCCACTAGTTTCTTTTTTGAGCTTTCATTCATATTTAGCTCTAGTACATCCGTTGCATGGAAATCCCTACTCACTCACATTGATATCTATTGATGGGCATCTCCATAGCCCGTTAATACGCCTAGTCGATGTGAGACTATCTCCTTCTTTTTGTCTTCTCCACAACCACCTCTATTCCACCCATAGTGCTATGTCCATGGCTCACGCTCATATATTGCGTGAAAGTTGAAAGGTTTGAAAGAATAGAGTATGAAAATAAGTGCTTGGCTGAAATCGGGGTTGTGCATGATATGAATATTTTTTGTGATGAAGAGGGAGCATAGCCAAACTATTTGATTTTGTAGGGATAACTTTCTTTAGCCATAGTATTTTGAGAAGACATGATTGCTTTGTTAGTATGCTTGAACTATTGTTATTTCTTATGTCAATATAGACTTTTACCTTGAATCTTTCAGATCTGAACATTCATGCCACAATTAAGAGAATTACATTGATAAACTATATTGGGTAGCATTCCACATCAAAAAATCCTTTTTTATCATTAACCTACTCGAGGACGAGCAGGAATTAAGCTTGGGGATGCTTGATACGTCTCCAACGTATCTATAATTTTTTATTATTCCATGCTATTATTTATGAAGTCTTGGATGTTTAATGGGCTTTATCATACACTTTTATATCATTTTTGGGACTAACCTATTAACCCCAAGGCCCAGTCCAGATTGCAGTTTTTTGCCTGTTTCAGGGTTTTGCAGAAAAAGAATATCAAACGGAGTCCAAACGGAATGAAACCTTCGCAAGAGATATTTTTTTGGAGAAAATCATGCACGAGGAACTTGAGAACCACGTTAGAAGAGCCACGAGGGTGGGGGCACGCACCCCTGCCCAGGGCGCGCCCCCTTACCTCGTGGGGCCCCCGTGACTCCCCCGGTGTCCTCCTTCCTCCTATATAAGTCTACGTACCCCGAAACCTTCGCGAACAGAGAGAAAATCCTAATTCCACCGCCGTAACCTTCTGTTCACGTGAGATCCCATCTTGGAGCCTGTTTCGGAGCTCCACCGGAGGGGGATCCATCAGGAGTTCATCATCGTCATCATCATCGCCCTCACCATGAGTTGTGAGTAGTTTACCACAGACCTTCGGGTCCATAGCTAGTATCTAGATGGCTTCTTCTATCTCTCTGGATCTCAATACAAAGTTCTCCTCGGTTTTCAAGGAGATGTATTCGATGTAATCTCTTTTTGCGGTGTGTTTGTCGAGATCCGATGAATTGTGATTTTTTGATCAAGATTATCTATGAAAGATATTTGATTCTTATCTGAACTTTTTATGTGTGCTCATAATATCCTTGCAAGTCTCTTCGAATTATTTGTTTGGTTTGGCCTACTAGATCTATAGTTCTTGCAATGGGAGAAGTGCTTGGCTTTGGTTTCAATCTTGCGGTGTCCTTTCCCAATGACAGGCAGGAGTCGGTCTACTTGTGTCGGACGTGATGCCTATATACAATGATCATGCCTAGATATAAAACCTATATGTGAGTATGTAACAAGAGACCCAAGACACTTTGTGAGTATGTAAGGTGGGCCAACTATTGATAAACTAGTACGTATATAAAACCTATTATTGTACATGCCCGCTAAGAGGTTGGATGTATATGACATGGCAACTTCTTATAGCCGACCCTTGGCTGTATTATTAACCATGCTCTTAGTGAGGTAGCTAGATAGTATATCATAGACGACTAGCTAGTATCAGACTAGCTAGCCATAGTGGGAGTAACTTCAAAAGTAACACCGACTCCAACTCAGAAACTTGCTTATGTTGCAATAAGTTAATGAGGAGAGAGATAGTTTCAGTGACTTAGCTAGTTACTGTAGCATATCATGTCCCAATGCAATATGAGTCTGTAACCTAAGAAATGAAGCTTTGCAAGACACTCCACTTATGTTACTACCCACTATGAAGGTAGTAACATATATAGTCTAGGGATATGTGTATGTTACTAGTGTACTACTCTCCATTATGGCTAGTCTCATACTTCGTCCTTTCCGGTTTAGGCTGGTTGTAATGGTATCATAAGTGGTATCGTGCATGCCAACTAAAATTTATGGATGATGTGGCACACAAGAAAGGATGTGTGATATCATATCATGATACAGTGTCATATTAAATGTTTTACTACTACTTTGTGTGATGCATGTCAATTAGTAAGGCAACCTAAGAAGTTAACTTATGATATTATGCATTAAGAAAGCAGTATCGTACCTACAGTATCATATATATGCATGCATGATACTACTAGTATATATATAATACTCCCCATTACAACCAGCCTTATAGGGCTCAAGTCATAAATACGGTCATCTATGATATATACTCCCTCTGTAAACTAATATAAGAGCGTTTAGGTCACTATTTAGTAATCTAAACGCTCTTATATTAGTTTACAGAGGGAGCTAGTACTACTCTATGATAATATATATGCACTATGAAGGTACGTACGTAGTATCATATGCATGATACTATATATATATATATATAGTATATGATACTCCCCACTATATAAGGCTGGCCATAGTGGTGGTATCATAGCCGACGATGTCATTCACTCGGAAATAGCAAGTATGCTGATGTGGCAAAGAATTAAATATATATAAAGAGGGTTAGAGTAACATATAGTAGGTAGATACCGTATCATGTTAAATGCGATGCTAATTTGTGTTATGCATGCATAGCAATAAATATGATCTATATATGATACTATATATATACTCTATATATGTATTATACTATGCGCTATAATTAATTAAAGGTAGTATCATATGTACTGTATATTGATGGTACTAGTATATCACACTCTCCGCTATACTCATGATTTCTTACCGTGGAAAAAAATTGGAGGCGAACTCATGTTTTCATTCGAACAAAAATATGATGTTAGGTAATGTAAATGTTTTCAAAGAGCACACGGTTCACTCACGGAAGCCGTGTGTCCACTAAACCGTGACCGATGCACCCCCCACCCCTCTGCCATGCGCGTGATTGAGTCGTGCGTTCTGATTGGCCAGAACCCAAACCCCACGGATCGTACGTCTGCACCGTTGGATGCTCCCAGATCGAACGTCAATCCTCATTCCTTTCGACAGGAAACGCAGTCCGGCTAGGAATTGATTTATATGCCAACATGCACGGTAAATGCAAAAAAATGTCTTACATATAGCACATGAGGCCTGAAATGCGCCAACAAATCAAACCCGTGGTAAAAAATTTATTGGTTTACGTGCGAACAATTTAGAGGCGAAATGATGAACTCACGTCTTCATTTCAAAATTAGTACTTCTTCATTTCAAACGAAATTATTCCGTTTGTGCACACGAGCGCTTAGAGGCAACCATTTGCATAGGCCTTTCCGCGCGCGCGGCGACTGGGATATTTTTCACCGTTTTCATCTAGGCCGCCAACACCCCCCACCTTCCGCCCGCGTTTCACTCAACTAGTCCACACAATCTCCTTCGCCAGCTCCCCCCTCCCCTAGATCCACAGTAGAACCCTCTCCGGCGCCGCCGTGCTCATCCCGGCCGTGTGCCTGCTCTTCGGCGTCAAGCCTACCTCCACTGTCCTTCCCAACACGAGGCTGCCCGTGCCTCGCCGTCTTCGTTTGCTCGTCAGCCACCCTCAAGCATATCGATGCAGTAACCCTAGCCTCTCCAGCGGTCCGGCCGGGTTTGCATTAAGAAGCATGTTAGTTACTGGTCTACATTGCGGTGAGGCATATTTCCTCGCATTCCCTCTTCCAATTTAGTTCCGTATGTTCCCAAATTGGCTATAAAATAACGAAGAGCATATATATGTTCATTATCTACCTTCCTTACTACATATAAGCTGTATTTGTTCCAATAAGTTACTGCCTATTTACAGATAGCTAGCGCCCGAGTCACACAAACTTAACAAATTAGCCATACATTTTCTAAATTATTGCATGGCATGTTTAGAAAGCTTGATACCAAGTTGTTATTTTATGCTTATCCCCCTTTCCTGAGTTTCACATGTGTTCTCTGTAGATGCCGAGTAGCAGCGACAACACTCATTCAGGCCATGTATCTTCATCTGATTCAGACAACCCTAGTTCTTCAGCAGATTGTGAGCGATCAAGTAGTCTTGAACGGGATAGAGCTACAACAATTACCCTTTCGGTCAGGACACGGAGGAACGCTCCAAGGAAGCCCACACACCATCCTAAAGGTGTATATGAAGTAACCGAGATTGATTTAATGTCCTGGGCTCCAATTAAACCAAATAAAGCACGCATGAGGTTCAGGAGTGTGCGTGGATTTGTTGGCAGGGCAAGGCTCAACATTAATCTACCGGGGTTTTGGAAGGCTGATGTCACATCCCTAGTTTTGTCTTGCACTTGGGTTGGTCTTGCATGTGCATCATGTTTAAATTTTGTTAAACTTGAATTGGGGATGTTCAAACCCTAGCACCTTGAAATCCAAATAGGTCTAGCTTAAAAAATGCATTCAATGAACCCAAAATGCCTTCATCAATGTTTGATAATTTTGGCAAGGCTTTGTGACCAAACCAAAATTTAGGAAAATTAATTAAGGATTTATTTTTGGGACTTTGAATTTAAATCATTAGCTATTTGAATTTGAATTATATTCATATAATTAGAATATAATTTCAAATACCCCTGAAATGTTTTAAGAGCTTCTGGAAAAGTCCATCTAGCAAAATAAAAATATTCAAAGGAGTTTTTGGCATTGTTTGAAATTGTTTAATTTCAAAAACAGTGGCAAAAGATATTAATAAAAGAAAACAGAAGATAAATAGAAAACAGAAAGAGTTAGAGAGAGGGAGAGTTTTACCTGGCAGCCCACTTACCTAGTAGCCCAGCGGAAATGGCCCAGCTGCAGGCCCAGCCCGCCACCGCCTCCTCCATGTCGTCTTCCTCCTTGCCAGGAGGATGAGCGCGCGTGCCGGCGCGTGGTCGCCGCACGCCGGCCACCTCCACCCTGCCTGTCTGCCTCCCCTTCGCCCTGGATCTCCCTCGCGACGCCACGCACCTCCCTGGTCGCTCTCCTTCTTTCTCCCATGTCTCTTTCCTCCCCTGGCCCTCTCCTCTCACACCACCGAACACGCCCGTCGCCGCCGCTCGCCGTTGACGCGCCCAGAGCCACCCCCTTGCCTTAAGGACGTGTCCCACCGCTCCGTGGTCGACCGTCACTTCTCCTCGCTAAAGGAACCGGACTCGGAGGCCCAAAATCATTGCCCTCGAGCTCGTCACCGCCGGTGGTCATCGTCAATTCGTGCGCTGGATATCCTCCCCGAGCCCGTTTGTCTGCTCTGCGAGTTCGTCGTGAGCTCCTCCTTCTTCCCCCCTGTCCCCTCACTCCCGCGCATGCTTTAGCCTCGATCCCCTCCGTTACCGTGAGTTCACCGCCGCCGGTGATGCCGCCGCCGTGGCCACAGCCACACACGCTCAAAACTGAGCACGTCACCGCACTCAGTGCTTCACCAGGAGGCTGTAGCACCCAGCCATTCGCCCCGCCGTGCCCCACAGCACCTTTTCCAACCTCGCCCGAGCTCCGGCTGCCGCGGCCGAGCTCCTCGCTCTCGCTTCCGGCCACCCCAGGCCCGGCTGGCGCCCCACCCGACGCGCGCTGGTCTGGGCTCTCGAACGAGCCCAGCCACGCTGCGAACGGGGCACCACAGCCCGTTTCCGCAGCCCTCCGCCGCGTTCGACCTCGCCGGCGGCTAAACGCCGGCGGGTTTGACCGTTTTAACCACCAACAGACTCAGCGGAGTCACTGACGTGTGGGCCCACCCCCCTAATTAGCTATGTTAGTTAAGTTAAATGCTAATTAATCTAGTTAGTTAGGTTAGTCACTGACCTATGGGCCCAGCCTCTGGGTTAATTAGTTTAGTTAGCTAGTTAGCACTAACAATTTTTATTAACTGGCTGTGCCACTGACATGTGGGTCCCAGCCGTCAGGTTTGACCTGGGCTGGCGCCTTTGACTTGCTGACGTAGTGATGATGTCACTATGACGTGATAACGCCTTTCTGGAATTTTAAATAAATCAGAAATGATTTATCTATTTCAGAAATTAGTTAAAACTTCTAAAAATCATATAAAATCAACCGTAGCTCAGATGAAAATAATTTATATATGAAAAATGATCAGAAAAATATGAGGAATCTTTTTACGTAATTTTCATGCATGTTTGAACAAGTTAAACCTGCTGATCGGGTCAAATCAATTAAATGATAATTAAATAACCACATGTGGAGTTTGAATTTGAACCTTGGGTTCAAACCAACTTCATTTAATTGTGTTGCTAGTTGCATTAGCTCAAACCACAGTATATTGCCATGTCATGATCATGCATCATATTGTCGCATTGCATTGATTGTGTTATTTCTCTGTTTGCCTGTTTTGTGCCCTCTCAGTAGACGTGGTTCCGACGATGAGTTCGATGACACCGATGAAGCAATATTACTATCTTCAGAAGTGCCAGGCAAGCAAAACCCCCTTTGAGAATCCCGATACAATCCCACTCTCGCTCCTGCTCTCTTTTACTGCATTAGGACAACAACGTTTTGAACTGCTTTTTGTTGCGGTAGCTGAACCCCTTTCCTCTGCATGACCTGTCATTTCCACAGTAAATAGTTGAAAGCCACTAGCATGAGTAGGAGTTGTTTGAGCCATGTTGGGCCTACTCATCCATGCTTGTATGTCATGCCTGCTATTGCTTAGAGTTGTGTCAGGTATGATTCATCAGGGATGAATTGGAATGGTGATGAACATGTCCTACTGTGTGTGAGCTAAGTGTGTGAACACGATTTGGTAAAGGTAGCGGTGAGAGGCCATGTAGGAGTACATGGTGGGTTGTCTCACTAGGACCGTCCTTAAGAACTGAGTTCTGTGTAAGTTGTCCAATGACTAGATACTACCACACATTGGGTTCCGGTAACTCGACCCCTCTCGACTTATTAATCAACTAGATCTCTGTCCAGGAGTTGCAACTAGTTTATGGTGTTTGTAGATAGTGTTAGTAGTCTACCAAGTGGCACCTGGTACAGATGGGCTTGGACCAGACTAGGCACCATGGCACGGTGTACCAAGCGTAGATCCATCCGTCGAGGTGGGCTCGGGAACCCTGCGCACATCATTTGGGGCCGTGAGCGACACCCCGGCCGGATCTCCTTGCGGATGGAACCCGAATAGGTGATAAACCTGGACTAGAGTCTTGTGTGGTTAGTCAGGTCATGGCCGACACCCTCGCCAGGCTTCCGCTTGAAGGTTGCCGAGATACACGACGTGTACATGGCGGTATGTGGCGAGAGCGTGTGTGAATAAGTACACCACTGCAGGGTTAACATGATCTATTCGAATAGCCGGGTCTGCGGTTATGGACTTCTTGGATGCTTACGTGGTACATAGACAAGTGAAAGTGTGTACTCTAAAATGCTCAAGACAAGTGTGAGTGCTATGGAAGGCCTTCTCGTAGGTAGACGGGAATGGATCCATAGTGGTGTATTGATTGGTGAATATGTGGACTTGTGTGCGCCACCTCAAAAGAGTTACTTGCAGCCGTAGTTCAGGATAGCCACCGAGTCAAAGCTGGCTTGCTGCAGTCAAACTCCACCACCCCTTTGTTGATACTAATGCATATGTAGTTAGTTCTGATGTAAGTCTTGCTGAGTACCTTTATACTCACGTTTGCTTAATTTATGTTTTTGCAGAGAGACTTCAGTCTCACTAGTGGTTCCGCGTGGACTTCAACGTTTAGCTTGTTACCTCAGCTACGATCCTGTGCCCTTGGGAGGGTCTTGTAGATAGTCAGGCTTCTCAGCCCTTTTCTTTTGTAGTTGTCTGTACTCAGACATGTTATGCTTCCGTTGCATGTATGCTCTGTATGTTGGGTCATGTGACCCCTGTTTGTAATAAATGCTATGATGGCTGTTCTGGGCCTTATCTATATGAGTTGTTGAGTTATGTTGTGATGCCATGTTGTACAAAACATACTTGCATGTTATGCGTACGTGTAATGTATATTGCTATGTGTGGGATCCGACACCTAGTTGTTTACCCTTGGTAGGCTATCTTACAGGGAAATGTCTCCTAGTGCTTCCACTGAGCCTTGGTAGCTTGCTACTGCTCCGAAACACTTAGGCTGGCCGGCATTTGTCCTTCTTCGTTCCTGTGTTTGTCCCTTAGGGGAAATGTCACGCGATGTTCCTTTAAGTCCTTGTAGCTTGCTACGACTTGGGTTCATACGTTGATGACCGACACGTTCGTTGCTGGGTCATGTATGCCTGTCTCTGTAATTTAGTGCAACTTTTGGTTTATAACTGGTCATGTTGGCCCGGGTTCTTTGTCATATGTATGCTAGCGACACTATCATATATGTGTGCCAAAATGCGCAAATGGTCCCGGGCCTGGTAGGTGGCACCCGTGGGGATACCGTGCGTGAGGCCGCAAAGTGATATGAGGTGTTACAGGCTAGACCTGTGTGCCTTAGGATCGGGGTCCCGACAGCTTTGGTATCAGAGCCTGACTGCCTGTAGGATTAGTAAGCCAAACTGGTCGAAGTTGTGTCTAGAAACTCTTTAGTTATATTAAGTGAATTGATTGTGGAAGGGAACGTAAGGCTCTTTTTACTCCTTGACCTTATGACCTTCTGATCTAAGTCACCTTCTTCTTTTCTACGGGGATTAAGGAACTAGGTTTTCTCTTCTATCTATCAGGATCACGTTAATGGTGGATTCAACCCTCAGTTCAGTTTCTACTACTTCTGTGTGTTCAACTGTTGATCTCAGAACCTTGACATTATGATATTGAGTGGTTATGCTATCTTTGTGCATGAGTCTCAAAAGTATTTTCGAGCATTTATAGCCGTTATGTTGTCCGAGTCATCCCAGGTCTCTAAACAATCTGATGCATTTGTAAATCATTCCTACCTGTTCTTAATGTCCTTTTAGGCCAGATTAACCACATTAGTCGATGTGTTGAGGTACTCCGTTGCCTCGACATATAGGTTGGAGCTATTACTATGACCCTAGGTGTCTTATAAGATCACCTAGTAATCTAGCAATGCTTTATATTCTCAGTGTGATGATTCTGGCCATTGTTCTCGAAAGCATCCCGTGATGCCATTTAGTTAGTAGGCATTCTACTCCTGGGTTCTTGGACCCGAGATTCACTCTACTTACTTCATGTTGATAGTGTTTGCTCTTTCCTTTAGGATATTAGTAACCTTGTGATAGTCCTCGAGGTCCGTGGTTATCGTTCTTTCAATACCATGAACCATCATGGCAGAAGTTCTTCTGAACCAAAAGATCTCAACCAGAGTGCTCTTGAGTAGTACTCCATTCATATTGTGACTCTGCCATTCCTACCTTTCGGCATAGGTTATCCCGAAGAAATATGTTGAACTAGTTCGACACGCTAATCTATGCATCCACAACTCAGAAAGTTATATGTTCCTTGAGTTGTCCCTCTTTAGTTGTATTATGACCCCCATCTATTAGTTGATAGTCATGAGTAGTTGTGCATTCGTGTTCATCAATGCCTTTTACTCTTGTGGTCCTTCAGGTCATTCTATTCTGGAATGACTAGGAGAAACAAACTCCAGTACCTCATCCATTCCTAGGATTGGGTCAAAGAAGTTGTACTCCGTAGATGAAGAATGTTAATCCATCTTCTAATCTGTTCTACCTTGGAGTATTACCATCTTTATATCAAGAATGTCATGGGAATTGCACAACCTCCTATAAACTCTTGATACAGTAATAATTCTCACCATCATCATTCATTCCTTGGTCTCCGCGTTGTTATAACCGGAATACCGACAAGTGAATTGTGATGTGTGAAATCAATACTCCTAGCAACCCTGTTGCTTGGTGGTTAATGGACGATAATCTCATTCTTAGCGTGCTAGTTACTGAACCATCATTCTAAGATTGATCGTGCTACCTAGTCCATATTTCCTGGTGCACTTTTTGATCAATGAGTTAGGATTGTATCAATCTCTCGCTCTTTTGATCATATCGACTTGCCCTGAAAAGCATGACTGTTCCCAAGCTTAATAACATGTCGGTGGTTCATGATTTTCCGATTATCTTCTCGGAAGTATTTCCAGGTTGTTCCCTGACCGCTATGTTGAGCTCATGATCAAGTTGGTTTCTTGTAACCAATCCTTCTCCAGGAATCTGTATTGCATACCCTTGAGCTAGTTGGTTAAGCTAGACAACAACTTGGAGAGTTGGAAGATCAAAGCTTGTCCGACCTAGCTCATCCCTAAGGGATATGTTGTATCTGTGTTGAAGAAAGATGGTATTTCATCGATTGAACCTCGTGATTAGTTAATGGATCTATCATCTTATCCAAACTTTGATTTGAGTGTGGGCTATTGTCAGATCAAATCAGAACCAACGATATTCGTAATGTTGTCTTACTCGTGGTTGTTTCCTCGAGCATACACCATTATATCTTTTGGGTCTGACCAATGCTATCGCTTTGTTCACATAGTTGTGGAATTCCATCTTCATGGAAATCCGGATGACCTGTTGTTGAGCCCATCAGCAATATTTTCATATTATCCATGATTCATGTTGGACATATATGTTAGTGTTGGAAACTTTTATAAGCATTATCTTCATGTCCCATTCATGAAGCATATGTTGGATGAAAGAAGTGACTTCCTCTAGTTCATGTGCATTTGATGCAATTTGCCGCCATGAACTCGAGAAAATTTGCTTTTGCCTCCTTTGGAACCATCCCAAGTTAGTCATGCATGTGCAAAGTGCTCTATGGTTTGATAGGTTGGCCGCCTCCACTCCCTATGTGTTCCTAGCACACCAAGCCACCGATTGATTTGTTCAAGGAGAAGAAGTTTCTTCTTAAGAGCTAGACTTATGCAAGGACTTTGATATCCTCGATGATGGTTCCCACCTGAACTCGGTAGTGAAGAAGTACACCCCTGCAGGGTTAACATGATCTATTCGAATAGCCCTGTAGGGTTAACATGATCTATTCGAATAGCCGGGTCCGCGGTTATGGACTTCTTGGATGCTTACGTGGTACATAGACAAGTGAAAGTGGATACTCTAAAATGCTCAAGACAAGTGTGAGTGCTATGGATGGCCTACTCGTAGGTAGACGGGAATGGATCCATAGTGGTGTATTGATTGGTGAATATGTGGACTTGTGTGCGCCACCTCAAAAGAGTTACTTGCAGCCGTAGTTCAGGATAGCCACCGAGTCAAAGCTGGCTTGCTGCAGTCAAACTCCACCACCCCTTTGTTGATACTAATGCATATGTAGTTAGTTCTGATGTAAGTCTTGCTGAGTACCTTTGTACTCACGTTTTCTTAGTTTATGTTTTTGCAGAGAGACTTCAGTCTCACTAGTGGTTCCGCGTGGACTTCGGTGTTTATCTTGTTACCTCAGCTACGATCTTGTGCCCTTGGGAGGGTCTTGTAGATAGTCAGGCTTCTCAGCCTTTTTCTTTTGTAGTTGTCTGTACTCAGACATGTTATGCTTCTGTTGCCTGTATGCTCTGTATGTTGGGTCATGTGACCCCTGTTTGTAATAAATGCTATGATGGCTCTTCTGGGCCTTATCTATACGAGTTGTTGAGTTATGTTGTGATGCCATGTTGTACAACACATACTTGCATGTTATGCGTACGTGTAATGTGTATTGCTATGTGTGGGATCCGACACCTAGTTGTTTACACTTGGTAGCCTATCTTACCGGGAAATGTCTCCTAGTGCTTCCACTCAGCCTTGGTAGCTTGCTACTGCTCCGGAACACTTAGGCTGGCCGGCATGTGTCCTTCTTCGTTCCTATGTCTGTCCCTTAGGGGAAATGTCACGCGATGTTCCTTTAAGTCCTTGTAGCTTGCTACGACTTGGGTTCATACGTTGATGACCGACATGTTCGTTGCTGGGTCATGTATGCCTGTCTCTGTAATTTAGTGCCACTTTTGGTTTATAACTGGTCATGTCGGCCCGGGTTCTCTGTCATATGGATGCTAGCGACACTATCATATACGTGTGCCGAAATGCGCAAACGGCCCTGGGCCAGGTAAGGTGGCACCCGTGGGGATATCGTGCGTGAGGCCGCAAAGTGATATGAGGTGTTACATGCTAGACCTCTGTGACTTAGGATTGGGGTCCCGACAGCTGACACAGAAACATGGTGAAGGATACTCCGGGAGATCATGGATCACTTCAACGTTCCAGAGCAGTGGAGAATGTAGGTGGTACACGCTACACTGAAGAAGGCTAGGGATGCTTGGAGAAACCGGAAGCACATGTTGTACAAGAAGTACTTGAGTGAAGGCAAGGACCCAATCCCCGCATACCACCAAATTATAAAGGCAGACTGGGCAGAATTCAAAAGGGTCAAGGCAACTCCAGAGTTTGCTGCGAAGAGTTTCAAGCAATCGGAAGTTCAGAAGAAGAACATACACCGCCATCGTATGGGTGTGGCAAGATACTACGGCATGAAACTGATATGGAACATGAGAACCAAGAAGCAGTAGCGGCAGGTGGGAATCCGGCCTTGAGTGAAACCAATGGCAAACGTGCCAGAGACTACTTGCGGGCACGTGCAAAGAGGCATGATGACGGAA
The DNA here is from genome assembly GCA_902687465.1 of Secale cereale. Lineage (NCBI taxonomy): Eukaryota > Viridiplantae > Streptophyta > Magnoliopsida > Poales > Poaceae > Secale > Secale cereale. Next base: position 384,684,982 of record LR738711.1, read on the forward strand.
CTTATTACTTTGAAAACGCACGTGACGCCAAACTGTATGAAGTGATGGTAGAGGCTTCCATTATCCCCGAAAGGTTCTACAGGAACTCAGGGCCATGTGACATTATGTCCATTGCTCTGGACACAAAAGAGCTCCCTGGTCGTACAAGGCGTATAAGTGTTAATGTCCCGCACAAGAGGGCTTTCACACTCAGCAAAGAAGAGAGGCTCAGCATGAAAAAAAGCGAGGAGTGAAATGAAGCAGAATGCATTATTTGAAAAGTTGAAGAAGGAGATTTATTCGGCTGTTCGAAAGGATGTTGAGGAGTCAATGATGATGCAGAAGACTCTAACACTGACAGATAGCCAGCAGATGGGAGGGGAGGCGGGCATGGATGATGCTACTTATTTTGCGACAACACTACACAAGAGTAGCTGTGCATCAGCTGACCCCAGCGACACTGAGACTACAGCTGCTCGTGATGATGCTATATCTGATCTATCTGGAATGAAAGAAAGACTGAAGGGCGTGCTTACACATTATGAAGGTACATTAAAATGTACAACAGCCTGGGTTTGCCCACCCTTCTTGGAAGGTGGCCTCTTCTTGGACAATGTGCCATTGGGGCCGGGCTGTGTGAAGTGCTACGTGACTGAAGTAAAGCCTGGATTCAATGAATTTGCCCTGAAGAATGTCCTAGGTGACTTCAATGAGCAAAGGACCTTGGGAGAAACACTGTTACATCACATCAAGTGGCCACGAAAGGAAATAGAGTTCATTGAAGAGATTCCTGAAGCCCCACCAAGAGCAACCACTATCGCCCCTCTACCGGTGACGCTCTCCTTGCCACACCATCTCTCGCGGGCTGATGCATCAACCTGTGATCAGCCGCCCCATCTTTTTGGCGTACAGGCCATGTCATCCTGCACCCCAAAGCAGCCAGTGGTGAGGCCTACAACTTCTGATGATGCACCACTGGTTCAGATGCCGACCGTTTAAGCAGCGGGGGGGACCCAGCTGCAGCACATGCTAAGTAGACCAACCTGGTGGAATAGACTGCTAAGCAGTCTTTTGCTTCGGAACCGCCTGCTAAGCAGTCTTTATGTCCAGAACTGACTACTCATCAGTCTGTCGGTCTGTAGGGACCTTATCAGCATACCAATGCGTTAGCACCTCCTTCTCAGCAAACTAACGCGTTGGCACGGCCTCCTTAGCACACCGTCAAGTTGGCACCACCTGCGCAAAAACCTGACATAGCTTCAACGCATGGTCAGCAGTCCGATGCCTCTGCTCCTATAGCCAAGCAGTCCGTCACAGCAGCACCGCCAGCTCAGTGGTCCGGCAAAGATAAACCGTCTACTAAGCAGTCCGTCCAAGCTTCACCGTCTTATCGGTAGTCTACCTTGCAGCCAACCAGACGTTCTACCAGAAATGCTTCAAGTACAAAGAAGGAAGTGGCCAAAAAGGCTACACCCAGGACCATGAGAAAGCGCAGCGGGAGAGGGAAGAGGAAAGAGAACGATTGCCTCTTACTTAAAGCACTCATCGCCCAGAACCAAATTAACAGCAGCTTGTTTGAATCGGGGAGTAATATTCTTTCTGATGGCTTGGATGATGAAGAAGTAGAATTGTTGCTTGCTAAAAGTAAAGCATATGCACTTGAAGCGCAAAATTACGTCCCTGGCCAGCCATTTCTTGTTGGAAAATACTCTGATGAGTGCAGCTCTAGTTGCCGCGAGTTACATGAATATTGCATGGATCAAATGTTAGAAGGTCATCACCATTTGCTAGTCCACTATAACAGAGATCATTTTGGACACGATGCTGGTTCCATCAGTGTGAGTTTCGAGGACTTACATCTCTTCTTCAACATCAACGCGCTCGATGCCACTCTTGTTAGATGAGTGATTTTGTAAGTACTTAACAAACTCTGATCAACTTCTCCATAAAAAGGTTGTAAATGATAAACAGCTAACTGCATTTTATTCCTCTCAGGAGATTGAACACGCAGAGAAGACAAAGTGAGAGTGTGTATTTCATAGATCCTGCATTAGCAAATGGCACAACATTACATGAAAAGAACCGACGGGACTGGGCCGTTAACACGGTCGTCCGTGTCTTCAAAAACACGTCCCATGCAGAATCATTTCTCTGGCCATATCATGAACAGTAAGTCAAGTACATCATTCGTAAGTTTATGGCTTTCTTCATATGTAGCAATCACTGGATATTGGTATTCATTGTTCCAAACAAGAACACAGTTTACTACATCGATTCTCTGAGAGAGTCAACAAACGCTTGTAATATTTTTTATTGAACACAGTTTACTACCTCTACATCACGAGATCGAATACCAAACAAGAACACAGTTTACTACATCGAAGAAGGACCGTGTTCAATACCTATTTTGTCCAAACCTCTTTCTATTTCAATCAATGGAATTTATTTACCATATGTTCAATTGCAATTGTTGCGAAATCTGATGAATGTTCTTCCTGTGGACCGATTCAAAATGGGATATTTTTGTTTATTTGTTCAATTGAATATTGTGGCGAATTTGCTTTTTGCGTGCCGATTCAAAATCGGATATTTTTGTTTTAACCTGGCAATTGCTCCACACATGGTTCAACTAAATGTGTGTGCGCGATCCAGATCGGAACGCATACGTCAACCGTAGCGGAACTGTCAGTGATGCACAACAGATCACAAACGATTTGTAATGCTACTACTTGTGCGTAGGTTCTCCGGAACCGTTTGTGATATTGCGTTATCGCACACGAGAACTGGGAGTAAACCGTGCCCAATGAAAAATACAATCCCAGTCATATTTTTTCCAGGAAATGTGTGGGATTCCAAACGAAAAGCACACGTCACTCTTGCGGCAATCGTCCATGATACCTAACAAATCACAAATGGCCTGCAACACTTGTATGTGTGCGAAGGGGCTCCTGAACCGTTTGTGATAGAACATTATCGCATACGGTAATTGTTGGAAAAACGTGTTCGATGGAGTCTAGCATGGAAGACGGGTTACGCTGAAAACTCGTGTGCGATGGGGCACAAATCACACACAGTTCATATGTTGCCCATCTGCCTTATGTACTGTTTCCCAAATGGTTTGTTATGACAGACCGTATGGTTTCACTTCATCATTAGAAACGCTTAATCACCGATACCACACGTGCGAAGGAATTTAGTGTGTGCTGCATCGCACAGGATTACATTTTGGAAGGCCTCTGGATCACTGTTCCATATCTCCGACGGTTTCTGGGTCATGTGGGAAGGACCCCCTCACACACTTGGTGACAGTTCGGAAGGCCGTCGCGGAAAGGGGTAAAAACCATTTGTTTAGGACCGACGCGCACCAGTTACATATCAATATGCCATTCCTTTCTATTATTCAGTACCTATTCCATCTCTCTGCCATAGCATGTTTCATAACTGAAGCACCATTCTTCTATATAAGGCATGCAAGGGGAAGACAACTATTTTAGAATTTGAAGGTTTACAAAGGTCTTTGCAAAAGATCAAAATGCCAAGAGATAGTAAACTAACTCCAGTGTTCATCGATATTTCTCCATCACAGAGAAACCCAATTCCTACTAATAATAAGCAGATTCAAGTGGCCAAACAACTAGTCCGCCCCAGTCTAGCAAAAATATGTCAACCCCATTCAACAAAACGTGTGCGTGTGCTCACTGTAATGCCCAGGATGCGACTATATCTCCTATGTGTCGAGGCATGAGTTAGAGACATAATCGCATTCTTGAATGATCGCAAGCATGGTATCTTTGCACAACTCATGTAACGAACAGTGATGTATGAGTTAAATATTTGGCTTACACTCGCCACATCACACAATTAATTCAACATTCATACATTCATCCAAATAACACTGGGTCCGACTACGGACGAAATCAAACGAGAAAAGATACCACAACCACAAGTCCTGATCGCCCCTAGTAGGAACCACTATTGATCATCGGGATACGTCACATACATACGACCGCACTCTTCATCAAAATCCCATTGAAGTTCTTGTCCATCTCCTGCATTATACTCAGTTGTACCTGCATCTAGTGTGTGTTGTAATATGTGAGTCACAAGGACTTAGCAATCCCATTCCCGGGTATCAAAACTAACAAAGCCTTTAGGTGTGGAGAGGTAATAAAGTGTCTGCAGCAAGCACTAAGCAATTAGCTTAAGAATTCAGAGCGAGATGAGGATATGTGCCAACGGTCGCCCAAGATGATCAATAAGTGATCCTAGCTACTCACGTTCAAGCATAACCCCACCGTGTTCACTTTTCGAAACCCCTTCGAAAAGAGACCGTCGCGGTTACACACACAGGTAATGTATTCTTAAGGATATGGTGTCAAGTTATCTACAACCGGATATTAATAACTTCCCATCTTCCACATAACCGCAGGCACGGCTTGCGACAGTTCATAACCCTGCAGGGGTGTCCCAACTTAGCCCATCACAAGCTCACGATCCGCAGAGTCGCAACTCCATGTTGGGAAGACCCGAGTATTCTCAGAATCCCGTGCTCAAGATATTACGACAAAGGAAAAAATAATCCAGCAAGACCTCCCGACATGCCGACACCCTGATAAGAGCCACGCTATCTCGTCTCAGTCCACGATCGGATGAGATAAGTCCAAGTTGCCAAGGGGGCGACGCAAGGTGCTCTAGGTTGGACGAACACTCATGAGGAGCACTGGCCCGGGGGTTGATTAAGAACTCGGGTTTATAACTCCCTATGTAAGTTTTTAGTTGTTAGGGAAATGTAGTACCAAGGTTGGGCCTTGCTGGAAAAGCTTTAAGCAATGCGAACTATCAAGGGGGGCCCATAAACCCCAACTGTGTTAGGAACGCAAAATCAAGGAACATAACACCGGTTTATCGGGCCAAGCCTTCTGCCCATTACAAATATATATGTGCATTAAGCATTAATTGATTATGATATATATATATATATATATATATATATATATATATATATATATATATATATATATAGTGTTATCCCAATAAAGAAGTCCAAACATGGAGCAATCTTAAAACTTCACCTGCAACTAACAACGCTATAAGAGGGGCTGAGCAAAAGCGTACTTAGCCAATCAACGATTTGCTAGGAAGGTGGTTAGAGTGTTTCATGGCAACATAGGAGGCTGACAAGACAAGAATAGTTATCGAGGCATAACTATAGAGCGAGACAACTAGCTAGGCAAAGATAGAGGTGATATCGGGGAACGGTCATCTTGCCTGTTAAGTCCTCGGTGGGATGGTAAGACGGCTCATCAAACTCAGTCTCCACAAGATCCTCGAACTCGGTATAGGCTCTCGGCTCTACCCAACAGAAGAGCACAACAATGGTACAAGATCAATCACGGTGCAATGCACAAACAACATGATGCAAGACATGTCCTGGGATGCATGTCATGATGTGCGTATGCATGAGGATGCTCTCGAGCCTAAAGGAGAAGATGATGGAAATGGATTCATCTTGGGAAACCAAGCAAGCCACGGGATAGAGGGGAAGATTTCGATCGAAATCGATATAAGGATCATTGGAATCAGATGCACGGTTTGCAAATGGCAAGCAAAACAAGATGCAATGCAAAACTGCAGTTAACAGCAACATGGCATCTTTGGAGCATGGTATAATTATGCTTCAGCACCCAAACATGATGTCAAAAGGTATGGATGTGAAATAGACATGATTCTTAAAAAACATGAACTCAAAGCACACCCAAAAACTTGGTGGAACACAATTATACAAGCATGGCAAGATTCAATAAGTTAACAGATTTCTCAGAATTTGTGAAATTTACTAGGCATGCAATCTGGAACGATATGTTGCTGCCTTTGGAGGCACACAACAGCAAGCAAAACAAGTACAACAAGCATAAAATTCACATGAGCATGAAGAATACATAATATACTTCCAATTCATCCAAAGAAACAATTGATTCCATGCAAGGGTTTCTTAACATGAGCTTTGCCAAAATGAATGTTCTATTAATAGGCTGACAGTTCAGATTTCAAGCATTTTGAGAGCAAGATAACAACAAGCTACAACAGGGCATATAAGTAAACAAAGGCATGGATTGATAGACAACAACATGGACATCAAGACATGCTCACTAGTTATTCCAAAACATGCATGTAAAAGGTTATGGCATCGAGTTTACATGGCAACTTGTAATTACATATTCCAGACTTAGCAGTTTTTTCACTAAGTGTAAAACAACAACATTGACCTGGCATGTTTACAAGCTTGCTTAAGTCACCACAAAGCATATCATGGAAAACCAAATACACCACTTCAAAGACAACATGATTATGCTCCTAAAGACATGTTCCTCAAAAGAATTCCACACAAAATGCTACGAAAAAGACAAATCATCAAGTGATAACAATTTCAACAACTTAACAGCCACAAACACTTTTGCAACAAGGTTAAACATGGCACAATGCAACCTAAAATGTATGCAAATGCATCCATCTTGAAGACATCACAAGACGAACATTTTGACATATCATACACTCCATTTGGACCAACATGCACAAAGTTACGACCTCAGGAACATGCACACCTATTGTTAACACAAAACTAGTGCTGAAACAGTAACATCACATAGCAGTTTTGCAATGAAGATTAAGATCACTAGATGAACACTAACATGCACAAAACTGATGCCAACACATAGAGCACTTCGAGACGAACATTTTCCATATAACATATGCGCGATTCGGAGCTACGGGCACGGAGATACGACATGATGAAGAGGGCATAAAAATATTGGGATTTCGGGAGTTAGAGAAATTTACCCCTCCGAAAATGTCAACGCGAGATGGGATGGAGCGGGATGGGGAGATCCGGGCGGAGCGGAATGGAGTTTGGTTGGGCGAGGTGGTGGATCTCGTCAACCACCGGATCCGGATCGGCACCGGCCGCTCCGACGAGGACGGTGGCGGCGGTGCTCGCCGGAGCAGCGACGTTGGCGGCGAGGAGACCGGCGGGATGCGCGGGGCTGGTGGTGCGGTGCTGCGGCGACCAGAGGAGGAGCGGCGGGAGGCGTCGGGGGTTGAGGCGGGCGGCGGAGGCGGTGTCACGGCGGTGTGGCGGCGGGGCCAGCGAGCTCGCGGCCTGGCTGCGGGCGGCGGGAGGCCCAGCGGCGGCGGAGCACAGTGCGGAGGGCGCGCGGGCCGGGAGGAGTGGAGCGGGCGGTGGCGGCTTCGGGCTGGAGGGCCTGCGTCAGGTTGCAGCGGGCCCGGCGGTGCAGTGGTAGCAGACGGCACGGGGGACACATGGCGGCGCGCGATTCGCCGGGCGCGGCGGCTGGACGCGTCCGGCGCGGTGAGGAGGGATTTGATCTAGGGTTTCGTCTGGTATTTGGGGGAGATGGAAATATTTATAGGTGGAGGGAGCTAGGAGAGTCCAAATGAGGTGCGGTTTTTCCCCACACGATCACGATCCAAAAACCGAGAGTAAGGAGGTGGTTGGGATGGGCTAGTGGGCTGTTGTGCAGGGGTGCTGGGCCAAAAGACAGAGGGATTCCGCGGAAAACGCGGTTAACCATTGGAGTATCAAACGACCTCCAAACGAGACGAAACTTGACAGGCGGTCTACACGCACTATAACAACAACACACGTCAACTTTCACCCCTTTTCGAGAACGTTTTCTGGCCACTTACAAAAGGAGGATTCGGAGACACCACGGCACGCGTGTGAGTATCGGAACTCGAAACGGACAATGGGGAGAAACAAACATGGCCGGGTGCAAGTGATAACACGAATGCGATGCAATGCACATGATGACATGACATGGTAATATGCACACACGCTCAACGCAAAAACACAAAATACCCAAAATGAAGTATGAGCCCAGAGTGGAATAGATTAAGCCAACGAAGAATATATTGCAATATTGGGAATTGTTACAACTATGGCGTTACAAACTCTCCTCCACTACAAAAAGATCTCATCCCGAGATCTAGGACTGAAAGAAAGCGGGATACTCGGAACAGAGATGATCTTCACATTCCCATGTAGCTTCTCGGTCGGTATGGTGTGACCACTTCATTTTCCAGAATTTGATGGACTTGTTGCGTGTCTTGCGCTCAGTTTCTTCAAGGATAGCAACAGGGTGCTCACGATAAGACAAGTCTTGCTGAAGATCAATCTCTTCGAAAGGAATGGTGCCTTCAGGCGTCTTGAAGCACTTACGGGGTTGTGACACGTGAAACACGTCATGCACATTTGCAAAGTTGGAGGGAAGCTCGAGATGGTAGGCTAGATCGCCTCTCTTTCCAATTATCTTGAAAGGGCCCACGTATCTTTGAGCAGGCTTGCCCTTGATACCGAACCTCTGAGTGCCCTTCATGGGAGAAACGCAGAGATAGACATGATTTCCAATGTCGAAAGCCAAATCTCGGTGTTTGCTGTCATAGTAGCTCTTCTGGCGCGATTGCGTGGCTTTGAGATTCTGACATATGACTTTGAACATCTCTTCGGCCTTTGAGATAAAATCATCGCCAAGGAGTTGACGTTCACCAGTCTCGGACCAGTTGAGAGGGGTATGGCACTTTCTGCCATAGAGAATTTCAAACAGTGCTTTGCCTGCACTTGCTTAGAAGCTGTTCTTGTAGGCGCACTCGGCAAACGGAAGGAAATCTTCCCATTTCATACCGAAGGAGATGACACATGCCCTGAGCATATCTTCAATAATTTGGTTCACTCTTCCGACTTGGCCACTAGTCTGAGGGTGAAAAGCTGTGCTGAAGCAAATCTTGGTACCCATAGCTGACTGGAAGGAATCCCAGAATTTGGAAGTGAACAAGCTTCCACGATCTGAGGAGATTACTTGAGGGATAACATGCAAAGAGACAATTCTGGAGGTATACAGCTCTGCCAGTTGTGCTGCGTTGATGGATTCCTTGACTGGAAGGAAATGAGCCACTTTAGTGAGCTTATCAATCACCACAAAGATAGCATCGTTTCCTCACTTGGACTTGGGAAAACCGGTGATGAAATCCATCTCAATGTGATCTAGTTTCCACTCGGGAATAGGTACAGGTTTACGAAGTCCGGCTGGACGTTGATGCTCTGCCTTCAATCTTCTGCAAATGTCAGGACCCCGATCCTAAGTCACACCGATCTAGCTTGTAACATGTCATATCACTTCGCGGCCTCACGCACGGTATCCCCACGGGTGCCACCTTACCTGGCATACACACAATAGGTGTCGGATCCCACACATACCAAGCATTTCAATCATACACACAATATGCTCAATATGTGCAAATACAACATTGCATCACAACAGAACTCTTTGACTCAAAGTACTTTATTTAAGAGGCTCCGAAGAGTCATACATAACATATCCATACAGGTAGTGGTCACATGACCCAACACTCAAGTCATACAATCATACAAGCACAAGCGGAAGCTAACATGTCTGAGTACAGACAACTTGGAAATAAAACAGGCTTGGTGTAGCCTTACTATCTACAAGGCCCTTCACAAGCTCAGGATCTCCGTCTGGATAGCAACCTACTCATCGACGTCAACGTCTATGTAAAACCCATCAGAAGGGGCAGGGTTCTCCTCTTCAACAGTTATTAAGCAAACATGAGTGCAAAGGTACTCAGCAAGTCTTACAACAGAACCTATCATACATGCATCATTATCAACAAGGTTGTGGAGTTCATAGCAGCAAGCCAGCTTTGACTCTTGGCTAACCTATACTACGACTCTTAATAGATTGCAAGATAAGACTACGTACACGAGTCCTCTACTCACCATAACAATACACCACCGTGGATCCTCTTCCGTCATCCTACGGAAGGGCCATCCACAGCACTCACACTTGTCTTGAGGCTTTTAGTAGTATCCATCAACTTGTCCATGAACTGTAAGAGCAACCAAGTAGTCCGTACCGCGAACAACGGCTATTCGAATAGATTGGTAACCCTGCAGGGGTGTACTTATTCACACATGTTTCCACCACTTAGCGTCTGCACACGACATGTGCTCGGCAGACTTCAAGCGAAAGCCGACGTGGGTGTAGACCACGACCTAACCAACCACTCAAGTCTCTCGTCCAAGTTTATTGCCTATTTGGGTTCCATCCGTGGGGAGATCCGTCCGGGGTGTCGCTCACGTCCCCAAACGATGTGTACAGGGTTCCCGAGTCACCAAACGGGCGACCGGTACACCGTGCCACGTACCTGCCGCATCACAGCCCACCCCGAGGGTCAGCGACGTGCACGACTAACAGTAAACTACAAACACCAGAAACTAGTTGCAACTCCTGGACAGAGAACAAGGGCGGTTAATAAGTCGAGCGGGGTCATATTTCAGGGCCCAATGTGTAGTAGTAGCTCTAACTTGAACCACACATACAGATCTCGGTTCCTATGGACGGTTCCAATGAAACAACCCACCATGTACTCCTACATGGCCTTTCATCGATACCTTTACCAAACATGTTCCACGCTTCCCTCTCTTTATCGAGCATGATCATTTCACTCTGATCCATCACCGAGATGAACCAGACCTAACACCACTCTAAGCATAGCAGGCAACATAAACAAATAGCATGGTGGAACACACATCACATGGCTCAATCAACTCCTACACATGCTAGTGTGTTTCAACTATTTAGTGTGGCAATGACAGGTCATGCAAAGGAATGGGGTTCAACTACCGCATCAAGTAGCAGTTCACACGTTGTTGCCTTAATGTAGTAAAAGAGAGCAGGAGCGAGAAGATGGGTTTGTATCGGAATGATCAATGGTTGCTTGCCTGACATATTGGTTGTCGGGTACTGCTCTTCAGTCGGATACGCAGAAGTATCCTCGGGAGCAGGACCTACCACGGAGAACACCGGCGATACAATCAATAAGCAAACAAATGCAGCAATATGATGCATGCTCATGATGTGGCAAGATGAATGTGTTTTGGGCTAATGCAACTATAAACAGAAGGGTTTGAGCCTATTTGAATCAAAGATTCAAATTTATACCCAAACTATTATTTATTAAAGTGCATTATCATGTTTTAATGTGAACAGCAAGGTTAACTTGCTCAAACATGCATGAAACCAGTGCCGTTGGAAAGATTGGATTTTTCTGATCAATTTTCATATATAAATATTTTCCATCTGAGCTACTGTTGAATTTATATGATCTTTTGAATTTAAAGCATTTTCTGGAATTTCCTGAATTGTTTTTAATCAATTAATCCCAGAAAAACATTTACTGCGTCAGCATGACATCATGCTGACGTCAGCAAGTCAACAGGGCGGTCCAGGTCAAACCTGACCAGTGGGACCCACTGGTCAGTGTCACAGTTAGTTAACTAACTAATTAAGATTAGTTTAGACGCTAACCTAGGTTTGACTAACAGGCAGGGCCCACATGTTAGTGACCCAGGGGGTGAAACCCTTGGTCAAACAGGGTTGACTCATCGGCGTTTAGCCGCCGGCGAGGCCAGACGCGGCGGTTAGGTGCGGAAAACGTGCTCCGGTGACCAAATCGACGGCGGAGCACACCTACGGGCAGCTTGGAGTGAGCCGCGTCGAGTGGTGGTGGTGGTGGCTGGCCTCGGGGTCGCTGGAAACGATGCCGGCGACAAGTCCAGTGGCTGGCAGAGTTCGGGCGAGGACGAACTCGTCGGTGCGGTGCTCCTGGAGGCGCGTGGATTGGTCCTACAACACCTACGCGAGACAGTGAAGCTAGTGGGCACGATGGCCGGGCCATTAGATGGCCGGAGCCTCGTCGGCGACGAGCTCTGCGGCGGCGCGTGCAGGTGAGCTTCGTGCAGTGCATACGGTTCAGGAGAGAGCTAACGGAGAGGATGGGGAGGTAGCTGGGCTCACGGCAGTTGCAGCAAGCGTCGAAGCGGGCTCGGGGTAGGACGTAGCTGAGCATGGTGGCGATGGCGATCTCAGCGGCCGGAGTTGGGGAAGACGGGGTCGGGGTGACTCCAGAGCAGGCGAGCGCTCGGGGCTCGGCCTGCTCGACGTAGTCGACGACGGCGGAGCGAACGGACACGGTGACGCGGCACGGGAACGACGGTGGACGCGGTTATCATGACGGCGCGGGCGCGGCAGCATCGGCCATGGTGCGGGGGAGCGAGGGAGAGGAGCTGGGGAGGAGGAGACGTGTCTGCGAGCTCGGGGGAGGAGTGGATGGTCAATCCAGGCTAGCAGAACGGCGAGGGGAGGAAGCAGGGCGGCGGGCAGCTTCGCGGCGCGCGCTGCTGCTGGCGTTGAGCACCTGCCTGCCTGCCTGGCCGAGACAAGCAGCTCGCTGGAGCGGTGGCTGGGCTGGGCCGGCAGGTGGGCCTGCTAGTGGGCGCCATGTAAGTCTTTCTCTCTCCTCTCTTTTCTATTTTATTTCTGTTTGTTTTCTTTTGCAACTTTGTTGAATTAATAAAAATGCTAGAACATTTTTAGAAATCATAAAACTAGTCATGCCCACTATATATAATATGAACATCATGGAACATTTTAGTTCATGATTATTTGGGCACATAAAATATTTTATAGCATTCAAATGCCCAAATGCAATTAAAATATGAATTAATCCAGAGACCTTTTGATGTCCTAGAAAATTGTGCACCATTTTTGGCAGAGGTTTAAGACCAAGGCAAAGATGATGAACATTTTTGAAGGGCATTTTGGGTACAGTGGAAAAGATTTTATTAAACCCTAGTTGTTAGAAGAGGGGTGCTGGGGTTTCTGTCAATCCCATTTCAAGTTTCTGTGGAAAGTAAACATGATGCACACTCTAGCTAGTCCTAATGCAAGCACTAACTAGGGATGTGACAGTAGACATCACACTCGTTCACGAATTGAGCAATTTGTCTTTTCATGCGAGTCCACCAATAGGATTGCTTGAGGTCATGGTACATCTTGGAGCTTCCTGGATGTATCGAGAGGAGTGAGTCATGTGCTTCGTTCGTTATGAGCTTCCTGAGATCACCTTTAGGAACCATAATTCTATCCTCAAAGAACAAAGTGTCTTTGTCATCAATGCGATAACAGTTGTACTTGGGAGTACCCTTGGCAATACCATGCTTCACCTTCTACACCATAGCATCACTGAGTTGGGCCCCACGGATTTGATCTTCCAAGGTAGGAGCGACTTGAAGGTTGGCAAGAAATCCTTGCGGAACAATTTGAAGGTTGAGCTTCCTGAATGACCCAGAAAGTTCAGGTTGGAACGGTTTGAGGATGAGACTGTTGCAATAAGCCTTTCTGCTCAAGGCATCTGCAATGACATTGGCCTTGTCGGGAGTATATTGAATGCTTGGATTGTACTCTTGAATCATTTCTACCAACGAGTCTGACGGAGGTTGAGGTTTGGTTGGGTGAAGATGTACTTCAGGCTCTTATGATCGGTGAAGATGTCCACTTTTCTTCCCAACAGAAGGTGTCTCCACATGATCAAGGCATGAACAACTGCTCCTAGCTCCAGATCATGTGTGGGGTAATTCTTCTCATTTGGTTTAAGCTGACGCGAAGTGTATGCAACGATCTTCTTGTCTTGCATGAGAACACCGCCGAGACCTTGCAATGAAGCATCACAGAACACTTCATAAGGCTTGGACTCATCGGGAGGAGTATGTACCGGAGCAGAAATGAGCTTCTCTTTGAGGGTATTGAATGTCACATCACAATCAGAGGTCCACGAGTACTGGACATTCTTTTGCAACAGGTTGGACAGAGGCTTGGCATTCTTGGAAAAGTTCTTAATGAACCTTCTGCAATAGCTTGCGACGCCGAGGAAACTTCGGAGTTGTTTGACATTTTGAGGACGTTCCCACTTCACAATAGCTTCAACCTTCTCGGGGTTAACAGAAATGCCCTTGGCAGAGATAATATGACCAAGATAGAGGACTTCATTGAGCCAAAATTCACACTTGGAGAACTTCGCATAAAAGCGATGCTCACGGAGCCTGTCAAGAATAGAACGGAGGTACTTGGCGTGGTCTTCCTTCGTCTTGGAGAAAAAAAGAATATCATCGAGGTACACGAGGACGAACTCATTGGTGTAGGGGTTGAATATGAAGTGCATCATCCGAGAGGAGGTGGGTGTAGCATTTGCAAGCCCGAAGGACATGACTGTGTACTCGTAGGATCCATAACTTGTCCTGAATGCGGTCTTGGGAATATCCTCTTCACGGATTCGAATCTGATGGTAGCCCATCCGGAGATCGAGCTTCGAGAAAACCTTGGCTCCTTTGAGCTGCTCGAACAATTCATTGATATTGGGGAGAGGGTACTTATTCTTAATTGTCTTCTTGTTCAATGGCCGGTAATCGACGCACAATCGTTCCGTACCACCCTTCCTCTTGACAAAAAGAACACCGCAGCCCCAAGGTGAAGAACTTGGTCTGATCAGACCCAAGCGTTTTTGCTCGTTAAGCTGCTTCTTCAACTCCTTCAGCTCTTTAGGAGAAAGCTTGTACGGACGCCGACAGGCTGGCTCCGTTCCAGGTTCAATTTGAATGACTTCAACTGGACGGTTGGGAGGCATGCCTAGAAGCTCTTCAGGGAATACATCCTCATATTCACAAACCACCAGAATCTGGGATATGGCATTAATCTCACCCTTGTCATTGAGAGCGAATAGCCTGATTGTGTTATCTCGAGCTACGAAGATAATCACGTCTACGGAAGGATGAGTTAGATTGACCTCCTTGTTTGCGCAATCAATAAGTGCGTCATGCTTAGAGAGCCAATCCATCCCAAGAATAAGATCAATGTCCGAGTTGCCGAGAACAACTAGGGAAGCTAGAAATTTGTAATCGCCCATCTTGATGGAGATATCCAGAACCAATGTAGTAGCCCTCATAGATAATGCCGAAGAAACAATTCCCAAGGGTCTTTCCAACATTTGAGAAATGAAATCATGTGTTATAGCGAACGGTCTTGACATGAAACAACGCGATGCGCCAGAATCGAATAAAACTGGGGCGTTACACTCACATCATGAAATTTTATAGCATTCATCTCATATTTTCTACATGTTTCTTACCCTCTCGCTTTTAGAAAATAAGCTTAAATGATAGAAGACTTTCAAAAGTGGGATCATGTTTGAGCAAAGTATATTGCGGGAATTTTCTGTGCCCCAATGCAGATGTAAGTACCCATTGTATATCACTAAATTTTTACATTAGCAAGTGTTTTGTTAATCGGCGTTAATCCAACCTTTATCTGATCTAAATTTATTTGTAGCAAAATGTATAATTAAAGGAGACAATATTGATTTTTGTAAGTAAAACTGCCTGGTAGTTTTGCGTACTTAGTTGCATGAGCGTACTATCTCATATCATGCACTGTACTAAATTGTAGTTTTGTTCTGGTTGCCCAATCATTCGTTGTAGGCTGGTGTGGTCTGGCCTAGTCAATGTTGCTTTCCTATTACCTTACCTAGCAGATGATAACTGTGCCATATTGTGTTAATTTGGTGTAGGCTGGTGTGGTCTGGTTGTCCAAACATTCATTGTGTCAATGTTGCTTTTCTATTATCTGACGTTGCTAATTTGGTGCAGGCTGCTGAAAATAAGAAGACAAACTCTGAAAACAGCAAGGCAACCCCATTCTTTATTTCCAACAAATCTAGGACAAGTAACATGGCAATAAGTCTGGATTAATCTATTTGGTTCCCCTCCTAATTTATGTTATGATGTAGTGTTCGAGACACTCTCCACTATCAATAATACAAGACTGCCAAAATCTCCATCTGAATTTGTCGAGTTTCCTCTGTCTCGAATCCAATGGAAAAATGTATGTTTATGAATGAATTACTGGCGAAGAAATCATGGAAATCGTGGAGGAATCAGAGGTGCACATTCTTGCGCAACAAGAACTTATCAATGTTTTCAGATAGAGTGTAGCGAAGAAGAAAGAACTTGCTCACATGCTTATGGGTTTCATCCGCGCTGAGGTTGCAGATTGTGAGGTTTTAGATCGTTAAGTTCTGTTCATTTATTTGCACTGGCATCATTCTTTTATTTCGCAATGGATGTATTTTCATGTATTACATGCTGGATGTGCAACGTTTTCCTTTGTATGTCGTACGGTTACTTAGCACGCCTCGCATTTCAGCTAACTGGTCTTTAGGAAGGCAAAAAAAGCAGTGAAATTTTTAGTTGGCAATACAGTCGTGGGCCCAAATAAAGGAAGTGGCCCACTAAACTTAATGGGCTTCCCTAATGGGCTCGCATGGGCCAAAATTATCATAGGCCTTTTGTTGATCGGTTTTTGTCATGTCCATAATTGTTCATCGTAATGGGCTCAAACTATAGATGGGCCAGAATCGAGGATATCTAATTGGGCCTACAAACATGCGCGAACTCGACTGGGACCATTATGTTAATGGGCCGTATCCAGGCCGGGCCGCTATAAATGAGCCAATAGTTAATTCTCGGCATGTTACCTCCCGGGTCGTTAACAGTCCGCCATCGAAGCGCAATAAGTGGGCCCATTTTATTTCAAAGGACGTTAACAAGCTGATTCTAAGCCCGGGCTATATATGGCCCAACTGTGTTGTGGGCCTTTAGCAGGCCGAAAGAGAAACTGTGCTAAACTCATTTATGGGTCGTTAAGAGGCCAAAACCTAGGCCTGACTGCAAATAGCCCAACTTATTTATGGGTCGTTAACAGGCCAAAACCCAGGTCCGACTGCAAATGGCCCAACTCATTTATGGGCCTTAAAGGGCTGAAAGACACACAGGGCTGGAAATTGGCCCAACACTTAAATGGGTCGCTAACAGGTCGAAAGACGTATATCCTAAAAACTGGCCCATCCCTCGAATGGGCCGTTAATAGGCTGAAACCACAAGGGGCCTATATTTAGCCCAAATATATAGCGGGTAGTTAACCGGCTCGGAATGACGATGGGCTACAATGGTGTCAAATAGTTAATGGGTCATTGACGGGCCGAATTGGCACATCTCGTATGGGCCGTGGGCTTAAATGGATCAGACACAAGTAGGCCCTATATGGTTCGTCCTGCTAATTTTGACTAGGCCGACCTCTTTCACTTAAATGGGCAATTGTTGGGCCTTGCCATGTGCCAATGTATCATAGGCGCCTCCCGTACAATGAGTGGACGACATCTGTCACAACGATGAGCTGACATGTGGATCTTATGGCCAATGAGAATTTTACACGTGGAAAATCGCCATTGGTCGTGGCTGTTAGCGGGTTATCGGATCCAAAACCGGACCCGATAGCTTAACAGCGACCCGTTATGGTGGATGCCATGTGTCGGTTACCCTTGACGAAAGAACTTCCATGATGCGACATTTATCGTCATGGAAGTGGACACTTTCGTGATGATACTTTTGGTATTGTCACGGAACACATCTACGAAAGCATAGGTCTGACTATCTTAAATTTGTCATAAAATTGTCATGGATGTATATGCATGATAGAAAACGCGACCAACTGTGACAAACATCTATTATCACGAAAGTGTTTTTTGTAGTGCAGGAACGCGACGATACGAGTAGTAGTACCAACTACAAGAAGAGCAGTAGTAAGACATACTAGTACTACTATACGTACTAAAGAGTTCAAATAACAAGAAGATCACATAGTTCTGCTGGGGGCTTAGCCCAACACACACCTAAAATAAAACTAAGCAACTAGTCCGCTTGACACTATCGTAGAACCAGCATGAGCAACAACACTGCCACCTTAGTCGGAGTCCGAGTCCATGTTGTCATGGGGAAATCTTGGCCACCTATGGGACAGGAGTCCCTTTTTGGTTTGGCGGGGGATGGGCACGTTGCAAAAAGAGCGGAGAGCGTGGAGCGGCACATGAGAGATCACACGGGCAGTTTTTACCTAGGTTCAGGCCGTCGTGAGGCATAAAACCGTAGTCATGCTTTGGTGAATTGATGGTGGAATGATGGTGTCAGTGTACAAAAGTAGGGGCGCTCTTTCTTACCCCTTGTGCACGAGTAGTCAGAGCCATGCCTATGACCAAACATAACATATCAGAGGAGGGAAGCCAGAGACGCAGGGTTACCAGAGCAACGCCAAGACAGTGGCACAAGAAGACCAAGCAAGGAGACAGGCTCTCCCCGGACAAGGACTCTTGCCGGGCGGCCTGCGCGCCCCCGGCAAGAACCCTTGCCGGGGCGATCCACCCAAACACCTCCATCACAGCCACCCTTGAGCCAGGAGCTCCAACGTCATCAACAGCATTGGAACCAAGGCTCAAGGAGCGCCCACGTGATGGCATGCAGATCTTTGTGAAGACAAAGGTCTATGGCTCCCAAGATGAGAATCAGAAGACATGACGACCGCGAGGCTCCTTGCCGAGGATGCCCACGAGGCCCCGGCAAGGCTCCTTGCCGAAGACACCCCGGAGCCCCGACAAGCCTCTTGCCGAGGGACACTCACAGAGGCCCCAGCAAGACCCTTACCGGGAACAGACGCAAGACTACGACAAGCCCTTGCCGCCCCGTCGTCGCCCCAGCTCGACAGCCGACCCACTAGCCCAGCTAGGCACCCATGTGGCGATACATGGTTCCTGGTCCAGCTAATCAAGCACCTGCGTTGTGGCATGCAGATCTTCATGAAGACCCTACCACCACGCCATCTCAGCTACCTGCCCCGCTGGCCTGGACGCGCATCGCGACCAGACGAAGCGGCCATGGACGGGACGGGCTTCTTTTCCATCCCTGATAAAGGAAATAGACACCTAAGCAGCGCATTTAATGTGTCTTGTCCCATAATGGCAAATGATAAGCCTATGCACTGTACACCTTTCCACCTCCTGTGTGCCACTGTGGCAACCCCTTTTTGACTATAAAAGGAGACCCGCGGCATAATAGAGAAGGATTCGGACCCTGGAGAGCTATACATTCACCGGAGCTAGTTCAAGAACACAAGAACTCTCGAATATACACCAAAGCAGGACTAGGGTATTACGCATCCTCGCGGCCTGAACCTGGGCAAACGATCGCTGTATTGACTCTTAGACCTGCTCTTTGCACAACCTCGCGCCCGCCAACCGTAGAAGGGATTCAAGTGATCCCATAGGTGTCGTTTCGTACCGACATCTTTGGTGTTCCAGGTAGGGGCACAGTTGTGAAAATCCACTCTAAGCAGTTATTGTAGCGGTTCTTCATCACCATGGCTCCTAAGAAGAAGACGATCGCGAAGGTCGGTTCATCTAGAGCCGAACGGCCCGTGCCGGCATGGGCTGGTGACGGTGTGGTCACAGAAGGAAGCCAAGGCGCGACCCGCGAACACCCGCGTCATTCCAGCAGCCGAAGCCTGGCAAGCGGCATCGTTCGTGTGCAAGACGACGAGCTGCACGCCACCAAGTCCAAGGGCGGAGCCGGGGCCTCCGCAGGTGACGTCGTCCCCTCCAAGAGCGGCGTCGTACCACGCACGGGCTACGCGGCGACTTCCAAGATGCCCATGGCGTGCTCCTCCCAGGTCGTGCGCGATGAGCAGCATCGCCACGCGGAGGACCCCGGCTACCGCCGCGGAAAGAGCCCTGCGCATCAGTCGTGGGATGTAGAGGATCAGCATGCTCGCCGAGGCACTGGCGAGAATGGCGTGCAGCTGCAGGCCCGTGATAGTGCTCCTTCTAACATGGTTAGAAGTCGCAGCGCGTCATGGTCCATGCCGGCGGAGGCCTTAGCATGCGCGCAGTTGCTCGTCGACTTCCCTCCTGCTACGGAGAAGCTCGACAAGTGTAGATCTACCGTTCGTAGCCTCGTTGCCATCGCCAACAAAGATGAACCTCGGCCAGCGGGGCCCTCGGGCCAACGCTCTGTCGAGCCGCTGCACACCAGCGGTGGAAGGACCGGAGCACCGCAGCCACGATGCATTCTCCTCCTCCTCGCCAGCTACCACGAGTATCTGTCTGTCGGGACGACGATTGTGATAACATATCCATAGCGTCGTCCGACCCACGGACCCACCATGATCAGCGCCAAGTTCTTCGAGAGCGTGCCCATGAGGACGCTCGAACCACCATCGTGCGCCGGCGCGAGGCGCGCCACCAGTCAGATAGGCGGGCAGGGCCCATTGCGGACCACCCAGCACCGGGAGGCTCTGGAGGCTTACCTTACGAGGAAGGTTGTCCGGCTTTACCCGCGAGTTGCGGTGTTTCCAGTGGCCCACCCACCGCACCTTCAAGCCCGACGTCGGCAAAAAGTAAAATGGCAAGACTCACCCGTCAGAGTTCCTCAGCATCTACACCATCGCAATCCAGGCTGCTGGGGCACGCGACGACAAGGTGCTTGCTAATTATTTCCCGTTGGCACTTAAACCCAACGTCATGTCATGGTTGATGCAATTGCCAGCGGATTCCATTTTTTCCTGGTCGGATTTGTGCCAAGAGTTTGTTGGCGCCTTTACGCGAGGCCACCAGGCTCATGGCCAAGCAAGCGATTTGCATGTCATCCCCCAGAAGGAAGGTGAATGCTTGCGCAAGTAATACAGAGGTTCAGCCGAGTACAATACAACATCCTAGACGTTCATCCCGCCGCCATCATCAGCGTGTTCCACCAGAATGTACGCAACCGCAAGATGCGTGAGGAGCTGGCGATGAATAAAGTCAAGGATGTGGCCGGACTCTACGTTCTAGCCGACAGATGCGCTCAGGCTGAAGAGGGAAGTAAGTACCTCGGCGCACTGTTCAAGAAATCTTCCGATTCAGCGATTTATCGTCCGATTTATCGCTACTCTTGGGGTGACCGATAAGATTATGCCTTATCTTCATCATTTATCGTTTGGGCTGATTTATCGCTATGACAAGCGATTTATCGGGAATCTACCGATAAATTGGGCCTATTTGTAGCACTATGTTTGCAAGAACTATGTTTATTTGTGTTTTGTGGACCTTGTTACGCAATATGTAATGTTTTTCTATTTTGTTTCTCATTATATCATGATTCAAAGGCTAGGATTCAAGGTAACACTTTTGTCCAATACTGTTTTGGTGTTGAATATAGCATATTTTTGTGTTGGGAACCTGGGATTTGAAAAAAATGGCCGATTAATAGTCGACCGATAAAATCGATTAATCGGCTGATTTCCGATTAATCTCTAATCCCCAGCTGACCGAGACGATAACGATAAGCGATATCCTCAACATTGCCTCGGCGATGACGCCGGTGTGGAAACCGGTTCCTTGGACAAAGACGTCCTCGCCCTGATGAAAAAGGGTCGACGCCGCAACAGAAAATGCAAGGGCAAGGCTGTGCTTGCTGTCGAGGGATCCGACAATGCCGGCACCAAAGGCCATGACCTCCAGAACTGCCGACAAGCAAAAGGCCGAACGATGTGAAATTGAAGTGTATTCCCCAGGAGGAAGGGTTGGGGCTGTTGGCAGAGATACACAGAGGCATATGTGGCTCCCACATAGGGTCGAGAGCCCTTGCCGGCAAGGCATTCCGGAAAGGTTTCTTCTGGCCCACTGCCCTCCAGGGTGCGACGGCACTAGTAACCAAGTGTGAAGCATGCCAGTTCCATTCAAAGAAGCTTCATCAACCAGCTCAAGCTCTCCAAACAATCCCTCTTTCTTGGCCATTCTCAGTCTGGGGGCTCGACATACTGGGCCGTTTCCCCCGTGTTGTCGGGGCATTGAGTACCTGTACGTTGCAATGGACAAGTTCACAAAGTGACCAGTGGTGGAAGGAGTGAGAAAGGTGACGGCACAATCAGCCATAAAGTTCTTCAAAGGCATGGTCTGCCTGTTCGGGATACCAAACAGAGTCATCACCGACAACGGCACGCAGGTCACAAGCCACTCTTTCATGCAGTATATTCAAGATCTCGGCAGCAAGGTCTATTTTGCTTCCGTTTCGCACCCTCGAAGCAACGGCCAGGAAGAAAGGGAAAATGTTGAAGTACTGCGAGGCCTCCGGAAAAGAACTTTCGACAGACTGCACAAGTGCGGAAGACGCTCGATTGATGAACTGTCGGCGGTTCTTTGGTCAATCAGAACGACACCAAATCGAGCCACTGGCCAGACACCTTTCTCCATCATTTACTGGGCGGAAGCAGTTATCCCCATAGAACTCACATACGGGTGACCCCGAGTGCTCGCTTATGATCAGCTTGAGCAAGAGCAGCCGCGCAAAGATGATGCCACGCTCCTCGAGGAAGATTGTCCTTGGGCGGTTGTGCGAGCAGCGCGCTACCAGCAGGCCATGCGCCACTATCATAGGCAAGAGGTTCATCCCGAAGCTTTGAGGAAGGTGACCTTGTTCTTCGGCACGTTCCGTTGGCCGTGAATTCCAACAAGTTGACGCCGAAGTGGGAAGGCCCTTATCGGGTAATACGAGTCACCAGGCCTGGCGCAGGCCGCCTGGAGACCAAAGATGGTATTCCAGTGAGTAACTCCTGGAACATCCAACATCTTCGTAAGTTTTACCCGTAAGGCACGGTTGCCGGGCTTCTTGGCAAGCCACCCTTTTGTACAAGCCTTGCTGGCAAGGCATGTAACCCTTCATACAAAGCCGGGCGCAGACCCTAAGCATCAATAAATGAAGCGCTCGCACCCTAAGTTTAGCATGCATGCTAGGTTGAGTCTCTTTCTCTGTTGGGGTTGATAGTGCTTAACGGTGGCTAACCCCTAGCATAGAAGTCGAGTTTGCGTCTCTCTGTTTCTTTTCCATCCCCTTGTTCGCAGGATGCATGGACATTTCTGCTGAGCTGCTTGGAAGAAAGAGAATGAGCCGAAACTCCGACCCCAGCAAAACTGAGGTTGCCAGGGGCTGCATGACCAAGGGTCAAACCACGGCAAGACAAGGTTGCCAGGACCTACAGAACCAGATAAGTCTTTCATCCCCCGCTCCTTCCTTCCGTATGGTACTTGGGCTTACGAGGCTTCGTTCGTTCTTATGCCACCGTGCTCCCTTTTTCCCTGTGTCCAACAAGCTTTGTCTTGGACCTGGGCATGGTAGTAGTGCGATCGGAAGGGAACGGAAGAAGGGCCTAACCCTACCCTGCTCCTACTTCCGCCAAGGGCGCGAATACAGTTATGGAGCGAGGGGGGGGGGGGGCAGCAAGGCTTGTTACCAGACACGTTGTTTATCTTAAGATAACAAGGCTCCGTTCCTTGGTGTGGCTCCTGCCCGCGCACGAAGAAACCCAACAAACACCCTTATCTTCATTAATACGTTGAAAATAAGTACAATTCATACGGAATGCATCCATAAGCGAGGGGGTTACGAGATTTTAAATCTTACAAAGGCCCATAGGCTTAAAAACTAAAAAGAGATAAGATGCCCATAATCCCTTTCTTGTCCCTCTCCTTGGGAAATGGAACAAGATGGTGAAGGGAAAAAGGGGAGCCTAGGCGAAGCGTGAGCAGCAGAAAGCACCAAGAGAACACCCCGACGGCTGTCCCGAAGGAGGCTGACGATGATGGCGCCGGGAGAAGAGCTGAAAGATGAGGCAGCGGGCCGGCAATGTGTGAGTTGACGCCCATGTACTCCGACATGAAAACCGCCTCCCACCTTCTTCGCCTTCTCCGGCCTCCCAACGCCAGCCGCCTGATGTCTACTACACAACCTTCTTCTAGTAGACGTTGTTGGGCCTCCAAGAGCAGAGGTTTGTAGGACAGTAGCAAATTTCCCTCAAGTGGATGACCTAAGGTTTATCAATCCGTGGGAGGCGTAGGATGAAGATGGTCTCTCTCAAACCACCCTGCAACCAAATAACAAAGAGTCTCTTGTGTCCCAACACAACCAATACAATGGTAGATTGAATAGGTGCACTACTTCGGTGAAGAGATGGTGATACAAGTGCAATATGGATGGTAGATATAGGTTGTTGTAATAAGAAAATATAAAAACAGCAAGGTAACAAGCGGTAAAAGTGAGCATAAACGGTGTTGCAATGATAGTAGACAAGGCCTAGGGTTCATACTTTCACTAGTGCAAGTTCTCTCAACAAGGATGACACAATTGGATCATATTACTAGCCCTCAACATGCAACAAAGAGTCACTCCAAAGTCACTAATGGCGGAGAACAAACGAAGAGATTATGGTAGGGTACGAAACCACCTCAAAGTTATTCTTTCTGATCGATCTATTCAAGAGTCCGTAGTAACGTTCAATCTATCATAGAGTTCGTACTAGAATAACACCTTAAGACACAAATCAACCAAAACCCTAATGTCACCTAGATACTCCATTATCACCTCAAGTGTCCGTGGGCATGATTATACGATATGCATCACACAATCTCAGAAACATCTATTCAACCAACACATAGAACTTCAAAGAGTGCCCCAAAGTATCTACCGGAAAGTCAAGACAAAAATGTGTGCCAACCCCTATGCATATATTCCCAAGGTCACGGAACCCGCAAGTTGATCACCAAAACATACATCAAGTGGATCACATGATATCCCACTGTCACCACAAATAAACACGTGCAAGACATACATCAAGTGTTCTCAAATCCTTAAAGACTCAATCCGATAAGATAACTTCAAAAGGAAAACTAAATCCATTACAAGAGAGTAGAAGGGGAGAAGCATCATAAGATCCAACTATAATAGCAAAGCTCACGATACATCAAGATCGTGCCATCTCAAGAACACGAGAGAGAGATCAAACACATAGCTACTGATACATTCCCTCAGCCCCGAGGGTGAACTACTCCCTCCTCATCATGGAGAGCGCTGGGATGATGAAGATGGCCACCGGTGAGGGTTCCCCCCTCCGCCAGGGTGTCGGAACGGGGCCTAGATTGGTTTTCGGTGGCTACAGAGGCTTTTGGCGGCGGAACTCCCGATCTAGGTTAATTTCCGAAGGTTTAAGTATTTATTGGATTTTTTGGCGTAGGGCACTAGTCAGGAGGCCCTCCGGGTAGTCCACGAGATAGGAGGGCGCGCCCCCCTGCCTAGGTCTTGCCCCCCACCGTCGTGTGCAGCCCGTGGCTCTCCTGGCCCAACTCTTTTATTTCAGGGGCTTCTTCTGGTCCAGAAAAAATCATAAAAAATTGGCTCTTCAATGGGACTCTGTTTGATATTCCTTTTCTGCGAAACTCAAAAACAAGGAAAAAACAGAAACTAGCACTGGGCTCTGGGTTAATAGGTTAGTCCCAAAAATAATATAAAAGTGTATAATAAAGCCCATAAAACATCCTAGAAGAAGTATATAATAGCATGGAACAATCAAAAATTATAGATACATTGGAGACGTATCAGCATACCCAAGCTTAAGTCCTGCTCGTCCTCGAGTAGGTAAATGATAAAACAGAATTTTTGATGTGGAATGCTACCTAACATAATTTTCAATGTAATTCTCTTAATTGTGGCATGAATGTTTAGATCTGAAAGATTCAAGACAAAATTCTATATTGACATAAGAAATAATAATACTTCCAGCATACTAACAAAGCAATCATGTCTTCTCAAAATACTATGGCTAAAGAAAATTATCCCTACAAAATCATATAGTCTGGCTATGCTCCCTCTTCATCACACAAAATATTTATATCATGCACAACCCCGATTTCAGCCAAGCACTTGTTTTCATACTCTATTCTTTCAAACCTTTCAACTTTCATGCAATACATGAGCATGAGCCATGGACATAGCACTATGTGGAACAGAGAGGTGGTTGTGAAGGAGACAAAAGGAGGGAGATAGTCTCACATCGACTAGGCGTATTAACGGGCTATGGAGATGCCCATCAACAGATATCAATGTGAGTGAGTAGGGATTGCCATGCAACAGATGCACTAGAGCTAAAAATGTATGAAAGCTCAACAAAAGAAACTAGTGGGTGTGCATCCAACTTGCTTGCTCACGAAGACCTAGGGCATTTGAGGAAGCCCATCGTTGGAATATACAAGCCAAGTTCTATAATGAAAATTCCCACTAGTATATGAAAGTGACTAAACATGAGACTCTCTATCATGAAGAACATGGTGCTACTTTGAAGCACAAGTGTGGAAAAAGATAGTAGCATTGTCCCTTCTCTATTTTCTCTCATTTTTTTGGAGGGGCTTTTTTTAGCCCCTCTCTATTTTTTTGGGCCATCTCTTTTTTATTTGGCCTTTATCTTTTTTTTGTTTCCTCACATGGGACAATGCTCTAATAATGAAGATCATCACACTTATATTGATTTACAACTCGATATTACAACTCGATACTAGAACAAAGTATGACTCTATATGAATGCCTCCGACGGTGTACCGGGATGTGCAATGGATCAAGAGTGACATGTATGAAAAATTATGCATGGTGGCCTTGGTACAAATACGATGTCAACTACAAGATCATGCATGGGAATATGACAATATGAAGAGTGTCATATGAACGGAACGGTGGAAAGTTGCATGGCAATATATCTCAGAATGGCTATGGAAATGCCATGATAGGCAGGTATGGTGGCTCTTTTTAGGAAGATATATGGTTGGTGTAAGGTACCGGCGAAAGTTGCGCGATAAAAGAGAGGCTAGCAATGGTGGAAGGGTGAGAGTGCGTATAATCCATGGACTCAACATTAGTCATAAGAACTCATATACTTATTGCAAAAATCTATGAGTCATGAAAACAAAGCAATCAACGCCTGCTCCTAGGGGGGAGGTTGGTAGGAGTTAACCATCGCGCGCCCCCGACCTCCACACAAAGGTTGACACTTTACAAATACCTCATGCTCTAACTTCGTCACATAACGGTTCACCATACATGCATGCTACGGGAATCATTAACCTTAGCACAAGTATTTCACAATTTCATAATAACTCCACTAGCATGACTCTAATATTACTATCATCATATCTCAAAACAATTATCAAGCATCCAACTTCTCATCATATTCAATGCACTTAGTGTGAAAGTTTTTACTACATTGATCTTGGATGCCTATCATGTGAAGGCTAGTTATATAGACAAAGCACATTACCATGCTGTTTTAATAGACGCTCTAAAGGATATAAGTGAAGCATGAGAGTTCATCTATTTCTTCAAAATAAACCCACCTCCGTGCTCTAAAAGATATAAGTGAAGCACTAGAGCAAACAACAAACTACTCCGAATGATATAAGTGAAGATCAATGAGTAGTTGAATAATTTTGTAACTATGTGAAGACTCTCTAACATTTAAGAACTTCAGATCTTGGGATATTATTCAACAGCAAGCAAAACAAAATAAACTAAATTGATGCTCCAAGCAAAACACATATCATGTGGTGAATAAAAATATAGCTCCGAGTATAGTTACCGATGGATGAAGACGAAAGAGGGGATGCCTTCTCGGGGCATCCCTAAGCTTAGGCTTTTGATTATTCTTGAATTTTACTTGGGGTGCCATTGGCATCCCCAAGCTTAGGCCTTTGCTACACTTTGTTCCATAGCGCATCAAAGCAATACTCAAAACTTGAAAACTTCACAACACAAAACTTAGACAAAAAATTTCGTGAGCTTTGTTAGTATAAGAAAGCAAACCACTACTCAAAGTTACTGCAATGAATTCATTCTTTGTTTATATTGGTGTTAAACCTAATGTATTCCAACTTCTCTATGGTTCATACTTCACAATAGTACTCAAAGATGCATTGAAATAAGCAAACAACACACGAAAAACAGAATCTGTCAAAAACAGAATAGTCTGTAGTAATCTGCAGGTTTCGCATACTTCTATAACTCCAAAAAATTCAAACTAAATTGGTAAACGTGAGAAATTTGTCTATTAATCATCTGCAAAAAAATCAACTAAATAGCACGCTCCAGTAAAATCCGATGACGATTCTAGCGAGCGCTAATGATTCAGTTTTTCACAGCAAGATCATATAAACTTCAAACAAGTCTTCCCAAAGGTTCTACTTGGCACAAACAATAATTAAAACACAAAACCACATCTAAACAGAAGCTAGATGCAATATTTATTCCTAAACAGAAGCAAAAACAAAGGAACTAAAATAAAGTTGGGATGCCTCCCAACAAGCGCTATCGTTTAACGCCCCTAGCTAGGCATGATGATTTCAATGATGCTCGCATAAAAGATAAGAATTGAAACATAACGGGAGCATCATGAAGCATATGACTAGCACATTTAAGTCTAACCCACTTCCTATGCATAGGGATTTTGTGAGCAAACAACTTATGGGAACAATAATCAACTAGCATAGGAAGGGAAAACAACCATAGCTTCAAAATTTTAAGCACATAGAGAGGAAACTTGATATTACTGCAATTCCTACAAGCATATGATCCTCTATCATAATAGTTTTCAGTAGCATCATGAATGAATTCAACAATATAACCAGCACATAAAGCATTATTTTCATGATCTACTTGCGTAGAAAGTTTACTACTCTCCACATAAGCAAAATTCTTCACATTCGGAATAGTGGGAGTATCATAAGAGACTTGGATACTATAGATTGTTTCCACATTAAAAGAGTAATGTTCAGAGAAAGGGTAATCATAATCTTGACAAGTTTGATAAATATAATCATCACTACTTTTTATAGCATATGTGTCATCACAATAATCATCATAAATAGGAGGCATGCTTTCATCATAATAGATTTGCGTATCAAGACATGGGAGGCTAAAAAGATCATCTTCATCAAGCGTAGCATCCCCAAGCTTGGGACAAACATTAATTGCAGCAAATAAATTCTCAAATATATCATTCTCATCAAACATAGCATCCCCAAGCTTGGGCGTTTTCATATCATTAGCATCATGGGTATTCAAAGAATTCACACTAACAACATTGCAATCATGATCATCATGCACATATCCTATGCAAGCATTCTATGTAATTCTTCTTCTAGTACTTGAGCACAATTTTCCTTCCCATCATTTTCATGAAAGATATTAAAAAGATGAAGCATATGAGGTAACCTTAATTCCATTTTTTTGGTAGTTTTATTTTATAGACTAAACTAGTGATACAACAAGAAACAAAAAGATTCGATTGGAAGATCTAAAGATATACCTTCAAGCACTAACCTCCCCGGTAACAGCGCTAGAAAAGAGCTCGATGTATACTACACAACCTTCTGCTTGCAGACGTTGTTGGGCCTCCAAGTGCAGTGGTTTTTTGGACAGTAGCAAATTTCCCTCAAGTGGATCACCTAAGGTTTATCAATCCGTGGGAGGCGTGGGATGAAGATGGTCTCTCTCAAACAACCCTGCAACCAAATAACAAAGAGTCTCTTGTGTCCCCAACACACCCAATACAATGGTAAATTGTATAGGTGCACTAGTTCGGCGAAGAGATGGTGATACAAGTGCAATATGGATGGTAGATATAGGTTTTTGTAATAATAAAATATAAAAACAGCAAGGTAACAAGTGGTAAAAGTGAGCATAAACGGTGTTGCAATGATAGTAGACAAGGCCTAGGGTTCATACTTTCACTAGTGCAAGTTCTCTCAACAAGGATAACATAATTAGATCATATTAGTAGCCCTCAACTTGCAACAAAGAGTCACTCCAAAGTCACTAATAGGGGAGAACAAATAAACAGATTATGGTAGGGTACGAAACCACCTCAAAGTTATTATTTCTGATCGATCTATTCAAGAGTTCATAGTAACGTTCAATCTATCATAGACTTCGTACTAGAATAACACCTTCAGACACAAATCAACCAAAACCCTAATGTCACATAGATACACCATTGTCACCTCAAGTAACCATGGGCATGATTATACGATATGCATCACACAATCTCAGAAATATGTATTCAACCAACACATAGAACTTCAAAGAGTGCCCCAAAGTTTCTACCGGAAAGTCAAGACGAAAACGTGTGTCAACCCCTATGCATAGATTCCCAAGGTCACGGAACCTGCAAGTTGATCCCCAGAACATACATCAAGTGGATCACAAGATATCCCATTGTCACCACAGATAAACACGTGCAAGACATACATCAAGTGTTCTCAAATCCTTAAAGACTCAATCCGATAAGATAACTTCAAAGGGAAAATTAAATCCATTACAAGAGAGTAGAGGGGGAGAAGCATCATAATATCCAACTATAATAGCAAAGCTCGCGATACATCAAGATCGTGCCATCTCAAGAACACGAGAGAGAGATCAAACATATAGCTACTGATACATACCCTCAGCCCCGAGGGTGGACTACTACCTCCTCGTCATGGAGAGTGCCGGGATGATGAACATGGCCACCGATGAGGGCTTCCCCGTCCGGCAGGGTGCCGGAATGGGATCTAGATTGGTTTTCGGTGGCTACGGAGGCTTTCGGCGGCGGAACTCCCGATCTAGGTTAATTTCCGAAGGTTTCGGTATTTATAGGATTTTTTAGCGTAGGGCACAAGCCAGGGGGCCCTCCGAGCCGTCCACGAGATAGGAGGGGGCGCCCCCTGCCCAGGGCGCGCTCCCCACCCTCGTGTGCAGCCCGTGGCTCTCCTGGCCCAACTCTTTTGCTTTGGGGGCTTCTTTTGGTCCAGAAAAAATCATCAAAAATTGGCTCGTCAATTGGACTCCGTTTGATATTCCTTTTCTGCGAAACTCAAAAACAAGGAAAAAAACAGAAGCTGGCACTAGGCTCTGGGTTAATAGGTTAGTCCAAAAAATAATATAAAAGTGTATAATAAAGCCCATAAAACATCCTAGAAGGATAATATAATAGCATGGAACAATAAAAAATTATAGATACGTCGGAGACGTATCACCGCACAAGGAGGCGACCTCGAAAAGTTCGAGGGGCTGGTGGTGTAGATGATGGTGCTGCAGACATCACCCGGGGACGGCGTATCCGCCGCCTAGTCGACCCCGTCATCCTCCCGCCCACTGCCCTCGTCGGCATTGTCTCTGACCTCCCCATCGCTCTTGCTCAGGGTGGAGTCTTCGTCATCAGTCGAGCTCTCCGCACATCACCCTAGTCTGTGTCACGAGCGCCCGAAGACCTTGATAGGGAGCAGATCGCTCTTAGCCAACCTAAAGCAGAGGACGTGCCCCTTCATCAAGCAGTGGGCGCGTGCGAAGGTCTTCCACCCCCGGCAAAGGAGCATTACGTGAAGAGCGGGGAACTTCATGTCCACCCACATGGCGCCATGGCAACACCCCTCCATGTAAAGCATCAACCTCGATGGTTTATCGACCTCCAACACCTTCGTGAATGCTTCGGGAAGACGGAGGCGACTGCGTGGTGGCTCACTGCTACCTCTTGAGCTTGTGTTGTATTCCCTTGAAGAGGAAAGGGAGATGCAACACAGTAGCGTAAGTATTTCCCTTAGTTTCTGAGAACCAAGGTATCAATCCAGTAGGAGACCACGCGCGAGTCCCTCGCACCTGCACAAACAAATAAGAACTTCGCAGCCAAAGCGATAAGGGGTTGTCAATCCCTTTACGGTCACTTACGAATGTGAGATCTGATAGAGATGATAGTTTATATTTTTGGTATTTTTAGTTTATAAGAACAACAATTAAAAGTGGTAGAAGTAAAGTAGATGTAGATTGATATGTTGAGAATAGACCCGGGGGCCATAGTTTTCCCTACTGGCTTCTCTCATGATAGCGATATTCTACTGCAGGTAAACAAATTACTGTCGAGCAATTGATAGAAAAGCGAATAATTATGAGACTATCTAGGCATGATCATTGTATATAGGCATCACGTCCGAGACAAGTAGACCGACTCCTGCCTGCATCTAGTACTATTACTCCAGACATCGACGGCTATCCAGCATGCATCTAGTGTATTGAGTTCATAAGAACAGAGTAACGCCTTAAGCAAGATGACATGATGTCGAGGGATAAACTCAAGCAATATGATATAAACCCCATCTTTTTACCCTCTATGGCAACAATACTGTGACGCCCGAGACCGACGTCCCAGAAGATTCCAGAAGATTCCAGATGTTCCGGGTTGCCCTTGTGTTTCAGTTCTGCTTGTGTTATTTTTTTTTGCATCGCATCATGTCATCATGCCATCATGTCATATTTTATTTTGCATCTCAACCTAAATAAATTGTGTGGACCTTCGGTCCATTTAAATCGAGGGAAGATGACTTCTCTTTATAACATATAAAAGCCTCCTAATATTAGGGAGCTATATTTATTAATTATTCCATTGCTTCGGAATCACCATAACACACTTGCATAATTTCCCCATGTCTTTTTCACTTCGAGTTCTCCATCAAAAACCTTCCCTATATTTCTTTTCCCTTTTATCGAGACTCCTCCTAAAATCTAGACTTTTTTTGAACTCCTTTAAGGCAAACTAATTATTTTAGTTTGTTTTTCCCTTTTGTTGTTGGAACTATTTTTGTGGGGTCGGAAGTATTCCATAAAGCCTTTCAAAATTGTTCCATATTTTTTTCCTTGTTCGTGGCCTCCTTTCTTTATTTTTTTTAGCTCTCTCTCTCTATTTCTTTTACTGCTAAAAAATTAGAGAAAGGCTAGGCTGCAGGGCCAGCCGCACCTGCTCTTCTTCCCTTCCAGCTTGGCCCATCAGCCCCCTCTCCTTCCCCTAGGCCCAACCGGCTCAGGCCCATTGGCCCAACACCTGGCTAACCCTAGCCCGAGCCCCGCAGCTCCTTCCTCCCTTCCCTGTGCGCCGCCGCCACACGCATCGCACTCACCTCCCGCATCGCCCCCGCTCTGTCCATTTTTTCCCTCGAAGCCCCCCTCGCTCTCTGCCCGTTTCCCTCGAGGGCTTGCTCGTCGCTCGATCGATCTCCCCGCTCCCTCTCCTTCGATCTAGCGCCAGGGATGCGCCCGACCCTCTCCCTCGTCGCTCGGTTCCCTCTCCCTCTGTCCTCTCTCGCGCCTCACCTCTCTCCCCAGCAGGCCGCAGCGCCCGCGAAGTGGAGGCCAGTACCTCGCCGGCCAGGAGCGCCGCTCCTCCCCAGCACCCGTGGCTCCCTCCGCCCAGGCCTCGTCCAGGCTCCCGCCTCTTCGCCCGAGCCAGCAGCGCGGCGCCCCCGAGCCTCCTCTTCAGCGCGGAGCCGGCCGCCTCTTCCCTCCGTCTCCATCGCCTGGCCGAGCGCCGCATCGCCAGAGTCCCGACGTGCCCGGCCTCCAGGCTCCAGTCGGCCAGAGCCAGCCATCTCCGCGGCTCCCTCCTCTGGCGCGAGCCAGCCGCCCTTCCGTCCTCGCCAAGGAGCTCCCCTTCAGCGATGCCCCTCCAGCGCGGGGCAACCAGCAGCGTCCTCCCCGTCCTCAGGCACGCCCCGCAGCCGGCCTCCCTCCGCTGTCCCGTTCTCCAGCGCCGGACCGCATCGCCCCATGGCCCCTCCTCGCCGTGTCCGAGACCGTCTTGTTTGCTGCTGCCTTGGCCTCGCCGCTGTCCCGTTTTGCTGTAGTTTTGTTTTGTTTTGTGTGGCTTGTGTTGACCTTGACAGAGAACGTGTACGCCTACACGCCAAAGACCGACGGCTTGAACATCTACGGATATGTGTACCTCTACGGCAAGTACCTCGACGACATGTACCACTACGAAACGAGTTCCACTACCGTCGCCCCGTGTATGACTACCGACGCCCGGAAGCACCAAGGACCACTACCGTCGCCCGAACGTCTACCGTCGCCCGAACGTCTACTTCCACTACCGCTATGTGAACCACTACTTCGTCTTCGGAAACGAGAATGACTCCTTCCTCTACGATCTCGAACCGCCCCGAAACATGTGTCCCGAAGGTATAACCCCGAGACGTGACCCGTGTGATGCTTGTTGTGTTGTATGAAATGTCTCCCGTGTGTGCTTCGTGCCCGTTTCGATCTTTTGTCGTGTTCCTCGGTTGCCTCGTCGCCGACTCGTGGGAACCCGGCAACGGGATCGTCCCACCTTTCTCGTTTGACTCGTTCACGCCACCTCTTTTCTTTTGCACCGGACTCTCAACGAGTTACCGGAACCGATATGTTGCCATGCTTCATTTTCGGATCGTTGCCGTGGCACCCTTTCTTTCCACCACGGCGACAAATGCTTCTTTCTCTTATGTCAACTTTTAATAAAACTTGCATAAAACTTGATCATCTCATCCGCATCATGTTAACAACATTGATATGTTAAATTGTTGTTTGCTTATAATTATTAAACATGCTCATGGGGATTTTCCGGATATGTTGTTGTTATTCTCCGGCCTCATTTAAAATGTCTAAATAGTGTAGTTTTATTATGCTTCACCTCTTGCCATGTTAAAAGCATTTAATCTTGTCTTGTAAATAAATGAGAGTCAACTAAATAATTAAATGTGGTGTTTCGTCAATATGCAACTCGTTGCATATTGATCTCCACTTAACTTGTAGTATTGTTTGTGCACTTTGCCATGCCATGAACCGGACATGCATCATACTTGTTTGTGCATCGTATGCCATGTTTATGATATGTGTGTTTACCGTGTTGTTTGCTTCTTTCCGGTTGCTTCTCTTGTTAGCTTCGGTTTCGTTCCGAAGTTGTGAGGATCCGCTCGACTGTTGCTCCGTCTTCTTCTTGGATCCGTTCTTCTCCCTTGTGGAATCTCAGGCAAGATGACCGAACCCGGATACCATTACTATCTTTGCCTATTGCTAGAGTATCGCTCTATAGTTTTGCCTCGATGCCCATGATCTTCTTGTCAGCCTCCTACTTGTAACCAATTGCCATGTTTAACCAACCTACCTATGCAAACCGTTGTTTGGCTAAGTACGCTTCGCTCAGCCCCTCTTATAGCATTGTTAGTTGCAGGTGAAGATTGAAGATGCTTGCTTCATGTTGAAGTTTGGTTGGGTTATATCACACTATATAAATGCTTAAATGAAATCATCTATATACTGGCAGGGTGGAAGGCTAAGCCTTTTGCTTGGTGTTTTGTTCCACTCATGCCGTTAGGAACCGTATAAACCGGTGTTATGTTCCTTGATTATGCGTTCCTAACACGGTTGGGGTGTATGGGACCCCCTTGATAAACCGCTAAGTGCTAAGTCTTTTCCAGCAAGTCCCAACATTTGGTACTATTTGCCTCATAATAACAACTTAATTAATTAATTAAAATTGCATAGGGGGTCGCTCCCTCGAGGATTCCTAATTCTACATAGCAGGGGGGGCCAGTGCCGATGGTGTTGGTCCCAAACGGGGGTTCTGCGGGGCCGCCTTGGGGCAACCCGAGGTATCTGGTATCCACCTGTAGGATCGCCCATCCGGTCGTGTCCTAAGACTTAGATACGCGCGGCTACTATCAGGGTGTCGACACGCCGGGAGGATTTGCTGGATTAGCCTTACCTTAGTTCGGTTTAACTCGAGCACGGGATTCCGAGAATACTCGGGTCTTCCCAACTATGGAGTTGCGACTCCGCGGATCGTGGGCTTGTAATGGGTCAAGTTGGAACACCCCTGCAGGGTTTGACCTTTCGAAAGCCGTGCCCGCGGTTATGTGGCAGATGGGAGCTTGTTAATTCCGGTTGTAGATAACTTGACACAATGTTTCAATACACTACCAGCGTGTGTACCGTGACTGTCAATTTCTGAATAGGGATTCGGGAGTTGAACACGGTGGGGTTATGTTTGACCGGCTTTAGTTAGGATCACTTCGTGATCATCTTTCGACCGATGCTCTTCTCTTCTCGCTCTTTATTACGTAAGTTAGTGCTAGTTGCTACTGCAGACTCTTGTTGTTCCTTCTCCTCTTATTCTTTCTTCAGCCTTACCCTCACCCAAGGCTTAAATAGTCTTGTTACCCGGGAACGGGATTGCTGAGTCCTCTGTGGCTCATAGTTACTTCACCACACCAGATGCAGGTTCAGCCGAGTTTGATGCAGGAGCTGGTTCAACTTCTTCACTTGGAGCTCGATGAAGTTTGTGGCCGTTTGCTTGTGGCGTTTTGACGATCAGTAGTGGTTTCTACTAGGATTCGATCCTGACCTGTGGCTTTATGTTGTTTTGGTATCTTTCTTTTGGATCTTCACCCGTAGTCGGGTTGTGATATTTGAATGATGTTTTGCTTATGTATGTATTGTGTGAAGTGGCGAGTGTAAGCCAACTATCTCCTTTTGCAATTTAATCCCTCTTTTACATGAGTTGTGCAAAGATACCAAACTTGAGATCATTCTAGGATGGGCTTATACCTTTAAGTCGTGCCTCGACACGTAGGAGGTATAGTCCCATCCTGGGCATTACAAGTTGGTATTCAGAGCCTTCTCCGACCTAGAAGCCCCCACTGATTGATCGAATCGTTGACGGTTGAGTCTAGGCACACACTGAAAACTTTTTGAGTCCTATATTATATCGGAGAGTAGGATTTCTTTGCTTCTCATCCCCTTTTTCTCTGGTGAGGACTCCTGACGATTACTCTTTTCTCTTCTATTTTCAAAAATTGCACCAAATTTTTTTTAGGATCCCGCGAGTATTCTGGGATTGTTTTGATGTTCTTGTGACAAGGATATTGTTCTCGATGCCTCCTGTTACCGAGGAGTTGAGCTTCGGGGTATCATTGACACAAGCATATCGTGGCAGTACTAAATACTTAAGACGGCCGACATAAAAAATCTCTCCTATACGGCCAGTGGCAAGATAACCCCGACATCACCCAGTACTGGGGAGGTAGTTCGAGAGTATTGCCATAGCTTGTTATAGTGGATGCTTTTCGAAGGTCCGAGGTAAACAGTTTCCGTGAAAGAATGGTTATGTGTTGAAGGATGGATACACCTGGATGTAGGTTTAGAGTTGATTGCGCGGTGCTTCCCGTGTATCCCCAACACCTGATTGCATAACTGGAAACTTTCGGAAATCTATAGGTGGGTTCATCTAGTAGTTCTAGGCATTCTTCCAACGGATGCATGATATGAAGTTTGGGGTTCTACATTGAGTGAAGTGGTTTTATGGACTTGTTCTGATCGGGAGTTGCATCTTAAAGGGTCCTTGGCTATGCTGATCCGGGGATTGCAAAACCCTTTTGTAACACGTTCCATGAGCTTTCAGCACGAAGATGTCGAACGAAACTTCTATCTTGTATTTGTTCTATCTGTTCCTTGTTCCTTTTTATTTATCTTTTTGTACTCCAAGTGGCTTCTCGTCAAGCTGATGTACCTACGGAATTCATTCGTTCAATTCTCTGTTCGGATGATATTGTGAAGATCATGTTGCAACATCTATCTTTTATTTCGTTTTGATTCTGGTATTCGAGTTGCTTCGATGTCAAATGTTGATTCCATACCTTTCTTAATCGGTATTCTCATATTTCTATGGGAGTGCTAGTCCTTCTTGATCATCAAGATCTTCATGTTAAATCCTTTTCAACCGGTGTGCCTTCTCTTCAAGTTATTCCATACGGACGCCGTTGAGAAATCTGTGGATTTGTCTGTTTCATTCATCCCAAGTTGTCTTTGTTTTTCCCCACCCTCCCACCCTTTTCTGCATTGAGCCAGAATTCTCAAATAAAGTATCCATTTTATTCATGTGATATTTCTTCATTCTTTTCCTTCAATGTTCTTATCCGGTGATTTATCGTGAAGATGCTCAACAGCTTCAAGTTCA
Organism: Secale cereale; assembly: GCA_902687465.1. NCBI lineage: Eukaryota > Viridiplantae > Streptophyta > Magnoliopsida > Poales > Poaceae > Secale > Secale cereale. The sequence continues at coordinate 384,722,415 of LR738711.1, forward strand.
TCTTTTCTCCTTTCTCGTTTATTCTGTCGGTGGATGTAATTCAAGATTTCGGTGTTGATCTTATCCTTTTCCTCATTTCATAATGCTTTCTTATTCCGGTGCTCCAATTAGTCACTCTCCTCTTGCTATTCATATCCGGAGTGCTGAAGATTCATAATTCCATTCTTATTCCATTCAAGCTAGTTTGAGCATTGTTATCTTACTCATGCCTTTTAATTTAACCGGTGCAATGTCTCTTAAGCAATCTTTTCCAACGGTGATTTCTTTGAGTGGGCCCTAACCCACAGGTCTTTTCCTAGGATCTTACCTGACTCTTCTTTTCGGGAGTTATACTCAAATTCTTTCAAAGTGTGACATAAGAATGGATTACATTAGTCACATGCCTTCTCCAAGATCGCTTTCAAATTCTTGTTCATCTTTGGTTCAACCTTTTAATTCTTCATTCCGGAGTGCTCAACAATTCTTTTGGCATTTCTCGTCTTCATTCTCAACATTTGAAGACCGGAGAAGTGTTTCTCTTCAATCTTGGCCCGTTCTCTCAAGATTCGTCATGAATTCTTTTCTTTGTGATCCTCCGAAGGCCATCATTTCAGAATATTTCTTCGTTCTCAGTTTTCAACTTTGTCCTCCAACTATTCTTCATTGATGTCTCTTCGTTCGTCTCCCTATTTTTACGGTGGTTCTTTCAAGATTACATTTCCGTTGTTATCGTTTTCATTCATTTGTTCTTTTCACAATCCTACCGGTGGTTCGTTGAATAATTATCCAAGCTTGTGCTAGAACTCTCTTTAATCCTTTCCAACGAGAATAAGTAGTATGCCAAATCCTTGGTTGTCATCAATTTAATTGGTGAAGGATACTCACAACATAATTCTTATTCTTGTTCCTTCAGGTGATTTAATTCTTTTGTCTGGAGCTTGTTCATCATATCATATTCTCGGTTCTAAATTCTTCATCTTGTTTTCCGGAGTCCCAAGTTATTCAATTATATCATTTCAAGCTTCATCTAATTCATCGCAGGCCTTGAATTCTATTCTTTTCATCTTTCACTTCTAATGCTTTTGTTACCGGAGTTCTTCATGGTAATTCATCATGTTTTTAATTCATCCTCGAAGGCTTCATCAAGATTCTTGTTGGAGCTCAAATATTCTTCTTCTTGCATTTTGAAGTGCAATTCTTTCTACCTTGTCTTTTCAGATGGTGTTATGTCATTCTTGTCAATTCCTTCATGTTTCATGATTCACGAGTTGTCAAGATTGAGATATTTAAAACCATCATTTTTCTTTGTTCAAAAGATCTTTCCAACCCTTCAATTTATTCATTGGAGTTATCTTGGGTTGTATTTCACCTAAAAGCTTTCCCTGAGAATTGTTGCTATTATGGTGCTTATAAATGACCCAAGTTCTTCATTTATCATTCCGGTGAGATAAGTTATCGTATCCTTGTTGATCTCAACCCAATCAATTGTTTTCGTTAGTGGCTGGTTGTCACCTCTTAATTTTGAGATGTTTTCCATAAGCCCACATGAAGCTTATTCTTTTGTTGTTGAGTTTCCAACAACTCCGTTCAACCCTTCTTCGTAAGGAGGATTTCCTAATTCAATTCATGGGAGAAGTTGTCTTTTCTTCTCCATTCTTTTCTTTCGTTGATCTATATTCTATTCTTTCATTCCGGAGGTTTTGTGATATTGCTCTCTTTGACCATTATCTCGTTTTTATCAAGATCATATTCTCCCTTGCTTGTCTATTTAACAGGAGTGTTATGTCCTCTTTTCAAGTTCTCTCGTCTTACCAAGTTTGCCTCTCTTTTCAACCGGAGTGCTGTCTGAGTCCGTCTTACCATTTGTGCCTTTCTTTCAATTGTTTCGGAGGCAATATGTTCTTGTTTTCATCAAGTATCACTCCATCTTCTCTAGTTCATGTTTATTCCTTCCATTTTCAGACGGAGTGTTGTCCAAATTCTGTCATTCTTATTCCTTGGCTATACCATTGCAGTTTCATATTCTTTTGGTCCGTGAGCTCTTGTTTTTTGTCTTTCAACCTTCAAGGTTCTCATAATGTTCCTTGTTCCTCTTTTCTAACGGAGTTTTCATCTTCGTTCATCTCCGTTGTTTTCTTCTTTCAACTTGTTCAACCTCTCAAGATTCTTTGGTTTCACTCGTTTGTCAAAGAAGCAACTTTGTTTTACCTCTTCCTCTTCCGTCTTTACCCGGAGATATCTCTAGGATCTCGGGTCGAGATCCTCTGTTAGTGTGGGAGAGTTGTGACGCCCGAGACCGACGTCCCAGAATATCCCAGAAGATTCCAGAAGATTCCAGATGTTCCGGGTTGCCCTTGTGTTTCAGTTCTGCTTGTGTTATTTTTTTTTGCATCGCATCATGTCATCATGCCATCATGTCATATTTTATTTTGCATCTCAACCTAAATAAATTGTGTGGACCTTCGGTCCATTTAAATCAAGGGAAGATGACTTCTCTTTATAACATATAAAAGCCTCCTAATATTAGGGAGCTATATTTATTAATTATTCCATTGCTTCGGAATCACCATAACACACTTGCATAATTTCCCCATGTCTTTTTCACTTCGAGTTCTCCATCAAAAACCTTCCCTATATTTCTTTTCCCTTTTATCGAGACTCCTCCTAAAATCTAGACTTTTTTTGAACTCCTTTAAGGCAAACTAATTATTTTAGTTTGTTTTTCCCTTTTGTTGTTGGAACTATTTTTGTGGGGTCGGAAGTATTCCATAAAGCCTTTCAAAATTGTTCCATATTTTTTTCCTTGTTCGTGGCCTCCTTTCTTTATTTTTTTTAGCTCTCTCTCTCTCTATTTCTTTTACTGCTAAAAAGTTAGAGAAAGGCTAGGCTGCAGGGCCAGCCGCACCTGCTCTTCTTCCCTTCCAGCTTGGCCCATCAGCCCCCTCTCCTTCCCCTAGGCCCAACCGGCTCAGGCCCATTGGCCCAACACCTGGCTAACCCTAGCCCGAGCCCCGCAGCTCCTTCCTCCCTTCCCTGTGCGCCGCCGCCACACGCATCGCACTCACCTCCCGCATCGCCCCCGCTCTGTCCATTTTTTCCCTCGAAGCCCCCCTCGCTCTCTGCCCGTTTCCCTCGAGGGCTTGCTCGTCGCTCGATCGATCTCCCCGCTCCCTCTCCTTCGATCTAGCGCCAGGGATGCGCCCGACCCTCTCCCTCGTCGCTCGGTTCTCTCTCCCTCTGTCCTCTCTCGCGCCTCACCTTTCTCCCCAGCAGGCCGCAGCGCCCGCGAAGTGGAGGCCAGTACCTCGCCGGCCAGGAGCGCCGCTCCTCCCCAGCACCCGCGGCTCCCTCCGCCCTGGCCTCGTCCAGGCTCCCGCCTCTTCGCCCGAGCCAGCAGCGCGGCGCCCCCGAGCCTCCTCTTCATCGCGGAGCCGGCCGCCTCTTCCCTCCGTCTCCATCGCCTGGCCGAGCGCCGCATCGCCAGAGTCCCGACGCGCCCGGCCTCCAGGCTCCAGTCGGCCAGAGGCAGCCATCTCCGCGGCTCCCTCCTCTGGTGCGAGCCAGCCGCCCTTCCGTCCTCGCCAAGGAGCTCCCCTTCAGCGATGCCCCTCCAGCGCGGGGCAACCAGCAGTGTCCTCCCCGTCCTCAGGCACGCCCCGCAGCCGGCCTCCCTCCGCTGTCCCGTTCTCCAGCGCCGGACCGCATCGCCCCATGGCCTCTCCTCGCCGTGTCCGAGACCGTCTTGTTTGCTGCTGCCTTGGCCTCGCCGCTGTCCCGTTTTGCTGTAGTTTTGTTTTGTTTTGTGTGGCTTGTGTTGACCTTGACAGAGAACGTGTACGCCTACACGCCAAAGACCGACGGCTTGAACATCTACGGATATGTGTACCTCTACGGCAAGTACCTCGACGACATGTACCACTACGGAACGAGTTCCACTACCGTCGCCCCGTGTACGACTACCGACGCCCGGAAGCACCAAGTACCACTACCGTCGCCCGAACGTCTACTTGCACTACCGCTATGTGAACCACTACTTCCTCTTCGGAAACGAGAACGACTCCTTCCTCTACGATCTCGAACCGCCCCAAAACGTGTGTCCCGAAGGTATAACCCCGAGACCTGACCCGTGTGATGCTTGTTGTGTTGTATGAAATGTCTCCCGTGTGTGCTTCGTGCCCGTTTCAATCTTTTGTCGTGTTCCTCGGTTGCCTCGTCGCCGACTCGTGGGAACCCGGCAACGGGATCGTCCCACCTTTCTCGTTTGACTCGTTCACGCCACCTCTTTTCTTTTGCACCGGACTCTCAACGAGTTACCGGAACCGATATGTTGCCATGCTTCATTTTCGGATCGTTGCCGTGGCACCCTTTCTTTCCACCACGGCGACAAATGCTTCTTTCTCTTATGTCAACTTTTAATAAAACTTGCATAAAACTTGATCATCTCATCCGCATCATGTTAACAACATTGATATGTTAAATTGTTGTTTGCTTATAATTATTAAACATGCTCATGGGGATTTTCCGGATATGTTGTTGTTATTCTCCGGCCTCATTTAAAATGTCTAAATAGTGTAGTTTTATTATGCTTCACCTCTTGCCATGTTAAAAACATTTAATCTTGTCTTGTAAATAAATGAGAGTCAACTAAATAATTAAATGTGGTGTTTCGTCAATATGCAACTCGTTGCATATTGATCTCCACTTAACTTGTAGTATTGTTTGTGCACTTTGCCATGCCATGCATATTTAAACCGGACATGCATCATACTTGTTTGTGCATCGTATGCCATGTTTATGATATGTGTGTTTACCGTGTTGTTTGCTTCTTTCCGGTTGCTTCTCTTGTTAGCTTCGGTTTCGTTCCGGAGTTGTGAGGATCCGCTCGACTGTTGCTCCGTCTTCTTCTTGGATCCGTTCTTCTCCCTTGTGGAATCCCAGGCAAGATGACCGAACCCGGATACCATTACTATCTTTGCCTATTGCTAGAGTATCGCTCTATAGTTTTGCCTCGATGCCCATGATCTTCTTGTCAGCCTCCTACTTGTAACCAATTGCCATGTTTAACCAACCTACCTATGCAAACCGTTGTTTGGCTATGTACGCTTCGCTCAGCCCCTCTTATAGCATTGTTAGTTGCAGGTGAAGATTGAAGATGCTTGCTTCATGATGAAGTTTGGTTGGGTTATATCACACTATATAAATGCTTAAATTAAATCATCTATATACTGGCAGGGTGGAAGGCTAAGCCTTTTGCTTGGTGTTTTGTTCCACTCATGCCGTTAGGAACCATATAAACCGGTGTTATGTTCCTTGATTATGCGTTCCTAACACGGTTGGGGTGTATGGGACCCCCTTGATAAACCGCTAAGTGCTAAGTCTTTTCCAGCAAGTCCCAACATTTGGTACTATTTGCCTCATAATAACAACTTAATTAATTAATTAAAATTGCATAGGGGGTCGCTCCCTCGAGGATTCCTAATTCTACATAGCAGGGGGGGCCAGTGCCGATGGTGTTGGTCCCAAACGGGGGTTCTGCGGGGCCGCCTTGGGGCAACCCGAGGTATCTGGTATCCACCTGTAGGATCGCCCATCCGGTCGTGTCCGGAGACTTAGATACGCGCGGCTACTATCAGGGTGTCGACACGCCGGGAGGATTTGCTGGATTAGCCTTACCTTAGTTCGGTTTAACTCGAGCACGGGATTCCGAGAATACTCGGGTCTTCCCAACTATGGAGTTGCGACTCCGCGGATCGTGGGCTTGTAATGGGTCAAGTTGGAACACCCCTGCAGCGAAAGCCGTGCCCGCGGTTATGTGGCAGATGGGAGCTTGTTAATTCCGGTTGTAGATAACTTGACACAATGTTTCAATACACTACCAGCGTGTGTACCGTGATTGTCAATTTCCGAATAGGGATTCGGGAGTTGAACACGGTGGGGTTATGTCTGACCGGCTTTAGTTAGGATCACTTCGTGATCATCTTTCGACCGATGCTCTTCTCTTCTCGCTCTTTATTACGTAAGTTAGTGCTAGTTGCTGCTGCAGACTCTTGTTGTTCCTTCTCCTCTTATTCTTTCTTCAGCCTTACCCTCACCCAAGGCTTAAATAGTCTTGTTACCCGGGAACGGGATTGCTGAGTCCTCTGTGGCTCACAGTTACTTCACCACACCAGATGCAGGTTCAGCCGAGTTTGATGCAGGAGCTGGTTCAAGTTCTTCACTTGGAGCTCGATGAAGTTTGTGGCCGTTTGCTTGTGGCGTTTTGACGATCAGTAGTGGTTTCTACTAGGATTCGATCCTGACCTGTGGCTTTATGTTGCTTTGGTATCTTTCTTTTGGATCTTCACCCGTAGTCGGGTTGTGATGTTTGAATGATGTTTTGCTTATGTATGTATTGTGTGAAGTGGCGAGTGTAAGCCAACTATCTCCTTTTGCAATTTAATCCCTCTTTTACATGAGTTGTGCAAAGATACCAAACTTGAGATCATTCTAGGATGGGCTTATACCTTTAAGTCGTGCCTCGACACGTAGGAGGTATAGTCCCATCCTGGGCATTACAAATACAATACGTGCCTTGCTGCCCCTACTGTCACTGGGAAAGGACACCGCAAGAATGAACCCAAAGCCAAGCACTTCTCCCATTGCAAGGACAATAGATGTAGTAGGCCAAACCAAACCAATAATTCGAAGAGACTTGCAAGGATATTATGAGCACACATAAAAAGTTGAGAGAAGAACCAAATATCTTTCATAGATAACCTTGATCATAAACTAACAATTCATCGGATCTCGACAAACACACCGCAAAAAGAGATTACATCGAATAGATCTCCTCGAAGACCGAGGAGAACTTCTTATTGAGATCTAGAGAGAGAGAAGAAGCCACCTAGATACTAGCTATGGACCCGAAGGTCTGTGGTAAACTACTCAAAACTCATGGTGAGGGCGATGATGATGATGAAGGCCTCCGTGCTGGATCCCCCTCCGGTGGAGCTCCGGAACAGGCTCCAAGTGTCACATCCCTAGTCAGTGCTTGCATTAGGACTAGCTAGAGTGTGCATCATGTTTACTTTTCAAAGAAACTTGAAATGGGAATGACAGAAACCCCAACACCCCTCTTCTAACAACTAGGGTTTAATAAAATCTTTTCCAATGTACCCAAAATGCCCTTCAAAAATGTTCATCATTTCTGCCTTGGTCTTAAACCTCTGCCAAAAATGGTGCACAATTTTCTAGGACATCCAATGTCTCTGGATTAAATCATATGGTATTTGCATTTGGGCATTTAAATGCTATAAAATAATTTGTGTACCCAAATAACCATAAACTAAAATGTTCCATGATTTTCATATTATATACAGTGGGCATGACTAGTTTTATGAGCTACAAAAATGTTCTGGCATTTTTAATAATTCAACAAAGTTGCAAAAGAAATGAAACAGAAAGAAATAGAAAAAAAGGAGAGAGAAAGGGTTACCTGGCGCCTAATCGGCCCACCTGCCGGCCCAGCCCAGCCACCGCTCCAGCGAGCTGCATGGCTCGGCTAGGCAGGCAGGCAGGTGCTCGACGGCGGCCGCAGCGCGCGCCACGCAGCTGCCCGCCGCCCTGCTTCCTCCCCTCGTCGTTCTGGAGGTTGGGTTCGACCCTCTACCTCGTCCCCGAGCTCGCTGACACTCTCCACCCTCCCCAGCTCCTCTCCCTCGCCTTCCCCGCACCATGGCCGAGGCCGCCGTGCTTGCGCCGTCATGGTAGCCGCGTCCACCGCCGTCCCTGAGACCCGTCATCGTGTCCGTCCGCTCCACCGTCCTCGACTACGTCGAGCAAGCTGAGCCCCGAGCGCTCGCCCGCTCTGGAGTCGCCCCCGACCCCGTCTTCCCCAACTCCGGCCGCAGAGATCCCCCTCGCTGCCCCGCTCAGCTCCGACCATCCCCAAGCTCGCCTCGGCGTCTACTGCCATTGCCGTGAGCTCAACTCCGTCCTCCCCCTCTCCGTTGGCTCTCTCCTACACTGAACGCACCACACGAGGCTCACCTGCACGAGCCGCCGCGGAGCTCATCGCCGACGAGGCTTCGGCCATCTAATGGTCCGGCCACCGTGCCCACCAGCTTCACTGTCACAAGTAGGTGTTGTAGGAACACTCCACGCACCTCTGCGAGCACCGCACCATCGTTTTCGACCTCACCCGAACTCCGGCAGCCGCTGGACTCGTCGCCGGCGTCATTTCCGGCGACCCCGAGGCCAGCCACCACCACCACTCGACGCGGCTCACTCCCAGCTACCCGTAGGTGTGCTCCGCCGTCGTTTTGGCAGCCGGAGCACAAAACCCGCACCTCACCGCCGTGTTTGGCCTCGCCGGCGGCTAAACGCCGGTGAGTTAGCCCCGTTTGACCAAGGTTTGACCCCCCCTATGTCACTGACATGTGGGGCCGGCCGCTGACTAATTTCAGTTTAGGATTTATTTAAATTATAATTGCTGTCATTAGTTTAGTGAGCCACTGACATGAGGAACCCACTGGTCAGGTTTGACCTGGGCGCCCTGTTGACTGGCTGATCTCAGCATGATGTCATGCTGACGCAGTAAAGGATTTTCTGGGATTTTTAGTTTTAAAAATAATTCAGGAAATTCCAGAAAATGTTGTAAACTTCAAAAAATCATATAAATTCAACAGTAGCTCAGATGGAAAAGATTTATATATGAAAATTGATCAGAAAAATCCAACCTTTCCAATGGCACTGGTTTCATGCATGTTTGAGCAAGTTAACCTTGCTGTTTACATTAAAACATGATAATGCACTTAATTAAATAATAGTTTGAGTTTCAATTTGAATCTTTGATTCAAATGGGCTCAAACCCTTCTGGTTATAGTTGCATTAGCCCAAAACACATGCATATTGCCATATCATGAGCATGCATCATATTATTGCATTTTTCTGTTATTTGATTATGTCGCCGATATTCTCCGTGTTAGGTCCTGCTCCCGAGGATACTTCTGCGTATCCAGCTGAAGAGCAATACCCGACAACCACTCTGTCAGGCAAGCAATCATTGATCATTCCGATACAAACCCATCTTCTCGCTCCTGCTCTCTTTTACTGCATTAAGGCAACAGCGTGTGAACTGCTACTTGTTGCGGTAGTTGAACCCTATTCCCTTGCATGACCTGTCATTGCCACAGTAAATAGTTGAAACCCACTAGCATGTGTAGGAGTTGATTGAGCCATGTGATGTGTGATCCACCATGCTATTTGTTTATGTTGCCTGCTATGCTTAGAGTTGTGTCAGGTCTGATTCATCTGGGTGATGGATCAGAGTCAAATGATCATACCGATAAAGAGAAGGAAGTGTGGAATATGCTTGGTAAAGGTATCGATGAAAGGCCATGTAGGAGTACATGGTGGGTTGTTTCATTGGAATCGTCCATAGGACCCGAGATCTATATGTGTGGTTGAATTTTCAGCTACTACCACACATTGGGATCGTTAATTGACCCTCTCGGCTTATTAATTACCCTCGATCTCTGTCCAGGAGTTGCAACTAGTTTATGATGTTTATAGTTTATTGGAGGTCGTGCACACCGCTGACCCTCGGGGTGGGCTGTGATGCGACAGGTACGTGGCACGGTGTACCGGTTGCCCGCTTGGTGACTCGGGAACCCTGTACACATCATTTGGGGCCGTGAGCGACACCCCGGCCGGATCTCCCCACTGATGGAACCCAAATAGGCGATAAACCTGGACGAGAGACTTGTGTAGTTAGTCAGGTCATGGCCGACAACCTCGCTGGGCTTCCGCTTGAAGGTTGCCGAGTACATGTTGAGTAAACGATGATAAGTGGTGGAAGCGTGTGTGAAGAGGTACACCCCTGCAGGGTTATCAATCTATTCGAATAGTCGTTGTTCGCGGTACGAACTACTTGGTTACTCTTACAGTTCATAGACAAGTTGATGGATACTACTAAAAGCCTCAAGATAAGTGTGAGTGCTGTGGATGGCCCTTCCGTAGGATGACGGAAGAGGATCCTCGGTGGTGTATTGTTGTGGTGAGTAGAGGACTCGTGTATGTAGTAATATCTTGCAATCTGTTGAGAGTTGTAGTGTAGGTTAGCCACGAGTCAAAGCTGACTTTCTGCTATGAACTCCACTACCCCTGTTGATAATGTTGCATGTATGATAGGTTCTGTTGTAAGACTTGTTGAGTACCTTTGTACTCATGTTTGCTTAATAACTGTTGCAGAGGAGAACCCTGCCCCTTCTGATGGGTTCTACATAGAAGTTGACGTCGACGAGTAGCTTGTCACCCAGACGGAGATCTGGAGCTTGTGAAGGGCCTTGTAGATAGTCTGGCTACACCAAGCCTGTTTTATTTTCTAAGTTGTCTGTACTCAGACATGTAGCTTCCGCTTGTGCTTGTATGACTGTATGACTTGAGTGTTGGGTCATGTGACCCCTACCTGTATGGATATGTTATGTATGGCTCTTGGAGCCTTTTAAATAAAGTACTTTGAGTCATAGAGTTCTGTTGTTATGCAATGTTGTATTTGCATATATTGAGCATATTGTGTGTATGATTCAAATGCTTGGTATGTGTGGGATCCGACACCTAGTTGTTTTCCTTTGGTAGCCTATCTTACAGGGAAATGTCTCCTAGTGCTTCCAATGGGCCTTGGTAGCTTGCTACTGCTCGGAACACGTAGGCTGGCCGGCATGTGTCCTTCTTCATTCCTGTGTCTGTCCCTTAGGGGAAATGTCATGCATTGTTCCTTTAAGTCCATGTAGCTTGCTACGACTTGGGTTCATACATTGATGACCGACACGTTCGTTGCTGGGTCATGGATGCCTGTCTCTGTTATTTAGTGCCACTTTTGGTTTATAACTAGCCATGTCGGCCCGGGTTCTCTGTCATATGGATGCTAGCGACACTGTCATATACGTGTGCCAAAATGCGCAAACGGTCCCGGGCCAGGTAAGGTGGAACCCGTGGGGTTACCGTGCGTGAGGCCGCAAAGTGATATGACGTGTTACAGCTAGATCGGTGTGACTTAGGATCGGGGTCCTGACACCAATATGGGATCTCCACAGGAACATTAGGTACGGCGGTGGAATTAGGGTTTTCTCTCTGTTCACGGAGTTTTTGGGGTACGTAGACTTATATAGAAAGAAGGAGGGCAACGGGGGAGTCACGAGGGCTCCACGAGGCACGGGAGCCCCACGTGGCTCTTCTGACGTGCTTCTCAAGTTCTTCGTGCGTGATTTTCTCCAAAAATATCTTTCGCGAAGGTTTCCTTCCGTTTGGACACCATTTGATATTCTTTTTCCGCAAAACCCTCAAACAGGCAAAAAACAGCAATCTGGACTGGGCCTTTGGGTTAGTAGGTTAGTCCCAAAAATGATATAAAAGTGAATGATAAAGCCCATTAAACATCCAAGACTTCATAAATAATAGCATGGAACAATAAAAAATTATAGATACGTTGGAGACGTATCAAGCATCCCCAAGCTTAATTCCAGCTCATCCTCGAGTAGGTAAATGATAAAGAAAGAATTTTTGATGTGGAATGCTAACCAATATAGTTTTTCAATGTAATTCTATTAATTGTGGCATGAATGTTCAGATCTGAAAGATTCAAGATAAAAGTCTATATTGAGATAAGAAACAATAATACTTCAAGCATACTAACCAAGCAATCATGTCTTCTCAAAATACTATGGCTAAATAAAGTTATCCCTACAAAATCATATAGTGTTGGTTATGCTCCCTCGTTATCACACAAAATATTCATATCATGCACAACCCCGATTTCAGCCAAGCACTTGTTTTTATACTCTATCTTTTCAAACCTTTCAACTTTCACGCAATACATGAGCGTGAGCCATGGATATAGCACTATAGGGGGAATAGATGTGGTTGTGGAGAAGACAAAAAGGAGGGATATAGTCTCACATCAACTAGGCGTATCAACGGGCTATGGAGATGCCCATCAATAGATATCAATGTGAGTGAGTAGGGATTGCCATGCAACGGATGCACTAGAGCTAAATATGAATGAAAGCTCAACAAAAGAAACTAGTGGGTGCGCATCCAACTTGCCTGCTCACGACGACCTAGGGCATTTGAGGAAGCCCATCGTTGGAATATACAAGCCAAGTTCTATAATGAAAAATTCCCACTAGTATATGAAAATGACTAAGCATGAGACTATCTACAATGAAGAACATGGTGCTACTTTGAAGCACAAGTGTGGAAAAGAAGATAGTAGCAATTGTCCCTTTTTTTTGGGCCTTTCTTTTTTTCTTTGGACTTTCTTTTTTTTTTCTTTTTTTTGCGGAGGGGCTTTTTAGAATTAGCCTTTCCTCCCATGGGACAATGCTCTAATAATGATGATCATCAGACTTTCATTACAACTCGATATTACAACTCGATACTACAACAACAAAGTATGACTCTATATGAATGCCTCCGGCGGTGTACCGGTATGTGCAATGAAACAAGAGTGACATGTATAAAAATTATGCATGGTGGCTTTACCACAAATACAATGTCAACTACATGATCATGCAATGGCAATATGACAATATGATGCGTGTCATCTGAACGGAACGGTGGAAAGTTGCATGGCAATATATATCAGAATGGCTATGGAAATGCCATGATAGGTAGGTATGGTGGCTATTTTGAGGAACAATATGGTGGCTGTTTTGAGGAAGGATATATAGTGGGTTTATGGCACCGGCGAAAGTTGCGCGGTACAAGAGAGGCTAGCAATGGTGGAAGGGTGAGAGTGAGTATAATCCATGGACTCAACAATAGTCATAAGAACTCATATACTTATTGCAAAAATTTACGAGTCAACAAAGCAAAGCAATAAACGCATGCTCCTAGGGGGGAGGTTGGTAGGAGTTAACCATCGCGCGCCCCCGACCTCCACACAAAGGTTGGCACTCTACAAATACCTCATGCTCTAACTTCGTCACATAGCAGTTCACCATACGTGCATGATACGGGAATCACTAACCCTAACAAAAGTATTTCTCAATTTCATAATAACTCCACTAGCATGACTCTAATATCACTATCCTCATATCTCAAAACAATTATCAAGCATCCAACATCTCATTCTATTCAATGCACTTAGTGTGATTTTTTTTACTACATTGACATTGGATGTTTATCATGTGAAGACTAGTTCTTTAGCCTAAACACATTACCATGCTGTTTTAATAGACTCTCAACAGGATATAAGTGAAGCATGAGAGTTCAACAATTTCCACAAAATATTACCACCACCGTGCTCTAAAAGATATAAGTGAAGCACTAGAGCAAAAACTATTCAACTCAAAAGATATAAGGGAAGCATATAGAGTGTTCTAATAATTTCTAGGCCATATTTAACTCTCTCAAATAGGTATGTCCAGCAAGGTTGATTGTGGAAAACTAACAAGCAAAGACTCAAATTATACAAGATGCTCCGAGCAAAACACATATCATGCTGGAAATAAAAATATAGCTCCAGGTATAGTTACCGATGGATGAAGACGAAAGAGGGGATGCCTTCCCAGGGCATCCCCAAGCTTAGGCTTTTGATTATCTTGAATTTACTTGGGGTGCCATGGGCATACCAAGCTTAGGCCTTTGCTACTCCTTGTTCCATAGTCCATCAAAGCAATACTCGAAACTTGAAAACTTCACAACACAAAACTTAGACAAAAATTCTCGTGAGCTCCGTTAGTATAAGAAAGCAAACCACTACTCAAAGGTGCAGCACTGAATTCATTCTCTGTTTATATTGGTGTTAAACCTACTGAATTCCAACTTATCTATGGTTCATATCCTCCAATACTACTCATAGATGCATCGGAATAAGCAAACAACACACGAAAAACAGAATCTGTCAAAAACAGAATAGTCTGTAGTAATCTGCAGGTTTCGCCTACTTCTGGAACTCCAAAAAATTCAAACTAAATTGGTAAATCTGTGGAATTTGTCTACCAATCATCTGCAAAAATAATCAACTAAAAATCACGCTCCAGTAAAATCAGAATACTACTTTAGCGAGCGCTAACGATTCTGTTTTTCACAGCAAGATCATATAAACTTCCCACAAGTCTTCCCAAAGGTTCTACTTGGCACAAACACTAAACAAAACATGAAACCACATCTAATCAGAGGCTAGATGCAATATTTATTCCCTAACAGAAAAAAAAACAAAAAACAAAATTGGGTTGCCTCCCAACAAGCGCTATCGTTTTATGCCCCTAGCTAGGCACGATACAAAATAGATCTACGTATTGCCATCTTTGGAAGGCAATCCATAAGTGGCTCTCATGATAGATTAATATGGTAATTTGGTTTTATTTCTAGGAAAGTGTTCCATGCCTTTCCTTAACGGAAATTGGAATCTAATATTTCCTTCCTTCATATCAATAATTGCACCAATCGTTCTAAGGAAAGGTCTACCAAGAATAATAGGACATGAAGGATTGCAATCTATATCAAGAACAATGAAATCTACGGGCACATAATTCCTATTGGCAACAATAAGAACATCATTAATTCTTCCCATAGGTTTCTTAATAGTGGAATCCGCAAGATGCAAATTTAAAGAACAATCATCAAGCTCATGGATCCCTAGCAAATCACATAAAGTTTTTGGGATAGTGGAGACACTAGCACCCAAATCACACAAAAGCAGAGCATTCATGATCTTTTATTTTTATTTTGATAGTAGGTTCCCACTCATCATAAAGCTTTCTAGGTATAGAAACTTCCAACTCAAGTGTTTCTTCATAAGATTGCATCAAAGCATCAACTATGTGTTTAGTGAAAGCTTTATTTTGACTATAAGCATGCGGAGAATTTAGCACGGATTACAACAAGGAAATACAATCAATCAAAGAGCAATTGTTATAATTGAATCCCTTGAAATCCAAGGTAGTGGGTTCATCACTATGCAAAGTTTTAATCTCTTCACTCCCACTTTTAGCAATTTTAGCATCAAGATCTAAAAACTCTGAATCATTGGGACGCCTTAAAGCAGAATCATCTCCAATCCTATCTTCGTCAAGATTTATACTAGAATACAAGGATATAATAGGATACACATCAATAAATTTCAGATCTTCATCTTTATTTTCATGATAACTAGAATAACATGATTTAATATAATCTTCTCTTTTAGCACGCATTCTAGCGGTTCTTTCTTTGCATTCATCAATGGAAATTCTCATGGCTTTGAGAGACTCATTGATATCATGCTTAGGTGGGATAGATCTAAGTTTCAAAGAATCAACATCAAGAGTAATTATATCCACACTTCTAGCCAATTCATCAACCTTAAGCAATTTCTCTTCAAGCAAAGCATTGAAATTCTTTTGCGAGATCATAAACTCCTTAACACTAGTTTCAAATTCAGAAGGCATCTTTCCATAAGAGTTGTTGTAGGAATTACCATAATTATTAGAGGGATTACTAGGAAAAGGCCTAGGATTAAAATTACCTCTATAAGCATTGTTACCAAAATTATTCCTACCAACAAAATTCACATCCAAAGATTCATTGTTATTCTCAATCAAAGTTGACAAAGGCATATCATTAGGATCAGAAGAAGCACTCTTAGCAGCAAACAATTTCATAAGTTCATCCATGTTTCCACTCAAAACATTAATTTCTTCGATAGCATGCACTTTTTTACTAGTAGATCTTTTGGTGTGCCATTTAGAATAATTAACCATAATATTATCTAGGAGTTTGGTAGCTTCTCCTAAGGTAGTTTCCATGAAAGTTCCTCCCGCGGTCGAATCTAAAAGATTTCTAGAAGCAAAATTCAAGCCAGCATAAATGTTCTGAATAATCATCCATAGATTCAAACCATTTGTAGGGCAATTACGTATCATCAATTTCATCCTCTCCCAAGCTTGTGCAACATGCTCATGATCTATTTGCTTAAAATTCATAATATCATTTCTAAGAGAGATGATCTTAGCAGGAGGGAAATACTTAGAGATAAAAGCATCTTTGCACTTATTCCACGAATCAATACTATTTCTAGGCAAAGAGGAAAACCAAGTTTTAGCACGATCTCTAAGTGAAAACAGAAATAACTTCAATTTAACAATATCGTAATCCTTATCCCTTTTTCTTTTGCATATCACACAAATCAACAAAGGTGTTTAGATGGGTAGCGGCATCTTCACTAGGAAGGCCGGAGAATTGATCTTTCATGACAAGATTAAACAAAGCAGCATTGATCTCACAAGATTCAACATCGGTAATAGGAGCAATCGGAGTGGTAATAAAATCATTGTTGTTGGTATTGGATAAGTCACACAATTTGGTATTGTTCTGAGCCATAGTGACAGGCAAGCAATCCAACACACACAAGCAAACAAGAAGCAAGCGAACGACAACCACACAAGAGGCAAATAAATGTAATGCGAAGGATAAGGGTTTGCGATAGGTACTTGGTATATGACTTCTGCGTAAGCCTCCCCGGCAACGACGCCAGAAATTCTTCTTGCTACCTCTTGAGCTTGCGTTGTATTCCCTCGAAGGGGAAAGGGAGATGCAGCACAGTAGCATCAGTATTTCCCTCAGTTTATGAGAATCATGGTATCAATCCAGTAGGAGACCACGCGCGAGTCCCTCCCACCTGCACAAACAAATAAGAACTTCGCAGCCAATGTGATAAGGGGTTGTCAATCCCTTTACTGTCACTTACGAAAGTGAGATCTGATAGAGATGATAGTTTATATTTTTGGTATTTTTAGTTTATAAGAACAGCATATAAAAGCGGTAAAATTAAAGTAGATGTAGATTGATATGTTGAGAATAGACGCGAGGGCCATAGTTTTCTCTAGTGGCTTCTCTCATGATAGCGATATTCTACGGCAGGTAAACAAATTACTGTCGAGAAATTCATATAAAAGCGAATAATTATGAGACTATCTAGGCATGATCATTGTATATAGGCATCACGTCCAAGACAAGTAGACCGACTCCTGCCTACATCTACTACTATGACTCCACACATCAACCGCTATCCAGCATGCATCTAGTGTATTGAGTTCATAAGAACAGAGTAACGCCTTAAGCAAGATGACATGATGTAGAAGGATAAACTCAAGAAATATGATATAAACCCCATCTTTTTATCCTCGATGGCAACAATACAATACGTGCCTTGCTGCCCCTACTGTCACTGGGAAAGGACACCGCAAGATTGAACCCAAAGCCAAGCACTTCTCCCATTGCAAAAACTATAGATCTAGTAGGCCAAACCAAACCAATAATTCGAAGAGACTTGCAAGGATATTATGAGCAGACATAAAAAGTTCAGAGAACAACCAAATATCTTTCATAGATAACCTTGATCATAAACTCACAATTCATCGGATCTCGACAAACACACCGCAAAAAGATATTACATCAAATAGATCTCCTCGAAGACCGAGGGGAATTTTGTATTGAGATCTAGAGAGAGAGAAGAAGCCATCTAGATACTAGCTATGGACCCGAAGGTCTATGGTAAACTACTCACAACTCATGGTGAGGGCGATGATGATGATGATGAAGGCCTCCGTGATGGATCCCCCTCCGGTGGAGCTCCGGAACAGGCTCCAAGATGGGAACTCCACGGGAACAGAAGGTACGATGGTGGAATTAGGGTTTTATCTTTGTTCACGGAGTTTCTAGGGTACGTAGACTTATATAGGAAGAACGAGGGCACCGGTTGAGTCACGGGGGCTCCACGAGGCAGGGGGCGCGCCCTAGCAAGGGGGGCGCGCCCCAACCCTCATGGGCCCCACGTGGCTCTTCTGACGTGGTTCTCGAGTTCTCCGTGCGTGATTTTCTCCAAAAATATCTCTCATGAAAGTTTAATTCTGTTTGGACTCCGTTTGATATTCTTTTTCTGCAAAACCCTGAAAGAAGCAAAAAACAACAATCTGGACTGGGCCTTTGGGTTAGTAGGTTAGTCCAAAAAATGATATAAAAGTGAATGATAAAGCCCATTAAACATCCAAGACTTCATAAATAATAGCATGGAACAATAAAAAATTATAGATACGTTGGAGACGTATCACTCGTGCGGTTGCAAGATGAACTCCAGCGCCGTGTCCCTGACATGGCCGTGAGGGGAGGCAAAAGGGGACGACAGAGGAGATGGAGACAGAGATGATGACGACGCAGGCGTTCCCCGACCTCGTCCACCCCTGCCTCGACCGCCTCGCCGACCGCGACCCCGGCGGCGCCTCTGTCTCCCGAGTGGTCCTCGTCCAGGGCATCCTGCTCTTCTTTGACCGCCGCCGCCCTCTGACTGGAGGATGACCTGGTAGCCTCCGCGGAGGCACGGCCACGACCACGCCCTCTCGGCATATCTTGAGGGGAAAAGTGATCGAACTGGAAGAGGATGAGTGGGGGGGGGG
>LR738711.1:384740965-384831374 GCA_902687465.1 Secale cereale
CCCCCCCCGCTCTAGCGTTAAAGCCCGCACCCTCTGCATCCGCCGCTTGCCCTCCCCCAGGCAAGAGGGGCGCTTGGTGAACAGATCAGGGTTTCGGGTGGCACGTGGCACGACCATTTTTTCACACCGCGTGATCGTGGGGCGACCCAAGTCCTCCTAGCAAATGAGCCGCGCCCCCATGACTTCCTCTATTTTTTTCTGAGGAGGGCGCGAACCATCTCTTTACTATTTGAACCGCAAGGTGACGCAAGCGTGTTGCGGTCATCCCACGCACGACCCCCACGTCAGCACATATCGTGGACAAGTGCAACCACCGGAGGAGTTACTGCGATAAAAAAGAATCCAACCCTACTGCCCGCGCACCGTTCTAGGCCTAGCCCAACAACGCGATGCTCTTATGAATGGCCCAGGCCTGGGGGCTCCTGTCAGTGTACAAAAGTAGGGGCGCTCTTTCTTACCCCTTACTTGTGCACGAGCAGTCAGAGCCACGCCTATGACCAAACATAACGTAGCAGAGGAGGGAAGCCAGAGATGCAGGGTTACCAGAGCAATGCCAAGATAGTGGCATGAGAAGACCAAGTGAAGAGACAGGCTCTCCCCCGACAAGGACTCTTGACGGGGCAGCCTACGCGCCCCCGACAAAAACCCTTGTCGGGGCGATCCACCCAAACGCCTCCGTCGCATCCACCCTTGAGCCCAGGAGCTCCAAACGTCACCAACAGCATTGGAACCAAGGCTTGAGAAGCGCCCACGTGATGGCATTGTAGATCTTTGTGAAGACAAAGGTCTATGGCTCCCAAAATGAGAATCATAAGACATGACGATTGCGAGGCTCCTTGCCGAGGATGCCCACGAGGCCCCGGCAAGGCTCCTTGCCGAAGACACCCCGGAGCCCCGGCAAGCCTCTTGCCCAGGGACACACATAGAGGCCCCGGCAAGACCTTTGCCGGGAACAAATGCAAGACTGCGACAAGCCCTTGACGCCCCATCTTTGCCCCAGCTCGACGGCCGATCCGCTAGCCCAGGCAGTCACCCACGTGGCGATACGTGGTTCTTGGTCCAGCTAATCAAGCACCTGTGTGGTGGCATGTAGATCTTCGTGAAGACCCAACCACCACGCCACCTCAGCTGCCTGCCCCGCTGGCCTGGACGTGCGTCACGACTAGACGGAGCGGCCATGGACGGGATGGGTTTCTTTTCCATCCTCGATAAAGCAAATAGACACCTAAGCAGCGCATTTAATGCGTCTTGTCCCGTAATGGCATAGGATAATCATATGCACTGTGCACCTTTCCACCTCCTATGTGCCACTGTGGCAGCCCCTTTTGGACTATAAAAGGAGACCCGCGGCATACTGGAGAAGGTTCGGACCCTGGCGAGCTAGACATGCACCGTGGCTAGTTCAAGAACACAAGAAATCTCGAATATACACCAAAGCAGGACTAGGGTATTACGCATCCTCGCGGCCCGTACCTGGGTAAACGATCGTTGTACTAACTCTTAGACCCGCTCTTTGCACAAAAACGCGCCTGCCAACCGTAGAAGGGATTCCAGTGATCCCATAGGTGTCATTTCGTACCGACAGATGGAAAAGAGATGGCGCTCTTGCCCGGCAAGGTTGCCTCGGGACGAGAGCGGTTGCCTGCGTATGAGTATCTGTGGGTTCGAATGCTCGAATCCTTTCTATGGTTTCCATGGGCCTCCTTTTATAGATTAAGGGGTCACCATAGTGGCAAATCAGTCTTTCTAGGCTGATTAGATAGCAAATAGTGCTATCATACCTAACTCTGCAGGTTGACAGAGCGCATTAAATGCACCGCTAAGCGTGACATCATAGCCCGCTTGGCAAGCATTGCCGGATTGTTTTCGCCATCTTCGGGCCTGCTTGCTTGACATGTTGTAGGACATGTGTCATTTGTAGGATCTTTCGGTAGGAATTGGCTACCATGTGGTAGGAGGTTGCCACCGAGCCACTTAGGATCTTAACACCGCACTCTTTGATGACGGCGTCGTTGTGAGGTAGTGCTTTGCCTCCGCGAGCCCCCGGTAGGCCTGCCGGGGCAATGTTGGAGGCTTGCTTCTGGGGCAATCCCACCCCGCCAAGCTCACATGCCCGGCAAGGAAGGCTCTTCTTCTGGTGATATCTTGCCGCTTTGGCTGGTCATTGTTGTCTTGATTTCTTTGACCAGGTCTCTGGTTCTTTAAAGAGCTGATCCCTTCAAGTCTTGATATGATGCTAGTGTAGCGAACTTGCTCCTGGGCCTGTGCACAGTATGGGGCAATGGACCCAGGGTTCTTTGCACCAACAGAAGCCCCCGAGCCTGACACGGTCACACTGCTGGGCATAGCCGGGGTAGGCTCTAACCAGTGCATAGGTAGAGGCGCATGAATGGCTTGCATCTCTTGAGATCTTCTTTCCTTCTTCATTAACTTGCGCCCGGGCATGTTTCCGCTACACCTACGTATCGTGTAACGGTAATCCTGGTGGGTCCATCCTTTGTAATGGCCCGTGAATGACTTTAATGCATGGGGGAGTAACTGCCAATTCACTCTTCCCACCACGCCCTTATCCTTAGCCATGTATGTTGCATGCATTAAGTGGGGTAGGTAATGGAGGCGCGTGGTGCGGAAGAGCTTCAAAGCGGGGGCCCGGGCTTTTTGAATTGGCAGAGGAGGGCAATGGTTACCCTCCTAGGAATCAACCTCCATCCCCAGCTCGCCTATAAAAGGAGGAGCGGGGGAAAAGCGGAGGCACTCATCCATACTCCTCTCTTCGTTTTGCTCCCTACCCTTTGGCTTATGCCGAAGAGGAGAGCCTGGGGCCAGGCCCCGGCCAATATCTTGTGGCTGTTGATGTCGAATGCTCGTGTTGAATCCTGGGGAGTGAGTCTTGTCCGAAATGTGGGGAGAGGCCACGGCCAGGGCGTCCAGGACGTGGGACGTGCTGAGTGCCGCCCAGTTGGCAGAGCGCTTTCCTTCTTCGCATAGGTTGGAAGCTTGACGAGGGGTACCGGCTCCCGTGGTGGATCTTGATGCTCGTCCTCCCGGCGACGGTGTCTATGGGATTTTAGGTGCCATCCTGGGGTGCAGTGCTCGGGTCCATGGACGCCCCCAGCACTGCTCCGTCAAGCGGAGCCGGGGCTGACGCTAAAGATGGTGGCAGCTTCCTGCCCGCCGAGGTGGGTGGCGGCATCCCATACTTGTTACGGGCGATGCCGCTACTATTTGCTGGTTCTCCGACAGAGGTGGTGGGTCATGCCCGCGAGCTTGCGCAGCTCCTGATTGCACGCCACTCACAGGTCACAGCGGGCGCCTGACCATCGATGCACCCCTCCTGGGCATCAATGGTGGGAGGAGGGCGGAGGAGACGGGAGGTAGGTCGTCAGGTCGGAGTACGACGACTGTGGAGCCGTCACCCTGCCCTGGAAGCCCGCTGCCTCATACCCCATCCCTCCCTTCTTCCTAGGTGCTTCCCCCTTTCTTCAGCGATCTTCTAGTGGGATTGCCAGCAAGCCTCCTCGTGGCTTCCGGCTTTGTTCGCCCTGTTGCATCCTATTGATCCCTTCATCACCTCACTTTTCCAGTTGTTGCAATACCTAGGAGAGGGGGAGAAGATAAGGGGATTACGGGGTACTTATCTTTTTTCAATCGTAAATTGTAGGCACTTGACAAACGTTAACTCAAATAAATGTAATCTCTTTTATCCATGTTTGTGTTGTGTAAGATTTGTACTTGTTGATAAGCATATTAATGAAAATGATAAACCTTGTTGGGGACCATGTACCGCGTCCATGAAGAGGTGGGGTACCTCTATACTTCCAAGTAAACAAGTTTCCCCCGGTAGGCATCCTTGCCAGTACCCTCAGTCTTGTTGCCGCGGAGACAAGCTTACCGGGCGTAAGACGCAAGGAGGGACTAGCCTCCCGCCAATACTTTTTCAACAAAGGCCACTACGACCATCCTGACCGAAATAGTGTTCGGGTCGAAGGATGGGAGCACCTAAGTTTTGAAAGGTGGTGGGGTTTTCTTATGCACAAGTTCTTGCACAACATGTATGGATAAAAGGAAAGAGCTTATCTGTTTGGCTTGCCGGAGATTGCAGTGTTGGCTTCTCTTTTCATCTCCTCTCAGGGAACCAAGTCCACGATAGGAACATGTGGTTTATGCAGATTAAAATGATGCCAAATGCAATCTTATCTATTTGAACATGAGATGATCATGATATGCATGAGCATGCATGCAATCTTGTCGCCCCCTCTATCAGCGCTTCATTTATTTCTCTATTGCTCAGGGTCTGCGCCTGGCTTTGTACAAGGGGTTACATGCAACTGAGGCAAGGCTTGTACAAACTGGTGGCTGCCGGGCAAGGCCCGACAGTCGCGCCTTACGAGTAGTACTTGCGGAGATGCTCAATGTTCCATGAGTTTTTCAACTGAATGCAATCTCCACTCTCTAGACGGACTGCGCCAGGTCTGGTGAGTCGTACCAACCGGTAAGGGCCTTCCCACTTTGGCGATAACTTGTTTGCACCCTTGGCGGACTGAACACGCCTAAGGACAAGGTCGCCTTCCTCAAAACACTGGGCATGAACCATGCAGCTGTGATAACGACACAGGGCTTGCTGGTAGCATGCATCACGTGTAGCAGCTCGGAGACAGTTCTCCTCCAGAAACACATCATCGTCATGCCAGTGCTGATCCTGCGCTACTTCATCATAGGCAAGCACTCGAGAAGACTCTTGAATGAGTTCCGTGGGGATAATTGCTTCTCCCCCAAAGAAAAGGGAGAAGGGAATCTGGCTGGTAGCTTGGCTTGGTGTCGTTCTGAGGGACCATAGAACCATCGGGAGCTCATCTATCCATCGCCTGTCGCACTTCTGCAGCTTATCAAATGTTCTTGTCTTGAGGCTCCGAGGCACTTCAGTGTTCGCCCTCTCAGCTTGTCCATTGCTTCTGGGATGTGCAACAGAGGCAAATGAGATCTTGCTTCCGAGGGCCTAAACATATTGCATGAATGCATGGCTCGTGAACTGGGTGCCATTGTTGGTGATGATCCGAGCAGGGACTCTGAAGCGGCACATCAATCCTTCCAAGAACTTGATAGCTGACTGAGCAGTCACCTTTCTCACGGCATCTACTTCTGGCCACTTTGTAAACTGGTCGCTAGCAACGAACAGGAATTCAAAGCCTCGGCAGCTCGGGGGAAAGGGCCGAGGATATCGAGCCCCCAGACCAAAAACGGCCATGAAAACGGGATTATCTGAAGAGCTTCGGCAGGTAGAAGGATATTCTTGGAATGGAACTGACATGCCTCACACTTGGTGACTAGCTCGATCACATCTGGGAGAGTTGTGGGCCAATAGAATCCTCGCTGGAATGCTTTCCCAACTAATGTCCTTCATATAATGTGGGAGCCACACATGCCTTTGTGTATCTCTGCCAGCAGTTCCTTTCCTCCTTCCCGGCAAATGCACTTCAATTTCACACCATTGGCTATCCTTCTGTATAGATTGTCATCGACAAACTGATACATACTCGCCCTCCGGGCTACTCTTGTAGCTTCTTCTTGCTCTTTGGGAAGTTCTACGATTTGGAGGAAGTGGACTATGTGTCTTGCCCAAGTTGGAGCCTGGGGCTCAGCAACGAGGACTAGCGGCACCTCCTCATTCATTGGGGTGCGTTCCTCAACCATGGAGACCTGAGTTCCGGCAGGAGGGTGCAACCCGGCAAGCGAGTGGGAGTTGTTCCCGGCAGGGTCCCTCCCAAGTGCCCTGGAGGGATCTACCGGGAGAGGCTTACGAGGGTGCAATTTCCACCTCTTTCGGGCCATTGTTGCTGGGGATACGGAGGCCTATGTAAGGTGGAGAGCAAAAGTTCCTCCTCCCACAGGAAGCTTCTGTGTAGAACACTTTGACAGATGATCAACAATGTTGTTTTCTACACGGGGTACGTGCTCTGTTTGCCATCCGTCAAAGTGTTCCTCCAATCTTCTCACTTCCTCGACATATGCCTCCATCAATGGGCTTTAGTAAACCTTGTTCACTTGCCTTACCACAAGTTGTGAATCTCCTATGATGATCAACTTCTTGATTCCCGCAAGGGGCCCTTCATACTCTGTTGTATTGTTGGTCGCCTCCTCCCGGGGAAAATGCATCTGGACCACATACTTCAGGTGTTCCCTAGAGGGAGCAATGAGAAGCACGCCAGCCCCCGCACCTTGTAGGGAGAAAGCATTATCAAAATACATGATCCATTCTTGGGGGGACTCCTTGCTGGGAACGACTGTCTCTACCACCTCCTCATCAGGGGTTGGCGTCTATTCTGCAATAAACTCTGCCAAGGCCCTGCTCTGTATTGTTGAGGTGCTTTCAAACTTCAGGCTAAAGCTGGATAACTCCAATGCCCACTCCACTATCCTGTCGGTAGCCTCTGGGTTCCGGAGTATCCTTTGCAACGGAAAGCGCATAACAACCATGATCTCATTGGCTTGGAAGTAGTGGCGTGGTTTTCTTGAGGCCATGAATAGGCCAAAAATCAATTTTTGCAAGCCAGAGTACCTGGATCTAGCCCCCAGCAAAAGCGAACTAACAAAGTACACTCGGCGCTGCACCACTTTCTTCCGTGCCGTGTCCTTGGGTCTGTTACCACTGCCAAGCCCATCTTTGTTTCACCCGTATCTGACCGTGCAGAGATGTTCTCATACTCTCCTCGGGAAGGGACACTAATTGAGGCTGCTTCTTCTTCCACTTCCTGCTGTGCCGCCAATGCTGTGCTAACCACTTGATTTGTTGCTGCTAGGTATAGCAGCAGCGGCTCTTATGGTGTAGGAGCAACCAAGGTAGGCACAGAGGACAAGTAGGTCTTCAAATCTTGTAGTGCCATATCTACTTCTAGGGTCCACTTCAATGGTGCTTCCTTCTTCAAGATGTTAAGGAACGGTAAGGCATGCTCGGCAGACATGGAGATGAATTTGCTGAGTGCAGCAATGCACCCCGTCAAACGTCTGGCATCCTTAACTGTCCTTGGCACCTGAATATGCTCGATAGCCTTGATCTTACCGGGTTGGCCTTAATCCCACGGTGGGACACAAATAAACCAAGTAGCTTACTGGATGTAACGCCAAATACACACTTCTCCGGATTCAGGTTCAAGTTGATCTTGCGCAAATTGGCAAATGTCTCTTCCAAATCTTGGATCAGGGTTGATCTATCCTTGGTTTTGACCACAATATCATCCATATAAGCTTCAATGTTTCTATGCAGCTATGACTCAAAACCAATCCGGACTGCTCTTGCAAAAGTGGACCTGGCACTCTTCAAGCCGGAAGGCATGCGCATGAAGCAGTACATGCCAGATGGGGTGATGAATGAGGTCTTCTCTTCATCTTTCATAGACATAAAAATCTGATAATACTGAGAATATTCATCCAAGAAAGAGAGAAGATCACAACTTGATGTGGAGTCCATGATCTGGTCGATGCACGGCTAGGGAAATGGGTCCTTTGGGCAGGACTTGTTCAGATCAGTGAAATCTATACATAGCCTCCATTTTCCATTAACTTTGCGTACGACCACTATGTTTGGTAACCATGTTGGATGTAACACTCCTCTGACCAAACCAGCTGCCTCAAGCTTCTTGATATCCTCGATAATGAACTGTTGCCGCTCCAAAGCTTGCTTCCGGACCTTGGTCTTGACGGGCCTGGCATGTGGACAGACAACAAGGTGGTGCTCGATTACCTCCCTGGGAAAACCGGGGATGTCAGACGGTTGCAAGGAAAACACATCGACATTCGCCCGCAGGAGGCAATGAGCGTGCTTTCCTTTTTGTCGTCAATGGTGGCACTAATAGTAAAGGCACCATCGATGCCATCCAGCCCGGCCGGGACCTTCTTCACAGCAGGTGCGTCAACATTGAATATCTTGCTGGTGCGGCTCTCCGGTAATTCATCAACATGCACAACGCACACCGAAGAGATGCACTTCTCGGGCTCCTTACCGCGGCTGTTAACTGCTCTTTTCATTCTCTGGCTCTCCTTAGTGGGACCAGTAATCTCCACAGCCTCTGCTGCAACGGCATCCTTGTACATCTTATCCACGCAAATGATTGCATCCTTCTCGTCTAATGGGATAAAGAGGACCCCATTGGCACTGGCATCTTCAAGGTGTTGTAGGCATAGTGGGATGCCGCAATGTATTTGGCTAGGGCTGGGCATCCAAAGATGCCATTGTAAGGTAGGGGGATATCAACCACATCAAACACAACCTTCTCAGTCCGGTAGTTCAATTCTCCCCCGAATGTCACCGGCAACGTGATCTTTCCCTTAGGACCACTCTTGCCACGATTAACTCCTTGAAATGTGCCGGTAACCTCAAGCTCTTCTTCTGATATCTGGAGTCTGCTGGTGACCTTTGGGGAAATCAGATTCAAGCCTACCCCGCCATCAACCAACATCTTTGTGACCTTGAGGTTGCAGATTGTTGGTGAGACCAACAAAGGCAAGCACCCTACCACGGTAGTACGGCCAGGGTGGTCCTCTTTGTCAAAGATGATGGGCGTGAGTGGCCACTTGAACGGCTTCCAAAACTCCACTGATGGCTGCAAGGCATTGACCTCATGCACCTACTATTTAAGTTGGCGGTGAGAGGAGTGCAGAGATGCACCACCGTCAATGCACAGGGCATTTGTGGCCTATTGGAAGTCCTACTCACTGGTTTCCTCTTCATCTCCTCCATCACTCTCTTCATTGCAATCCTCCTTCTCATAGCCCCTGGCAGGTTTCCCTTGGTTCCTCAGAGCCTTGTCGAGGCGATTTGCTTCAGTGCCCCGGCCCTTTTCGCCAACATCATTCTGAACTTTTTCCTTATCTCGTTTCTCATATTCAGCCCTCTGCTTCTTAACAAGCTGCTTAACCTGATGGCACTCCTGGAGATCATGGCCCTTGGTCCGGTGGATCTTGCAGTAAGGGCCACCACTTTTCCCAGCCTTCTCGGTAGCCGCAGCTTCCCAGCAATTGATGCACACGGCAACCTCCTTGCCAGGGGCTTCAGCCTTAGCCTTCTTTCCGGTACTAGGCGTGCTCGAACCCTCAAATGTCATCAGTGCCTTATCCTTGTGCTTTTTACTAAGCTTCTTGTTCTTCTTCTTCTGACTAGAGGTGTCGTCGTCATCCTCTGAATCGATGTGGACGCCATTTTCTTCTCCAGGGAGTTTTCTCCCCTCTTCCACCTGAGCACACTTGTCCACCAAGGTGTAGGCTCCTTCACAGTCTTGGGCAACCGAACGTTCATCTTGGAACGTATCCAATGATTGCGCATGTTGGACTAGAATGCTACTATCACTGCTGCCGGGTGGATGTCTGGTATGTTTCTATGGACTCGACTAAACCTCTAAATGTACTTCCGCAGATTCCTCCTTCCTTCTGCGGGAGCAAATGCAAATCGCTGGGCTGCCCTAGTACTTGGTGGCCGCCCGTGAAGGCACCCACGAACTCATGGCACATGTCTGCCTAGGTCGAGATGGAGTTCTCCGGCAGATGCATCAACCAAGACCTCATATTTGGCTTGAGTGCCAAAGGGAATTAGTTAGCAAAGACCTTCTCATCTCTTCCCCCGACAACTTGAAGAGTGATGGTGTAGACGCTCAAGAACTCCACCGGGTTCAATCTTCCATCATACTTCTCTGGAACCTCTGGCTTGAACCTGCAAGCAGACGGCAAACGGAGTTGCCGCAGCTCACGGGTGAAGGCAGGGCACCCAGCCTCGAAAGGCAAGTACCTGCCCCCATAGAGTGCGAGCTCGTCGAAATTGGGGCCGCCGCGCTCGTTGAGCTGGTAGGGGTCGCCGCGGTGTTGCTCGATGTTGACACGGGTGCGCTCCCCTTGCCTACCATTTGGGGCTCGCTGTCGGCCTTGATGCGCTCGAGGGTCCGACGAGGCCATCGAGACCTTGTCTGGCTCCTAATGGGGTGGCTCCCACGCTGGCTGCCATGGCGAGGACTGCACCGTGGGGGTTCCCCCCTCAGTACGGCCAATGATGTGGGTCGTCACCGTCGCCTAGGGAGATCGCGATGGGCCAGCTCGCTATGATCCTCCCGCCTCGAAGAAACCAATCAGACTTTTGATGGTGGCTCGCCACTCATCCATCTGATCGGCCGCCGGTGGGAATCTCAGTAGCAGTTGGGCCCGCGCCATAGCCTCCAAGGCGGTGTTCGGCGTTGGTGATGATGATGTGGACCACAGCGTCGCCCGGCTCCTGATGGTGCCGGTGACGACCGTGTCGTGCCCTCGTCCTTGTGAGACAGTCGCTTGGGTGGTGTGGGGACGAGGCGGAGGCGCTTGAGGGCCAGCGGCTCCATCGAGCGCAGAGGTTTGGTTAGCTCATTCCAGGGGTGGCACATGCTCTACGGTCGCGCCCGCAACGGGAGCGGCCGAGGAGTTGCGGTTCACCCTAGAACGAGCGACACTGCCATGTCTACACTCTTCAGCTGGGCGAGGAGATATAGACGGAATAATCTATCTGCTCATACCTCGTGGAGCATGGCCGCTGGGATGTAGTTGATGCTGCTCTATTTCGGTGCCTCCCGCTCCTACTCCGGCCGCAGGGGGTGCGGTAGCGATGCCGCGTGTGTAAACCATATCCCCCACAATGTCCGTGTTCCTGTGCATACCCGCATTCCGCGAGGCCCTCGAAGTGGATGGATGAGTGGCGGCACCAGACTTTTCTTGGGCGCCATGATTGATGGAGCCGAAGACGGTGAAGCTAGTGATGAAGCTGATGCGCTGCTCAAGCTCTCGGGTTCGTGCAAGTGATCCCCCTACCTGGCGCGCCAAAGATGTCACGTGAAAACAATGGAAACATATGGGACAGGAGTCCCTTTATTGTTCGGCAGGGGATGGGCACGTTGCACAAAGAGCGAAGAGCATAGTGCAGCACGACGAAGATCACGTGGGCAGTTTTTACGCAGGTTTGGGCTGCCGCGAGTTGTAAAACCCTTCTCCAGCTTGGTGGATTGATGGTGGAATTATGGAAAAGAGCACGGCGCTCTTGCCCGGCAAGGTTGCCTCAGTGTGAGAGCGGTCGTGCGCGTATGAGTGTGTGTGGGTGCGAATGGTCGAATCCTTTATATAGTTGCCAAGGTCCTCCTTTTATAGATTATGGGGTCACCACAGTGGCAAATCAGTCTTTCTAGGATGATTAGATAGCAAACAGTGCTATCATACCTAACTCTGCAGGCTAACAGAGCGCATTAAATGCACTGCTCAGTGTCACATTACAGCCTACCTGGCAGGCCTTGCCGGGCTGTTTTCGCCAGCTTTGCGCCTTCTTGCTTGACAAGTTGCAGGACGTGTGTCATTTGTAAGCTCTTTCCGTAGGAAGTGGCTGCCAGGTGGCAGTAGGTTGCCACCGAGCCACTTAGGATCTTGACACCGCACTGATTGACAACGGGCATCATTGTGAGGCAGTGGATTGCCTCCACGAGCCCCCGGCAGGCCTGTCGGGGCAATGTTGGAGGCTTACTTCCGGAGCGATCCCACCCTGCCAGGCTCGCATGCCCGGCAAGGAAGGCTCTTCTCCTGGTGATATCTTGCCGCTTTGGTTGGTCTTGGTTGTCTTGATTTCTTTGACCAGCTCTCTGGTTCTTCAAAGAGTTGATCCCTTCAAGTGTTGATGCTGGGACTGTGCACTATATGGAGCAACGGATCCAGGGTTCGTTGCACCAACACATGTCCTCGACTTTGTCCTCGTCACTCTTCCTCTTCCTCTTCTTCAACACTTCTTTCCTTGAATTGGACACTGGGCTCTATTTCTTCATCCAACCCTTATAGATATTTAAACAAAGGTAGACATCCATTGATGCGTACACGATGTGATCTTCATGTATTTTCTTCGACTCCCATGCATGATGAATCTCTTGGTGAGA
Source organism: Secale cereale (assembly GCA_902687465.1). Taxonomy (NCBI): domain Eukaryota; kingdom Viridiplantae; phylum Streptophyta; class Magnoliopsida; order Poales; family Poaceae; genus Secale; species Secale cereale. The sequence continues at coordinate 384,752,887 of LR738711.1, forward strand.
TTTCCTCAGTTGAGTGTACGTAGGATCAATCATGGCTGCTGCCAAGGTCAGCAATGAAGGCCGAGAGGAAGACACCAGGCTTTCCTACTAGAGATCGAAGGGCTAGCCTACAACGAGGCATATCCGGCCCAGGACACTCCTGTCGTTCATAAAGTATACAGTAACGAATTTCACTCTTTTTTCCTACACGAAGAACTCAAAATACTGGCACCTAATGTCGGCATGGAATATGTGGTAGACCAAGCAAACATTATGTACGCAAACCTAGATCACGGCGGGCTTCTTCATCTCTGCTACCTTTAGAAGCTTCTCCCTTTCCAGGACTATGGTGGACTCAACATCTAGCCCAGCGACCCACTCATCCTTTGAACTTTCAAACATGTGTAGGAAGAGACCAAGGCATGCTTCCACCGTCGCGGATCAACGGGTGTAGGTGAAGATGAGCTCATCGTCGGTGATGGTTCTAACCATGTACTCACCGCCAATCATGGACATTTGGGAGGCCATTTATTTTGGAGGCATGTAGGAGAAGTAGAACTGGTGCAATGTGAATGGACGGGACGACCAGGAGTGAACTGTTGTATGGTAGAAGACGGGGACGAGTAGGGTGTGCGAATGGCCTGGCGTGGTGGCTTGCCCGATGGATAAACGGCAGCATGCCCCCAAAGCATTCTCGAGCGGGGCGCACTAGATGTCATGTCTACTATTACCATATCGTTGGCCTAATGGTATAGCTTATGTGTGTTCGCACGCCATGCCGACGTGTGCATGTAACTTCACTTAATTATGTCAACTGTTGCTCCTCCCACGACATTTGCCTCCTGTCGGTGCAACCGACTTTACGTACATTGCACCAAACTGTGCACAGGCTCAAGGGCAAGCTTACAACTTTGAGCACCATATCTAGACATGAAGAGATCAGCTCCTTGAGGAATCAAAGGGCTGATCAAGGAGATCAAGACAACGAAAATTCAAGACACCACTAGAAGAAGAACCATCTTTGGCGGGCATGCGAGCCTATCAAGGAGCTGGATTCCCTCTACAGAAAGCCACTAAGATCGCCCCGGCAGGCCTGCCGGTGCACGCGGAGATATAACTCCACCTCGCAGCGGCACACATCACCAATCAGTGCAGTGTCAATCTCCAAGGTGGCTTAGTGGCATGCACTTGCTACGTGGCAGCCGTCTCCTACCACAAGAACCACCAAATGACACCCGTCCAGAGGCGCGCTAAGCAGACAAGAACGCAGCTGGCAAAGCGTCCTAGCAAGGCTTGCAAGACGAGCTGTGATGTGACACAAAGCGGTGCATTTAATGCACTCTGTCACATGCAGAGTTAGGTACGATAGCACTGTTTTCTATCTAATCACCTTGAAAAGACAAATTTGCCACTATGGTGACCCCTTAACCTATAAAAGGAGGCCCATGGAAACCCTAGAAAGGATCCAGCAATTCGAACCGGTACCCACTCATACGCGTGACCACTCACACCCCAAGGCAACTTTCAGGAAACGACACCTATGGGATCCCGGGGACCCCTACTACGGTTGGGAGGGCGAGTGCTGCACAAAGAGCAGGTCTAGTCGATCAACGCATGGGAATTTTTACCTAGGTTTGGGCCACAAGTGATGCGTAAAACCCTAGTCCTCTTGTCTTTGTATATTTGGTGTTCTTGAGGTCTCGAACTGGCTACTATGTGTGCCTGTCCAAAAAGTCTGAATCCTCCTCCAGTATGCCTCGAGCCCCCTTTTATATGAAAAAGGGGTCACCACAATGGCACACAGGAGGTGGAAAGTATATACAGTGTACAAGTTTATCTCCTGACATCATAGGACAAATGCATTTAATGCGCCACCTATGTGTCCTCTAGCTTTATTGGGGACGGCAACAGAGCTTGTCCCGCCCATTGACGCCTCTCCTCGCTTTGACACGTGTCCAAGCTGATGAGGCATGCAGTGCAATGCTGGCTGCGGGCTGCTATGCTGGTGCGGTGGCAGGGTCTTCATGAAGATTTGCATGCCACCACGCAGGTGCTTGGCTAGTTGTCTTAGAGGGTGCATGCTGCCACGTAGGCACTTGTCCAGTTGGCAATTTGGTTGTCGCGTAGGAGTGGCCGCGGGGCAACGAAACCTTGGTAGGTGCGTGATGGTCCCCAAGTGCAGGGAATCATTGTAGCAATTGCCAATGGTGGAAGTGATAAGTATGGAGTGTCGAACCCACAAGGAGCTAAAGGTAAGATCAATATTCTCTCAAGTCCTACCTGCCACTGATACGACTCTAGGTACACCGAACGTTTGCTTCCAACTAGAAACGAGAAATTAAACTACATTGTGGGTATGAAGAGGATAACTTTGCATGATATCGGAGAGCTAAAATATAAAAGTATGTGATGTTATCATAAACATAGAATATATTACTAAATATTATAAATAGCGAGTGTGGAATAATGATGGATCAGTGTGCAGAATTGTCCTAGGCAATTGTTAACTAGACCAATAGTCGTCATTGCAATTTCATATGAGGGAGAGGCATAAGCTAACATACTTTCTCTTATTGGATCATATGCACTTATGATTGGAACTCTAGCAAGCATCCGCAACTACTAAAGATCATGAAGGTAAAACCCAACCATAGCATTAAAGCATCAAGTCCCCTTTATCCCATACCCAACAATCCCCTTACTCGGTTTTATACTTCTGTCACTCAAGAAACCCACTATAAGCAAATCATGAACGTATTGCAACACCCTACAACGGGAATCCCTCACGCTTGCGCGACACGGAGGGCACCATAGGACAACACCAAAATAAAACATGCAACTCGTACCAATCTAGATCATCAATCAACCCAAAGAAAAAGGATATCTACTCAAAACATCATAGGATGGCAACACATCATTGGATCATAATATGTGGCATAAAGCACCATGTTCAAGTAGGGATTACAGCGGGGTGCGGGATAGTGGACCGTGTAAAAGAGATGAGGATGGTGATGAGGATGGTGATGTTGATGAAGACGATCACCGCGGTGTTGATTCCCCTCCCGATGGCACTCCGGCACCACTGAGAGAGAGGAGGAGAGGTTCTCCCACTTGTGCTTCCTCCTCCATGGCCTACCCCCTAGATGGGGAGAGGTTCTCCCTCCGGTCCTTGGCCTTCATGGCGGTGATGGCCCCTCCGGGATCCTCCTCCATGGCCTCCGGTGATGATGGCCCCCTCCGGCAGGGTGCCGGAGAGGGCCTAGATTGATTTCTCATGACTACAGAGGCTTGCGGTGGTGGAACTTCCGATCTAGGTTATTTTCTGGAGGTTTATGTATTTAGAGGAATTTTTGGCGTCGGTCTCACATCTGGGGGTCTCCGAGTCGTCCACGTGATAGGGGCCCACGCCCAGGGGGGTGGGCGTGCCCCCACCCTCGTGGACAGCCTGGGACTCTTCTGGCCCAACAATTTTACTCCTGGGGCTTCTTTTGGTACATAAAAAACCATCAAAAATTGGCACGTCAATTGGACTCCGTTTGGTATTCCTTTTCTGTAAAACTCAAAAACAAGGAAAAAAACACAAACTGGCACTGGGCTCTAGGTTAATAGCTTAGTCCTAAAAATCATATAAAATAGCATATAAATGTATATAAAACAGTTAAGATGGATAATATAATAGCATGAATACTTCATAAATTATAGATATGTTGGAGACGTATCAGCATCCCCAAGCTTAATTCCTGCTCGTCCTCGAGTACGTAAATGATAAAAGAAATAATTTATGAAGTGTGAATGCTGGCAGGTGCACAAGTTTGATCAATGATAATTTCAATCACCTTTTCTAGCATCATTATGTGTCATAACAGTAGCTCATCTCATAAAACTTTTTATGATCAAGTAACAAGCTATTCACATGTTAAAGTATAGATCGTAAACTTTCTTGAAAACTCACAAATAGTGCTCTTACTCATCAAACAATTGCAATTCATCTTATTTTCGGGAAGGGTCTATGTAAGAGCTTTGATTCAGCAAACTCCACATACTCAACTATCAATTAATCTTTCACAATTGGTAACACTCATGTGATATTTATGGGTTCAAAGTTTTAATCAGACACAGAGAAAGATAGGGGCTTATAGTTTCGCCTCCCAACCTTTTACCTCAAGGGTAATGTCAACAATAATAATTTATGAAAACCGACATCCAAGCGGATATATATATCGGGATCGCTCCAACACAAAGTGCTTGCCAAAGGAAAATGTGTAAAAAGGAAATGTGATGATCACCATGACTCTTATATAAGGGTAGAAGACAAACGTAAAAGATAGGCCCTTCGCAGAGGGAAGCAGAGGTTGTCATGCGCTTTTATGCTTGGATGCACAAAATCTTAATGCAAAAGAACGTCACTTTATATTGCCGCTTGTGATAAAGACCTTTATTATCCAGTCCGTCGCTTTTATTTCTTCCCTATCACAAGTTCGTATAAAGCTTATTTTCTTCGCACTAATAGATCATACATATTTAGAAAGCATTTTTTATTGCATGCATCGATGACAACTTACTTGAAGGATCTTACTCAGTAGGTATGATGGACTCTCATGGCAAAACTGGTTTAAGGGATGTTTGGAAGCACAAGTAGTATTTCTACTTGGTGCAAAGAATTTGGCTAGCATGAGAGGGAAAGGCCGGCCCAACATGTTGGATGATCCAAGACAATATAATGTTTCGGATATAGGAAAACATAACCCATTAAGTTGTCTTCCTTGTCCAACATCAACCTTTTAGCATGTCATATTTTAAGGAGTGCTCACAATTGTAGAAGATGTCCAAGATAGTATATTTGTATGTGAAATCCCTCTTCCTTCAATATTCTTTCATGAGTTGTTCAAATGACCAATTATGTGTTTGCTAACTTTCAATAAGTTTACTACCTATACTTATTCTATGTGAAGTCATTACTCCCCATGGTATAAGCATATGAAGCATATATAAATTCAGATTTATGATATTCAATTCATTCAATCATTTACTCATAGGATGTACATGAAGCACGTGAGTAAATGGCAAACTACTCCAAAAGATATAAGTGATGGACAGTGAGTAGTCAAATAATTAACTAGCCATGGGAGGATTCTTTTTCATTCAAGATTTCAGATCCAATGATTTTACTCAAATAGCAAGTAAAATTTAAAATACGCTCCAAGCAAAACACATACCATGTGAAGAATAAAAATATAGCTCAGAGTAAGGTATATCGATAGTTTTGAAGACGAAAGAGGGGATGCCTTCCGGGGCATCCCCAAGCTTAGGCGCTTGAGTCTTCCTTGAATATTACCTTGGGGTGCCTTGGGAATCCCCAAGCTTAGGGTCTTTCCACTCCTTATTCTCCTCATATCGATATCTCACCCAAAGCTTGAAAACTTCAACCACACAAAACTTAACATAACTTCGTGAGATAGGTTAGTATGATAAAGAGTAAACCATTCACTTTGGTACTGTCAAAGACAAGGTTCATAATTGTTCTCACACAATTCCTACTGTACCATATCATTTCTACAATTTATATTAAGAAATATAAGCCATAGAAACTAGAAAACAAGCAAACTATGCAACGAAAATAGAAACTGTCAGAAATAAAACAATTTGTAATGATCTGAACAGCAACCATACTTCTGCTACTCTAAAAATTATGAAATAAATTGTTAGATGTGAGGAATTTGTCTATTAATATTCTGCAAAAATAATCAACTCAAAAGCTCTCTTCTGTAAAAAATGGCAGCTAATCCCGTGAGCGCAAAGTTTCTGTTTTTTTACAGCAAGATCACATTAAATTTCACCCAAGTCTTCCCAAAGGTCTTACTTGGCACTTTATTGAAACAAAAGCTATTAAACATGATTACTACAGTAGCTTAATCATTTAAACAGACAAAAACAGTAAGGGTAAATATTGGGTTGTCTCCCAACAAGCGCTTTTCTTTAATGCCTTTTATCTAGGCATGATGATTTCAATGATGCTCACATAAAAGATAAGAATTGAAACATAAAGAGAGCATCATGACTAATAGACCAACATATTTAAATCTAACCCACTTCCTATGCCTAGGGATTTGGTGAGCACCTAATTTATAGGAACAAGAATCAACTAGCATAGGAAGGCAAGACAAGTACAACTTAAAAACATTAAGCACATAGAGAGGAAACTTGATATTATGGCATCTTCTACAAGCATGTATTCCTCCCTCATAAAAAAATTCAGTAGCATCATGAATGGGTTCCACAATATAACCACCACATAAAGCATTCTTTTCATGATCTACAAACATAGAAATTTTACTACTCTCCACATAAGAAAAATTCTTCTCATTCAGAATAATGGGAGCAAACTCGAAATAGTGGAATCATTACTAACTAAAGTTCACACTCTTCCAAATCCACTTTAGATGATAGTATTATTCATATTCCAAAATATATGTGAAGTTCATGGAGTATTCTAGGATTAATATCGAATAGCAATTATCCAAGCTCAAAATATATAAGTGAAGCACACGAAGCATTCTATAAAACCGTACTCAAAAGATTTAAGTGACGCACAAAGATCATTTTATAAGATCATACTCAAAAGATATAAGTGAAGCACATGAAGAATTATATAAATCAAGGAAGGGCTATATCATACTCGCATGGTTCTTAAAGAAAAAAAAATAAAAACACAAGGGACACAAAGCATGTGAACAAAAAAAAAACTAAGGTATACCGATAATTGTTGAAGAAGAAAGATGGGATGCCAACCGGGTCATCCCCAAGCTTAGATGCTTGAGTATCCTTGAAATATTTACTTGGGGTGCCTTTGGCATCCTCAATCTTGAACTCTTGCCTATCTTTATTCTTCTCATATTGATAGCTCCTCGATCTTCGAACAATTGATCCACACAAAACTTTAACAAAAACTTTGTGAGATTCGTTAGTATAATAAAGCAAATCAGTACCTTTAGGTAGTGTTGGAAACTTATTCCAATTTCATATTAGCACTTTATATACTGTATTCCAACTTCACCATGGTTCATACCCCCCGATACTACCCATAGATTCATCAAAATAAGCGATTAACACATAGAAAACATAATCTATCAAAAACAAGACAGTCTATAGTAATATGGAAGTTTAGTAAACTTCGGTAACTCTAAAAAAAAATTCTAAAAAAATATGAAAATTTGAACAATTTTTACATAAGTAATGTGCAAAAAATTTCAGACCCATTTTACCTTCTAGTAAAAAATGTAAAATCACACGCTACAGCCAAAGTTTTTGTTTTTTTGCTGCACATAGAAAACAAGCAATCTAATAATCCTAAAACCAAAGCTTGGCACATTATTTTTATAATACAATGGATATATACAAGGGGATAATTATTTACAGAGAAACTTCCATGAAAAATTCTACATTTTTTCCGTGAGCATGAACACAAGTGCTCAAGGTCGACCCTCACTTCTTCAATGCATAACTTTCCAATCACTTCTCTTTCTGAAAAAAAATTAGGCATAAGAGGCAAGTAATTTTTTTTGTATTTTCATTTTTTTATCTTTCACCCACAACTAAACAGAAACAGAAAGGAAAAACAAAATCTACTTAGTGAAGAAAGCTAACAAGCACACACACGAGAATATCAACCCCACGCTATTGCTCCCCGGCAACGGGGCCAGTAAAGAGCTTGATGGTCCCCTAGTGCAGGGAATCATCGTAGCAATTCCCAATGGTGGAAGTGATAAGTATGCAGAGTCGAACCTAGAAGGAGCTAAAGGTAAGATCAATATTCTCTCAAGTCCTATATGCCACTGATACGACTCTACGTAAACTGAATGTTTGCTTCCAACTAGAAACGAGAAATAAAACTACGTTGCGGGTATGAAGAGGATAACTTTGCATGATATCGGACTGCTAAAATATAAAAGTAGGTGCTGTTATCATAAAGTTAGAATATATTACTAAATATTATAAATAGCGAGTGTGGCATAATGATGGATCGGTGTGCGTAATTGTCCTAGGAAATTGTTAACCAGACATGTAGTCGTCATAGCAATTTCATATGAGGGAGAGGCATAAGCTAACATACTTTCTCTTATTCGATCATATGCACTTATGATTGGAACTCTAGCAAGCATCTGCAACTACTAAAGATCATTAAGGAAAAAAATCAACCATAGCATTAAAGCAGCAAGTCTCCTTTATCCCGTACGCAACAATCCCCTTACTCGGGTTTACGCTTCTGTCACTCAAGCAACCTACTATAAGTGAATTATGAACGTATTGCAACACCCTACAACGGGAATCCCTCACACTTGTGCGACACGGAGGGAACCATAGGATAGCACCAAAATAAAACATACAACTCCTACCAATCTAGATCATCAATCAACCCAAAGACAAAAGATATCTACTAAAAACATCATAGGATGGCAACACATCATTGGATCATAATATGTGGCATAAAGCACCATGTTCACTTAGGGATTACAGCGGGGTGAGGGAGAGTGGACCGCGTAAAAGAGAGGAGGATCGTGATGATTATGGTGAGGTTGATGAAGACGATCACCGCAACAATGATCCCCCTCCCGATGGCACTCCGGCGCCACCAAGAGAGAGGAGGAGAGGTTCTCCCCCTTGTGCTTCGTCCTCCATGACCTCCCCCATAGATGGGGAGAGATTCTCCCTGGTCCTTGGCCTTCATGGCAATGATGCCCATCCGGGATCCTCCTCCCTGGCCTCCAGTGATGATGGCCCCCTCCGGCAGGGTGCTAGAGAGGGCCTAGATTGATTTCTCATGGTTACAGAGGCTTGCGGTGGCAGAACTTCCGATCTAGGTTATTTTCTGGAGGTTTATGTATTTATAGGAATTTTTGGCATCGGTATCTCGTCTAGGGGGTCTCCGAGTCGTCCACGAGATAAGGGCCCATGCCCAGGGGGGTGGGCGCACCCCCCAACCTCGTGGACAGACAGGGACTCTACTGACCGAACTCTATTACTCTAGGGGTTTCTATTTGGTCCATACAAAATCATCAAAAATTAGCACGTCAATTAGACTCCGTTTGGTATTCCCTTTCTGTAAAACTCAAAAACAAGGAAAACAGAAACTGACAATGGGCCTAGGTTAATAGGTTAGTCCCAAAAATCATACAAAATAGCATATAAATTTATATAAAACATCTAAGATGGATAATATAATAGCATGAATACTTCATAAATTATAAATACGTTGGAGACGTATCAGTGCGGGCCTGGCTGTGGCCCCGCAGACGTCCCCGACAATGGACTTGCCAAGGTCTCGTGGCTGTCCCTGGCAAGGATCTTGCCGGGGGTCTTCGGTCGTCCCCGGCAAGGCTCATGCTAGGGGTCTTCGTCTTCTGGTCTTCATCTAGATTCGCAGGCCTTTGGTCTCACAAAGATATGCATGCCACCACGTAGGCGCCCCTAAATCTTTGTCTTGATGTTGTTGATGGTATCAGAGCTCCCAAGCCCAAGGGTGGCGGCCTTGCTGGTGGTGGGCAAGTTTCCCCGACAAGACTCTTGCCGGGGCTATGTAGGTCACCCCGGCAAGGGTGTTGCTGGGGGGAGTCCACCTTGCCCCTGCGTTCTTCATGCCTCTGGACTGAGTGTTGCCTTGGCAGTCTCGCGCTTTTCCTTCCTCTGCACCTCCAATCATGGCCGTAGGTGTGGCTACAACTGCTCATGCACAAGTAAAGGGGTGCAAAAAAGGCCCCTACTTTTGTACACCGATAGGAGCCCCCGGGCCTGGGCCACACATAAGCGCGGAGTGTTGTAGGGCCAGGTCCAGAATGGTACACGGGTATGCGTGGCAGAGTTTTAACTGCGATGATTCCTCCTCCAGTTCCGTTTCCCCACGACTCTCATTGGTTGCGTGACGTGGGGGTCGTGCGTGGAGTGGTTGCAGCGTGCTTGCGCCACGTCACGGTGAATAATAAAGAGGCGGCCCGCGCCTTCCCCATAAAATAGGAAACTGCAGGAGGGCTGCTCATTTACCCTCTCCGCCTTTTCCAATCTCGGAACCGATGTTCCCCTCTTCTTCTTCAAGCGCAAACATGAGTTCTTGCATCTGCTTGCTGCCGTTGCGCCCTCATTGCCCTTGATCCCTCGCGCTCTCTCATCCGCCATGGCGCCCAAGGCAGGCAAGGGCAAGGGAACTACTAAGGACACCGGGGGGAAGGAGTCTCCGGAGAGCGTGTTGGTGGAGCTGCGGACACAGTTCGCACTCTTCGCCCCGACGGTCGACGCGCTCACTCTCAGGGACAGGTTCAAGTGCCCGTGAGGGAGGGAGACGACGGGGTATCCTGCCACATGCGTCGTCCCTTCCTTCTGCTTCTCCAAGGGTGATCCAAATCGGTACCCCTTCTTCGTCAATTACTTCTCCTGTGGGCTCTGCCCCCCTTTCTCAGATTTCATTAGCGATGTCATGTACACCTACTGCTTCCGCCTTTTGGACCTCACGCCGAATGATGTGGCGTGCATGGCTTTCTTTGCCCATCTTTGTGAGGGATTTGCCGGAGTGCTCCCCAGCACGGCGCTCTTTTGCCATTACTTCACTCCTCGCATCCTGCAAGGGGGCACCATTTCTAGCTGCATTGCTTGGATTCTAAAGCAGCAGATCAAGTGCACGTACTCGGAGGTCGCCACGAAGGAGAGGCGGGAGGAGTGGCGAAGCCGGTGGTGCTAGATCGAGGAGACGGATCCGCCGGAGTTCTGCCGGGTCCGTCGGAAGCTGCCGGTCCGTAGCAAGAACTGGGGCGATCTCGACGCCGACGCCCAGAAGCTCACGATTATAACCACCAGGATCCACCGCCTTGCCCTGGACGGGCTAACTCTTGAAATGATCGAGGCCGATTTTATCCGCCGCCGGATTGCCCCATGTCAGGACCCCGATCCTAAGTCACACAGGTCTAGCCTGTAACACATCATATCACTTTGCGGCCTCACGCACGGTATCCCCACGAGTGCCACCTTAATTGGCCCGGGACCGTTTGCGCGTTTTGGCACACATATATGATAGTGTCGCTAGCATCCATATGACAGAGAACCCGGGCCGACATGACTAGTTATAAACCAAAAGTGGCGCTAAATTACAGAGACAGGCATACATGACCCAGCAACGAACGTGTCGGTCATCAACGTATGAACCCAAGTCATAGCAAGCTACAAGGACTTAAAGGAGCAACGCGTGACATTTCCCCTAAGGGACAGACACATGAATGAAGAAGGACACATGCCGGCCAGCCTAAGTGTTCTGAAGCAGTAGCAAGCTACCAAGGCTCAGTGGAAGCACTAGGAGACATTTCCCTGTAAGATAGGCTACCAAGGGTAAACAACAAGGTGTCGCATCCCACACATAGCAATACACATTACAAGTACGCATAACATGCTAGTATGTGTTGTACAACATGGCATCACAACATAACTCAACAAATCATATAGATAAAGGCCCAGAAGAGCCATCATAGCATTTATTACAAACAGAGGTCACATGACCCAACATACCGAGCATACAGGCAACGGAAGCATAACATGTCTGAGTACAGACAACTACAAACGAAAAGGCTGAGAAGCCTGACTATCTACAAGACCCTCCCAAGGGTACAAGATCGTAGCTGAGGTAACAAGCTAATCGTCGAAGTCCACGCGGAACCACTAGTTAGACTGAAGTCTGTCTGCAAAAACATAAATTAAGCAAACGTGAGTACAAAGGTACTCAGCAAGACTTACATCAGAACTAGCTACATATGCATCAGTATCAACAAAGGGGTGGCGGAGTTTGACTGCAGCAATCCAGCTTTGACTCGGTGGCTATACTGAACTACGACTGCAAGTAACTCTTTTGAGGTGGCGCACACGAGTCCACAAGTTCACCAATCAATACACCACTATGGATCCGCTCCCGTCTCCCTACGAGAAGGCCATCCATAGCACTCACGCTTATCTTGCGTGTTTTAGAGTATCCACTTTCACTTGTCTATGAACTGTAAAGGTAACCCGGAAGTCCATTTCCGCGGACACGACTATTCGATCAGATCATATATAACCCTGCAGGGGTGTACTTCTTCACACACGCTCTCACCACTTACCGCCATTTACACGACATGTACTCGGCAACCTTCAAGCGGAAGCCCAGCGAGGGTGTCGGCCACAGCCTACCTAAACACTCAAGTCTCTAGTCCAGGTTTATCGCCTATTCAGGTTCCATCCACAGGGAGTTCGGCCGAGGTTTCCACATACGGCCCCGAACGATGTGTACAGGGTTCCGCGACACCAAACGGACGCCCGGCATACCCGGCCACGTGCCTACCGCATCACAGCCCACCCCTCCGGTTAGCGCTGCGCACAGCCTCCAGCATACTACAAACATCAGAAACTACTTGCAACTCCTGGATAGAGGACAAGGGTGATTAAGAAGCCGAGAGAGTCAATTAAGGATCCCAATGTGTGGTAGTAGCTGTTTCTTGGATCACAAACACATAACTCAGTTCCTGAGGACGGCTGCAATGAGACAACCCACCATGTACTCCTACATGGCCTATCATCGCTACCTTTACCAAATCGTGTTCACACACTTAGCTCTCAACAGTAGGACATGTTCACCACATTCCAATTCATCCCCGATGAATCAGACATGACACAACTCTAAGCAATAGCAGGCATAACCAGAAAGCATGAATGAGTAGGCAAAACATGGCTCAAACAACTCCTACTCATGCTAGTGGGTTTCAAGTATTTACTGTGGCAATGACAGGTCATGTAGAGGAAAGGGGTTCAACTACCGCAGCAGGTAACAGTTGAAGCGTTGTTGTCCTAATGCAGTAAAAGAGAGCAAGAGCGAGAGAGTGGGATTGTATCGGAATGCTCAATGGGGTTTTGCTTGCCTGGCACTTTTGAAGATAGAACCGTGTCTTAATCAGTGTCATCGATCACATCGTCGGAACAGCGTCAACTGAGAGGGGACAAACACCGGCAACAGATAAAGAACACGATCAATGCAATGCGACAATATGATGCATGATCATGACATGGCAATATTCTGTTGATTGAGCTAATGCACCTAGCAACCACATTAAATGAAGTTGGTTTGAACCAAAGGTTCAAATTCAAACTCCATATGTGATTATTCGAATGCCATTTATTCAAATTGTCCTAAACAGTGGCTGTAAGTTATTCAAACATGCATGAAAATGCCATAAACAGATTCCTTGGATTTTTCTGATCAATTTTTATATATAAATTATTTTCATTGGATTTATAGATTATTTTCTGTGATTTTTAGAAGTTTTGGCTATTTTCTGAAATAAACAAATCATTTTCTGATTTATTTTAATTCCGGAAAATACTTACTGCGTCAACATGACCTCATGCTGACGTCAGCAGGTCAACAGGGGCTGGTCCAGGTCAAACCTGACCAGTGGGCTCCACTGGTCAGTCTCTCAGTGCTGCTCGAGTCACAGACAAGTGGGGTCGGGTCAACGGACACATCAGCATAGTCAAAGCTGACATGTGGGCCCACTGCAATTAGATTTAAACTTAATCTAATTAATTAGCCGGTTAGTTAGGCGGTGGGACCCCGCTGTTATTGACTCCAGGGGGTAGTTAGTAGGGTGCTTAGGCCCTAATGGCCGGTTACGTCGGCGGTTAGCCGCCGGCGACCATAGCCGACGGCGGAGGTACTCTGGCCGGCCGATTCCGGCAGCCGTTCGAAGCGCGGCTAGGCTCTTTCGAAAGCCCGCAGAGAGGCGCGACTGGTGGTGCAAGTGGCAGCTGCAGGGGAGGGCTGTAGCATCGGCGGCGTCGAGCCAGGCGGTGGCCGGAGCTCGGCTTAGCACGGGCAAGGCGCTGCACTTGGCTGTCGAGCGAGATGAGCGGCGGGGAGGACTCCTAGAAGCTACAGGAGCACGCTGGTGCTACTAGACCGAGCGGAGGTGCTTAGGAGCATGGAGCTCGGTGGCCATGGCGGCTGCCGGAGCCCGGGGCTCGCAGGGACGGCGGCTATCAGACGGGAATGGGGGGAGGAGCAAGGGGGAACGGAGCAGGAGCTCACAGCGGTCACGTAGAGATGATCAACGAGCTTGGGGAAGCGACGATGGTGGAGAATCGACGATGGAGGTCCTTGGCGGCCGGCGGTGAAGAAGGCCACATCAGAGGGCGCCCGGGGTTGCGTGCGTAGACGTGGAGCTTCAGGGCGACGTGGAGGAGCGTAAGGGCACGACGGCAGGGAGAGGGGTGGCCGGTGGGCGCGGTGGAGCGGCTGCGGCGCTTTGGCCATGGTGTGAAGGAGCAGAGGAGGGGGAGGGGATCAAGTGAGAGGGAGTGAGAGTGAGGAGGAGTGACAGAGAGAGGTAGGGAGGTGCGTGGCAACCTCAGGGCGACGAGGAGACAGGCAGAGAGGTAGGAGGTGGCCACGACGTGTGGCCGCAGGCGCCGGGACGCGTCTCTCGTCCTCCTAGCGAGAGGTGGGAGATGACTGGCAGCGGTGGTGTGCTGGGCCGCCAGGTAAGCTTGGGCCAGGTAAGCCTTTTTCTTTTCGTGTTTTTCTTTTTCTATTTTGTTTTCTTTGTTCTGATTTAGTTTAGGGACTAAACATTTTAGATAATTCTGACAATTATTTTGGAGGTTAACTGAATTATTTCAGGGCTCCACAAATAACTTCAGAATAGTTGGACCATTTAAAATATATATAGCATTTAAACGGTTCCAATTCAAATACTTCTGTGTTAATTCAAAAATCCAAAGATGACCTAAAATATATTCATCATTTTTGGGAGAGGTTTTCACCTTAACTAGAAATCATGAACTTCTTTTAGGGACATTTTGGATTTATTGAAAAAGATTTTAATCGAGCCTAGATGGATTGATTTAGTGCTAGGGTTTGAACAATCCCCATTTCAAGTTTAAAAGAAATATTAGACATGATGCAACAACCAAGCTAGTCCAAGTGCATATCAAGGCTAGGGATGTTACACCCCACCACATAACAAGGGGAGGTCGTCCTGGGATTTTAGGAATGCGGCCGACATCATGAGGCTCCGCCCCGGTTTAAACCACAACTTCACGGTGTTGCAGCATGCTTACCTTTGCCAGAGGTTCTTCTAGCTCAGGGTCGATGAGCTCGGCAGGGTCGAGAGGACTGGCAAGGCCGAGAAGGCCGGCAAGGCTGATAAGGCCAGCAAGGCCGCCGGGGCCGTCAAGCCAGACAACCTGTTCGGGTTGCCAGCGGGGGTGGTCCCGCTGAGCAACAACTCTCGCCAGAATGCCATCATCGCCATGATGTGAGTCTTCGATGTGCACGACGTAGGTACGACCTAGGCCGAGCCAAAAGCGGAGCTGGTGCAGGCATTCTTAAACAACTTGTCGGATAAGTATGTTCGTGAGGAGCCGCAGCTTATCCGCCCCACCACCGAGGAAGAGTTCGCTTACATCGCCGCCAGGGCGGAGGTGGCAGCACTTGCGAAGGAGGCCGCTAGCCTAGGCACCATGGAGGACAAGGCGGATGCAACCTTGGAGGAGAAAGAGTTCGCCGAGTGGGCGGGGTCCGCCAAGGAACCCAGCGGTGCTGGTGCTGGGGCTCCCCCTGTTGAAGAAGCGGTCGAGGAGTCGACCGAGAAGGAGACTGATGCGGATGACTCCTCGGCCCTAGGGAAGAAGCGCGTCCTTTGGCGGGCTGGCTCCGGCGAGCGGGTCCGGCCCGACAAGAGCACGCAGCGGCAGTAGGTCCAGGTGCCGCCCGCACGCCAGACGAGGGCTGTGAGAGCGAACAAGATCGCGGCCGCCGCTTCTTCCTCGTCCAGGCGTCCCTGCACCCTTCTCCTCCACTTGTCGATGCCGCCCCGGAGGCCGATTTCGATCTCGGGTCCTTTAGCCCGAAGTGGAAGAGGAGACTAGAGGAGGAGTAGGACGAGTAAGCATTTTGCCCCTCACCATCTCATTACCCTCCGCCTATACTGTCCTTCCATGACCTGATTTTATTTTTGAAGTGACATGGAGACGCTGGCTCAGAGGGCGGCGAAGAGGGCCAAAACCTCAACGGGCAAAGAGCCCCCGGCAAGCGCTCTGCGCACGCCGGCGTTGGTGGTGATCATCCCGGACAACAGCCCTCAGTGCAGCCCCCACTCCAGTTCCCAGCGTGAGTCCATTCTTCACTCCCCACTGTGTGCGTTGGGGTGTGTACCCTTGGCGCTGACCTTGCTGGGTTTGCAGGAGAAGAGCAGCAACCGGAGGAGCCGCTGGGGGCACCCCCGACACACTGTCCCCGTCAACAACGCCACCTAGAGGTGTGTCACGGGCAAGGCCACCCACCGCTGATCCCATGCGCATGGAGGAAGAGGGGGTAAGCACGGGCGCTGCTGGCTCTGTCCCGGCAACAGACGTTGGCGGGGAGGGAACCACTTCTCCCCGGCCCGGCACGGGTAAGTCGCCAGCTTCCCCTCCCCCGTCATCTCTGCCATGCGATGTTCTTTCTTTTCTTTGTTCTGAACCTTTAGTCTTGGCCTCGCCTCATCTTCCTTTCTGGTTTCGAAGCTCTTCCTCGACGGACCAGGTGGACATCGACGCTGTCATCGAGGAGGTCGTCAAGGATGCCAAAGCTAAGGCCACCAAGATAGCGGCTGGGGAAGCCGCCACGTCCGCCACCGAGTAGGACCAGAAGGGGCCTGCCGGGGACACCGATGAGGTGTCTGCCGGGCAGGCCGGCAAGGCTGCTGCCGAGGAGGCCGCCAAGGGGCCTATCTGGGACACCAACAAGGCTTCTGCCGAAGAGGCCGCCAAGGGGCCTGCCCGGGAGGAGGTGTCCAATGACCAACCTTCCTCCTCAGCAGCTCCCGCCCCGAGGAAATACTGTAAGGTGCTTGACGACCTATTTGTCCTCCTCCCAAGGACGGCAAGCACCAGAGGGCCAGCAGAGGGGCAGATTTTTGACGATGAGGTCCTTGCCACCGCCAGGCTCCAGGTTGTTGATGAACCGAGCGCCAGCGGCGGCAGTTTCCAAGAGGAGCAGCTCCTTCGGGCCATGAGGCCCAATTTTCAAAAGCTTCAGACACTATGCCATGCTCGCCAGGATAAGGCGAACTCCAGGATGGCGGCCATGGACAAAGTGGAAGCGGATTTTGAGGAGCGCGTCGCTTAGACGCAAGTCTGGTTCGGCGAGGCCCGGGAGGAACTGAGGGTCATCCAGTACCAGCTGGACCAGCGCAAGCGAGAGCTCGCCCTCAAGCAAGCTGATGTCGAGAAGGCCCAGGAGACGGCGAAGGAACAGGCCACCAAGGACGAGGCTGTCCGGAGGCAACAGAAGGTTATTATGGACGCCAAGAGGAGGACCTCGTTGCTCGTGAATAGGCGCTTGCCGCCGTGCTTTACGGCTAGGATGAGGAGATTGAGAAGCTTGTGGCGCGGCGAACCTAGGCGCTAGAGCAGAAGCACAAAGATGCACTTGATGCTCTGGCCCTAGCCCAGGCCGGCAAGGTGGAGGAGCTGGAGCTAGAGAGGGAGCGGCTGAAGGAGGAGATCTTTAGGATGATGGAGGAGAGGGACGCGAGCAACCGCACTCTGGCGGATTTGCAGGTCACCGTCTCTGGCAATACCAAACTGCTCTTCGACGCCAATGTCTGGATCAATGATCTAAAGCTGAAGCTGGACGCCTTGGAAGGGATGCTCTCGGAGGTCCGGGCTCATGAGGAGACCCTGAACAAGGCCCTTGAGGGCGAGAGGCAGCTGTGGCAGGGTGACGCGGTTGCCCTCAAGGACTATGCGGACATGGTACATCTCTGGACCGACTGCCTCATCGACATCGCAGAGAGGCTCAGCATGCAGCTATCAGTCATGGGTATGCCGAACTTCAAGTACTCCCAGGAGGCGAGCGTAAGCGCCAGCGCTAGGCTGACCTTGTTCTTTGGGCGCGTCCTTGAGGCCATGGAGCAGCTCCACTCTAGTCGAGCACCTTATCTGACTAATGAGGCTCGGAAGCTTTGCTGGGGCACCCTGACCAAGGTGCTCACCAAGGTGATGTTCTGGAACCCCAATGTCAACTTCGCCAACATGCTTGAGAGGTTGCCGAAGGGTGTGGACCTTGCAGCACTCAAGGAACGTATCGAGCCCATCATCAGGTGCGTTGTCGGAGTCAAGAGGAGGCCAGCACCGGGACTAGCCACCCCACTTCTCATTGCCACTGCGAGTTCATGCCCAAGACGAATTTATCTTAAGTTAGAACCGCGCCAACCATTGATGTAATATAACTTTGAAGTATTTTCAAGCATTGCATGTTATCTTCCTGTTTGATCTTTCTTTGTATGTACGCACCCTATGCTTAGTTCGGTAGGCTTGAAGGTGCGTAAACCCATGCTACGGTGCTTTGAGGAACGGATCCTTAGCAGCCTACCGGGGGCGCTTGCTGCAGGACAAGCCACCTTGCCGTTCTCGGCGCATCCACTTGAGCTGTTGAGCAGACTCGAAACAGAACAAGGGCGTTGCCAATAGCAAAAAGGTTCCTTTGCGTGCAGGTTCTCCATACAAGGAGCAAGATCTTTCGAGGACAATAACCCTATTAAAAGGAAATTGCTCAGGTTTTTGCGTGACTTAGCGTCGCCACGCAAATGGTGGTTGCGGCTGCAGATGCCACCACTTGCCTGGCTGACGGCACCGAAGCGATGGGGATGATGTTGACCTCCTCTGCCACCTTCTTCTTCGTGGCCATCGCGATGGATGAGGTGGTGGGTTCACTCCTAGACCAGATTTTCACAACCTAGTGCCCCCTACCTGGTGCGCCAAAGATGTAGGGAACGACACCTATGGGATCCCGGGGACCCCTACTATGGTTGGTAGGGCGTAGTGATGCGCAAAGAGCAGGTCTAGTCGATCGACGCGTGGGAATTCTTACCCAGGTTCGGGCCGCAAGTGATGCATAAAACCCTAGTCCTGCTTGTCTGTGTATAATTGGTGTTCTTGAGCTCTCGAACTGGCTACTATGGGTGCCTGTCCAAAAAGTCTGAATCCTCCTCCAGTACGCCTCGGGCCTCCTTTTATATGACAAAGGGGTCGCCACAGTGGCACACAAGAGGTGGAAAGTATCTACAGTGTACACGTTTATCTCGTTACATCATAGGACAAACGCATTTAATCCGCCGCCTATGTGTCCTCTAGCTTTATCGGGGACAGCAACAGAGCTCGTCTCGCCCACCGCCGCCTCGCCTCGCTTTGACACGCGTCCAAGCTGACGAGGCATACAACGCCAAGCTGGCTGCTGGCTGCTCTGCTCGTGCGGTGGCAGGGTCTTCACAAAGATCTGCATGCCACCACGCAGGTGCTTGGCTAGTTGGCGTAGAGGTTGCATGCTACCATGCAGGGACTTGTTCAGTTGGCGAGTTGGTTGCCGCGTAGGAGTGGCCGCGGGGCAGCGAAACC
The DNA here is from genome assembly GCA_902687465.1 of Secale cereale. Lineage (NCBI taxonomy): Eukaryota > Viridiplantae > Streptophyta > Magnoliopsida > Poales > Poaceae > Secale > Secale cereale. The sequence continues at coordinate 384,772,306 of LR738711.1, forward strand.
TTGGCGGGTGCGGGCCTTATTGTGGCCTCGCAGTCGCCCCCGGAAAGGGCCTTGCCGGTGTCTCATGTCTGTCCCTGGCAAGGATCTTGCCGATGTCTCATGGCTGTCCCCAGCAAAAATCTTGCCGGGGGTCTTCGGTCATCCCCGGCAAGGCTCTTGCCGGCGCTTAGGTCATCCCCGACAAGGCTCTTGTCGGGGGTCTTTGTCTTCCAGTCTTCATCTAGATTCGTAGGCCTTTGGTCTAACAAAGATCTGCATGCCACCACGCAGGCGCCCCTGAATCTTGGTCTTGACATTGTTGATGGTGTAAGAGCTCCCAGGCCCAAGGGTGGAGGCCTTGCTGGTGGCGGGCAAGTTGCCCCGGAAAGACGCTTGCCGGGGCTATGTAGGTCACCTCGGCAAGGGTGTTGCCGGGGGGTGTCCACCTTGCCCCTCTGGTCTTCATGCCTCTAGCCTGAGTGTTGCCTTGGCAGTCTCGCGCTATTCCTTCCTCTGCCCCGCCAAGCATGGCTATAGGTGTGGCTACAACTACCCTTGCATAAGTAAAGGGGTGCAAAAAAGGCCCCTACTTTTGTACACTGACAGCAATCCGGCCGAGAAAGAGTGGCGCGTCCATTTTCCACCATTCCACCATCAATCCACCATACTAGGAGTCGGGTTTTACGCCTCGCAGCGGCCCGAAGCTTTGTAAAAACTGCCCGTGTGATCCCCGACGCGCTGTTCCACACTTCTCTGGTCTTTGTGAAACGTGTCCATCCCCTTTCCGAACCAAAAGGGACCTCCGACCCATAGGTGGCCGTGGTTATTCCCCGTCATCTTTGGCTCGATAGGTAGGAAGATCACTTGCGCGGACTCGAGAGCGAAAGCAGCATGTCATCTTCACCGCCAGCTTCGCCTCCTTCGGCTCCATCAACCATGACGCCAAAGAAGAAGTTCGTCGTTGCGGCCCATTTGTCGCCCTCAATGGCCCCACCGCCCGCGTCCGCTAACGCTGTGGGGCATGAGGGGGTGCACGAAAACACGGACGCAGCAGGAACACGGTCAATGCAGGCAGTGTCGTCACCGCCTCTCCCACAACAGTAGTGGAGGCCGGAAATGTCGGAGAAGAGTAGCACTAGCAATACTCCGGCGGCGATGTTCCACGTGGTACAGGCGGAGAGGTCATTCCTTCTGTGCATCCTCGTCCGGCCGAAGGGCACAGCCTCGGCGGTGCCACTCACTCTGGGGCGAATCGCAACTCTTCAGCTGGCCCTGCTACGGGAGCAACCTTAGAGCTTACACCACCCCTAGGGCGGGTGAACCCGGTAGCTGCGCCCAACGGAACCACTTGCCCTCAAGCGCCTCCGCCTCGCCCCATGCCGTCCAAGCGGATGGCTCTCAATGACGAGAGCATGCCACATTGGCCGTTGGTGCCGCCAAGAGCCGAGTGACCCTGCGGTCCACGTCATCATCACTCCCAAGCACTGCTTCAGAGGCTATGGCGCGAGCTGAGCTACTCCTGAAATTTCCATTGGCAGCTGATCAGATGGATGAGTGGCGAGCTACCATCCAAAGACTGATTGGTTTCGCCGATGCGGAGAGATCACGGCAGGCTGGCCCGCCACAGCCTCCCCAAGCAACAACGACGACCCACGCCACTGGTTGCGCCGAAGGCGCCACACCACGGTGCAGTCTTCGCCGTGGCCACCAGCACGGGGGCTGCACGTCCAGGAGCCCAACGATGTCTCAATGGCTTCATCGGGCCCGCAAGTGCATCAAGGCCAACAACGAGCCCGGATGGTAGGCATAGAGAGCACGCGAGCGTCACCATCGAGCAACGCCACGGCGACCACTGCCAGCCTGACGGGCGTGGTGGTTCCAACGTCCAGGAGCCAGCGCTCACGGGGGCGGGTACTTGCCTTTCGAGACAGGATGCCCTACCTTCACCCATGAGCTGCGGCAAGTCCATTGACCGTCCGCTTGCACGTTCAAGCCAGAGACTCCAGAGAAGTATGATGGGAAGCTGAACCCAGCAGAGTTCTTGAGCATCTACACCATTGCTGTTCAAGCTGCCGAAGGAAGATATGAGAAGGTATTTGCCAACGAATTCCCATTAGCACTCAATCCCAATGTGAGATCTTGCTAAGGCATCTGCCGGAGAACTCCATCTCATCGTGGGCCGACCTGTGCCATGAGTTCATTGGCTCCTTCACAGGCGGCCACCAAGAACCAGGGCGGCCAGCGATTTGCAGGTGCTCCCACAGAAGGAAGGGGAGACTCTGCGGAAGTACATGCAGAGGTTTAGTAGAGTCCATAGAAACATACCAGACATACACCCGGCAACATTGATAGCAGCCTTCCAGTCTAATGTGTGTAATGGCTGAATACTTTTGAAGTTGAATGTTCGGTTGCCCAAGACTATGAAGGAGCTATACACCTTGGTAGACAAGTGTGCTCGGGTGGAGGAGGGGAGGAAGATCCCTGGGGAAGAGGATGGTGTCGACATCGATTCACAGGATGACAATGAGACCACAAGTCAGAAGAAGAAGAACAAGAAACACAGCAAGAAGCACAAAGATAAGACAATGATGACAGTTGAAGGATCAGGCACACCTAGTACCGGTAAGAAGGCAAAAGTTGAGGCCCCTGGCAAGGGGGCTACCTCATGCAACGATTGCCGGGAGGCCACAGCCGCCGACAAGGTCGGGAAGAGCGATGGCCCTTACTGCAAAATCCACGAGGCTAAGGGCCATGATCTCCAAGAATGTCATCAAGTTGAGCAGCTTGACAAGAAGAAGAGGGCTGAATATGAGAAAACAGATAAGGAGAAAGGTTAGAATGGCAATGGCGGAAAGGGCCAGAGCGGTGAAGCAAACCGCCCCAGCAAGGGATTTAGGAACTAAGGGAAACCCGCTAGGGGCCGCAAGAAGAAGGATTGCAATGAGGAAAGTGATGGAGGGGATGAAGAGGAAACGAGCAAGCAGGAGTTCCAAAAGGCTACTGATACTTCTCCAACGTATCTATAATTTATGAAGTATTCATGCAGTTTTATCATCATTCTTGGATGTTTTACAATCATTTTATGGCAACTTTATATCAAGTTTTGGGACTAACATATTGACGCAGTGCCCAGTGCCAGTTGGTGTTTTTTGCTTGTTTTTTACATCATAGGAAATCAATATCAAACGGAGTCCAAACACCGCGAAACTTTTTGGAGAATTTTTATGGGCCAGAATACCAAGGATGGGTCAGAGCTGCACCTAGGGGGTGCCCCGAGGGGGGCACAACCCACCAGGGCGAGCCAGACACCCATGGCGCGCCCAGGTGGGTTGTGCCCACCTCGGTAGCCTCCCGCACCCCCTCTTTACCCTATAAATTCCCAAATATTCCGAAAACCCTCGGGGTGACCCTAGATCAAAAGTTCTGCGCCGCAAGCCTATGTAGTCCTTGAAATAAAACTCTAGACCCTTTCCAACAACCTGCCGAAGGGGGAAATCATCACTGGTGGCCATCTTCATCATCCCAGTGGCCACCATGACGAGGACGGAGTAGTCCACCCTCAGGGCTGAGGGTTTGTACTAGTAGCTATGTGTTTAATCTCTCACTCTCACTCTCTCTCTCTCTCTCGTGTTCTTAAGATGCACAATCATGATGTATCGCGGGCTTTGTTAATATAGTCGAATCATATGGTGTTTTCCCCTCTCTATCTTGTGATGAATTGAGTTTTCCCTTTAAGATTTTGTTTTATCGGATTGAATACTTTTATGGATTTGAGAACTGTTGATATATGTCTTGCAATTGAATAGTTTTGGAAACAATGGGGTATCATATTGATACACTTGATATGTGTTTTGGCACTCAACTTGCGGATTCCCACGGTGACATTGGGGTATTCTACGCATAGGGGTTGATGCCCGTTCTTTTCTTTGTTTCTCCGGTAGAAATCTTGGGGCACTCTTTGAGGTTCTCTGTGTTGGATTGAGTATTATGAATCTGAATTTTTTTGGTGTTATTTTCGTAAGAACTCTTGATAGATCGATCGGAAGGAATAAGTTGTGTTATTTTAGTACGAACTCTTGGTTAGATCAATCAGAAAGAATAGCTACAAACAATTCCATCTTATGTTCTCCGCTAGATAGGAACTTTTTGAGTGATTCTTCATCACACTTTGAGGAATTGTTATATGATCCAATTATATTAATATTGTTGAGGGGTTGCAATAGCTAAAGTACTGACCCTAGGCCTCATTTTCAATCATTGCAATATCGTTCGTGCTCCGTTTTATCACTTTCTACCTTGCTGTTTTTTATTGTTACCATTACAAAAATCAATATCTGCGATACATATTACACTTATATTACCATCTCTTCACCGAACTAGTGCACCTATACAATTTTCCATTGTATTGGGTGCATTGGGCACACAAGGGACTCTTTGTTATTTGGTTGCAGGGTTGTTTGAGAGAGACCATCTTCATCCTACGCCTCCCATAGATTAATAAACCTTAGGTCACCCACTTGAGGGAAAATTGTTATTGTCCTACAAAACTCTGCGCTTGGAGGCCCAACACGAGTCTACAAGAATAAAGTTGCGTAGTAGACATCAAGCTATTTTCTGGCGCCGTTGCCGGGGAAGTGAGTGCTTGAAGGCATGTCTTTACATCTTGCAATCGAATCTTTAAGTTTCTTGTTTTATCACTAGTTTGGTTTTGTAAAAGAAAACTACAAAAAATGGAATTGAGGATGAATCATATTGTTCATCTTTATAATGTCTTTCGTGAAAATGATGGAAAGGAAAATTGTGTCAATTGTTAGAAGAAGAATGTTATAAAATGTTTGGCATAAATGATGAGCATGATTGCAATGTTGTTAGTATCAATTCATTGAATATCACAGATGCTAATGATATGCAAAACAATAAGCTTGGGGATGCCATGTTTGATGAAGATGATATTTTTGGTCCCCCAAGATTTGATGTGGAAATTTGTTATAATGGTAGCATGCCTCCTATTTATGATGATTATATTGATAAAACTGGATTGGGAGAGGTCATGACTTTATTTAGTGATGAATCCACTACTTTGGAGGATGTTTCAATTGACTATGATCACAAAGTTCCTATCTATGATGATTAAGGTGATGACGTGTATGCTATATTGAATAATGATAACCATGAAACTTGTCTTCATGATTTTAATTTTCAATCTCATGATAGTTATTTTGTTGAGTTTGCTCCCACTACTATTCATGAGAATACATTTGCTTATGTGGAGAGTAGCAAAATATCTATGCATATGCATCATGAAAAGAATGCTTTATGTGATGGGTATAAGGTTGAATTCATTAATGCTGCTACTAAAAATTATTATGAGAGAGAAACATATGCTTTTCCATATTGCAATAATATCAAGTTTCCTCTCTTTATGTTGAAAGTTTTGAAGTATTGCTTGTTTTGCCTTCCTATGCTAGTTGATTCTTGCTCCCATAAATTATTTACTCATAAAATCCCTATGCATAGGAAGTGGGTTAGACTTTTTTTAGGAAGTGGGTTAGACTTAAATGTGCTAGTCATAAGCTTCATGATGCTCTCTTTGTGTTTCAATATATATCTTTCATGTGAGCACCACTAAAATCATCATGCATACCTAAAAGGCATTAAACAAAAGCGCTTCTTGGGAGACAACCCAACATTTACCCCTACTGTTTTTCTGTGTTCACATGGTTATGCTACTGTAGTAATATTGTTTTATAGCTTCTTTTCAATAAAGTGTCAAGCAAAGCCTTAGGATCATGTTGGGTGATAGTAGATTTGATCTTGCTTCAAAACAGAAACTTTTGCGCTCATGAGAAAAGTTCTCATTTTTAACAAAAGAGTGTTTTTGAGTTGATTCTTTTTTGCAGAAGATTAATATGCAAATTGTTCACGTGGTCCTATTTTTTTAATATTTTTAGAGTTGCAGAAGTATGGTGAATGTTCAGATCATTACAGATTTTGTTTTCAATACATAGTTTGCTTGTTTTCTAGTTTCTATGGCTTGATTTGATCAATATAAATTGTTGAAATGATATGCTACAGTAGGCATTGTGTGAGAAGAATTATGAATCTTTTCTTGGATAGTACCAAAAGTGAATGATTAGTTTATCATACTAACCCATCTCATGAAGTTTTGTTAAGTTTTGTGTGATTAAAGTTTTCAAGTATTGGTTGAGATATCGATATGAGGAGAATAAGGAGCGGCAAGACCCAAAGCTTGGGGATGCACAAGGCACCCCAAGTTAATATTCAAGGAACAACCAAGCAACTAAGCTTGGGGATGCCCCGGAAGGCATCCCCTCTTTCGTCAACAGTATTATCGGTAACCTCACTTGAAGCTATATTTCTATTCGTCATGTGATATGAGTTTTTCTTGGAGCGTCATTTTGTTTTGTTAGGATTTGCTTGATGGTATTTAGAATAATGTTTTGCATCTTTTATTTCAATAAAAGTGGCATTGATAGCCTTTACTATGCTTATTTTGGAAGTGTATATGTTGCTGTTTGAAAACAGAAAGTTTACCGATGTTCCAAAATTCCGTAGAAAAGTCAGAATGTGATAAAATGTTTAAACTTTTTGCATAACAAGCTATGATAAATTTCCTATAGCATGTTAAATTTTAAAAAAAAAACGACTTAGGAAAGTATGGATCCTCTTGCATTCTTTACAGGCTATACTGTTTTGGCAGATTGCTGTTATGTTTGCATTGTTTGCATATGTTTGCTTGTTTAATGATTCTGTTTGAGGATAGTATTAAATATGCAGAGGCTTTTAGTATGCAATTTTGAATAATAATTTTAGTGATTTGCTACAGTACATGATGATAAGGTTTTTGCATTCGTTTATACTAACTTATGTCATGAGTTCTGGTTGAGTTTTGTGTGGGTGAAGCTTTTGAGATTTAGGAAAATCGTGATATGAGAAGAATTAAGGAGACAAAAAACCTCAAGCTTGGGGATGCCCAAGGCACCCCAAGATAATATTTCAAGAAGTATCAAGCATCTAAGCTTGGGGATGCCCCGATAAGCATCCCACCTTTCTTCATCAACCATTATCGGTTAGTATCAGTTGATCATAAGTTTTTGCTTCTTCACATGAGATGTGATATTCTTGGAATGTCATTTTATTTTGTTTGCTTGCTGTCTTTCTAAAATAGTTAGATACATGAGTTTTTAAATGATATAGAGCCCCCAAATAGTTGCTAGGGAGGCTAAGTAAGCAACATTCACATCCCGTCAACGAAGCTCTTTTCTGGCATCGTTGCTCTTGTGCTTCACTTATATCTTTTTGAGCACGGTGTGATTTAGTATTTTTGAAGAAATTCTCTCTTTCTTGACGTAAATTAATTTGAGAGAAAGAAATATTATGCTCATGATCTTCATTTATATATTTTTGGAGTATCTTCTCATTTACTCTTGTGCTTCACTTATATCCTATGAGTAAGTTCTTGAATAAATTGAATATCATGAAGTTGAAATCAGATCATTCCTAGTGATAGCTTCACATTGGGTTTAGAAAGTGAAATCTTTTGAGGCTTTACAATCGCAATATTGGTCTTACAAGCAATTCACGAATAATTACTATAAGGAAGGGAACCTCCACATACAAATACATTATCTTGGAAATATTTTGTGATTGTGAGCCCCCATCAAAATATTATATGCCAAAATTGTTGATGTTGGACAAGGAAGACAACGTAATGGTTTATGTTTGTTCATATTGACATAGAAGTCATATTGTCATAGACCCTTCAACATGTGGTGCTTGCCCCCCATCTTTTATAGCCAAAAATTGTGCACAAAGTAGAGATACTACTTGTGCATCCAAAAACCCTTAAACCCAAATCTTTTCTTCAAGAGTCCACCATACCTACCTAAGGATTGAGCAAGATCCTTCAAGTAAGTTGTCATCTGTGCAAAAAGGCAATAAAAATTGCTTCTAAAAGTGTTAGAGTATTTAGTGTAAGGAAAAATAGAGCGTTTTACGAACTTGTGATGGCAAAGTAATAAAAGCGACGGACTGCATAATAAAGGTTGCTATCATAAGGGGCAATATAACATGATGTTCCTTTTCATTAAGGGGTTGAGCATACGAACAAATAAGCGCATGGCAACCTCTGCTTCCCTCTGCGAAGGCCTATCTTTTACTATTTAGTATTTTCTTTTATGAAAAGAGCCAAAGTTTTTCTCTCTATTCCTTTTTATTTTTCTCTTTTGGCAAGCATCATGTGGCGACGAAAGATCTAGGCACATATGTCCAACTGAATATGGGTAGCATGAGTTATTATTGGTGACATCACCCAAAGGTGAATGTGTTAGGAGACAAAACTACAAGCCCCTATCTGTCTATGTGTCCAGTTGAAACGTATTGCTCATGTCGGTGTACAAAATAGGGGCACTCCTTTGTACCCCTTACTGGTGCACGGCCAGTCAGAGCCACGCCTACGGCCACACATATAACAAATTAGAGGAGGGAAGCTAGAGACACAAAGTTACAAGAGCAACGCCAGGACGGTGGCACAAGAAGGCCAAGCAAGAAGACACGCTCTCCCCCGACAAAGACTCTTGCCAAGGCGGCCTGCACACCCCCGGCAAGGACCCTTGCCGGGGCAACTCACCCAAACACCCCCGTTGCGGCCACCCTTGAGCCTAGGAGCTCCAACATCATTAGAAGTGTTGGAACCAAGGCTCGGAGAGGCGCCCACGGGACGGCATGCAGATCTTTGTAAAGACTAGGGTCTATGACTCCCTATATGTGAAATAGAAGACAAGGCAATCGCAAGGCTCCTTGCCGAGGATGCACACAAGGTCCCGACAAGGCTCCTCGCCGAAGACACCCCGAGGCCCCGGCAAGCCTCTTGCCGAGGACGCTCGTAGAAGCCCCGGCAAGCCTCTTGTCGAGGACGCTCACGGAGGCCCCGGCAAGACCCTTGCTGGGAACAAGCGCAAGACCACGGCAAGACCTTGCCTCCCCATCGTCGCGCCAGCTCGGCGGCCGACCCAAAAGCCCAGGCAGGTACCCACGTGGCGGTACGTGATTCCTGGCCCAGCTAGTCAAGCACCTGCGTGGTGGCATGCAGATCTTCGTGAAGACCCTACCACCACGCCATCTCAGCGGCCTGCCCCGCTGGCTTGGACGCACATCGCAACCAGACAGAGCGGCTACGGACGGGACGGGCGTCGTTTCCGTCCCCGATAAAGCAAGTGGACACCTAAGTAGCGCATTTAATGCGTCTTGTCCCCTAGTGGCATGAGATAAGCATGTGCACTATACACCTTTCCAACTCCTCTGTTCCACTGTCGCAGCCCCTTTGGACTATAAAAGGAGGCCCGAGGCATACTAGAGAAGGATTAAGACATTTTGGGCTAGACGTGCACCGTACCAAGTTCAAGAACTCATGAACACTCAAATACACACCAAAGGAGGACTAGGGCCTTACACATTCTCGCGGCCCGAACCTGGGTAAACGATCCTTGTACTGACTCTTAGACCCGCTCTTTGCACAACCTTGCGCCCGCCAACCGTAGAAGGGGTTCAAGTGATCCCATAGGTGTCGTTTCCACCGACATCTTTGGCGCGCCAGGGTAGGGGGCGAAGTTGTGAAAATTCAGTCTAGCAGTTAGTTTGGCAGTTCTTAATCACTATGGCTCCCAAAAAGAAGACGATCACGGTGATCGATTCGTCTGGAGCAGAACGGCCCGTGCCGGCGCGGGCTGGCGACAGGGTGGTCGCGGATGGAAGCCGAGGCGCAACTCGCGAACACCCGTGTCATTCTCGTAGCCAAAGGCTGGCAAGCGGCATCATTCGTGCATGAGACAACGAGCCGCACGGCACCAAGTCCAAGGGCGGAGCCGGGCCCCCTGCAAGCTGCCCGGGGCCCTCCAAGAGCGGCGTCGTACCGCGTACGGACGACGCGGTGACTTCCAAGATGCCCACGACGGCACCCACGAAGCGCTCCTCCTAGGTCGTGTGCGATGAGCAGCGTTGCCACACTGAGGGCCCCGAGCGCCACCGCGGAAAGAGCCATGCACATCAGTCGCGGGATGTAGAGGATAAACATGCTCGCCGAGGAGCTTGCGGAAACGGTGTACAGCTGCAAGACCATGATAGACCTCCTTCTAACATGGTTACAAGTCGGAGCGCGTCACAGTCCATGTAGCTTTCACCACCACCCACGCCGGCGGAGGCCTTAGCACACGCGTAGTTGCTCCTCGACTTCCCTCCTGCTGCGAAAAAGCTCGACGAGTGGAGAGCTACCATCCGGAGCCTCGTCGCCGTAGCCAACAAAGATGAGTCGCGGACAGCGGGGCCCTCAGGCAGACACTCTGTCGAGCCACCGCACGCCAGTGGTGGAAGGATCGGAGGCGCCGCAGCCACGGTGCATTCTCCTCCTCCTCGCCAACTACTATGAGCACCATTCTGTCAGGAAAACGCTTGTGATAACATATCCATAGCATCGTCCGACCCATAGACCCACCGCGATCAGCGCCAAGTTCTTCGGGAGCGTGCCCATGAAGACACTCGAACTACCATCGAGCGCCGGTGCGAGGCACGCTACCAGTCAGATAGGCAGGCGGGGCCCTCTATGGACCACTCGGCACTGGGAGGCTCCAGAGGCTTACCTTACGAGGTAGGTTGTCCAGCCTTTACCCGCGAGCTGTGGCGTTTCCAATGGCCCACTCACCGCACCTTCAAGCCTGACATCGGCGGGAAGTACAATGGCAAGACACACCCATCAGAGTTCCTCAGCATCTACACCATCGCGATGCAGGCCACTGGAGCACGTGACGACAAGGTGCTTGCCAATTACTTTCCGTTGGCACTTAAACCCAACGTCATGTCATGGTTGATGCACTTGCCAGAAAATTCTATTTCTTCCTGGTCGGATTTCTGCCATGAGTTTGTTGGCGCCTTTACGGTAGGCCACCAGGCTCATGGCCAAGCAAGTGATTTGCATGTCATCCCCCAGAAAGAAGGTGAAAGCATGCGGAAGTACATACAGATATTCAGCCGAGTGCAATAAAACATCCCATACGTTCATCCCACCGCCATCATCCGCGCATTCCATCAGAATGTGCGGAACCCCAAGATGCGTGAGGAGCTGGCAATGAATAAAGTCAAGGATGTGGCCGAACTCTACGTTCTGGATGACAGATGCCCTCGAGCTGAAGAGGGAAGGAAGTACCCCGATGAAGACGCCGGTGTGGAAACTGATTGATCAGATGAAGACGCCGTCGCCCTGGCAAAAAAGGGCCGACGCCGCAACAGGAAGCGCAAGGGCAAGGCCGTGCTTTCCATCGAGGGATCCGACGGCGTCGGCACTACCAAGAAAACCAAGGCAGACGACTCCGGCATGGAAATCGCAGGGTGTATCGCCTGCCGGGCCTTGGCAGCTGCCGACAAGCCAGGATGCTCCGACAAGCAATACTGCTAGATCCACCGCACCAAAGGCCATGACCTCCAGAACTACCGACAAGTCGAGCAGCTCACAGAGAAGCGAAAAGCTGAATATGCAAGGTGGGAAAAGGAGAAGGGCCAGGATGGTGCTGAGGGATCCGGCAAGAAACGTGGCGGCTAGCCTGGCCGCCGTTGCAAAGAAAACCAACAAGAAAGGCCTGCCCGAGGCATTGACAAGAAGCGAGAAGATGATGATCGTGATGAGGACGACGAGTCTGGCGAGCAAGAGTTCCAGAAAACTACGGAGGTCATGTGCGTCGACGGTGGTGCCTCCCTGCACACCTCTCACCGCCAGCTCAAGTAGTGGGCGCGTGAGATCACAGTAGCGGAACCATCGTACGATGCCAAGAAGCCGCTGAAGTGGTCCGGCACTCCTATCATCTTTGACACCGAGGACCACCCTGATTGCACAACTGCGGTCGGGTGTTTTCCATTGTTGGTTTCACCAACAATACGCAACCTCAAGGTGTCGAAAATGTTGGTTGATGGCGGGGTAGGTCTGAACTTGATCTTGCCCGTCGTGATCAAAAGGCTGCAAATCCTGATGGAGACCTCGAGGAGATGGGCACATTTCAAGGGGTCAACCCGGGAAGGAGTCAGCCCAAAGGTAAAGTCACACTGCCGGTGGCATTCGGAGGTGAATTGAACTACATGATGGAGAGAGTTGTTTTTTATGTTGCCGAGATACCCTTGCCTTACAACGGGATCCTCGGCCACCCAGTGTTGGCCAAGTTCATGGCAGCATCACATTACGCCTACAACACACTAAAGATGCCTGGCCCGATGTCCATCATCACCGTCCCCTCCGACAAGAAGGATGCGAGGACCTGCGTTAATCACCTTTACCGGGAGGCAGTTGCAGCCACTGCCTCCAAAGCACCTGCTCCTGCCGCTGAAGCCCCGGGAGGGAATAAGACCGGTAGGACCTCTCGCACCCACTCCGGCAAGCGCTCCTCTTTGGTGTGTAGTGCTCCCGTCGAGAACATGCCAGAGAGCTCCACCAGCAAGAGCAAGAAATCCAGAGCTGCACCACCAGAAACCAACAAGGTGTCCATCAAGGAGGATGGCACGGGAGGGGCTTTCACCATAAGCTCCACCCTCGACAGCAAATAGGAGGACACGCTCGTCACCTTCCTACGGGCGAATGTTGACGTGTTTCCATGGCAAGCATCCGACTTCCCCGGCGTTCCCAGGGAGGTGATTGAGCACCATCTTGTTGTTTTCCCTCATGCGCGACCCGTCAAGCAGAAGGTCAGGAAGCAAGCTCTGGAGCGGCAAGATTTCATCAGAGAGGAAACCAGGAAGTTTGAGGCGGCAGGCTTAGTGAGAGGAGTACTCCATCCAACATGGTTGTCCAATCCGGTGGAGGTGCGCAAGGCCAATGGGAAGTGGGGACTGTGTATTGATTACACAGACATCAATAAGGCTTGTCCAAAGGACCCTTTCCCATTGCCACGCATTGACCAGATTGTAGACTCCACGGCTCGATGTGACTTGTTATCATTCCTTGACGCTTACTCATGCTACCATCAAATCTTCATGACAGGAGAAGATGAAGAGAAGACAGCATTCATCACCCCATGTGGTACGCATTATTTCATACGGATGCCTTTCGTGTTGAAGACTGCTGGCTCAACATTTGCAAGAGCAGTCCAAATTGGTTTTGAGCATCAGCAACATAGAAATATGGAAGCCTATATGGATGATATAGTGTTCAAAACCAAGGACAAAGCAATGCTCGTACAAGATTTCGAAGAGACGTTCGTGAATTTGCGCAAGATCAACCTTAAGCTAAACCCTTAGAAGTGTGTCTTCGGCGTTCCGTCAGGCAAGCTTCTCAGTTTCTTCGTGTCACAGCGTGGGATTGAGGCGAATCTAGACAAGATCAAGGCCATCGAGCAGATTGAAGCACCCAGGCGGATCAAGGATGTGCGTGGGCTTGCTGGCTACGTTGTCGCCATGAGCAGGTTCATCTCCAAATCTGCCAAGCGCGCCCTTCCCTTTTTCAAGATCTTAAAAAAGGTGGGCCCAATGGAGTGGACCGCAGAAGCCGAAGAAGCACTGCAAGGTTTGAAGAAATACCTCTCGTTACGTCGATACTGGTCGCGCCCAAACCGCAGGAGCCGTTGCTGCTGTATCTAGCGACAACGAATCAAGTGGTCAGTGCTGCGCTAGTATCCCAGAGCGAGGTCAATATGGAAGCAATAGCGACGACAGAACCTGATGCCACTAGGGCCGAAGCGATGCAATTGAAAGAAGTAGTGCAGAAGAAGAAGATGATGCAGCACCCGGTTTACTTTGTCAGCTCTCTCTTGCACGGGGCTAGGTCGAGGTACTCCGGTGTGCAGAAATTGCTCGTCAGCCTCCTTATGGCCTCAAGGAAGCTGCGTCATTACTAAAAAGTGCACGAAATTACCGTCGCCACCCGCCTCCCGTTGTAGCGGATATTGCATAACCTAGATGCGATGGGGAGGATTGTGGAATGGGCCTTGGAGCTGTTGAGCTTTGGTTTGAAGTTTGAAAGCACTTCGACGATTCAGAGTAGAGTCTTTGCGGAGTTCGTTGCGAAATGGACCTCAACGCCCGACGAAGAGATCCAGGAGACTACTCTCCCCGGCAAGGAAACAAGTCACAACTGGATTATGTACTTTGACGGGGCTTTCTCGGTGCAAGGCACCGGTGCTGGTGTGCTGCTCGTTGCGCCCTAGGGAGATGTCGACGAACAACACTTCCGATTACGAGGGACTGCTTGCTGGTCTCAGGATCACGGCAGACCTCGGAATCAAGAAGCTCATCGTCAGAGGTGATTCGCAGCTTGTCGTCAAGCAAGTTAACAAAGATTACCAGAGCCCGTTGACGGAGGCCTACGTGGATGAAGTGAGGAAGCTAGAGGAGCATTTTGACGGTATACAAGCAGAGCATGTTCCCCGAGCGGAGAACGACATCGCCGACTACTTGTCAAAGCGCGCCGCCCTCAAACTGCCTATGGAACCAGGTACCTTTGTGCTTTGATTAGCTCAGCCATCCGTTGAACCATCGATCGAGCCAAACAAGCAAAGGAAATCAGGCCCCAACAAGTACTTTCCTGCCGAGCCACAAGGGGTCGCCGATAAAGATGTTGCCTCGGGCATTGAGCCTGCCATAGGGCAACATACTCTAGTAGTACGTCAATCCCTGACCATGGAGACAATTACTCCCATGGCAGAGGAGATGCCTTTGATCCTTGCCATCGATCCCCAGGCTCCGGCATGGGCACAACGTATCGTCCAATTCCTGCAACCAGGGAGCTTCCTGAGGAGCAGGAAGAAGCGGAGAAAGTAGCCCGTCGGTCCGCCATGTACTAGTTCGTCGACGACGTCTTGTACAGAAAAAGGACGAACGGTGTGAAATTTAAGTGCATTCCCCGAGAGGAAGGACTGGAGCTGCTGGCGGAGATACACAGAGGCATATGTGGCTCCCACATAGGGTCAAGGGGCCTTGCCAGCAAGGCATTTTGGCAAGGTTTCTTCTGGACCACTGTCCTCCAGGATGCAACGGCACTAGCAACCAAGTATGAAGCATGTCAGTTCCATTCAAAGAAGCTTCATCAACCAGCTCAAGCCCTCCAAACAATCCCTCTTTCCTTGCCATTCTCGGTCTGGGGGCTCGACATACTGGGCCCCTTCCCCTGTGCTGTCGAGGGCTTTCATTACTTGTACGTTGCAATCGACAAGTTCACAAAGTGGCCTGAGGTGGAAGCAGTGAGAAAGGTGACAGCACAATTAGCCGTCAAGTTCTTCAAGGGCCTAGTCTGCCGATTCTGGATACCAAACAGAGTCACCACCGACAATGGCACGTAGTTCACAAGCCACACCTTAATGCAGTATATTCAAGATCTCGGCAGCAAGGTCTGTTTTGCTTCTGTTGCGCATCCTCGGAGCAACGGCCAGGCGGAGAGGGCAAATGTTGAAGTACTGCGAAGCCTCCGGACAAGACCTTTTGACAGACTAACAAGTGCGGAAGGCGCTGGATTGATGAATTGCCGGCGGTTCTTTGGTCAATCAGAACGACACCAAATCGAGCCACTGGCCAGACATCATTCTCCCTCTTTACGGGGCGGAAGAAGTTCTCCCCACAGAACTCACGTACGGGTCACCCCGAGTGCTCGCTTATGACAAGCTTGAGAAAGAGTAGCTGCGCCAATATGACGCAACACACCTCGAGGAAGATCGTCTTTGGGCGGCTGTGCGAGCAGCGTGCTACCAGCAAGCCTTGCACCACTATTATAGCCACAAGGTTCATGCCTCAAGCTTTAAGGAAGGCGACATTGTTCTTCGGCACGTTTAGTCGGCCAAGAATTCCAACAAGTTGACGCCAAAGTGGGAAGGCCCTTATCGGGTAATACGAGTCACCTGGCCAGGCGTAGTCCTCCTGGAGGCCAAAGATGGTATTCTAGTGAGTAACTCCTGGAACATCGAACATCTTCGCAAATTTTACCCGTAAGGTGCGGTTGACAGGCTTCCCAGCAAGCCACCCTTTTGTACAAGCCTTGCCGGCAAGGCATGTAACCCTTCATACAAAGCTAGGCGCAGACCCTGAGCATAAATAAATGAAGCGCTGGCGCCCTATGTTTTAGGATGCATGCTAGGTTGAGTCTCTTTCTCTGTTGGGGTTGATAGTGCTTGACGGCGGCTAACCCATAGCATAGAAGTAGAGTTTGCGTCTCTCTGTTTCCTTTCCGTCCTCTTGTTCGCAAGATGCGTGGACATTTCTGCTGAGCTGATTGGAAGAAAGAGAACGAGACGGTGCTCCGACACCAGAAAAACCAAGGTTACCAGGGGCTGCAGGTCCAAGGGTCAAGCCACAGCAAAACAAGGTTGCCGGGGGCTACAAGACCAGATAAGTCTTTCATTCCCCACACCTTACTTTCATATGAAACTTGAACGTACGAGACTTCATTCGCCCTTATGTCATCATGCTCCCTTTTTTCCATGTGTCCAACAAACTTTGTTTTGGTCCGGAACTCGGTAGTAGTGTGATGGGAAGGGAGCAGACGAAGGGCCTAATCCAACTCTGCCCCTACTTCCGCCAAGGGCGTGAATACGATCGAGCTATGGAGCGAGGGAGGGGGGGGGACGGCAAGGCCTGTTGTCGGGGCACGATGTTTATCTTAAGATAGCAAGGATACGTTCCTTGGTGTGGCTCCTGCTCGCGCACAAAGGAAACCTGGCAAACACCCTTCTCTTCATTAATACGTTGTAAACAAGTACAATTCGTACGGAATGCATACCTGAGCGAGGGGGTTACAAGATTCAAATCTTACAAAGGCCCATAGGCTTAAAAACTAAAAAAAGATAAGATGCCCGTAATCCCTTTCTTGTCCCTCTCCTCGGGAAATGGAACATGAAGGCAAAGGGCAAAGGGAGCGCCTAGGCGAAGCGCAAGCAGCAGAAAGCACCAAGAGAACATCCCGGTGGCCGTTCGAAGAAGGCTGGTGATGATGGCTGTCGGTGTATTTGGATCGACACCTATGGGATCACGAGAATCCCTACTACGGTTGCGAGGCGCGGGGTTGAGAGAAGAGCGGATCTAATAGTCAGGACACGGTTCCTTTACCCAGGTTCGGGCCGCAAAGATGCGTAAAACCCTACTCCTGCTTTGGTGGATTATATGTTTGTGTTCTTCAGCTAGTGAGGAGCTCCAAAAGAGTCGTGAGGAGTTCTAAAAAGCTGAATCCTCCTCTTGGTCGCCTCGGGCCTCCTTTTATAGGAAAAAGGGGTTGCCACAGTGGCACACAGGAGGTGGAAAGGGTACAGTGATGCGAGGTTATCCCTCGCATTACAGGACAAGGCACATTTAATGCGCTTAGCTTTGGTGTCCTTGCTTTATCGGGAACGAGGGGAGATGTCCGTCTTGTCTGTCGCTGCTCCTCCTCGTGTTGACACGCGCCCTGGCCAGCGGTGCCTGAGGTGCCATGTAGGCAGGCAGGCACCTGAGGTGGCGCAACGGCGGGTCTCCACAAAGATTTGCAAGTTGCCACGAAGGAGCCTGTCCAGCTGGTTGGGTCGGCAGCTGCATGGGGTGGTAGAAATACAGTTGGTGCGGGTCTGATGGTGGCCCTGCGGGTGTCCTCGGAAAAGGGCCTTGCCAGGGCCTTGGCAAGGGTCTTGCCGCGGCTCCTGCTGTCATCCCCGGCAAGGTGCTTGCCGGAGGCCTTGTGGTTCTCCCTGGCTGGAATCCAGCTAAGGGTCGTCGTCTTCTTAACTTGTATCTGATCTTGGATGTCTTCACAAAGATCTGCATGCCACCACGGGGATATCTCCCGAATCCTGGCCCCATGGGGGCGGTGGACTCAAGGGTGATCCGCTCCGTAGGCGTGGGTCGAGCTGCCGCGGCGAGGGTCTTGCCGGCGCTGCCAGAGCCGGCCCCGGCAAGGGTCTTGCCAGGGCTGCTGAAACTGGCTCCCGACAAGGATCTTGCCGGGGAGATTCGCTTCGTCCCTTTGCTCTTTGTGGTCTTGTTCTTGGCGTTGTTGCAGTCTCCATCAAGCTTCGGTCTTGCCCCGGCTCACCTCCCTTGCCATTCTTGGTGTGGTGGTGCCCGTGGCTCAAACTGCCCATGCACAGTCATAGGGGTACAAAAAGTGTACCCCTCTTTTTGTACACCGACAGGAGCCCCCAGGCCTGGGCCACACATGAGCATGACACATTGTTGGGCCAGGCCCAGAACGGTGCGCGGGCAGGCGGGGCGGTTTTCACCATGGTAAGATTTTCCGCACGCTACGCATCCCACGACCCGCGCACGCGGCGCAGGGTGGAGGGGCGTGCGTGACGTGGGCGGCATGCGTGGGGCGGTTTCCGCAGGCTTGTGTCACGTCGCAGTAAATGCGAAAGGAGGCGGCTTCGCACCTTCCCCGTAAACGGGGGGAGGCGTGGAGGCGCGGCCCATTTACTGAATGGGGCCGAGGCGTGGTCGTCTAGGCGTCCACTCCCCACGATCAGGGGGTGGGGAGAGGTCACCTCACCCGTCCCCTCGGCTCTGCACGTTCGCCACGTGCCTTTCATGCGCTTGAGGTGGCGAGCGGTGGAGGCGGGAAACCGAGCCGTCGCTGGTTGGGGCGGCGGGTCTGTCCCGGCTCCCTCGCCTTCTGGGTCTTGATTGGCTGAGCGGGGCGCTCGAGTCCCAGCCCCGCCCCTTTATAAAGAGCGGGAGGGAAGGGACGGCACCCCGCACTCCTCCATCTTCTTTCTCCTTCTGTTTCTGCTCCTCTCTTCTGTTCGCCATGAAGAGAGGAAATCCCGGCTCTTCAACGGTGGCTGCGAGGGTCGCTGCTCGACAACGCATCCCTCCCTCCCCTGCACTTGCAGTGGTCGAACCAGCCATGAGGGGAAGAGGGAGGGGGCGAGGCTAGGGCGCTTGGGGAAGAGGAGGACGGGGCGGCCCGCCGGCCTTGCCCCCGCCAGCAGCTCCTCCTCCAATGGAAGGTCATATTGGGGATGACCCTTGTGTGTTCTTCGTTAGGATGCAGGGGGAGCCGCGCCGTCGTCTTCGTCTCCCGACTCCATTTGCGCGGGAGATGGAGGTGGATCCGTCGGAGTCGCTGAGGCTGCACATGAGGGGCTGCGGGATCAGTGGCACGCGGGTCCGCGTCGACTTCCCTGCCCCTCATGTGATGTATCTTCGTCAAAGATGGAAGACGTTCGCTCGCATCCACAGCCTGACGGATGGGCTAACCCTCCACTTCAAGTTGATGGAGGGTGGCCATCTCTCCGTCAAGGTCTTCGGGAACCTCGGGACTTGTGCGAGGTGCTGCCTGGAGAGCTCCTTCGATGATGAAGACTCCTCCTCAAACGAGGGTGACGAGGAGGACAGCGGTAGCGACGACGAGGGCGGCGGACGGCAGGATGACGGGTCCGACTAGGTGTCGGGTGCCGCTCCTGGTGGCACCAGCGACACCAACATCCACGTGGCCGGTTCGTTGAACTTCTCGGGGCCGTCTCCTAGGCGGCTGGCGTCGGGAGGCTACGGAAGAGGAAGAGGAAGAAGGTGGGCGGCAAGGTCGTCATGTCGGAGTACACGGGCACCGACGCGTTCGACGCGTACTGACGTCGTGCCGCCTCGTCTTCGAGCTCTGCCTCCGGCGCCGTCATCACTGTCCAGCCCTTGGGAGGCCGACGAGATGTCTTCTTGGTGTCTTCTGCCACCCGTAGCTCGCCTAGGCGCCCCTTTTTCCCTTCTCGCCTCCTTGACCTACCTCCTGAGGAGAGGGACAAGAAAGGCATTACAGGCATCTTATCTCTTTTTAGTCTGTAAGCCTTCGGGCATTTGTTAAGTTTAAAACTTGTAATCTCCTTGTTCATGTTTTTCATTCCCTATGGACTGTATCTGAACGAAATGTTTTTAATGAAAAAGGAATGTTTTCCGGGTCATTTGTTCGCAGGTAAAACCCACAACAGGTAATAAATCCGTGATATCTCTAAGATAAACATTTTCTCACCCGGCAACAGGCCCTGCCGTTACCGTACTTCGCTCGACCTTTCTCACGCTTTTGGCGGAGGCAGGGATGAAGTGGGCTCAGGCTCCTCGTTTCATCCTTTCGCTGCCGCGACTATGACCAAACTTAGTCCCAGGGACAAGTCCTAGGGTCTAGAGTTATGGGAGAACGGTAGCTTAAGGAAAAGAACGAGGTTTCACATACCCTAGTCCATAATGGAATGCATGGAAAGGGACAAAGAACTTATCTAAAGCTGCAGCCCTCGGCAACCCTGGTCTGCCGTGGGCGAATCTTCGCCCTTGTAGCCCCCGGCAACACTGTCTCGCCGGGGCCTAGGTGATGGTCTGTTCTTCTTCCCTTTCCACAAGTGGCTTTGGCAAGGATGTCTGCGCGCACTGTGAACCAAAGAAGACAGAGGAAAGACAAAGACTCGACCTCTAAGCTAGGGGTTAGCCGCCGCTAACCATTATCAACCCGAACCAAGGACGAGACTCGACTCAGCATGCATGCTATAACTTAGGGCGCCAGCGCTTCAATTATTTATGCTCAGGGTCTGCGCCTGGCTTTGTACAAAGGGTTATATGCCTTGCCGGCAAGGCTTGTACAAAAGGGTGGCTTGCCGGGGGGCCCGGCAAGCCGCGCCTTATGGGTAAAACTTGCGAAGATGCTCAATGTTCCAGGAATTGCTCACCGGAACGGCATCCTCGGTGTCCAGGCGGACTGCGCTAGGCCTGGTGACTCGTATTACCCGATAAGGGCCTTCCCACTTCAGCGTCAACTTGTTCGTATTCCTGGCCGATTGAACGCGCCGGAGAACAAGGTCGCCTTCGTCAAAGCTTCGGGCACGGACCTTGCGGCTATGGTAGCGGCACAAGGCTTGCTGGTAGCGTGCTGCTCTCACAGCTGCCGGAAGACGATCTTCCTCAAGGAGCATTGCGTTGTCTCGCCGCAGTTGCTCTTGCTCAAGCTCATCATAAGCGAGCACTCGAGGTGACCCGTATATGAGTTCAGTGGGGAGAACTGCTTCTCCCCGTATATCAGGGCAAAGGGTGTCTGGCCGGTGGCTCAATTTGGCGTCGTTCTGATCGACCAAAGAACCGCCGACAATTCATCAATCCAGCGCCTCCCGCTCTTGTGCAGCATGTCAAAAGTCTTTGTCCTTAATCCTCGCAACACTTCAGCATTTGCCCTCTCAGCTTGACCATTGCTCTGGGGGTGAGCAACGGAAGCGAAACAGACCTTGCTGCCGAGGTCCTCGGTATATTGCATGAAGGTGCGGCTTGTAAACTGCGTGCCGTTGTCGGTGATGATCCTGTTGGGTACACCAAAATGGCACACTAGTCCCTTGAAGAACTTGACGGCTGACTGAGCTGTGACCTTCCTGACTGCCTCCACTTCTGGCCGCTTTGTGAACTTGTCGATTGCAACGTACAAGTACTCAAAGCCCCCGACGGCGCGGGGGAAAGGGCCCAGTATGTCGAGCCCCCAGACCGAGAAGGGCCAGGAGAGAGGAATGGTTTGAAGGGCTTGAGCTGGTTGATGAAGTTTCTTTGAATGGAACTGGCACGCTTCACACTTGGTGACCTGTGCCGTTGCATCCTGGAGGGCAGTGGGCCAGAAGAAACCTTGCCGGAATGCCTTGCCGGCAAGGGCTCTTGACCCTATGTGGGATCCACATATGCCTCCATGTATCTCCGCCAACAGCTCCAATCCTTCCTCTCGAGGGATGCACTTCAATTTCATGCCGTTTGGTCTCCTTCTATACAGGACATCATCGACGAACTGGTACATAGCAGACCGACAGGCTACTCTCTCTGCTTCTTCCTGCTCCTCATGAAGTTCCCCATTCTGGAGGAATCGGACGGTATGTTGCGCCCACGCTGGAGCCTGGGGCTCGACGGCAAGGACCAAAGGCATTTCCTCCGCCAAGAGAGCGGCTGTCTCAACAGCAAAAGCTTGACGCTCTGCCGGAGCTAGCCGTCTTGTGGTGGGCTCAGTGTCCCCGGCAACATCCTTGCTGGCGGCTCTGGGAGGTCGGTGGGAAAGTACTTGTCGGGCCCTGATTTCCTTCTCTTGTTCTGCTCTGTTGATGGATCAATGGATGGCTGAGAAAGCTGAAGCACAAAGGTATCTGGTTCCATAGGTAGCTTGAGGGCAGCGCGCTTTGACAAGTAATCGGCGATGTCGTTCTCCGCTCGGGAACGTGCTCCGCATGTATACCATCAAAGTGCCCTTCCAACTTTCTCACTTCATCGACGTAGGCCTTCATCAACGGACTCTGGTAATCCTTGTTGACTTGCTTGACGACAAGCTGCGAGTCGCCCCTGACAATGAGCTTCTTGATTCCGAGGTCTGCCGCGATCCTAAGACTGGCAAGCGGCCCCTCGTACTCAGCAGTGTCGTTCGTTGATACCTCCCTGGGGAAGTGCATCTGGACCATGTACTGGAGGTGCTCTCTAGTGGGCGCGACCAGCAGTACGCCAGCCCCGGCGCCCTGCAAGGATAAAGCTCCATCAAAGTACATGATCCAGTTGCAGCTCGCCTCTTTGCCGGGGAGAGCAATTTCCTGGACTTCTTCGTCAGGCGTGGCGGTCCATTCTGCGACGAACTCTGCCAGGACTCTGCTTTGGAACGTCGAGGTACTTTCAAACTTGAGGCCAAAGCTGGAAAGGTCCAGTGCCCACTCTACAATTCTTCCCGTCGCATCTGGATTGTGCAATATCCGTTGTAGAGGGAGGCGAGTGACTACAGTGATCTCGTGCGCCTGAAAGTAGTGACGCAGCTTCCTCGAGGCCATAAGAAGGCCGAAGAGCAATTTCTGCGCACCGGAGTACCTTGATCTAGCCCCCTGCAAGAGGGAGCTAACAAAGTAGACCGGGTGCTGCATCATTTTATTCTTCGGCTACACTCCGACCAGCTGTGTCGTCCCTGCACCGGTGGCATCAGGCTCTGTTGCTGCTATCACCTCATCATCAATTTCTCTCTGCGCCACTAGTGCGGCGCTGACCACCTGGTTTGTTGCCGCTAAGTATAGCAGCAACGGTTCTTGTAGTCTAGGCGCGACTAGTGTTGGCGTGGAGGAAAGATACCTCTTCAGATCTTGTAATGCTGCTTCAGCTTCCGGCGTCAACTTCATTGGGCCCGCCTTTTTCAAAATCTTGAAAAAGGGAAGGGCGCGCTCGGCAAACTTGGAAATGAATCTGCTCATGGCGGCAACGAAGCGAGCAAGCCGACACACGTCCTTGACCCGTTTGGGTGCTTCAATCTGCTCTATAGCTTTGATCTTGTCCGGATTGGCTTCTATCCCACGCTGCGACACAAAGAACCCGAGAAGCTTGCCAGACGGGACGCCGAAGACGCACTTCTCAGGGTTCAGCTTGAGGTT
The DNA here is from genome assembly GCA_902687465.1 of Secale cereale. Taxonomy (NCBI): domain Eukaryota; kingdom Viridiplantae; phylum Streptophyta; class Magnoliopsida; order Poales; family Poaceae; genus Secale; species Secale cereale. Next base: position 384,795,633 of record LR738711.1, read on the forward strand.
GATCTTGCGCATGTTTATAAATGTTTCTTGTAAATCCGGTACGAGGGTTGCCCTGTTCTTGGTTTTGACCACTATATCATCCATATAAGCCTCCATATTTCTATGGAGCTGGGGTTCAAAACCAATCTGGACAGCCCTTGCAAATGTCGAGCCAGCACTCTTCAACCCGAAAGGCATTCGTACGAAACAATACGTACCACATGGGGTGATGAATGCTGTCTTCTCTTTGTCTTCTCTTGTCATGAAGATCTGGTGGTAGCTAGAGTAGGCATCGAGGTATGACAGCAGGTCACACCCTGCCGTGGAGTCAACAATCTGGTCTATGCGCGGCAATGGGAAGGGTTCCTTGGGACAAGCTTTATTGATATCTGCGTAATGAATACATAGCCTCCACTTCCCATTCGCCTTGCGCACTACCACTGGATTGGCCAACCACGTTGGATGGAGCACTCCTCTTACCAAACTCGTAGCTTCTAGTTTCCGGATCTCTTCGGTGATGAACTCTTGCCGTTCCGAAGCTTGCTTTCTGACCTTCTGGTTGACGGGCCGTGCATGAGGACAGACAGCAAGGTGGTGCTCAATCACCTCCCTGGGAATGCCAGGGATGTCAGATGCTTTCCAGGCAAACACGTCGACATTCGCCCGCGGGAAGGTGACGAGCGCGTCTTCCTATTTGTTGTCAAGGGCGAAGCTTATGGTGAAAGCCCCTCCCGTGCCGTCCTCCTTGACAGAAACCTTCTTGGTTCCCGACAGTGTGGCCCTGGATCTCTTGTTTCTGCCGGTGGAGCCCTCTGGCACGTCCTCGACGGGAGCGTGACACTCCGAAGAGGTGCGCTTGCCGGAGTGGGTATCCGAGGTCTCACCGGTCTTCTTCTTTCCGGTGGAGCTCTCTGGCACGTCCTCGACGGGAGCACAGCACTCCGTAGAGGTGCGCTTTCGTAGTGGGTGTCGGAGGTCTCACCGGTCTTCTTCTTCTTTCCTCCCGGGGTTCCAGTGGCAGGAGCAAGTGCCCTCATAGTGGCAGTTGCTGCAACCGCTTGCTGGTACAATTGTTCAGCGCAAATCAGCGCATCCTTCCTACCGGAGGTGATGGTGATGATCGTCACAGGCACTGGCATCTTCAGGGTGTTGTAGGCGTAGTGTGACACTACCATGAACTTGGCCAGCACTGGGCGGGCAAGGATCCCGTTGTAGGGCAAGGGGATCTTGGCAACATCAAACACAATCCTCTTTGTCCTATAGTTCAGATCACTTCCAAAAGTCACGGGTAACGTGACATTCCCCTTTGGTTGGCTTCTCCCTGGGTTGACCCCCTGAAACGTGTCCGTCTCTTCGAGGTCTCCATTAGGAACTTGAAGCTTCTCGATCACGGTGGGCGAGAGTAGGTTCAGACCGGCCCCGCCATCAACCAGCATCTTTGTTACCTTGAGGTTGCGTATTGTTGGTGAAACCAACAATGGCAAGCACCCGACCGCAGTAGTGCGATCAGGGTGATCCTCGGCGTCAAAGATGATAGGTGTGCTGGACCATTTCAGCGGCTTTTGGGCACCGGATGATGGCTCCGCCGCAATAGTCTCACGCGCCCATTGTTTTAGTTGGCGGTGAGAAGAATGCAGCGAGGCGCCACCATCGACGCACATGGCGTCCGTAGACTTCTGGAACTCTTGGTTGCCGGACTCATCGTCCTCTTCGTGATCGTCGTCTTCAGGCCTTCTGTCGCGGCCCCGGGCGGGCCTTTCCTGCTGTTCCTCCTTGACGCGACGGCCCGCTTGGCCGTCAGGCTTCTTGCTGGACCCATCATCGCCGTCCTGGCCCTTCTCCTTGTCCCGCCTCTCGTATTCAGCCCTTTGCTTCTCAGCAAGGAGCTCAACCTTGTGGCAGTCCTGGAGATCATGGCCTTTTGTGTGATGGATCTTGCAGTATCGCTTGCCAGAGTTTCCTGGCTTCTCGGCAGCCGCCAAGGCCCGACAGGCGACGCACCCGACAATCTCCTTGCCGGGGTCACCCGCCCTGGTTTTCTTGGCGGAGCCGGCGTCATCAGACCCCTCGACGGCAAGTACGGCTTTACCCTTGCGCTTCCTGTTGCGGTGCCGGCCCTTCTTCGCCGGGGCAGTAGTATCCTCATCTGAAGAATCGGTTTCCGCACCGGTGCCTTCGCCGAGGTACTTCCTTCCCTCTTCAGCTCGGGCACATCTGTCAGCACGAACATAGAGTTCCGCCACATCCTTCACCTTGGTCATCGCCAGTTCTTCGCGCATCTTGCGGTTGCGCACATTCTGGTGGAACGCGCTGATGATGGCGGCAGGGTGAACATCGTGGATATTGTACTGTACCCAGCTGAATCTCTGTATGTACTTGCACAGACTCTCGCCTTCCTTCTGGGGTATGACATGCAGGTCACTTACTTGGCCATGGGCTTGGTGGCCTCCTGTAAAGGCGCAAACAAACTCATGGCACATGTCGGACCAGGAGGAAATAGAGTCTACACGCAAGTGCATCAACCACGACATGGCGTTAGGTTTAAGAGCCAACGGAAAGTAGTTCGCAAGCACCTTATCGTCGCGGGCCCAAGCAGCTTGCATCGCGATGGTGTAGATGCTGAGGAACTCCGACGGGTGGGTCTTGCCGTTGTACTTCTCGCCAAGGTCAGGCTTGAAGGTGCGGTGAGAGGGCCACTGGAACTGCCGCAGCTCACGGGTGAAAGTTGGACAGCCTACCTCGTAAGGTAGACCTCCAGGGCTCTCCGGTGCTGGGCGGTCTGCAGCAGGCCCTGCTCGCCTGTCTGACTGGTGGCGCGCTCCGCGCCGGCGCTCGATGGTGGTTCGAGCGTCTTCATGAGCTCGCTCCTGAAGAACTTGACGCTGGTCGCCGTGGGTCCGCGGGTCGAATGACGCGATGGAGATGGCGTTGCTCGCGACGTCCCGACGAGTAGACACACGCGGTATCGGGCGAGGAGGAGGCGAATGCACCGTAGCCACGGCGCTGCCGGTCCTCCCGCCACCGATGCGTGGGACTCCATCGGAGCGTTGACCTGGGAGCTCCACTGGATTTGGTTCATCCTTGATGGCGACTGCGACAAGGCTTCGGATGGTGGCCCTCCATTCCTCGAGTTTCCCCATAACGGGAGAAAAGTCGAGGAGCAACTGCGCGCGCACCAGGGCTTCGGCTGGGGTCAACGGTAGCGAAACCTGCACGGATCGTGACGCGCTTCAACCCCTGAGCGTGTTAGGAGGAGCCCCATCACGATCCCGCGGTCGCATACCGTCTCCACCAGTGCTTCGGCGGGCGGGCAGGTCTTCTACGTCCCGGGAGTTGTGCTCGGGGCTCTTCCCATGGTGACATCCGGGATCTTCGGGGTGACGACACCGTTCGTCGCGCGCTGCTTGACAAGAGCGCACTGTTGGCGCCGGCGTGGGAGTTCTAGAGGTCCTTGCGCCGCGTTCGGGTGATGCGGTCGTGACCTTGGAAGGCCCCGCGCCACCCGCGGAGGGCCGGACTCCATCTTTGGAACTGGCGGTGTGTGGCCCGTTACCAGGCGCACAAACATCGCCAGCTCCCAAACTCCGGCTGCCGGGATGGCGTAGGTGTTCGCGACCAGCGCCCCGGGTTCTTTCCGCGACCGGTCCGCTGCTCGCCCGCGTCGGGACGGGCTGTCCGGCTTCCGACTGGCCAACCGCCACCGTCATCTTCTTCTTGGGCGCCATGACAATGAAGAGGCGTCGAACTGACTGCTAAAGCCAATTCTCACAACTGCGTGCCCCCTACCTGGCGCGCCAAAGATGTCGGTGTATTTGGATCGACACCTATGGTTTCACGAGAATCCCTACTACGGTTGCGAGGCGCGGGGTTGAGAGAAGAGCGGATCTAATAGTCAGGACACGGTTCCTTTACCCAGGTTCGGGCCGCAAAGATGCTTAAAACCCTACTCCTGCTTTGGTGGATTATATGTTTGTGTTCTTCAGCTAGTGAGGAGCTCCAAAAGAATCATGAGGAGTTCTAAAAAGCCGAATCCTCCTCCTGGTCGCCTCGGGCCTCCTTTTATAGGAAAAAGGGGATGCCATAGTGGCACGCATGAGGTGGAAAGGGTACAGTGATGCGAGGTTATCCCTCGCATTACAGGACAAGGCGCATTTAATGCGCTGAGCTTAGGTGTCCTTGCTTTATCGGGAACGAGGGGAGACGTCCGTCTTGTCCGTCGCCGCTCCTCCTCGTGTTGACACGCGCCCTGGCCAGCCGTGCCTGAGGTGCCATGTAGGCAGGCAGGCAGCTGTGGTGGCGCAACGGCGGGTCTCCACGAAGATCTGCAAGTTGCCACGCAGGAGCCTGTCCAGCTGGTTGGGTCGGCAACTATGTGGGGCGGTGGAAATACAGTTGGTGCGGGCCTGATGGTGGCCCTGCGGGTGTCCTCGGAAAAGGGCCTTGACGGGGCCCCGGCAAGGGTCTTGCCGCGGCGCCTGCTGTCATCCCCGGCAAGGTGCTTGCTGGAGGCCTTGTGGTTCTCCTTGGCTGGAATCCCGCCAAGGGTCGTGGTCTTCTTAACTTGTATCTGATCTTGGATGTCTTCACAAAGATCTGCATGCCACCACTGGGATATCTCCCGAATCCTGGCCCCATGGGGGCGGTGGACTCAAGGGTGATCCGCTAGGTAGGCATGGGTCGAGCTGCCGTGGCAAGGGTCTTGCCGGGGCTGCCAGAGCCGGCCCCGGCAAGGGTCTTGCCAGGGCTGCTAAAACTGGCTCCCGGCAAGGAACTTGCTGGGGAGAGCCGCTTCGTCCCTTTGCTCTTTGTGGTCTTGTTCTTGGCGTTGTTCCAGTCTCCATCAAGCTTCGGTCTTGCCCCGGCTCACCTCCCGTGCCATGCTTGGTGTGGTGGTGCCCGTGGCTCAGACTGCCGGTGCACAGTCATAGGGGTACAAGAAGTGTACCCCTCATTTTGTACACCGACAATGGCGACAGGAGAAGAGCCGAAAGTTGGGGCTACGGGCTGGCAGTGCGCGAGTTGATGCCCGCGTACTCTGACATGACGACCGGCGCCCACCTTTTCGTCTTCTCCGGCCTACCAATGCCAGCCGCCCAAGGAGGCGACCCCAACAAGTTCGAGGGGCTGGTGATGCAGATGATGTTGCTACTGGCATCGCCCAAGGACGGCGTATTCGCCACCTAGTCGGACCGGTCATCCTCCCGCCCTCTGCCCTCGTCATCGTTGTCGCTGTCCTCCCCATCTCTCTCGCTCGGGGAGGAGTTTTCATCGTCGGTCGAGCTCTCCGCACAGCACCCTAGCCTGTGTCCCGAGCACCAGAAGCAGAGGACGTGCCCCTTCATCAAGCAGTGGGCACGCACGAAGGTGTTCCACCCCCGGCGGAGGAGCATTACATGAAGAGCGGGAAACTTGGTGTTCACCCACATGGAGCCATGGCAACACCCCTCCATGTGAAGCCTCAACCTCGATGGCTGGTCGACCTCCAACACCCTTGCGAACGCTTTGGGAAGACGGAGGCGACTGCGCGGCGTCTCACACAGTTGCAAGATGAACTCCAGTGCCGTGTCCCTGACATGGCCATGTGGGGAGGCAGGAGTACACGATGGAGGAGATGGAGAAGGAGATGATGACGGCACGGGTGTCCCCCGACTTCATCAGCCCCTTCCTCGACCGCCTCGCCGACCACGACCCCGGCCGGCGCCTCTACCTCCAGCATGACTGAAAGTGCAACTAATCCCCGGGTGGTTTTGGTAATTAATAACAACATATATATCATTGAACTAATAGTTACTTGAGAATCATTTCAGAGAAGTTCGATGATATGGGTATGGACATGACTGAAGAAGTGGACCCCTCAAAATGCTAAGGCAAGCATTGGCAAAAGCTCAAGACTCCATTTTTGGTTTAGTGATCAAAGATCACATTGAGTCCATAGGAAAAGCCAATACTATTAAAAGGGGATGAGGTTGTATTGATGATCTGGTTGCTCAAGTGCTTAGTGATTTAGCTCCTTCAAATATCAGCAACTTTCACTACTATACACACTCATAAGTAATCTCGGACAAACCGATTCTTCCAACTCAGTCCCACCGAGATGAACCACCTCAGCCATAAGCCAAACCCTAGAAATTTCGGTCAATCCGAGTTTGAGTTCGGTCTCACCGAAACTGGACTGCCAACCTTCTGTAACCATTTGACATCATATCGGAATATCCGAGTTGTTAATTTCGGTCCCACCGAAAATGGCAAGCTCCTATCTTTGACTCATATCGGACATACCGAGATGGTATTTTCGGTCCCACCGAAAACCCCAACGTTCACTATATTTGAACTTTCGGTCTGATCGAGTTTTCACTTCGGTCTCACCGAGATTGTTCAATATGTGTGTAACGGTTGGATTTTGTGTGGAGGCTATATATACCCCTCCACCCCCTCTTCATTCGTGGAGAGAGCCATCAGAAAGTACTACCACTCCTACCTTACACTTTCTGAGAAGAGAACCACCTACCCTTGTGTTGAGATCAAGTTGCTCCATTCCTACCATATGAAACTTGATTTCAAACCTTCCCAAGTTGCTTTCCACTCAATCCTTTCTTCCACCAAAGCCAAATCAGTGAGGAGAGTTGAGTGTTGGGGAGATTATCATTTGAAGCACAAGAGCAAGGAGTTCATCATCATCAACAACATCTATTACCTTTTGGAGGGTGGTGCCTCCTAGATTGGTTAGGTGTCGCTTGGGAGCCTCCGTCATCGAGATGTGGAGTTGAACCAAGAAGTTTGTAAGGGCAAGGAGATCGCCTACTTTGTGAAGATCTACCCCGAGTAAGGCTAGTCCTCCGTGGGCGTAGGCCATGATGGAATAGACAAGGTTGCTTCTTCGTGGACCCTTCGTGGGTGGAGCCCTCCGTGGACTCGCGCAGCCGTTACCCTCCGTGGGTTGAAGTCTCCATCAACGTGGATGTACGATAGCACTACCTATCGGAACCACGAGAAAAATCTCCGCGTCTCCAAATTGCGTTTGATCTTCTCCACCTCTCTTTACTACATGTGCAATTTACTTTCCGCTGCTTACACTCTAGAATTGCATGTGTAGGGTGATACTTGAATTGATCATAATTGTGAAACTGCCAAAAACTGTTCATGATCAAAAGGCAGAATTTTTATATTGTCAAGTAGTCTAATCACCCCCCCTCTAGACATACTTTCGATCCTACAAGTGGTATCAGAGCTTTGGTCTCCATTGTTTTGGTTTCCATTGCATTGGACTCCATAAGCTTCGTTTCACAACCTACACTACTAGGAAAAGGCCTATTAATGGCGCACCTAGTTTGGCCATTAATGGCGCATTGGTGGTGCGCCATTACTAGCACGCCATTAGTATACTTTACTAATGGCGCACCACTGGTGCGCCATTAGTATCTGGTATACTAATGGCGCACCACTGATGCGCCATCAGTACGCACAGTGGTGCGCCATTAGTATGCCTCCCAGGGGCCAGGTGCTTTGGCATACTAATGGCGCACCCTGCAGTGATGCGCCATTAGTATGAATTTTTTTTTCTGTTTTTTGCACAGGTTATGCATATATATAAATATAATTTCTCGTGGAGCCAACATATATGGTACGCACATCGAAACTATTAGAATCTACTCCCTCCGTTCCGATTTACTCGTCGTGGTTTTAGTTCAAATTTTGAACTAAAACCACGACGAGTAAATCGGAACGGAGGGAGTATATAATAGCTCATATATAGAACAACTTAGCATCATGCATCATCGATCATAAGAATAATAAAAACTCAACATAGGTATTAAATAATAAGTCTTACACATCATTATCGACCATACAACTTCTACTACGTAGCAATTTTCTAAGATAAAATGGCATAAAACAAGATGGCGTTTGTCTCTAAATCAATTAGATTTAAAGGGCCATTATGAAGAACGCAGATTATCTTGTCTCCATTTCTTGCCCTTCTCACTTTATTGCTTCCAAGTACCTCCTTACGAGTTTTCATTATTTTTCGCCATTCTTTGATTCTCATTCCTTTATTTTCAGAAGAAATCCGATATGGACACATGTGATTTGTAGGTTCACCTGGCAGAATGTTTAAAACGTGTAGTTGACCAGATTGAAACATGACAGGAGGCACACAGTCACTAGGGAGAATCTGTTGCAAAACATATAGTAAGACTTCGTAGTTAGCATTGTAGTTCAGTTCGAGAAGAACTAATGCAAAACATGCACGAATGTCGTAATAGTACAAAAATCTTACCATGGTATCTCCATTGATATTAACGTAGTTCAATACGTGCACTAGTGGGACGTATTGACTATATTGTGGATCAATATTGCGATGTTGAATGTAATCCAGAAGAAAGGAATAAAAGAAGATGATCTGCTCTTTGTCCTTATAAGTACATTCTGAGCCAGGGGTGTAGTAGGTACTGTCTAGCATCATCCTCACATTATTTGAATAATCAAAATAACCTATCAATGGAAATAAGTTGTCAACTATTTTGAAATAAACAATATAAATTACTAAATAACTATGTTTGATAAACTCACTTCTCGGTAGAATTGGAATCATATCGTCGACAAGGACCCAAATGTCCAAATCATCTTCGGCGATGGAATCCGGATTACCAAGATCCATGGTGAGAAGCATACCCTCATAAAAACCATATATCATGCAAAATGATTCCCAATTCTTGCAACCAAAAGTGGTTACGTTATCTGAATTGTACAAATCCACTTCTAAATCAACATTATGCATGGTCCTTAGTTGAATTTGCTTTGTCTCCGAAGTTTCATGATCTTCAAATCCCATCCTCTCCAAGACATAGCGTCTTGCATGACACGGGATAAACTAGTTGCATGTAAAAGAAGAAAATTAATTACTTACACGTTGAAGTAGCTAGAAATCGTGCTTAATTAATTACGAACCAAGACTTGTCGTTGCGTACCGTTTCGACATCGAAGGTCTCGTCGAGCTTAATAGTGAAGTAACGATCGTCTACCAGGTGAGGCCTGTCGCACAGACCCCGGTCGTCACCGCACCAGGAGCACTCCGGGATCCTATCGTCGTCGGAAGACGACATTTCCTATGTTTCAAAGAGATTAAACTTTATAAACTAAAAATATGTACCTAGACAAGCTAGCTGTGGCATCATCCTATGCTCATTAGGACTAACATTGTCAACACTTTTGCACTAGTTCTGCTACATACCATCCTCACAATCTGATTACTATCCTCTCTATAAACTCATTAAAAGTTGGTTATTGTCAAGGAACAAGATCATGGTTTCATCATTTAGGGTTTTCGACACCGAGGCATCCTAAAAGCTAAGCTTTTATAATTGAGGGTTTTTCGACGCCCAGGCACCCTAAAAGCCTAAGCTTTCATCATTTCGTTCTTTATCGACATCCAGGGACCCTAAAAGCCAAGGTTTCATAATTTATGGTTTGTCGACACCGAAGCATCCTAAAAGCTAAGCTAGGAAGGAGAATTCTAAGTTGGGCCTAATCACTTGGCTCTAATCACTTGATCCTACCTAATTAACCACTAAGATACCCCGGCCCATGCATTAGTCACAAGTACCCTATATGTCCTATTTTTAGCAAAGTCATGCTAAAATTCACGGAAAATTTCAGTATGACCTTTGCTGAAAATAAGACATATGGAGTACCCGAATTTGCCGGAACGGAAGTTAATCAACATTCCAGCAAACTCAAGGGCCTCTCGGGGTACCTGCAAAATCATTATCCCCGCCTAATGAACTCGCCAATGGGTCATTTCAGAAGATCACAAGTATCATCATCACAAGTACAACATCATGACAAGTACAGTAGCAACATCAGTGAATTCATAACAGCAGCATGAACAGTTAAGAAAAAGTTGCAGAAGCTTGTAAAACAATAGTTTGAAGTTCAAATATTTAAAACAGCAGTGAATTCATAACAGCAGCATGAACAGTTAAAAAATTGATGTTGCTGCCAGTATTAATTAGAAAGCAGCAGCAATATGGCATATTTAAGTAATAGTGGCTATCCTTCTGAACTAATGGGAGTGCATGGGTTTCAAAGAGCTGGCCACCATAGGAGCTTAAATAAATTTCAACTAATAAGGTAAGAGACGCCTCACACCCACACCCGTCAAAATCTATAGACAAACATGCCCAACAAAAAAGAGGTGGGACTTGTCTTTTTTTGTTCTGCTACGCTGTCACAACTATTTACTTTTTGTGCAGTGTTGTATTACTGGGTACATTATTGTAATTTTGAGTAGAACTACCCTAGAACCCTAGAACTCATGTGCTGAACCCTAGATTTAGAATACCCTAAAATCTAGGGCATGGATGCAGAATCATGTGCTGAACCCTAGAACTCAAACTACCCTAAAATCAAACTATCGGGCATGGATGCAGAATCATGTGCTGTGAAAAATCATGTGCTGAACCCTAGAACTAGCAGTGAAGGAGGGAGGGAGGGAGGGGGAGGAAGGAAGGGGGGAGGAGACGCAGTGGTTACCTGGCGGCGGCGAGGTTGAAGCGGGGGCGGCGGCGTCGGGGGCGTCGTGGGCGGCGGCGTCGGGGAGAGGGGGGCGTCGGGGGCGGCGGCGTCGGGGCCGTCGGGGGCGGCGGCGTCGGGGGTGTCGTTGGCGGCGGCGTCGGGGAGAGGGGGGCGTGGGGGCGGGGGCGTCGGGTGAGGTGCGCCGGCTGGGGGTGTCGAAACAGAAATGAATCAACATTCCGGGAAAAAAAACATACTAATGGCGCACTTCCGCAAAGTGCGCCATTACTAGTTCAATCTAGTAATGGCGCACTTAGTGAAAGTGCGCCATTAGTAGTTTTGTAAAAAACAGAATAAAAAATATCATAAAAAAAGACCATTAATGGCGCACTTTCCTGCTAGTGCGCCATTACTATTTACAACTAGTAATGGCGCACTATTAATTGATGCGCCATTAGTATGTTTGGACAGGCGCGCTAGTTAAAAAAAAATTTCTTGATACTAATGGCGCACTCCGGGCAAGGTGCGCCATTAGTACTTCCAACTCTAATGGCGTATCTGTTTCTAGTGCGCCATCACTATATACTAATGGCGCACTAGCTGTATGGTGCGCCATTAGTATCAATTTCATCTATAGCCCTTTTCCTAGTAGTGCTAGGAGAGTATGGCGTCTAGTGAGGGTAATTATCGTAGAGGTCCTTACTTTGATGGTACAAATTTTGCTAGTTGGAAGCATAAAATGAAAATGCATATTCTTGGTCATAACCCAGCCGCATGGGACATTATTTGTGTTGGTATGCAAGGTGAATTCTTCGAGGAAGGAAAAGTTCCGGATCACGAAGCTACACCGGAAGAGTTGCGGATGTTGCAAAACAATGCTCAAGCTTGTGACATTCTCTTCAATGCTTTGTGTCCCGAGGAGTTCAACAAAATCAGCCGTCTTGAGAATGCGAAAGAGATTTGGGATACTTTGGTTGAAATGCACGAAGGTACCGAGTCTGTGAAGGAATCAAAGCTAGATATTCTTCAAGGTCAACTTGACAAGTTCAAGATGAAGGATGGTGAAGGAGTCGCTGAAATGTACTCTAGGCTTGCTCTCATCACAAATGAGATTGCCGGCTTAGGAAGCGAAGAAATGACCGACCGATTCATCATTAAGAAGATTCTCAGAGCTTTGGATGGAAAGTATGACACCGTGTGAACTTTGATCCAAATGATGCCAAACTACAAGACTCTCAAGCCAACTGAAGTCATTGGAAGAATTGTTGCTCATGAGATGACACTTAAGGATAAGGAAGAGCTTCACAACAAGTCAAGCGGTGCTTACAAAGCTACAAGTGATGCTCCCACAACCTCAAGTGACAAGTTAATTTCCAATGAAGAGATAAGCCTAATGGTTAAGAACTTCAACAAGTTCTACAAGAATAGAGGCAAAGAAAGAAGCTCAAAGTCTAGATCATATGATGAAAAGAGATCTTCTAGTCGTGATCGAAACTGCTACAATTGTGGAAGACCCGGACACTTCTCAAATGAGTGTACGGCTCCCCACAAAAGAAGAGAAGAATCTCCAAGAAGAAGATCAAGAGATGAGTCACCTCGAAGAGAGAGAAGGAGTAGAGATGATCGTTATGAACGAAGACCCTCTCGGAGAAGCAAGGATTCGGAGAGGAAAGACAAGTCATCAAGGAGCTACACAAGAAGAAGACATCAAGCTCATGTAGGTGAATGGGTCTCCGGCTCTGACTCCTACAATCAATCCGATGGAAGCTATCACTCCGACTCCGACTACAGTCAAGATGAAGGTGTTGCCTGTCTTGCTCTCGTATCCTCCAGCTCCAACTCCTACGACTTATTTGATTCACCAAATGAGGGAATTGGAAGATGCTTCATGGCTAAAGGCCCCAAGGTAACACACCCTGAATTCATTGACTTTGATAGTGATGAGGATGACTTGCTTGGTGAAGATGAGCTCTTGCATGATAAATCTAGTGAGCTTAGTAACGATGAAAATGCTAGTAGTCTTTATAGTCGAGAAGAGTCGAATGACAATGCTATGAAGGAGATTGAGCGTCTAACTAAAGAACTAAACACTCTTAAGTTAGCTCATGAAACAACTCAAGAAGATCATAGAGAGCTCCTAAGATCTCATGAGAAGCTACGCTTCGAGAAGCTCACTCTAGAGCAAGAACATGAGTTTCTAAAAGCGATCAATGACGATCTTCGAAAGAAGAGTTCTTCATATCTTGCCAAACGACTTCTCTTGTCTAATTTCTTGCCACCTATTAAGACTAAGCATGACAAGCATAAGAAAAATTCTTCCTCTAGTAGTAACAATAACCATGTTAAATCTAATATTGTTGCTTCTAGTAGTTCTCTTGATTCCACTAACAACGTTTCAAGCCAAGTTACACTTGAGCAAGAAAATAGCTTATTGAAGGAAATCATAGAGAAAGGTGTCTACAAGAGTCTTGCCGGAAGCAAGAACTTTGAAAAAATTATTCGCAAGCAAGGAAGAAACCGGAAGAATCAAGGAATTGGTTTTGAGCGAAAGTTCAACAGCGAAGGTGTTGAGTGGGAAGAAGGTCAATACCCTACTCCACAGTTTGTTTCTCAAAAGGAGAAGTATGATCCTACTTCTTCCAATGTGGAACAAGCTCAAGATGACCTTCCACCACAAGACCATAAGCTAAAGGCCAAGGACAAGCTTCAAGAGGAGATTGATGCATTCATTGAAGCACCTCAAGCCATGGTCAAGTGGGTTCCCAAGGACACGTCAAGTTCTACTTCGTCAAGCTCAACTACAACTCCAAGGATTCCCATCAAGATGATGTGGATCCCAAAGAAGAAGAACTAGAAGGTTCTTGAGGGTGACTCCGCCAACATACTTCACTCACATTCATTTTTGGCAAGAACTTGTGCAATCAACTTCCACATCATGCACTAGTTCATGGAGTCACAAACCCTCTTGTTGGTAAGTCAAGGGACAAGGTAATCATTGCTTTCATGGACATCATCTATTGTGAACTTCAATCTATGTCCATGGATATTCTTGTTTGTTCCTTGTGGGACTAACCCATGTAGGTATTGAACGTGCCCTAATCCAATGGATAGCTCCCAACTCTTGATGATCTACATCAACATTGAGCATCCACATCTTCAACATCTACATGAAGTCTTCTACGACAACCAAAGGTTAGTTTGACCCTTTAAAAGGGGTTCTCACATCTAGGGGGAGCTTTGCTCTAAAAAAATTGAGCTAAAGCATCTCCAAATGATGTGAACACATCAATGCTTTATGTAAAAGTGGTAACCCCACTTGTGCTTAAACGATGAGTACGACCTATGATCAAATGTTCTCATTTGGCTCCTAAGTCAATATACTCATATATAGATGACCTAGTCATCGACAAATTGTGTGCTAGTAGCTAGAGTTTTGGTTGTGCATGTTTGACACATATTTCATTTGCTATCTTATTGTGTGAGCATGTTGAATGCATGATTTTATCCATTCGAGGACATCCATTTGTTGTTTTGGTTGTTTTGATTTTTTTTCTGGCCAAATGGATGGACAAGAATGCCTAAGTACCTTCCCTAGCTATCTATGCTTTCTTGTCTCAAATTCTATTCATGCTCAAATCACAAACTTTGAACAAGTCATTTTCGGACCCTCCGAGTGAGGAGCACTCGGAGCCACCGATCCGTCTAAGGCTGACTTCCAAAACCTTCTAAGTCATTTTCGGTCTGACCAACTTCTCCCACTCGGTCCAACCGAAACGCTTAGACTGATCTAGGTTTCATCTCGGTGAAACCGAGTTCAAAATCTCGGCGTGACCGATATGCGTAACTGCACAGCAGTTATACATTTCGGTGTCACCGAGTTTTTCAACTCGGTCCCACCGACAGCAAGGGGATATAAATACTGAGGGCAGCGCGCGATTATTTCTTCAAACCGTTTCGCCCCCAAGTTCCCTGCTGCCGTCGCCCTGGTCTCCGGATCGTCGCCGTCGTCGCCTGTGCGCCCTCGCCGCAGGTCTCCGCCGCCGTCAACGGTTTTCTTCTCCGCGCCGTTGCCGCCGTAGAGGGACTCCACCAAGTTAGGGTGAGTCTCGATCCCTCTCGTGCTCCCCATCTGATTCTTGCACGATTGGTTTGCCATGCATCTAGCCACGTTTGAAATCTTCCTTAACATCAGATCGGATCTAGTTTCGAGTAAAATTCTTAGGGTTAGGTTTCCACGGAATACATCTCGGTGAAACCGATTTTGAAAACTCGGAATGACCGATTTGGCCTCTGGCCATTGCACTGCACCTTTCGGTCTAACCGAGTCGTGCAAATCGGTGTGACCGATGTAGAGTCTTAGTGAAACCCTAGTGTTTCGGCAGGACCGAAACCCACTTCGGTCTGACCGAAAGTGGTGTGGTAAGCCTCTGTATACACTTCGGATTCACCGAAACCGAATATCGGTTTGACCGAAATGCATTCTATGAAAACTCAAAACTAAGATTTGAACTCATTTTTTTTTGCAAAAACTCTGCAGTTTGTGATAACTCTTCTACTCTGCCTATACCTTATCTTTTCAAAGGTTGTCAGCCATGTCAGATGCCAGTGACAGCCAGAACAGGTCTGAGTCACCTTTTGCAGAGATCCCTGAGGCAGATACTAGTCCTGAGGCTAGTAGTCCTAGTGATGATGGTGATAGGAGTACCCCTAGTGGTTTACCTCCTGCAGCCACCAGGACAAGAAAGCAGAGAAATTCTGATGATGAGGACTCTGACTTCGTTGCTGAGGAAGTAACCTCCAAGCCCAAGAGAAAAGTTGTTGCCAAAGAGCACGAAGGGCAGCAGTCGAAGAAAGGCACCAGCAAGGTCAAGCAATCAGCTGTTGCCAAGAAGCTAAACTTGGGAGAGCCAGCCCCAAGTAAGGTGAAGAAAACTTCCAAGAGGAAGAGAGTTGTGTATGCTGAACCTCATGCAGATGTAGCAGCCGAGGAAGAAGAAGAAGAAGAAGCACCCCAGCCTGCTCCTCAGAAGCAGAAACTCATGGGTGATGGAATTAGGGCTCAAGCCACTTCTAAGCCCAAGATGCCTGCTCAAGCAAAGGCAGCTCCAGCTAAGCCTTCTGCCAAGCCCAAGAGGACAACCAGGAACATCCCAGCCTCTTAGAAGAACAAAGGTGATATGCCACCGTCTGAGTCTGATGAAGAACATGTGTTGCTTAAGCTCCGTCCTAAATTGCCACTCCACAACGATGCTCATCCTCAAGCCGAGGATATGAAGGCAAGGAAGGACAGAGGTCTCAGGCTATGGAGACAGTCTGATCCATATGCCGCGAGGAGAAGGACTGCTGTGGACCCCAGATTTCACACCAGAGAGCAGCAAGACTTCTATGAGACCGTGCTGATGGATAAGAAGCCCATTGTTGCAGATACTAGATATGTTGACTGGAAGTACATTGACAGTGAAGAGCACCGAGACTTCTTTCCCCATGTGCATGAGAGCTTCACTGCATGTGGAGTTGATGAGTTTGTGGGTCAGAAACTGACAGATTGGAACGATGAGATGATCATGCAGTTCTACGCCACAGCCCACTTCTATCCTGATGGGAAGATCACCTGGATGACTGAAGGTCAAAGGTTTTCTTCGTCTGTTGAAGAATGGGCAGAACTTCTGAATGCTCCAGTGCAGAGAGAGGACGACATTGATGTCTATGGGATTCCTAAGAAGAACCATGATTCCATGAAGAACATGTACAAGGAGATCCCCGCAGCTGATTTGGAAGGGTGGAAGCTTGGCTCAGTGTACTATCTCCAGGCAGGTCTAACTACCACTAACACTATTCTGAGGCATACCTTGATGCCCAAGTCTGGAGATCATCGCATGATCAGAGGGTATTCTATCAACATGCTGCATATACTTGATGAGAAGGCACCTTTCAAGGTGATGGACTTAATGGTAGAGACCATTAAGAGGACTGCAGCTGGCCAGAAGAGGTCGTGTGGATTTGCCCCACAAATTCAGATGCTCATCAATGCCAAGTTTGGCACGGGCAAATTCATGTTGGATAGGAAGCACTTGCCACTGCAACCAGAGCATGAAGATAGCATTGTTGTGATGGATGTGGAGGATCCAACGTCAGTTGAAGGTCAAGCCAAGATTGAAGCTGCAAAGAAAGCCAAAGCTGATAAAGAGGCAGCAGCAGCAGCAGCTAAACCAAAGAGCTTCGGAGAGCAGCTTCTTGAAGCTACCCAGAGGATTGAACAACGCCTGGCCAGCATTGAACAATCTCAGGAGAGCCTAGAGAGGATTGTTGACGACAAGATCCACACTCTGGACGTGAAGCTGACTGAGATTCAGGTGATCGTCAACAAGCTTGAGGCAGATATGGAGGAAGCTAGGCAGGACAGAGCAGAGCTCATGCAGGGTGATCTAGTCCAGGACTCTCATCGCCAGACTGCTCCGGTTCCCAGAGGATCCCGATCAGCAGCTATCCCAGTGACTGACTCCAGGGCTACCACTTTAGCACCTCCCACAGCTCCAGCAGTTACTCCAGCCACAGCTCCAGCATCCACTCCTCCAGCCATCAGCTGAAGTCTTCGCCGATGCCGTCATTTCTACTCCGACATCTACCCAGACGGGAGCCGCTAGCAGAGCCCACAGTGACGCTTAGCTCTATGCTTTTTCGAACTTTTTGGTAACTTGTTGCCAAAGGGGGAGAAATTGTATAGATCATAGGGCTTCGAGAGAGAGAGTGCTCTTTCGTTCTTTTGCCGGTTTTCTTTGAGATACATTTGGTTCTTTTGGTTCTTGAAACTTTCAGTGTGCTTGCTACTATGTTTGATGCTACCTTAATGAGTGCTTAGTCATACTATGCTTTAATGTGTGCTTAATGCTTATCATACGCTATTCCTTCTTGTATGGCTATTTACTCATGTCTTGGTGATTGGGTGCATGTTATTCATTCTTATCATTTTGTGCGCTCCACCAAGATGTATGTGACATGGAAGAGTGACCCATAATCCTAATTGATTGTGCATTTGCATTCAAACGCAAATTTTAAATAATGCACAAATTTAGGGGGAGCTCTTGTTTATCACATACTTCTCAAAGCGACGATATTATTCATTGATTATATCTTTTGTCGAAGCTTTGATCTATATGTTGTCATCAATTACCAAAAAGGGGGAGATTGAAAGTGCAACTAATCCCCGGGTGGTTTTGGTAATTAATAACAACATATATATCATTGAACTAATAGTTACTTGAGAATCATTTCAGAGAAGTTCGATGATATGGGTATGGACATGACTGAAGAAGTGGACCCCTCAAAATGCTAAGGCAAGCATTGGCAAAAGCTCAAGACTCCATTTTTGGTTTAGTGATCAAAGATCACATTGAGTCCATAGGAAAAGCCAATACTATTAAAAGGGGATGAGGTTGTGTTGATGATCTGGTTGCTCAAGTGCTTAGTGATTTAGCTCCTCCAACTATCAGCAACTTTCACTACTATACACACTCATAAGTAATCTCGGACAAACCGATTCTTCCAACTCAGTCCCACCGAGATGAAGCACCTCAGCCATAAGCCAAACCCTAGAAATTTCGGTCAATCCGAGTTTGAGTTCGGTCTCACCGAAACTGGACTGCCAACCTTTTGTAACCATTTGACATCATATCGGAATATCCGAGTTGTTAATTTCGGTCCCACCGAAAATGGCAAGCTCCTATCTTTGAATCATATCGGACATACCGAGATGGTATTTTCGGTCCCACCGAAAACCCCAACGTTCACTATATTTGAACTTTCGGTCTGACCGAGTTTTCACTTCGGTCTCACCGAGATTGTTCAATTATGTGTGTAACGGTTGGATTTTGTGTGGAGGCTATATATACCCCTCCACCCCCTCTTCATTCGTGGAGAGAGCCATCAGAAAGTACTACCACTCCTACCTTACACTTTCTGAGAAGAGAACCACCTACCCTTGTGTTGAGATCAAGTTGCTCCATTCCTACCATATGAAACTTGATTTCTAACCTTCCCAAGTTGCTTTCCACTCAATCCTTTCTTCCACCAAAGCCAAATCAGTGAGGAGTTGAGTGTTGGGGAGATTATCATTTGAAGCACAAGAGCAAGGAGTTCATCATCATCAACAACATCTATTACCTTTTGGAGGGTGGTGCCTCCTAGATTGGTTAGGTGTCGCTTGGGAGCCTCCGTCATCGAGATGTGGAGTTGAACCAAGAAGTTTGTAAGGGCAAGGAGATCGCCTACTTCGTGAAGATCTACCCCGAGTAAGGCTAGTCCTCCGTGGGCGTAGGCCATGATGGAATAGACAAGGTTGCTTCTTCGCGGACCCTTCGTGGGTGGAGCCTCCGTGGACTCGCGCAGCCGTTACCCTCCGTGGATTGAAGTCTCCATCAACGTGGATGTACGATAGCACTACCTATCGGAACCACGAGAAAAATCTCCGCGTCTAAAAATTGTGTTTGATCTTCTCCACCTCTCTTTACTACATGTGCAATTTACTTTCCGCTGCTTACACTCTAGAATTGCATGTGTAGGGTGATACTTGAATTGATCATAATTGTGAAACTGCCAAAAACTGTTCATGATCAAAAGGAAAAAATTTTATATTGTCAAGTAGTCTAATCACCCCCCTCTAGACATACTTTCGATCCTACAATGACCCTCATCCTGGGCATCCGACTCTTCTTTGACCGATGCCGCCCTCTGACGGGACGACGACCTGGTCGCCTCCGCAGGGGCACGGCCACGGCCACGCCCTCTCGTCATATCTTGGGGAGGAAAATAATCAAACTTGAAGAGGATGTGTGGAGGGTGGGGAAGCACCGTCCCTCTCCCCCCCTCTTTATTGGAAGGCGACCACCCAAATAAACCAGTCCAAGCGCCGGAAGCACAAGAATACAAGACCGACCAGCTGCTCCAATGAGCAGCGCCCAGCCCCGGCGTTAAAGCCCGCACCCTCTGCGTCCTCCGCCTACCCACCTCGATGCACGAGGGGCACGTGGCGAGCAGATCGTGGTTCAGATGGCACGTGGTACGACCGTTTTCGCACCCCGTGATCGTGGGGTGACCCAAGTCCGCTTAGTGAATGAGCCGCGTCCCCCAACTTCCTCTATTTTTTATGAGGAGAACGCGAACCGTCTCTTTACTATTTGGAACCACGAGATGAAGCAAGCATGATGCGGTCATCCCACGCACAACCCCCACGTTAGCGCAGATCGTGGGGAAGCGCAACCACCGGAGGAGTTACTACGGTAAAAAGGATCTAACCCCACTGCCCGCGCACCATTCTGGGCCTAGCCCAACAACGCGTCGCCCTTATGTATGACCCATGCCCGGGGATCCTGTCGGTGTACAAAAGTAGAGGCACTCTTTTGTACCCCTTACTAGTACACAGGCAGTTAGAGCCACACCTGCGGCCACACACATAACAAAGCAGAGGATGGAAGCTAGAGACACAAAGTTACCAGAGCAACGCCAAGACGGTGGCACAAGAAGGCCATGCAAGAAGACATGCTCTCCCCCAACAAAGACTCTTGCCAGGGCGGCATGCACACCCCCGGCAAGGACCCTTGCCGGGGCAACTCACCCAAACACCCGCGTTGCGGCCACTCTTGAGCCTCAGAGCTCCAACATCATCAGCAGCGTTGGAACCAAGGCTCGGGAGGCAACCACGGGATGGCAAGCAGATCTTTGTAAAGACAAGGGTCTATGACTCCCAAGATGAGAACCAAAAGACAAGGAAATCGCAAGGCTCCTTGCCGAGGATGCCCATGAGGTCCCGACAAGGCTCCTCGCCGTGGACACCCCGAGGCACCGGCAAGCCTCTTGCCGAGGACGCTCACGGAGGCGCCGGCAAGCCTCTTGCCGAGGACGCTCATGGAGGCCCCGGCAAGACCCTTGCCGGGAACAGACACAAGACCACGGCAAGCCCATGCCACCCCATCGTCGCCCCAACTCGACGGTCGACCCACTAGCCCAGGCAGGTACCCTGTGGCGGTACGTGGTTCCTGGCCCAGCTAGTCAAGCACCTGCGTGGTGGCATGGAGATCTTTGTGAAGACCCTACCACCACGCCATCTCAGCTGCCTGCCCGCTGGCATGGATGCGCGTCGCAACCAGACGGAGCGGCCACGGACGGGACGAGCCTCGTTTCCGTCCCCGATAAAGCAAGTGGACACCTAAGCAGCGCATTTAATGCGTCTTGTCCCCTAATGGCATGAGATAAGCCTGTGCACTATACACCTTTCCACCTCCCGTGTGCCACTATGGCAGCCCCTTTGGACTATAAAAGGAGGCCCGAGGCATACTGGAGAAGGATTCGGATATTTTGGGCTACACGTGCACCGTAGCTAGTTCAAGAACTCAAGAACACTCAAATACACACAAAAGCAGGACTAGGGTATTACGCATTCTCGCAGCATGAACCTGGGTAAAAGAACCTTGTACTGACTCTTAGACCCGCTCTTTGCACAACCTCACGCCCGCCAACCATAGAAGTGATTCTAGTGATCCCATAGGTGTCGTTTGCACCGATAGCTCATGTGTATGCAGTGAGTGTTAGCAATCATAGAAGACTATATGATGGTTGAGCATGTGGAGCTCTGAATTAAGCTCTATTGAATATGTTGAATTACAATTGCTTGGTGACTAAGAACATAGGTTGTTGAGTTTCAAAAGAATTCATTGTTTGAACCTTAACAAGTGAATTGCTACTCTAACATGAGATGTTTTGTTGGAAAGAATTGTTGTTATGATGCTAGGAAAAGTGATTGAAATTGTCACTGATCAAACTTGTGCACTTTGCTGGCATTCACACTTCATAAATTATTATTTTTATCATTTACCTACTCGAGGACGAGTAGGACTTAAGCTTGGGGATGCTGATACGTCTCGAACATATATATAATTTATGAAGTATTCATGCTGTTTTATTATCATTATTGGATGTTTTACACTCATTTTATAGCACCTTTATAGAATATTTTGGGACTAACTTATTGACCCAGTGCCCAGTACCAGTTGTTGTTTTTGCTTGTTTTTTACATCGCAGGAAATCAATATCAAACGGAGTCCAAACACCGTGAAACTTTTTGGAGATTTTTTATGGGCCAGAACACCTAGAATGGGTCAGAGCTGCATCTAGAGGGTGCCCCGAGATGGGCACAACCCACCAGGGCATGCCAGGCCCCCATGGCACGCCCAGGTGGGTTGTGCCCACCTCGGTGGCCTCCCGCACCCCCTCTTTACCCTAAAAATTCCCAAATATTGTGAAAACCCTTGGGGTGACCCTAGATTAGAAGTCCCGTCGCCGCAAGCCTCTGTAGTCCACAAAAAACCACTCTAGAACCTTTCGGGCACCCTGCCGGAGGGGGAAATCAGCACCGGTGGCCATCTTCATCATCCCCGTGGCCACCATGATGAGGAGGGAGTAGTCCACCCTCGGGGCTGAAGGTTTGTACCAGTAGCTATGTGTTTAATTTCTCTCTCTCTCTCTCTCTCTCTCTCTCTCTCGTGTTCTTGAGATGCACATTCTTGATGTATCATGGGCTTTGTTAATATGGTCGGATCATATGGTGTTTTCCCCTCTCTATCTTGTGATGAATTGAGTTTTCCCTTTGAGATTTCGTTTTAACGGATTGAATACTTTTATGGATTTGAGAACACTTGATATATGTCTTGCAATTGAATACTCATTGTGATAATGGGGTATCATATTGATCACTTGATATGAGTTTTGGCACACAACTTGCGGATTCCCGCGGTGACATTGGGGTAATATATGCATAGGGGTTGATGCACGTTCTTGTCTTTATTTCTTAGGTAGAAATCTTGGGGCACTCTTTGAGGTTCTTTGTGTTGGATTGAGTATTATGAATCTGAATTTTTTTGGGTGTTATTTTAGGTACAAACTCTTGATACATCGATCGGAAAGAATAACTTGTGTTATTTTGTATGAACTCTTGGTTAGATCGATCGGAAAGAATAGCTACAAGGAATTCCCTCTTATGTTCTCAGCTAGATAGGAACTTTGGAGTGATTCTTCATCGCACTTTGAGGGATGGTTATAAGATCCAATTATATTAGTATTGTTGAGGGATTGCACTAGCGAAAGTACGGACCCTAGGCCTCATTTTCAAGCATTGCAATACCGTTTGTGCTCCATTTTATCACTTGATACATTGCTGTTTTTTTGTTGTTACCATTAGAAAAATCAATATCTACTATACATATTACACTTATTTCACCATCTCTTTGCCGAACTAGAGCACCTATACAATTTGCCATCTTATTCGGTCTGTTGGGGACACAAGAGACTCTTTGTTATTTGTTTGCAGGGTTGTTTCAGAGAGACCATATTTATCCTACGCCTCCCATAGATTAATAAACCTTTGTCACCGACTTGAGGGAAAATTGCTATAGTCCTACAAAACTCTGCGCTTGGAGGCCCAACACGAGTCTACAAGAATAAAGTTGCATAGTAGACATCAAGCTCTTTTCTGGCGCCATTGCCGGGGAGGTGAGTGCTTGAAGGTATATCTTTAGATCTTGCAATTGAATCTTTAAGTTTCTTGTTTTATCACTAGTTTGGCTTTGTAAAAGAAAAATACAAAAAAATTGAATTGAGTATGCATCATATTGTTCATCTTTATAATGTCTTTCGTGAAAATGATGGAAAGGAAAATTGTGCTCAATTGTTAGAAGAAGAATGTTATACAATGTTTGGCATAAATGATGAGCAAGATTGCAATATTATTAGTATGAATTCTTCAAATATCCATGATGCTAATGATATGCAAAACTAGAAGCTTGGGGATGCCATGTTTGATGAAGATGATATTTTTAGTACCCTAGGATTTGATGTGGAAATTTGTTATAATGGTAGCATGCCTCCTATTTATGATGATTATATTGATAAAAGTGGATTTGGAGAGGTCATGATTTTATTTAGTGATGAATCCACTACTTTGGAGGATGTTTCAATTGACTATGATAACAAAGTTGCTATCTATGATGATTATGGTGATGACATGTATGCTATATTGAATAATGATAACCATGAAACTAGTCTTCATGATTTAAATTTTCAATCTCATGATAGTTATTTTGTTGAATTTGCTCCCACTACTATTCATGAGAATACATTTGCTTATGTGGAGAGTAGCAAAATCTCTGTGCTTATGCATCATGAAAAGAATGCTTTATGTGATGGCTATATTCTTGAATTCATTCATGATGCTACTGAAAATTATTATGAGAGAGAAACATATGCTTTTCCATATTGCAATAATATCATGTTTCTTCTCTTTATGTTGAATGTTTTGAAGTATTGCTTGCTTTGCCTTCCTATGCTAGTTGATTCTTGCTCCCATGAATTATTTACTCACAAAATCCCTGTGCATAGGAAGTGGGTTAGACTTAAATGTGCTAGTCATATGCTTCATGATGCTCTCTTTGTGTTTCAATTTATATCTTTCATGTGAGCACCACTAAAATCATCATGCATAGCTAAAAGGCATTAAAGAAAAGCGCTTGTTGGGAGACAACCCAACATTTACCCCTACTGTTTTTGTGTGTTCACATGGTTATGCTACTGTAGTAATCATGTTGTATAGCTTTTTTCTATAAAGTGTCAAGCAATGCCTTAGGATCATGTTGGGTGATAGTAGATTTGATCTTGCTGCAAAACAGAAACTTTTGCGCTCACGAGAAAAATTCTCATATTTTAACAGAGGAGTGTTTTTGAGTTGATTCTCTTTGCAGAAGATTAATATGCAAATTGTTCACATGTTCCAATTTTTTCAATATTTTTTGAGTTGCAGAAGTGTGGTGAATGTTCAGATCATTACAGATTCTGTTTTCAATGCATAGTTTGCTTGTTTTCTAGTTTCTATGGCTTATATTGATCAATATAAATTGTAGAAATGATATGCTATAGTAGGAATTGTGTGAGAACAATTATGAATCTTGTCTTTGACAGTACCCAACGTGAATGATTTTTTTTATCATACTAACCCATCTCACGAAGTTTTGTTAAGTTTTGTGTGATTAAAGTTTTCTAGTTTTGGGTGAGATATCGAGAATAAGGAGCGGCAAGACCCTATGCTTGGGGATGCCCTAGGCACCCCAAGTTTATATTCAAGGAACAACCAAGCAACTAAGCTTGGGGATGCCCCAGAAGGCATCCCCTCTTTTGTCTCCAATATTATCGATAACCTCACTTGAAGTTATATTTTTATTCGTCACATGATATGAGTTTTTCTTAGAGCGTCATTTTATTTTGTTAGGATTTGCTTGCTGGTATTTAGAATAATTAGCAAAGTGTCCCGCTCGATCCGCGGGCTAGAATTTCATAAAGAATAATAATAAGACCGTATTATTTCATTTTGGCTAGGAAATATTGGTACCAAATGTGATGGCATTTATAATGTAAGACTTTTGCTTATATAAAAAATTTCTTACATATGTTTGATTTTTTAAAT
Source organism: Secale cereale (assembly GCA_902687465.1). Lineage (NCBI taxonomy): Eukaryota > Viridiplantae > Streptophyta > Magnoliopsida > Poales > Poaceae > Secale > Secale cereale. The sequence continues at coordinate 384,820,627 of LR738711.1, forward strand.
GTTTTCCATTCATGATTACCTTCTCATTATTTATGTTGGACTAACTATATTATTTATGATGATTGATTTTGTGCAATTTATATTTGTATCATTATTATGGTAGTTTTATATTGTTGCATTGTACTATTTTTATTTAAACACAAATTTAATACACCATATTGTTTTCATATAGGAATATGTATAATTGCTAATGCTTTACAACATGGACATATAATTTCTTGTTTTAGTGTTTTTTACTTTAAGTGTTTTTTGTAAATTAGCTATATGAAGTAAGTGTGCCTTTATATATGATATATATATATATATCTCTTAAAATGGTCATGGTGGGCATTTGTTTGCATGATCATTGTTAGTTAATTTAAGATACAGTCACTAAGGATGACCAACGTTGGCTCATATTTTCAAGTAAGGAAAGGTTGGTATAACATTTTTGCACACTTTTAGAAGAAGAAATTTGTGCATAATACTTCTCTTAAAAACTTTGTATGAACAACTATGTACTGAGAAATGGTGGTTTCATGGGTCCTTCCGCGGGGATCATATTAAATTAAACATTCTTCAGAAGGTATCTCATAAATTAGAAACACGTGGAAGAAAACCACTTTCTTGAATGACTATCTAGTAAACTATTACAACCTCAAAAGCATAAATGATGAAGCAAAATGCATATTTGTTTTTATATGTTAACATTGGCACCCTCTGTCATAATCTTACTTCATATGTGAAAGTCCATGTTGATATTTTTTCGTGCATGTAGTATCCCTAATAGGGTTGAGGGCAATAATAGTTCTTCAGGTCATGGAGGGGAAATCAAGAAGATTAGAGGCATCAAGTATAAAATAAGCAAAAGTAGATTCAATGCATTTTTCCCATCATGCACAGTAACATAATTTGAAATGTATGTAGAACTGCAGAGATATATAAAAAATTACGTTCACAATTTATATTAGATAGTAACATTAATATGACATAAGAATTTTAACTCATTCATGTTTTATATCGTAGTTTTTTGTTTTGGAAAACCAAATGAATATCAAGTAGCATCCCAAATACGCCCTTTTATGGTCCACATCGATTTTGATCCTCATTACATGGACACAATCCCTACTAACTTATACTGCATGACACTTTTTTCAATAATATCATGGCAGGAAAATGAAGATGTATATAGAGCAACAGACATACTTCAGTGCTTGTTACTTTCATTGTTTATATCAGAGAGGTAATACATAAGACTTTAACTCGATTATAGTTTCATTCACAATTTGTGTCCTCTTTCTAAAATTAAATCAAATATCAGGTAACATGTTAAATATGCCACCTTTTGGTTCTCATCAACTTTGAAGTTTATTACATGGATATTATCTCTACTATCTTATATTACTTGACAGACCATCACTGCAATGCAACCACATAAGTAGTAAGGATGTTTGGAAGGCAGGCCTCTTTTTGTGCTCACAACATATGTACCACCTTTTTTCTTTACTTCGGGCAATTGTTGTACTCACTAACAGTAGTCAATTCTTTTATATCGTCCATGCAGTTCATGGTTTATATATAAAATTATATGATTTTTCCCTCTACACGTATTGTGTAGTAATATCCTCACTTTTGTGTTGCATGGATGATGAACCCCAAAATTATATATATAGTAAAGTGTAATGTTTCCTTGAAATATTACATCCATTGATGTACGTATTATATACATGTTGATATAGAACCAGAGGTTAGAAAGAAAATAAACACGTACCTTGCTATGCTGGAGGAGCACTATCAATGTGTATCGGCAACCGCTAGGTGCGTCGTCATGCTATCGGTAGTGTCAAATCAACTCGCAGTTGGCGTTGCATAGTAAGATCTCAATGAGCTCTGGAGCAGCATGCTGTTTCGGAGACTCGCTCGTCTGTTTTGCAGTGGTTGCCACAAAACCATAAACCATGCTCGAGTCAGGGAACAGACCTAATATTTTGTGGATGTTTTTCGTGGTTAACTCTGAAAGATGAATTAAAGTGTATACAACATGTTCTCCAAAATGTGAAGAGAACTATCATGGTGTCCAGACACTACATGACTAGAAAAAGAAAAACAATATGAAACGAATAAGATTTACAAAATAAGAGTGGCAAATACATGGGATTCAGGTTCGGTGTCCTCCTTGTAATTACTGCATATTGACTATATTTTTTAGTGTTTCACTATGAAAGAGACAGCTCGGCAGCACCAGACACCACACAACATGGATGGATGATTTAATTTCCATATGACTGGTTACATGTCACTGAACCTCCATTCTATACTAAATCGAGACTTCGTATAAAGATGACCACAAAGCAACTGTAATCAAGGAGGAATTCAGAAAGGACTATGGTAATAATGAACGTCATAAGTCAAAAAAAAATATTTATAGTTCGAAAGAAAGATATGTGTTACTTACATTGATATACGTGCTAGTGCCTAGCCAATTTGAGCTGGGTCGCGTACACGGCTACGTGCAATAATTCATCTTGCACAACGTTGTGTCTCATAGTATATAGACAAAATAGTCGACATGTGATGCTTAACTAACATTGCCGACGATTTTGAAGGATTGAATTTAACAACACAATCCATCTATCTTTTTTACTTAGACTCTACTAGAGAGCTGATGTTGGTCTTTTTGCATAATGTGGTATGTTGCTGTCCTTGAGTTAATACATCATACATCTACCGATCTGTTGGTTTCCTGTTGTAGAGTTGATGTATATGAGTAGATGCATGCACTCTTGCTAGCTATATCAAGGGACGGGTAGATTTCAACAAACGCCAACATGCAAGCTACATCAACGTAATGTGAGTTTGTAGCGGGAGTGCCAAATCGATTGAATGTACCTGGCTCCTGCCGCCGGCCGACCGTCACATACATCTTGCAGTGCACCTTGCCGTGGCTCTTGGTATGCCGATCGGTGTACTATGTGTTTGCACTAAGGGAAACCTCCAGCCACCAAGCCGACCGACTTACATCTCACAGCATCGACACGTCTTGCCATGACTCTTCGTATGCCGATCCTTGCCGACCCATATGATTGGTATATATTTTGGGGGACCTCCGGCCACCATGAGGAAACCACTGGTGGCTGGGCAAAAGGTACTTTTGAGGTCTAACCTAGGTTTAGAACGGGAGAGATTAGTTAGGTATAGATGGATGATACGTTTTTTGGTGGTGGCATAGGTGGGTAATTTTCTCAACATCTGTTGTAAAAATTACTTTTAAGATCTATCAGATGTGATTTGCTAATTTACTAAATCAACGGTTAGATATTTCTGTTTTTTGTGGTAATTTCTAGCTTATTTATCTTTTCTCTGGTTAACCCATCAAGTACTTTTTATATATAATAGATGTTTTGCATCTTTTATTTCAATAAAAGTGGCATTGATAGCCTTTCCTATGATTGTCAGCGTTCTGGGAACGGGGTACCCAGACATGCCTGCCTGCGGCCCAAGGCATGGCTCATCAGGCGGCCTGGTATGGCCCAACCTCTTCAGCAACCACTCAAGACCCTCGCGAGGGGCCGAGCCTCGCGAGGCGGACGACACAAGACATCCCCTGGGGTGGCCTCACTAGGCTGGCTCATGAGGATCGAAGATATCAAGGCAAGGGGTACCTCGCGAGGTCCTCGTGACGTGAGCAGTGACGACCAAGGCCACGCGGGCGCCAGTGGGTGTGGAGTGCCAGTTTCCTCTTTGGTGCTAAAGATGTAGGTGCAGGCGAGGAGTCCCGAGGTGTCAGGCAAAGGTTTCCATATCGGTACAACGAGACCAAGACAAGCAAGACGGCAGAGCAGAGGTCATCGCGGAGCCCACGGCGGCGTCACCACCAAAGCCTTTGGCAGGCGAAGACCACCTTTTGTTAGGATAGCTTGCACTATTTGTCCCCCTTCAAATTTGTCCGTTGTGGGATCCCTTCCTGCTAAATATTTGGGAAGAGAACCCGGGCCACTATAAATAGGACTAGCCACCACCATTGATCAGATCTCATCTTGAGTTGATTAGATAGAAGGCCACACACCCACAAGCTCACTCGGGCACAAGAACACCTCTCCTCAGGAGGCTGTTCACCCCATGTACTAGTTCTTCCTCAGCCTACAAGGCAATCCACCACACCACACTGGATTAGGGTATTACACCACAACGGTGGCCCAAACCAGTATAACCCTTGTATCCCTTGATCTTTGGATCTGACGAGCTAGGCCTAGGGATCAGCGAGTAGACGACCTAGGGTGGAAGGAGAGATCTTTGTGCGCACTACAGAGTTCGAACCACAAGGGTTTTCCAGAACACATGATCCGACATTTGGCGCGCCAGTTAGGGGTGTGCCGAGATTTCCTCCCCGTCCAGCCCGCTCTCCCCCCGCCAAGTTCCCATGGCAAGTGCCTCTCCTCCGACCGGCTTGGTGAGCGCGCGCGGCGGCGCTCTGGGCCTTCACCCCCGCCTTATGGCGGGTGCAGTGGCCACCCAGGTTTAGGCCAGATCTGCCACCCCGTTTCAATGGGGTGGTGGACCCGGCCGTCTTCCTCTAGGCTTACGAAGAGGCCATCTCGGCGACCGGCGGCAACAACAAGGTTATGGCTAGCTGACTCCCCATGGCGTTCATCGGCGTGCTGCGCGCCTGGTTTTTCTGTCTGCCAGAATCATCCATGGCTTCCTGGGATGAGTTGCGCGACTTCTTCGTCACACGTTTCGCGGCGCCGGTGCCCCACGTCATCGCTCCCTCTTCGGCGGCTCCCAAGCACCACCCTCCGGCCGCCACATCAAGCAGTTCTTCCGCCAGGCAGGCGTCGCCTCTATACGCCAGGGGTCTCCTCCTGGATGGGCGGCACCCAAGACCGACCTCACTTTCGACTCAGTGGACATCCTCGCTTCCACCGTGGGCTCAGGTGCTCTCCCAATGCTCTGCACCCCCACCATCTACAATGTGGCAGTCACCCAGACCCTTAGTGACAGTGGGGCTGGCCTCAACATGCTCTCAATGGAGGCTTTCAGCTTGATTCACATGCAGCTCGAGCGGCTGCGCCCCACCAAGCCCTTCTCCGGAGTCGGCAGCAGTTCCACCAACCCTTTGGGGCAGATCCGCCTCCCGGCCACCTTCGGCACCTGCAACAACTACCGCACCGAGCTGGTCGACTTCGACATCACCCGTATCGGCCTTCCGTACAATGCCATCCTCGGGTACCCCGTACTGGCTCAGTTCATGGCCGCGACCCATCCGACCTATAACCTCGTGAAGATGTCGGGGAGCAGCGGTGTCCTCACCGTGGCAGGAGACACCAAGGAAGTTGTGGCGGCCCTCAAGCGCGCCTTCTGGACCGCTGCGACAGCACATCCGGCCGGTGAAGCCGCCCTGGAACCGAGGGGGCTGCACGGGCAAAGAACAAGCAACTTTCTCCCAAGACCGAGGTGAGACGAAGCAGGTGTTGGTGGATGAAGACGAGCCTTCAGGTGTCGCCTTCACCATAGGTGCCGGTCTTCCCCCAGCTCAAGAAGAGGCGTTGGTTGGATTTCTGCGTGCAAACAAGGATGTGTTCGCGTGGGAACCCAAGGACCTCGCGAGAGTCCCAAGGGAGGTGATTAAGCATCACCTGAACGTATGCCCCAATATGCTCCCCATAAAGCAGAAGGCCCGGTGCCAATCTACGGAGAAGCAGTCCTTCATCGTGCAAGAGACTCGTAAGCTAGAAGCGGTGGGTGTCATCCACGAGGTCCGGTACCCGAAGTGGCTGGCAAACCCCGTCGTCGTACCCAAAAAGGCGAAAAAGAGCGCATGTGTGTCGACTTCACCAACCTCAACAAAGCTTGCCCACAAGACCCGTTTCCTCTGCCACACAACGACCAGATCGACGACTCCACCGCTGAGTGCGACCTATTGTGCTTTCTGGATGCCTTCTCAGGTTACCACCAGATCAAGATGGTGTTGCAAGACGTTGAGAAGACTGCCTTCCTCACCCCGTGTGGAGTATACTACTACACCTGCATGTCGTTCAGATTGCGGAATGTGGGAGCAACCTTTCAGCGATTGATGCATATCGCACTGGGAAAACAGCTTGGGAGGAACGCCCAGGCGTACGTTGTTGACATCATGGTCAAATCTCAGAAGGCCATAACCCGTATAACAGATCGGGAAGAAACCTTCGCCAACCTGCGTAAGGTAGACCTGCGGCTCAACCCGGAAAAGTGTGTGTTCAGTGTCCCGTCAGGCAACCTTTTGGGCTTCCTGGTGTCGCACCGAGGGATCGAGGCAAACTCCGAGAAGGCCAAGGCTATAGAAAAGACGAGTCCGCCCAAGAACCTCAAGGAGATGAGTATGCAGGCCGGTTGTGTAACATCGCTCGGGCGTTTCATCTCCAAGCTAGGGGAGAGATCCCACCTTTCTTCATGCTGATGAAGAGGAAGGGGCCGTTCTAGTGGACCCCTAAAGCTGATGCAGCGTTCGAAGACCTCAAGAGATACCTCACCAGCCCACCAGTAATGGTGGCGCCCAAACCTCAAGAACCATTGGTGCTCTACCTGGCCGCTACACCACATTCAGCCAGTGCCGCGTTGGTGGTTGTCCGAGAGGAGCGCCAAGACAAGACCTTACAGCCCAGGGGCAGTACTCCCGATGCCCTCGCAGAGCCGGCGGGCGACCATGTCCTGCAAGACCAAGCCCCTTTACACAGTCAGACTACACAGCCACAGGCGAGCTAGGACATCACCCCCGTCGAGCACCCGGTATACTTCGTCAGCACGGTGCTCCGTGGTGCCCATGTGAGCTATCCCATGCCACAGAAGCTTCTGCTTGCGCTCCTCGTCACTTCGAGTAAGCTGTGCCACTAATTCCAAGGCCACCGCATCAAGGTCGTCTTAGCCTATCCTCTGGGGAGGGTACTCCGGAGCCCAAACGCGGTAGGAAGGGTCGCGGAATGGAATATAGAGTTGCATGCGTTCCAGCTAGAATTCAGCACAACCAGAGTCATCAATGGAGCCGCACTTGCTGACTTTGTGGCTGAATGGACCAACGATACGTCTCCAACGTATCTATAATTTTTTATTGTTCCATGCTATTATTTATGATGTTTTGGATGTTTAATGGGCTTTGTTATACACTTTTATATTATTTTTGGGACTAACCAATTAACCCAAAGGCCCAGTCCAGATTGTTGTTTTTTTTCCTATTTCAGGGTTTTACAGAAAAGGAATATCAAACGGAGTCCAAACGGAATGAAACCTTCGGGAGAGATATTTTTGAAGCAAAATATGCACGGGACACTTGAGAACCACGGGGTAGGGCACACGTGGCGTCCACGAGGGTGGGGCGCGCGCCCCCCTACAGGGCGAGCCCCCCTGCCTCGTGGGCCCCACATTTGGCCCCTGGTGCCCTCCTTCTTCCTATATATACCTACATACCCCGAAACCATCAGACGAACAGAGAAAACCCTAGTTCCACCGCCGCAACCTTCTGTTCCCGTGAGATCCCATCTTGGGGCCTGTTCCGGAGCTCCGCCGGAGGGGGGATATACCACAGAGTGCTTCAACATCATCATCATCGCCTCACCATGAGTTGTGAGTAGTTTACCACAGACCTTTGGGTCCATATCTAGTATCTAGATGGCTTCTTCTCTCTCTTTGGATCTCAATACCAAGTTCTCCTCGGTCTTTGAGGATATCTATTCGATGTAATCTATTTTTGCTGTGTGTTTGTCGAGTTCCGAGGAATTGTGGGTTGATTTTAAGATTATCTATGAGAAATATTTGGTTCTTTTCTGAACTCTTTATGTATGATTATAATATCCTTTCAAGTCTCTTCGAATTATTGGTTTGGTTTGGCCTACTAGATCTATAGTTCTTGCAATGGCAGAAGTGCTTGGCTTTGGGTTCAATCTTAAGGTGTCCTTTCCCAGTGACAGTAGGGGAAGCAAGGCACGTATTGTATTGTTGCCATCGAGGATAAAAAGATGGGGTTTATATCATGTTATTTGAGTTTATCCCTCTACATCATGTCATCTTGCTTAAGGTGTTACTCTGTTCTTATGAACTTATTACTCTACATGCATGTTGGATAGCGGACGATGTGTGGGGTAATAGTAGTAGATGCAGAATTGTTTCGGTCTACTTGTCTCGGACGTGATGCCTATATTCAATAATAATGCCTAGATAGTCTCATAATTATTTGCTTTTCTATCAATTGCTCGATAGTAATTTGTTTACCCGTCGTAGAATACCGCTTTCACGAGAGAAGCCACTAGAGAAAACTATGGCCCCTGGGTCTATTCTCAACAAATCAATCTACAATCTACTTTACTTTTCCGCTTTTACTTTCTGTTCGAGAATACCAAAAATATCAAACTATCATCTCTAGCAGATCTCACTTTCGTATGTGACCGTAAAGGGATTGACAACCCCTTATCGCGTTGGCTGCGAAGTTCTTATTTGTTTGTGCAGGTGCGAGGCGCGCGTGGTCTACCACTAGATTGATTCCTTGGTTCTAAAAAACCGAGGGAAATACTTACGCTACCGTGTTGCATCTCCCTTTCCTCTTCGAGGGAATACAACGCAAGCTGGAGAAGTAGGAAACCCCTGAGCCAGAAGCAAGTCAAAACCAGTCCCTCTCGCCGGGAAGCGAAGCGTCGGATGGTGGGTCATGTACATCGACGGTGCGTTCGCCCGCCAAGGCACATGGGCTAGAGTTGTGCTCATCTCACCCACTCAAGACAAGCTCTACTACGCCGTGCAGCTCTGCTTTCAGCCAGGCGATAAGGTCTCCAACAACATCACGGAGTATGAGGGCCTCATTGCTGGTCTCAAGGCGGAGATGGCCCTGGGGGTGAAATGCCTCGTCATCAGGGGTGAATCCCAGCTCCTCGTTAACTTCTCCAACAAGGTGTATGAGCCGAAGGATGAGCATATGGAGGCATACCTCGCGGAGGTACGCAAAATGGAGAAGCAGTTCTTGGGACTGGAGCTGGAGCATGTGCCCCGTGGCACTAATAACGAAGCTGATGACATCACCAAGTGAGCATCCAGACGCCTGCCCCAAGAGCCGAGCGTCTTGGAGGAGAGGCTCCTCCGGCCCTCGGAATCGCCCCCGCGAGAAGGGTCAGCGAAGCCTCAGGAGGAACTCCCCCAACCACCGACCTCGGGAGCCCCCGCCTGCAGCCCGGCCTCAGGAGCCCGCTTGCTCCTGGTGCTCAAGCCTCAGGAGGGATGATGGACCGAGGAACTCAAGGCATACCTGGTGTGAGGAGCGCTGCCAGAAAAGGAGGAGGATGCTAAACGCGTGGCCCGACAGGCTACATCATACTGCATCCAAGATGGTGAGCTTTATAGGAAGCGACCGAATGATGATTCTTTGCGATGCATCTCCAGGAAGCAGGGAGGTGAGTTGCTAGCTGACAGCCACGCCGGGGACTACGGGCATCACTCATCATCGCGCACCTTGGTCGGCAAGGTGTTCCACAGTGGTTTTTACTGGCCCACAACGCTCAACGATGCCACCGAGATGGTGAAATCTTCTGAGGCTTGCCAGTTCCAGGCCAAGCAGATCCACCAGCCGGCTCAAGGCCTCCAAACCATCCCGCTCTCCTAGCCGTTCGCGGTCTGGGGGCTAGACATCTCGGGCCCTTACCCACAAGCGCCCGGGGGCTATCGATACCTCTACGTTGTTGTCGACAAATTTACCAAATTGGCGTTGGTGGAAGGTGTCCGAACCATCCCAGCTGGCTCCACAGTCAAGTTCATCAAGGGCCTAGTAAACCAGTTCGGGGTCCCCAACCGCATCATCACTGACAATGGCTCATAGTTCACTAGCAACCTTTTCAAGACATATTGTGCTAACCTTGGAACGCAGATTTCCTACGCTTCTGTAGCACACCCCAGAAGCAATGGCTAGGCCGAGCACACCAACGCGGAGGTTCTGAGAGGCCTCAAGACCAGGACCTTCAAGAAGAAGCTCGAAGCTTGCGGAAGGGGTTGGCACGACGAGCTCCCGTCCGTGCTATGGTCAATCCGCACCACTACCACCAAGCCTACAAGCGAGACCCCATTCTTCCTCGTCTACGGAGCTGAAGCGGTCCTCCCTCACGTGGTCAGGCACCACTCCCCGCGAGTCCTAGCGTTCGACGAGGCGTGACAGGGCGCCGTGTGGGGGACGGACCTTGTGCTGGAGGAGGAGCGCCGGCATGACGCTTCACTCCAAGCTGTAAGATACCAGCAGGCGTTGCGCCCGTACCATTGCCGCATCATCCGCCCCAGGACACTCGAGGTAGGTGATCTCATCGTGAAGCGAGTCCTCTCCAGAGAAGGGCTGCACAAGCTCTCACCCATGTGGGAGGGCCCGTTCAAGATCACCCATGTCTCCAGGACAAGCGCAGTGCGCCTGGAAATGGGGGACAACGTCCCAGTCCATAACGCGTGGAACATGCGGCACCTCCGGAAGCTCTATTCGTGAAACAAGGCCCTGCGCCTGAGAAGACTAGGCTCCGTGCCTGCGAGGAACAAGGCCTTGCGCCTGAGAAGACTAGGCTCCGTGCCTGGGAGGAACAAGGCCATACGCCTGAGGAGACTAGGCTCCATGCCTGCGAGGAACAAGGCCCTGCGCCTGAGAAGACTAGGCTCCGAGCCTGCGAGGAACATGGCCCTGCGCGTGACAAGACTAGGCTCCGTGCCTGCGAGGAACAAGGCCCTGCGACTGAGAAGACTAGGCTCCCTGCCTGCAAGGACCAAGGCCCTGCGCTTGA
>LR738711.1:384831510-384870477 GCA_902687465.1 Secale cereale
ACAAGGCTCCGTGCCTACGAGGAACAAGGCCCTGCGCCTAAGACTAGGCTCCGTGGCTGCGAGGAACAAGGCCATGCGCCTGAGAAGACTAGGCTCCGAGCCTGCGAGGAACAAGGCCCTGCGCCTGAGAAGACTAGGCTCCGTGCCTGCGAGGAACATGGCCCTGCGCCTGAGGAGACTAGGCTCCGTGCCTGCGAGGAACAAGGCCCTGCGCCTGAGAAGACTAGGCTCTGTGCCTGCGAGGAACAAGGCCTTGCATCTGAGAAGACCAGGCTCCGTGCCTGCGAGGAACAAGGCTCTGCGCCTGAGAAGACTAGGTTCCGTGCATGCGAGGAACAAGGCCCTGCGCCTGAGAAGGCAAGGCCCAGTGCCTGTGAAGCAAGGCTCACGCCTATGAAGATCTCTGCTCATGACACTCTCACATAATAATGAGTGGGGCTGTACACGCCCCAGAGTGTCCGGAGAGCCACCCTCGAGCCTCGGGGGCTCCCTCCCACATCCTAGTGGTAGCACTTAGCTCTGCGCTGGTGAGAAGACTAGATTAGGTGCCAGACGCGGCTGTTCATTTGCTTTCTAGAGTTGGCTTGCCCCTTCCTTCTTTTTAATGGATTCTGAAAGTTCTGGCGTTCCTCGATTGCTCAGTTTAATTTCCCTCTGTGGGTCTTCCCTCAGTTTTTGAGCTTGCCCAGGGGGAGCGGCAGTTGCCCGACGCTCTCCCTAGCGCACCTCCCTTAGCCTTCATGAGGCGCCCATGCCGGGGCTTGTGATTGGCACGCCCCCCTCCTTATGTCTGTGCCCCACGGGTACCGCGACAGGGGGCGGACGACCAGGCTCAGCCCACGTCAAGGGCCTCGGGCGGTAAAGGATAATAACCACCTAACGAGTTTTTGCAGCCTCACGAGTGCGTCGAGATAAGTTTCCTCACCCTATGAGCGCATAGTACACAGATCACGTAGTGATGGGCAGGGACACTAAGCATGGTGCTAAGCATCATAAAACCATGGTTCATTACATGCCCTTCCAGGCCTCCATACTAGTTTTCTTTAACGATGCAGGAAGAAAGAAAGATCAAGAACGGGCGGCAACGACCCTCGATGCGCGCATGCTCACGAGGACCTGCCCCCCGAGCTCAGCCGGAGCCTCCTCATGCTTCACCCGGGCGTGACGACGAGACGACCCAGCACCACCTTCAAGGCGGGCGCGCCGGCATGGCGGCTGGTCGTAGCCACCGCTGCTAGAGTTGCTGATGAGGAAGGAGCCGCCGTAGCTGGATCAGCTGCGGCCATCGCCCAGGCCAAGCACCTCGCCGCCGTCGTTGTCCTCGGGGCAGCAATCGGCGCGGTGCCCGTCTTCCCCAAACACCCTCATGAAGAGGGTCGAGTCTTCATCGTAACTGAAATGAAGGGTATACCGCCTGCCCAAGCCGCGCACACGGGAGAACGTCTGCCAGCCGCGAGCCAGAGTCACATCACCCGAGGTGGAGACCTCCACCGCAACCCATGAAGCCCTGTTGCAGAAACCATCCACTTGCAGCCAATAGCCCCCGGAGCTCGCGGTAAGGAGTTTGCCGGCTAGGGAGTGCGGGAGCTGGAGCCGGGTACCGACTGGGCTCTCTGACCACACGACGAACTTCAGCGTCACCTCCGCCAAGTGGGAGCGTGGTCGGGAAGGCCTGACAACCCCGGAGCGCCCCCCTCGTTCACAGGACCGTCAACGCCACGGTGGGCCCTGCCACTGGAGGAACCGCCAACGCGATTACCGAGGGCGGCTACGGGTGCTGTAGGGGTCCACCCACGCCCGCTAGCACCCCCGACAGGTGTCGCGACACACTTGCGGGGACGGCCTCGTCCCCTCTTGGCTGGTGGTGACACGGGTCCCTCCTGCCGGGTGTTCCCCTTCTCCGTGGATGAAAACTTCCTGGTCGGCGCCATGAGCGGCTCGGCCAGGCGAAGGGAAAGGAAGAAGAACAAGCGAGAGGAACGAAGGAAGAAGATGGGCAGTGAGGACTCCGCGTGCCGCCTCATTTATAGCCAGGAGAAGGCCAACCGCCGGCCTCCATAATCGTAGGTAATGATGGTCTTTTGTGTATGCAGGGACTTGTCAAGTCACGCAGTCGCCGAGGCTGCGTTGGGAAGTGGAGACACCCACGTCCAATCAATCGCCACGTGTCAATGAAGGCCGTATGCTTTTGGGCCCCGCGGCGCTCCGCACTTGACCCTTGGCATCGCCGCGAAGCCAAGTCCGAGCGCACCTTGGGCCCGGGGGCTACTGTCGGCGTTTTGGGAACGGGGGTACCCAGACTTTCCTGCCTATGGCCCAGGGCGTGGGTCATCAGGCGTCCAAGTACGACCCAACCTCTTCGGCAACCAGTCAAGACCCTCGTGAGGGGCCGAGCCTCACGAGGCGGACGACACAAGCCATCCCATGGGGCGGCCTCACTAGGCTGGCTCATGAGGATCGGAGATATCAAGTCAAGGGGTACCTCGCGAGGTCCTTGTGACATGAGCAGTGACAACAAAGGCCAGGCGAGCGCCAGCGGGCGCATAGTGCCTGTTTCCTCTTTGGTGCTAAAGGAAGAGGTTCAGGCCAGGAGTCCCGAGGCATCAGGCAAAGGATTCCATATCGGTGCAACGAGACCAAGACCAGTAGGAAGGCAGAGCGGAGGTCATCGCGGAGCCAACAGCGGCGTCACGACCAGAGCCTTTGGTAGGCGAAGACCACCTTTTGTCAGGATAGCTTGTACTAGTTATCCCCCTTCAATTTTGGCCGTTGTGGGATCCCTTCCCGCTCAATATTTGGGAAGAGGACCCGGTCCACTATAAATAGGACTAGCCACCACCATTGATCGGATCTCATCTTGAGTTGATCAAATAGAAGGCCACACACCCACAAGCTCACTCGGGCACAAGAACACCTCTCCTCAGGAGGCTGTTCACCCCATGTACTAGTTCTTCCTCAGCCTACAAGGAAATCCAGCACACCACACTGGATTAGGGTATTACACCACAACGGTGGCCCGAACCAGTATAACCCTTGTGTCCCTTGTTCCTCAGATCTGACGAGCTAGGCATAGGGATCGACGAGTAGAAGAGCTAGGGCGGAAGGAGAGATCTTCGTGCGCACCCCAGAGATCGAACCACAAGGGTTTTGCCGGAACCCAAGATCTAACAATGCTTATTTTGCAAGTCTACATGTTGCTGTTTGAAAACAGAAAGTTTACCGATGTTGCAAAAATTCCCTAGAAAAGTCAGAATGTGATAAAATGTTGAAACATTTTTCACAACAAGCTATGATAAACTTCCTACAGCATGTTAAATTTAAAAAAAATATGAGTTAGGGAAGTATGGATCCTCTTGCATTGTTTACAGACTGTACTGTTTTGGCAGATTGCTGTTATGTTTGCATTGTTTGCTTGTTTAATGATTCTATTTGAGGATAGGAGTATTAAATATGTAGAGACTTTTATTATGCAATTTTGAATAATAATTTTAGTGATTTTCTACAGTACATAATGATAATGTTTTTTCATTGGTTTATACTAACTTATCTCACGAGTTCTTGTTGAGTTTTGTGTCGATGAAGCTTTTGAGATTTAGGAAAAAAAGTGATATGAGAAGAATTAAGGAGACATAAAACCTCAAGATTGGGGATGCCCAAGGCACCCCAAGATAATATTTCAAGAAGTCTCAAGCATCTAAGATTGGGGATGCCCCGATAGGCATCCCACCTTTCTTCATTAACAATTATCGGTTAGTATCGGTTGATCCTAAGTTTTTGCTTCTTCACATGAGATGTGTTATTCTTGAAATGTCATTTTATTTGGTTTGCTTTCTATTTTACTAAAATACTTAGATCCAAGAGTTTTTAAATAAAATAGAGCCCCCAAATAGTTGCAAGGGAGGCTAAGTAAGCGACATTCAGATCCCGTCAACGAAGCTCTTTTCTCGCGCCATTACTCTAGTGCTTCACTTATATCTTTTTGAGCATGGTGTGCTTTAGTATTTTGGAAGAAATTCTCTCTTGCTTCACTTAAATTAATTTGAGAGAGAGAAATATTATTCTCATGATATTCATTTATATATTTTTGGAGTAGCTTGTCATTTACTCTTGTGCTTCACTTATATCCTATGAGTAAGTTCATGAATAAATTGAATGTCATGACGTTGAAATCATATCATGCCTAGTGGTAGCTTCATATTGGGTTTAGAAAGTGAAATCTTTTTTGGCTTGACAATCACAATATTGGTCATACAAGTAATTCATGAATAATTAGTATAAGGAAGAGAACCTTCACATACAAATACATTATCTTGGAAATCTTTTGTGATTGTGAGCCCCCATCAAAATATTATATGGCAAAAATGTTGACATTGGACAAGGAAGACAACGTAATGGTATATGTTTGTTCATATTAACATAGACGTCATATTGTCATAGATCCTTCAACATGTGGTGCTTGCCCCCCTTCTTTTATAGCCAAAAATTCTGCACCAAATAGAGATACTACTTGTCATCCAAAAACCATTAAACCCAAATCTTATCTTCAAGAGTCCACCAAACCTACCTAAGGATTGAGCAAGATCCTTCAAGTAAGTTGTCATCGGTGCAAAAAGGCAATAAAAATTTCTTCTAAAAGTGTTAGACCATTTAGTGTAAGGGCAAATAGAGCGTTGTACGAACTTGTGATGGCGAATTAATAAAAGCGACGGACAGCACAATAAAGGTTGCTATCATAAGAGGCAATATAACGTGACGCTCCATTGCATTAAGGGGCCGAGCATACAAACAAATAAGTGCATTGCAACCTCTGCTTCCCTCTGCGAAGCGCCTACTTTTAATTTTTCAGTATTTACTTTTATGCATAGGGTCAAAGTTTTTCTCTCTATTCCTTTTTATTTTTCTCTTTTGGCAAGACCATGTGGTGACGAAAGATCTAGGCACATATGTCCACCTGAATATGGGTAGCATGAGTTATTATTGGTGACATCACCCAAACGTGAATGTGTTGGGAGGCGAAACTACAAGCCCCTATCTTTCTATTTGTCCATTTTAACGTATTGCTCATGTGTATGCGGTGAGTGCTTGAAATCATAGAATACTATATGATGGTTGAGCATGTGGAGCTCTTACTTAAACTCTGTTGAATATGTTGAATTACAATTGCTTGGTAACTAAGAACATAGGTTGTTGAGTTTCAAGAGAATTCATTATTTGAACCTTAACAAGTGAATTGCTACTCTAATATGAGAAGTATTGTAGGAAAGAATTGTTGTTATGATGCTAGGAAAAGTGATTGAAATTTTCATTGATCAAACTTGTGCACTTTTCTAGCATTCATACTTCATAAATTATTTCAATTATCATTTACCTACTCGAGGACGAGTAGGAATTAAGCTTGGGGATGCTGATACGTCTCCAACGTACCTATAATTTATCATGTATTCATGTTGTTTTATTATCATTATGGGATATTTTACAATCATTTTATAGCAAATTTATATCAATTTTTGGGACTAACCTATTGACCGGGTGCCCAATACTAGTTGTTGTTTTTTGATTGTTTTTTACATCACAGGAAATCAATATCAAATGGAGTCCAAACACCGCGAAACTTTTTGGAGTTTTTTATGGGCTAGAGCTGCACCTGGGGGGTGCCCTGAGGGGGGCATAATCCACCAGGGCGCGCCAGGCCCCCTAGCATGCCTAGGTAGGTTGTGCCCACCTCGGTGGCCTCTCGCACCCCCCTTTAGCCTACAAATTCCCAAATATTCCAAAAACCCTCGGGGTGACCCTAGATTAGAAGTTCCGCCGCCGCAAGCCTCTGTAGTCCACTAAAAACCAATCTAGACCCTTTCAGGCAGGTGGTCCTCTTCATCATGACAGCGCCCACTATGATGAGGAGGGAGTAGTCCACCCTCAGGGCTGAGGGTTTGTACCAGTAGCTATGTGTTTAGTATCTCTCTCTATCTCTCTCTCTCTCTCTGTCACATCCCTAGCTTTACTTTGCCCTAGGATAGTTTTTGCCTGTGCATCATCTTTAAATTTTTGTTAAACTTGAAATGGGGATGACTAAACCCTAGCACCAAATCAAAGCAATTAGGTTTAACCTAAAAATATTTTCAATGAACCCAAAAATTGCCTTCAGTAATGTTTGATAATTTTGGCAAGGGTTTTGGTCCAAACCAAAAATATTGAACATTTATGGGGAATTGTTTGGGCTTTGATTTAATTCACTAATGTATTTGAGTTGGAGCAAATAAATCCTATAATTATTTTTAATGCTCCAATTATTCTGAAAACATTTTGTGGAGTTTTGGAACAATCCATACTGCTTCCACAAATAAATTCAGAAGCAACAAAAATGGTTTAGTATTAGTACTAAATAAAAATAGAGCAAAACAAATAGAAAACAGTAATTAAAAATAGAAAACAGAGACTAACCTAGCCTTACCTATGCAGCCCACTAGAAGCCTGCAGACAGCCGGGCTGCCAGGCCCAGCCCACCCCCCTCGCGCGTCGTCTTCCTCGCGCCTACTAGCCCGGTGCGTGGCGCGCGCACAGCCGAGCCGCGGCCACCTCCTGCTTCGCGGTGGCAAGGCCCTGGCCCCTCTCTCCTCGCCAGCGCGACTCCATGGCCGCCCTGTCTCCCTCCTCTCTCTCGCTGGACCTCTCCCTCTTCTCCTTCCCTCTCTCACGCGCGCGGCCGAACGCCACCATCGCCGCCGCTCGTCGTTACCACGGCCACAGCCTCCCCCTCGCCTCTCCGACACGCCCCCGGGCTCCGCCGTGCCCCCTTCTTCCTCTCCTTGAAGTCACGCGGCGCCAGTAGCTTCCCCTCACCCGCAACGCCGTCGTTCCCCTCCTCTGCGTCCTATGACCGCCGCCGACTGGACCTCCCCGAGCTCGCTGATCTCTTACTCGACACCGCTGTGAGCTCCTACTTCGATTCCCCCTCTCCCCCGGCCTCTCTGCGTTCTCTTGCTACGGCCCCACCTCCGGCCGGAGCTGTGGTCCGCCGGCCATGTTGCCGTCGTGGCTGCAGTCGCCGAAGCACGCGTCCAAGCACGCCTTCGCACTCAACGCACCCCCAGGAGCATGCCGCACCCACCAGGTCACCTCCCCGTGCCCCGCAACACCTAACTCGACGGCGCCCGACCGCCAGCCGCCGCCGCGAGCTTGTTTCCGGCGAGGCGGGTCGACGTCAGCCCCTCCCGATGGCATAAATGGATGCATGCGTGTCCCAGCTCCACGTAGAGCCCTTCCGCCGCTCGTTTGGTCGCCTGAGGGCGAAAGCCGATGCCCTCCACCGTCTCTGGCTCCGCCGGCGACGAGCCACGGGTCAACTCCGGCGAGTTTGACCAGGGCTGACCTAGTTGACCCCCTGGGTCACTGACGCGTGCCCCCCCCCGCCTCTAATTAGCTAAGATAATTAAGTTAATTGCTAATTGATCTAGTTAGTTAGGTTAGTCACTGACAGGTGGGCCCAGTGCCCTGTCAATTTTAGGTTAGTGCTAATTTGTAAATTAGTTAACCCTGTGACTCACTGACATGTGGGACCCGCCCGGCTAATTAAACTAGGTTAGTATTAAATAAGTTAGTTTAGTTAGTTATGTCACTGACCAGTGGGCCCCACTGGTCAGGTTTGACTGGACTAGCCCCTGTTGACTTGCTGATGTCAGCATGACCTAGTGCTGACGCAATAAGTGTTTTCAAGAATTTTAAATAAATCAGAAATGATTTATTTATTTCATAAAATATTCAAAACTTCTAAAAATCATATAAAATCAACTGTAGCTCAGATGAAAATAATTTATATATGAAAAATGATCAGAAAAATATGAGGAATCTGTTTATGGCACTTTCATGCATGTTTGAACAAGTTAAGCCTGCTGATCAGGTCAAATCAATTAAATGGCATTTAAATAATCACATATGGAGTTTGAATTTGAATCTTGGATTCAAACCAACTTCATTTAACCTGTTGCTAGTTGTATTAGCTCAAATCACAACATAATGCCATGTCATGATCATGCATCATATTGTGCATTGCATTGATTGTGTTTCTTTCTCTGTTGCGGGTGTTGTTCCCTTTTAGTAGACGTGTTCCGACGATGTGATCGATGACACCGATGAAGACCCAATGTTATCTTCAGAAGTGCCAGGCAAGAAAAACCCCATTGAGCATTCCGATATAATCCCACCCTCTCGCTCTTGCTCTCTTTTAATGCATTAAGACAACAACGCTTCAACTGTTACCTGCTGCGGTAGTTGAACCCCTTTCCACTGCATGACCTGTCATTGCCACAGTAAATAGTTGAAACCCACTAGTATGAGTAGGAGTTGTTTGAGCCATGTTGTGCCTACTCATTCATGCTTCTGGTTATGCCTGCTATTGTTTAGAGTTGTGTCAGGTCTGATTCATCGGGGATGAATTGGAAGGGTGATGAACATGTCCTACTGTGTGTGAGCTAAGTGTGTGAACACGATTTGGTAAAGGTAGCGATGAGAGGCCATGTAGGAGTACATGGTGGGTTGTCTCATTTCAGCCGTCCTTAGGAACTGAGTTCTGTGTTGGTTGGTCCATGAAACAGCTACTACCACACATTGGGATCCTTAATTGACTCTCTCGACTTATTAATCAACATGATCTATGTCCAGGATTTGCAACTAGTTTCTGGTGTTTGTAGTTTACTGGAGGTCGTGCGTAGCGCTGACCCTCGGGGTGGGCTGTGACGCGGCAGGTACGTGGCATGGTGTACCGATCGCCCGTTTGGTGATGCAGGAACCCTGTACACATTGTTTGGGGCCGTGAGGGACACCCTGGCCGGATCTCCCCACGGATGGAACCCAAATAGGCGATAAACCTGGACGAGGGACTTGTGTGGTTAGTCAGGTCATGGCCGACACCCTCGCCAGGCTTCCGCTTGAAGGTTGCCGAGATACATGACGTGTACATGGCGGTAAGTGGCGAGATCGTGTGTGAAGAAGTACACCCTGCAGGGTTATATATAATCTATTCGAATAGCCGTGTTCGCGGAAATGGACTTCTGGGTTACCTCTACAGTTCATAGACAAGTGGAAGTGGATACCCTAAAACACGCAAGATAAGCGTGAGTGCTATGGATGGCCTTCTCGTAGGGAGACGGGGTGTATTGTTTGGTGAATATGTGGACTCGTGTGCGCCACCTCAAAAGAGTTACTTGCAGTTGTAGTTTAGGATAGCCACCGAGTCAAAGCTGGCTTGCTGCAGACAAACTCCACCACCCCTTTGTTGATACTGATGCATATGTAGCTAGTTCTGATGTAAGTCTTGTTGAGTACCTTTGTATTCACGTTTGCTTAATTTATGTTTTGCAGAGAGACTTCAGTCTCGCTAGTGGTTCCGCGTGGACTTCGACGTTTTGCTTGTTACCTCAGCTACGATCTTGTACCCTTGTAGGATCTTGTAGATAGTCAGGCTTCTCAGCCTTTTTCATTTGTAGTTATCTGTACTCAGACATGTTATGCTTCCGTTGCCTGTATGCTCTGTATGTTGGGTCATGTGACCTCTGTTTGTAATAAATGCTATGATGGCTCTTCTAGGCCTTATCTATATGAGTTGTTGAGTTATGTTGTGATGCCATGTTGTACAACACATACTTGCATGTTATGCATACGTGTAATGTGTATTGCTATGTGTGGGATCCGACACCTAGTTGTTTACCCTTGGTAGCCTATGTTACAGGGAATGTCTCCTAGTGCTTCCACTAAGCCTTGGTAGCTTGCTTCTGCTCCGGAACATTTAGGCTGGCCGGCATGTGTCCTTCTTCGTTCCTGTGTCTGTCCCTTAGGGGAAATGTCACGCGTTGTTCCTTTAAGTCCTTGTAGCTTGCTACGACTTCGGTTCATACGTTGATGACCGACACGTTCGTTGCTGGGTCATGTATGCCTGTCTCTGTAATTTAGTGCCACTTTTGGTTTATAACTAGTCATGTCGGCCCGGGTTCTCTGTCATATGGATGCTAGCGACACTATCATATACGTGTGCCAAAATGCGCAAACGGTCCCGGGCCAGGTAAGGTGGCACCCGTTGGGATACCGTGCGTGAGGCCGCAAAGTGATATGATGTGTTACAAGCTAGACCTGTGTGACTTAGGATCGGGGTCCTGACAACTTTGGTATCAGAGCCTGACTGCCTGTAGGATTAGTAAGCCAAACTGGTCGAAGTTGTGTCTAGAAACTCTTTAGTTATATAAGGGAATTGATTGTGGAAGGGAACGTAAGGCTCTTTTTACTCCTTTACCTTATGACCTTCTGATCTGAGTCACCTTCTCCTATTCCACTCGGATTAAGAACTAGGCTTTCTCTTATGTCTATAAGGATCACGTTAATTGTGGATTCAACTCTCAGTTCAGATTATTCTACTTCTGTGTGTTCAATTGTTGATCTCAGAACCTTGACATTATGATGTTGAGTGGTTATGCTATCTTGTGCACGAGTCTCAAAAGTATTTTCGAGCATTTACAGCCGTTATGCTGTCCGAGTCATCCCAGGTTCCTAAATAGTCTGATGCATTTGCAAACCTTTCCTCCCTGTTTCCGATGTCCTTTTAGGCCAGATTAATCACACTAGTCAGTGTGTTGAGGTACTCTGTTACCTCGACATATATGTTGGAGTTATTATTATGACCCTAGGTGTCTTAGAGGATCACCCAGTAATCTAGAATTGCTTTATATTCTCAGTGTGATGATTCTGGCAATTATTCTTGGAAGCATCCCGTGATGCCATTTAGTTAGTAAGCATTCTACTCCTGGGTTCTTAAACCCAAGATTCACTCTACTTACTTCATGTTGATAGTATTGCTCGTCCCTTTAGGATATTAGTAACCTTGTGATAGTCCTCGAGGTCCGTGGTATATCCTTCTTCCAAATACCATGAACCATCATGGCAAAAGTTCTTCTGAACCAAAAGATCACAACCCGAGTGCTCTTGAGTAGTACTCCATTCATATTGTTACTCTGCCAATTCTACTTTCTGCATGGGTTATCCGAAAGAAATATGTTGAACTCGTTCGACATGTTAATCTATGCATCCACAACTCAGAAGTTATATGTTCCTTGAGTTGTCTCCTTTTCGTTGTATTATGACCCTCGTCTATCAATTGATAGTCAGGAGTAGTTGTGCACTCGTGTTCATCGATGCCTTTTACCCTTGTGGTCTGTCAAGCCATTCTATTCTGGAATGACTAGGAGAAACAAACTCCAGTACCTTATCCATATTCAGGATTGGGACAAAGAACTTGTACTTCGCAGGTGAAGAATGCTGATCCAGCTTCTAAATTGTTCTATCCTGGAGTATTACCATCTTTATGTCAAGAATGTCATGGGAATTGCACCACCTCCTATGAACTTTTGATAAGGTGATACTTCTCGCCATCATCGTTTATTCCTCGGCCTCCGTGTTATTGTAACCGGAATGCTGACAAGCGAATTGTGATGTGTGAAATCAATACTCCTAGCGACTTCGTTGCTTGGTAGTTAGAGGACCACAATCTCATTCTTAGCGTGTTGGCTATTAAATCACCATTCTAAGATTGATCGTGCTACCTAGTCCATCTTACTTGGTGCACTCTTCGATCAATGAGTTAGGATTGTGTCAATCCCTCGCTCATTTGATCATATCGTCTTGCCCTGAAAAGCAAGATTGATCTCGAGCTTAGTAACATATCGGTGGTTCGTGATCTCCGAACATCTTCTCGGAAGTATTACCAGGTTGTTCCCTGACCGCTATGTTGAGTTCGTGATCAAGTTGGTTTTCTTATAAACCAACCCTTCTCCAAGAATATGTGTCGGATACCGTGAACTAGTTGGTTAAGCTAAACAACAACTTGGAGAGTTGGAAGATAAAAGCTTGCCTGATCTAGTTCCTTCCATGGGATATCTTTTGTGTGTGTGTTGAAGAAAGATGATATCTTCAACGACTGATCCTCGTGACCAGTTGTTGGATCCATTGTCTTGACAAAACTTTGACTTGAGAGTGGGCTATCGTTAAGTCAAATCAAAACGAACGAAATTCATAATGTTGTCTTACTCGTGGTTGATCCCTCGAGCATACACCATTACATCTATTGGTCTGACCAATACTATCACTTGTTCACATAATTATGGAATTCCATCTCCATGGAAATCTGGATGGATTATTGTTGAGCCCATCAACAAACATCCTTATCCCCTCCATGATTTTGTAGGACACTAAGCTAGTGTTGGAAACTTGGTAAGCATTGCCTTCGTGTCTCGTTCATGAGGTATATGTTGGTGCAAGAAGTGACTTTCTCCCAGTTCACGTGCATTAGGTGCAAGTTGCCGCCATGAGTTTGAGAAAGTTAGTTTTGCTTCCTCTGGAATCATCCCAAGTCAGTCATGCATACGTGTGAAGTATTCTGTGGTTTGGAGACTTGCAACCTTCACTCTATATGTATCCCTAGCACACCAAGCCACTAATTGAATTGTTCGAAGAAAAGAAGTTCATGCGCTAATCCCGAAGGGCCCGGACGGACATGCACAAGACTTTGTTATCCTCAATGATGATTCCTAAACCTCAAACTCGGTAGTATTTTATCATAAGACTACTATGTGGTCATGCTTGTCTGGGACAACGCGTTCACAGGTTTTATAGCAGAACCAGCTCATGTTTTGGAGCTGCTATCGTAGTTCATTCCTGAGAATCTCGCAACACCGTCTCGTCGATTTGTGTTGCAAACTTTCATCTTTCTTTCTAGACTCGATGAGTCTGGAATATTCTGACACCAACCAGAACTGAATCTCAGGCAGATATGATGGTTGGTGCATTTTCCAAGAACTATAATATTGGTCTCTCGATTACCGGTAAAGTGGATGTCGTGGCCAACACACCTAGCCGGAAGATCTATTGTTGTAGTATCTTGATTGAATAAATTGGCCACCTCCCCATAAGGACTTCGTAGGATTTACTCCCTAGTTGTTTCTTATGGATTTTTGTGCTCCTAAAGTCCTACCTTTTACTTGACGTTCTAGGTACAAAACCATTTTAATAAATGGGTTACGCTAGCACATCAGGGAGAACATTAGAAGTGGAGTGCTAAATGTCTAACGGTCGATCATCCAGATTTTGCCCTTGACTCCGCTAAGGTGAAATATGAGAAAGTGTTATCTTCCTTTGCATCTGCACTATCCATCATTACTCATCATGGTGGTATGTTGTGTTGCCAGGATCCTTGACACGGATATTGGTAAAACCTTGATGAATATGGGAATGCTCAAGTTCTTGAGAGCACGCACAAGCACTAGGTGTTATCCTCGACACTAACCGGGATTGCTCCCAGTGTTCTTGGTTATGCTATAACCCCTCAAGAGTAGATTTACTATCTACTATTGGGATTCTTCCCAGTTACCAGAATCATTCCCAGCATTTGCATTTTGTTCCCAGCTTGCACCGCCAATGTGCCAATTCTCCATGGGTTACAGTTCTCAATCACTGCTGTTCAGGATTATCTTCAGCAATGGACTTCCATGGGTCCCATCCATTTCCGATGTTAACCAAAATCATCCCTTGTGTTGTCTTTAACAAGGTAGTCCACATCATCCATTCTGGCCGAGTATGTCATTCTTTCGGACTCCATCAAACGATCGATTGTGATTTGCCTCCGGCTGGTATAGAGAGTTTCAATGATCTCTATATCAAAAGTAATTCTTTTTGCCACTTAAGGGAATAACTCTGTGAGTCACCTTCTCTAAGGTGCCCCGTCTGGTGGTATCGATCACCATCTTCTTAGGTGTGGAATTATTGCCACTAGGTGAACCTTCATCGTTTGTTTCACTCCACCCCCCTGGAGGTGTACTCCGTGTCTCATCTCAAGAGATGTTTCAACGTCTCACTCCAAGAGCTGATCTTGAGTTGCCCGATCTTTCACAAGGTCAACTACTGCGGAGTTTCTTTCGTCGTCATTGTGTTGGGCAAAGACCTTAAAAGCTAGGATGTCAGGATCAACATGATGCAAGCAATCAACATTCATATTGTAATGCCCAGGATGGAGCTATATCTCCTACGTGTCGAGGCACGACTTAGAGACATAACCCCATGCTGGAATGATCGCAAGTCTGGTATCTTTGCACAACTCATGTAAAAGATGGGGATGGAAAACATAAAATAGTTGTCTTACACTCGCCACGTCACACAAATACAATACATGTCCAAATCATCATTCAATAAAACATCACAGCCCTCTAAGGGTAAAATCCAAATGACAAGATACCAAACATAATTTAAATCCACAGGTCGGATCGAATCCTAGTAGAAGTCTCCACTACTGATCATCAGGATAACGAACATAGTAACGACTACGCTCCTCGTCATACTCCCAGTCTAGCTCGGTGCCATCACCTGGATAGCTCACCATTGGACCTGCATCTGGTGTGGTGAAGTAACTGTGAGCCACAGAGGACTCAGCAATCCCGTTCCCGGGTAACAAGACTATTTAACCCTTGGGTGAGGATAAGGCTGAAGAAAAGAATAAGTGTCTGCAGCAGCAACTAGCACTAGCTTACGTGAAAGAGTGCGAGAAGAGAAGTGCCTCGGTCGAGAGATGATCACGAAGTGATCCTAGCTAAAGCTCAACAAACATAACCCCACCGTGTTCAACTCCCGAATCCCTATTCGGAAATTGACAGTCACGGTACACACGCTGGTAGTGTATTAGAACAATGTGTCAAGTTATCTACAACCGGATATTAACAAGCTCCCATCTGCCACATAACCGCGGGCACGGCTTTCGAAAGTTCATAACCCTCCAGGGGTGTTCCAATTTGACCCATTACAAGCCCACGATCCGCGGAGTCGCAACTCCAAGGTGGGAAGACCCGAGTATTCTCGGAATCCCGTGCTCAAGATACTCCGAACTAAGGTAAGGCTAATCCAGCAAATCCTCCTGGCGTGTCGACACCCTGATAGTAGCCGCGCGTATCTAGTCTCAGGACACGTCCGGATGGGCGAAGCTACAGGTGTATGCCAGATACCTTGGGTTTCCCCAAGGCGGCCCCGCAGGCTCCCCGTTTCGGACCAACATTCATGTGGAGCACTGGCCCGGGGTTGTTGATTAAGAAAGAGGGTTAATTACTCCCTATGCAAGTTTATTTAGTTATTAGGCAAATAGTACCAATGTTGGGACTTGCTGGAAAAGACTTAGCACTTAGCGGTTTATCGAGGGGGTCCCATACACCCCAACCGTGTTAGGAACGCATAATCAAGGAACATAACACCGGTTTAAACGGTTCCTAACGGCATGAGTGGAACAAATCACCAAGCAAAAGGCTTAGCCTTCCACCCTTGCCAATATATAGATGATTTCATTTTAAGCATTTATATAGTGTGATATAACCCAACAAACTTCAACATGAAGCAAGTATCTTCGATCTTCACCTGCAACTAGCAATGCTATAAGAAGGGCTGAGCGAAGCGTACTTAGCCAAGCAACGGTTTGCGTAGGTAGGGTGGTTAAACATGGTCATGGTTACAAGTAGGAGGCTGACAGGAAATACATGGGCATCGAGGCAAAACTATAGAGCGGAACTGCTAGCAATAGGCAAAGATAGTAATGTTATCGGGGTTCGGTCATCTTGCCTGAAGAGTAGTCGTTCGGATCGTAAGAAGGGTCCTCGTGCTCAACCTCGTTGGAAACCTCGTGCTCGTACTCGTACTCAGTCTCAGCTTCCGGCTCTAAACAATACAACCACACAAGGCACGAATCAACAAGATGCAATGCGCACTCAAAAATGATGGATGCATGATGTATGCACTAAGGAAGCACACGGAGCACGGAAAATAGCACTCAAGCAAAACACTTCAAAACATGATAACAACGGGATATTATGAATCTACACGAAAAATCAATCAAGTTTCATATAAGACTCGCTCCAAACGGAGCTACGGGCTAAAAGTTATGCCCGAAACAAGAAACATGCGAAAGCTGAAAATTACAGCAACATAGCAACTTCGGAGCACTAGAAAAATAAGCTACAGCACTCAAACAACATGGCAAAGAGCATGAACATAAACTATACATATCCTACATCAATTAAGTCCAAAGGTGCACCCCCAAAGGAGCCACAGATCAATAGCAACAAGCTTGGACATATTGAACTTGACAACAAAATCCTGACAGCAGAATTTTATTGAAACTTTGGAGCAAAAGTTAAATATTCTACAGCCACTTAAATAAGCATGTGAGAACATGAATGGACAGCCAACAATATATACTACAAGGAACCATCAAGATCCACCCCAAAACTATCATGGTTTGTCCTAGAGCAGCAAGCAAACATGGCATCGGAGAATAACAGATTACAGACTTAGTGAAAATCCACTAAGTGTTAAAACAGCAGTTTCATCATGGCATCTATAAGAGTAAGTTTAAATCACCTCAAAACTAAACATGGCAAGTGGTAAGCACCACATCAAAGTACACATGATGGTGATTCCGAATCATACAAGCATGCATCATGGAGATAAACACAACGATAGCAATGAGCTCAACAAGATGGCATTTCATAACAAGTAAAACAACTAAACAGCCACATGGCACTTTGCAACGAAGATATACATGGTAACAATAAATCTATCATGCAACCTAACACAAGCAACATGTAGAGCATGGCAAGACGAACACGTGGACATGTCATTTGCATCATTCGGACAAACGAGCTAAAAGATATCACTATGCAAAGATGGCATAAAAACAACACATATCAGCAGTTTATATCGGGATGCACTCTTGCAACAGAAAAATAAACATCTAGATGATCTCAAACATGCACGGCACAAAGGAATGAAACGTAGTGCTAGTCACCACGAACGTCTGGACATGTCATTTGCGCAAAACGGAGCACCACACAAGAAGTTATCGCAGTTTGAAAAGTGCATCAGACAACACAAAAAATCAGGGGACTTAGAGAGAGAGAGAGCAACCTCCAGATCTGAAGAAAAAAATGTCAACGGGCTCGGGTTGCGGGATCCGGCCCAGCGAGGGCGCGGCTGGGCCGTCTGGCGTCGGGAGCGGCCTGCGGATCGGCTGGAGAGGCGCTGGGGCCTTCGGGCCTCGGGCGGTCAGCGGCGGGAGGCGGCCCGCGACGGAGGCCCGGCTGGAGCGGCGGAGGGCCGGCCTGGGAGGCTGCTGGCCTCGGCCCGCGCTGGCGACGAGGGAGGAGACCCGGCTGGGCCGCGGCGGCGGAGGCTTGGGGCCCAGGAGAGGCGGCGGTGGGATCTGGCGGAGAAAGGCTCGGCGCTGATGGGCCGGTGGAGGGACGCGGCCCAGCGGCGGAACGAGGGGGGGATCCGGCTCGGGCGGATCTGGCGATGCGGGATGGCGCCGCGGGAGGTGGGCCGCGCGGCGGCTGGGCCTGGGAGATCGAAGGATCTAAACTGGCGAGGCGAGGCTGCCACGGCCCAGGCGATCGAGGCGGCTCGGTCAATGGCGGGGTGGCAGCGGATCTGGATCGGGTGCGCCCCCGATCCGATCTGGCGAAGGCAAAACGGCGGCGCGGCTTCGAGCGCCTGGCCCGGGCGCTCTGCTGGAAGTGGGACGAGGTGGTGGCACCGGCGGCCTGGTGGTGAGATGAGAGGAGGCGATGATGGTGAGGTGGCGCCGGTGGGGACGAGGTGGCGGCGGTGGTGAGGTGAGAGGAGGCCGGAGATGAGGTGAGAGGAACTCCGGCGAGGTGGTGGTGATCTCCGGCGAAGCTCCGGCGAGATTCCGGCGAAACTCCGGCGAGGTGGCTGGAAGTGGAAGAGAAGTGGCTAGGGGAGCTAGGGTTTCCTTAATTTGGGGCAAAATTTGGGGGAGTGGACAAATATATAGGCACAAGTAGCTAGGGTTGTCCAAATGGAGTGCGGTTTTCGGCCACAGGATCAGATTTGGATGGCCTAGATGATAGAAGTGGTTAGGAGTGGTTTGGTGGGCTGTTGGATGGGTGTCTTGGGCCTCAAAGTGGAGGCACTTTGAGCCCACACGAATAACTGTTGGGGTAGCAAACGGACTCGAAACGCGACGAGATTTGACAGGCGGGTTACACATACCAAAACAACAACACACGACAAGTCTCGCGCCAAACCGGTAACGTTACACGGCCAAACACCAAAGTAGGCCTACGGGACGACACGGACACGTGAGGGAGCTCCCGAACGCGAAACGGACAACGGGAAGGAACGCGTGGAACCGGATGCAAACGACAACACAAATGCAATGCGATGCATATGACTACATGATATGAAAGAATGCCACACACGCACACAACAAAACGACGAAAACCCGAAATACAAAGAACCCGGAATGGAATAGATGAAGCCAAAGATATATTATATGCCCAAAAGGGAAAGTATTACATCCGGGGCATTACAAACTCTCCTCTACTACAAAAAGATCTCATCCTGAGATCTAGGACTGGAAAAAGGAAGGGTACTCGGAACGAAGATGATCTTCTCGTTCCCACGTAGCTTCTCGGTCGGTGTGATGTGACCACTTGACTTTCAAGAATTTGATGGACTTGTTGCGGGTCTTGCGCTCGGTTTCTTCGAGAATAGCAACGGGATGCTCTCGGTAAGACATGTCTTGTTGAAGATCAATCTCTTCAAACGGAATCATGAGCTCGGGTGTCTTGAAGCATTTGCGGAGTTGAGACACATGGAACACATCATGAACATTGGCGAAGTTGGGAGGGAGCTCAAGTTGATAGGCTAGATCGCCTCTTTTGCCAAGAATCTTGAAAGGCCCGACGTATCTAGGAGCAAGCTTTCCTTTGATACCGAATCTTTGGGTGCCTTTCATCGGAGAAACACGGAGATAGACATGATCACCAATGTTGAATGCCAAATCACGATGCTTGCCGTCATAGTAGCTCTTCTGACGCGACTGAGCGGCCTTGAGATTCTCACGTTTGACTTTGCACATTTCTTTGGCTTCTGAGATAAAGTCATTGCCAAGAAGTTGACGTTCACCTGTTTCAGACCAGTTGAGAGGGGTACGACACTTTCTGCTATAGAGGATTTCAAACAGAGCTTTGCCTGCACTTGCTTGAAAGCTGTTGTTGTAAGAGAACTCGGCAAATGGAAGTCAGTCTTCCCATTTCATGCCAAAAGATATGACACAGGCTCTGAGCATGTCTTCTATAATCTGATTCACTCGCTCGACTTGACCACTAGTCTGAGGGTGAAAAGCAGTGCTGAACCTGATCTTAGTGCCCATGGCGGACTGAAAGGAGTCCCAGAACTTTGAAGTGAACAAACTTCCACGGTCTGAGGAGATAACTTGAGGAATGCCATGTAAGGACACAATTCTGGAAGTGTACAACTCTGCCAATTGAGCTGCATTGATGGATTCTTTGACTGGAAGGAAGTGAGCGACTTTGGTAAGCTTGTCAATCACCACGAAGATAGAATCATTCCCTCTCTTGGACTTAGGAAAGCCAGTGATGAAGTCCATTTCAATGTGGTCGAACTTCCACTTGGGAATAGGAAGAGGTTGGAGAAGACCGGCTGGATGTTGATGTTCTGCTTTCACTCTTCTGCAAACATCACATTCATTCACGAATTGGGCAATCTCCCTTTTCATGCGTGTCCGCTAGTAAGATTGCTTTAGATCTTGGTACATCTTGGAACAGCCAGGATGAATGGAAAGGAGAGAATCATGTGCTTCTTCCATTATGAGCTTCCTGAGATCACCTTTGGGAACAACAAGTCTTTCCTCGAAGAACAAGGTATCTCTCTCATCAACACGAAAGCACTTGTATTTAGGAGTGCCCTTTGCAATACCATGTTTCACCTTCTCCACCATGGCATCACTGAGTTGGGCCTCACGGACTTGATCTTCCAAGGTAGGAGCAATTTGAAGATTTGCAAGAAAACCCTGCGGAACAACTTGGAGGTTGAGTTTCCTGAATGCTTCACAAAGCTCAGGCTGGAACGGCTTGATAAGAAGGCTGTTGCAATATGCCTTTCTGCTCAAAGCATCTGCAATCACATTCGCCTTGCCAGGAGTATATTCAATGCTGGGATCATACTCTTGGATCATTTCAACCCAACAAGTCTGGCGGAGGTTCAGATTCGGCTGTGTGAAGATGTACTTCAAGCTCTTGTGATCAGTGAAGATGTCGACTTTTCTGCCCAACAACAGATGTCTCCACGTAATCAAAGCATGTACCACAGCTGCTAGCTCGAGATCATGTGTGGGATAGTTCTTCTCACTTGGCTTGAGCTGACGAGAAGTGTATGCCACAATTCTCTTATCTTGCATAAGCACACCACCAAGTCCTTGAAGAGAAGCATCACAGAACACTTCATAGGGCTTGGACTCATCTGGAGGAGTAAGAACTGGAGCAGAGACGAGCTTTTATTTGAGAGTTCTGAATGCCACTTTACACTATGGAGACCAAAAGTATTTGACATTCTTCTGAAGCAAGTTGGAAAGAGGCTTGGCAATCTTGGAGAAGTTCTCAACGAACCTTCTGCAATAGCTGGCAAGACCCAGAAAACTGCGGAGTTGCTTGACGTTCTGAGGAGCTTCCCAGTTGACAATTGCTTCAAATTACTCGGGATTTACCGTAATGCCGTCAGCTGAGATGATATGGCCCAGGTACAAAACCTTATCGAGCCAAAATTCACACTTGGAGAACTTGGCATAGAACTTATGCTCACGGAGTCGATCAAGAACCAGACGTAAGTGCTTTTCGTGATCTTCTTCATTCTTGGAAAACACCAGTGTATCATCCAGATACACAAGCACAAACTCGCCGGTATAGGGGTTGAAGATGTAGTGCATCATCCTCGAGAAGGTAGGAGGAGCATTGGCGAGACCAAAGGACATGACGGTATACTCGTATGAGCCGTAGCTCGTTCTGAAGGCAGTCTTGGGGATG
Source organism: Secale cereale (assembly GCA_902687465.1). Classification (NCBI taxonomy): domain Eukaryota; kingdom Viridiplantae; phylum Streptophyta; class Magnoliopsida; order Poales; family Poaceae; genus Secale; species Secale cereale. The sequence goes on from LR738711.1 coordinate 384,852,429, forward strand.
TCTTCCTCGCGAATGCGAATTTGATGATAGCCCATTCGGAGGTCGAGCTTAGAGAACACTTTAGCTCCTTTGAGCTGATCGAAGAGTTCATTGATGTTGGGGAGCGGATATTTGTTCTTTATCGTCTTCTTGTTCAATGGCCGGTAATCAACGCAGAGACGCTCCGTGCCATCTTTCTTCTTGACAAATAAGACACCACAGCCCCAAGGAGACGTACTAGGCCTGATGAGACCCATACGCTCTTGTTTATCAAGCTGCTTCTTCAATTACTTCAATTCATCAGGAGAGAGCTTGTACGGACGCCAACATGCTGGCCCAGTACCCGGCTCGAGTTCAATGACGAATTCCACCTGACAGTGTGGAGGCATGCCTGGAAGTTCTTCAGGAAAAACGTCTTGATATTCGTTAACCACCGGAATTTGAGATATGGCATTAATTTCGCCCTTGTCATTGAGAGAGAAAAGCCTGATAGTGTTATCCCTGGAGGCGAAGATAATCACATCTTCATCAGGATGAGTCATCTTGACTTCCTTCTGTGCACAATCAATGTGAGCATCATGCTGAGAAAGCCAGTCCATTCCGAGGATGAGGTCAATGTCAGAATTACCAAGAACCACCGGATTAGCCAGAAATCGATAATCACCCATGCGAATAGAAACATCCGGAGCATACACACTGGAAGTCATACGTCTCCCTGGAGAAATAACTTGCCACCTCTGAGGAAAATTTGAAGTGACAACATTGTGCTTGGATGCAAATGGTTGAGACATGAAAGAACATGAAGCACCCGAATCAAACAACACTTTAGCTGGAAAAGAGTTAACTGAGAGGTTACCCAAAATCACATCAGAAGAATTCTCCGCTTGTGCTGCATTCATCAAATTCACCCTTGCTGCCTTTGGATCATGCTTGACAATAGCCGAACTAACAGGTGGAGGAGGTGGAAGACGCTTCGGGTTGGGGCACTTGTTGGCATAGTGACCCTTCTTGCCACACTTGTTGCACACCACTTCTGAGAGAGGACGGAAATGAGAACCACTTGACTTTGAGCATTGAGACTGAAACTGGTTCCTCGACTGGTTGCTCGGGTTGGGTGGGTGCGAGAAACCACGTCCACCGGAGTTCTAGTTGCTGTTGGAGTTGTTGTAGGGAGCTCGAATCACTGGAGGAGGAGGAAGCCAAAATTTCTGTTGTTTCGCAGCCAACTGAGACGACGAGGAAGAGTGAACGGCATCTCGAATTCTCTTTTTAGAAGCCTCCATCTTAAGCTGAGCTGCCTCTTGTTTCAATGCCATGTTATAGAATTTGTCGAATTCATCGGGCTCGAACAAGGTGAGAGCAAGTTGAAGTTCATCTTTGAGACCTCCACGAAACTAGTAGATTTTGCTCTTAGCATCAGGAATGTCTTGCTTAGCATAGCGGGCCAGGTTTTGGAACTTGACATTATACTGGTAGACTGTCATAGGGCCCTTCTTCAGGTTGCGGAATTGCTCACGCATACCCTCGATGACACTTGTTGGAATGTGGTGAGAGCGAAAGTCCTTGCAGAAATCCTCCCAAGAGATCACACGACCTAGCCTGGAGTCTTTGTACTGCTGCCACCAGTCAGCTGCTTGGTCTTTGAGTTTGAAGGCTGCAAACTTCACATAATCCTCTTCTCTTACGTTACTGCACTCAAAATGCTTCTTTATGTCGGTTAACCAATCTTCAGCATCAAGAGGGTCGACACAGTAACTGAAAGCTTTTGGATTATTGGCCAAGAACTGGTTGAGAGTAGCATGGTGCTGCTGGTTGAAGAAGTTGCCTTGATTCCCTGGAACACCCTGATTAGCTTGATTAGCTTGCATCTGCTGCATCATCTGCATCAACATCTGGGTGTTCTAAGTTGTAGTCTGCATAATCGCTCTCCAAGCCTCAGACGGAGGAGGAGGGGAAGGAGGACGGTCTGGGACCTCTTCACCCTCTGGGTTAGCGTTGGGAACCTTTTTCGGAGCCATCCTGAAAGAGATGACCACAAATCAGCAATTGATTGACAGAAGGTATAAGCTGAATCAATGGAATGAATTGCAACAAGTCTTCTCAATAATCATTCGAACAATAGGAACGAATGAAATCATTCGAACAAGAGGAACGAAAAAAATTCTCAGTTAAATGATAACATCAATCTTCACGAGAAGCCACATAGGGGATAAAAGGTAAAATAAGAAAAACAACAAGGTACGGATGGAAACAAACACAAGATAGGAGCTTCATTCTAACATCTTTGTGCTGAAAGCATATGAACGCATTACGAAAGGGTTTTGCAATCCCCGGATCAGCATAGCCAAGGACCTTTTAAGATGCAACTCCCGATCGGAACATCGGTCATAAACCACTTCACTCAATGTAGAACCCCGAACTCGCTAACCTGCATTCGTTGGAAGAATGCCTACAATCTACTAGATTAACCCACCTATGAATTTCCGAAAGATTCCAATTATGCAATCAGGTGTTGGGGATACAGGGGAAGCACCGCGCAATCAACTCTAAACCTACATCCAGCTGTATCCATCCTTCAACACATAACCAGTCTTTCTCGGAAACTGTTTACCTCGGACCTTCGAAAAGCATCCACTATAACAAGCTATGGCAAAACTCCCGAACTACCTCCCCAGTACTGGGTGATGTCGGGGTTATCTTGCCACTAATCGTATAGGAGAGATTTTCGATGTCGGCCGTCTTAAGTATTTAGTACTGCCGCGATATGCTTGTGACGACAATACCCCGAAGCTCAACTCCCCGGGACACTGCCACAACCCCTAATGTCAGGAGGCATCGAGAACAATATTCTCGTCACAAGAACATCGAAACAATCCCAGAATACTCGCGAGATTCCTAAAAAAAATTGGTGCAATTTTTGAAAGTAGAAGAGGGAAGAGTAGACATCAGGAGTCCTCAACAGAAGGAAAGGGGATGAGAAGCAAAGAAATCCTACTCTCCGATATAATATATAGGACTCAAAATATTTTCAGTGTGTGCCTAGACTCAACCATCAACGATTCGATCAATCAGTGGGGGCTCCTAGGTCGGAGAAGGCTCTGATACCAACTTGTAATGCCCAGGGTGGAGCTATATCTCCTACGTGTCGAGGCACGACTTAGAGACATAACCCCATGCTGGAATGATCGCAAGTCTGGTATCTTTGCACAACTCATGTAAAAGATGGGGATGGAAAACATAGAATAGTTGGCTTACACTCGCCACGTCACACAAATACAATACATGTCCAAATCATCATTCAATAAAACATCACAGCCCTCTTAGGGTAAAATCCAAATGACAAGATACCAAACATAATTTAAATCCACAGGTCGGATCGAATCCTAGTAGAAGTCTCCACTACTGATCATCAGGATAACGAACATAGTAACGACTACGCTCCTCGTCATACTCCCAGTCTAGCTCGGTGCCATCAGCTGGATAGCTCACCATCGGACCTGCATCTGGTGTGGTGAAGTAACTCTGAGCCACAGAGGACTCAGCAATCCCGTTCCCGGGTAACAAGACTATTTAAGCCTTGGGTGAGGATAAGGCTGAAGAAAAGAATAAGTGTCTGCAGCAGCAACTAGCACTAGCTTACGTGAAAGAGTGCGAGAAGAGAAGTGCCTCGGTCGAGAGATGATCACGAAGTGATCCTAGCTAAAGCTCAACAAACATAACCCCACCGTGTTCAACTCCCGAATCCCTATTCGGAAATTGACAGTCACGGTACACACGCTGGTAGTGTATTAGAACAATGTGTCAAGTTATCTACAACCGGATATTAACAAGCTCCCATCTGCCACATAACCGCGGGCACGGCTTTCAAAAGTTCATAACCCTGCAGGGGTGTTCCAACTTGACCCATTACAAACCCACGATCCGCGGAGTCGCAACTCCAAGGTGGGAAGACCCGAGTATTCTCGGAATCCCGTGCTCAAGATACTCCGAACTAAGGTAAGGCTAATCCAGCAAATACTCCCGGCGTGTCAACACCCTGATAGTAGCCGCGCGTATCTAGTCTCAGGACACGTCCGGATGGGCGAAGCTACAGGTGTATGCCAGATACCTCGGGTTTCCCCAAGGCGGCCCCGCAGGCTCCCCGTTTCGGACCAACACTCATGTGGAGCACTGGCCTGGGGTTGTTGATTAAGAAAGAGGGTTAATTACTCCCTATGCAACTTTATTTAGTTATTAGGCAAATAGTAACAATGTTGGGACTTGCTGGAAAAGACTTAGCACTTAGCGGTTTATCGAGGGGGTCCCATACACCCCAACCGTGTTAGGAACGCATAATCAAGGAACATAACACCGGTTTAAACGGTTCCTAACGGCATGAGTGGAACAAATCACCAAGCAAAAGGCTTAGCCTTCCACCCTTGCCAATATATATATGATTTCATTTTAAGCATTTATATAGTGTGATATAACCCAACAAACTTCAACATGAAGCAAGTATCTTCGATCTTCACCTGCAACTAGCAATGCTATAAGAAGGGCTGAGCGAAGCGTACTTAGCCAAGCAACGGTTTGCGTAGGTAGGGTGGTTAAACATGGTCATGGTTACAAGTAGGAGGCTGACAGGAAAGACATGGGCATCGAGGCAAAACTATAAAGCGGAACTGCTAGCAATAGGCAAAGATAGTAATGTTATCGGGGTTCGGTCATCTTGCCTGAAGAGTAGTCGTTCGGATCGTAAGAAGGGTCCTCGTGCTCAACCTCGTTGGAAACCTCGTGCTCGTACTCGTACTCGGTCTCAACTCCCGGCTCTAAACAATAAAACCACACAAGGCACGAATCAACAAGATGCAATGCGCACTCAAAAATGATGGATGCATGATGGATGCACTAAGGAAGCACACGGAGCACGGAAAATAGCACTCAAGCAAAACACTTCAAAACATGATAACAATGGTATATTATGAATCTATACGAAAAATCAATCAAGTTTCATATAAGACTCGCTCCAAACAGAGCTACGGGCTAAAAGTTATGCCCGAAACAAGAAACATGCGAAAGCTGAAAATTACAGCAACATAGCAACTTCGGAGCACTAGAAAAATAAGCTACAGCACTCAAACAACATGGCAAAGAGCATGAACATAAACTAGACATATCCTACATCAATTAAGTCCAAAGGTGCACCCCCAAAGGAGCCACGGATCAATAGCAACAAGCTTGGACATATTGAACTTGACAACAAAATCCTGACAGCAGAATTTTATTGAAACTTTGGAGCAAAAGTTAAATATGCTACAGCCACTTAAATAAGCATGTGAGAACATGAATGGACAACCAATAATATATACTACAAGGAACCATCAAGATCCACCCCAAAACTATCATGGTTTGTCCTAGAGCAGCAAGCAAACATGGCATCGGAGAATAACAGATTACAGACTTAGTGAAAATCCACTAAGTGTTAAACCAGCAGTTTCATCATGGCATCTATAAGAGCAAGTTTAAGTCACCTCAAAACTAAACATGGCAAGTGGTAAGCACCACATCAAAGTACACATGATGGTGATTCCGAATCATACAAGCATGCATCATGGAGATAAACACAACGATAGCAATGAGCTCAACAAGATGGCATTTCATAACAAGTAAAACAACTAAACAGCCACATGGCACTTTGCAACGAAGATATACATGGCAAGAATAAATCTATCATGCAACCTAACACAAGCAACATGTAGAGCATGGCAAGACGAACACGTGGACATGTCATTTGCATCATTCGCACAAACGAGCTAAAAGATATAACTATGCAAAGATGGCATAAAAACAACACATAGCAGCAGTTTATATCGGGATGCACTCTTGCAACAGAAAAATAAACATCTAGATGATCTCAAACATGCACGGCACAAAGGAATGAAACGTAGTGCTAGTCACCACGAACGTCTGGACATGTCATTTGCGCAAAACGGAGCACCACACAAGAAGTTATCGCAGTTTGAAAAGTGCATCAGACAACACAAAAAATCAGGGGACTTAGAGAGAGAGAGCAACCTCCAGATCTGAAGAAAAAAAATGTCAACGGGCTCGGGTTGCGGGATCCGGCCCAGCGAGGGCGCGGCTGGGCCGTCTGGCGCCGGGAGCGGCCTGCGGATCGGCTGGAGAGGCGCTGGGGCCTTCGGGCCTCGGGCGGTCAGCGGCGGGAGGTGGCCCGCGACGGAGGCCCGGCTAGAGCGGCGGAGGGCCGGCCTGGGAGGCTGCTGGCCTCGGCCCGCGCTGGCGACGCGGGAGGAGACCCGGCTGGGCCGCGGCGGCGGAGGCTTGGGGCCCAGGAGAGGCGGCGGTGGGATCTGGCGGAGAAAGGCTCGGCGCTGATGGGCCGGTGGAGGGACGCGGCCCAGCGGCGGAACGAGGGGGGGATCCGGCTCGGGCGGATCTGGCGATGCGGGATGGCGCCGCGGGAGGCGGGCCGCGCGGCGGCTGGGCCCTGGAGATCGAAGTATCTGAACTGGCGAGGCGAGGCTGCCACGGCCCAGGCGATCGAGGCGGCTCGGTCAACGGCGGGATGGCAGCGGATCTGGATCGGGTGCGCCCCCGATCCGATCTGGCAAAGGTAAAACGGCGGCGCGGCTTCGAGCGCCTGGCCCGGGCGCTCTGCTGGAAGCGGGACGAGGTGGTGGCATCGGCGGCCTTGTGGTGAGGTGAGAGGAGGCCGGAGATGAGGTGAGAGGAACTCCGGCGAGGTGGTGGTGATCTCCGGCGAAGCTCCGGCGAGATTCCGGCGGAGCTCCGGCGAAACTCCGGCGAGGTGGCTGGAGGTGGAAGATAAGTGGCTAGGGGAGCTAGGGTTTCCTTAATTTGGGGCAAAATTTGGGGGAGTGGACAAATATATAGGCACAAATAGCTAGGGTTGTCCAAATGGAGTGCGGTTTTCGGCCACAGGATCAGATTTGGATGGCCTAGATGATAGAAGTGGTTAGGAGTGGTTTGGTGGGCTGTTGGACGGGTGTCTTGGGCCTCAAAGTGGAGGCACTTTGAGCCCACACGAATAACTGTTGGGGTAGCAAACGGACTCAAAATGCGACGAGATTTGACAGGCGGGTTACACATACCAAAACAACAACACACGACAAGTCTCGCGCCAAACCGGTAACGTTACACGGCCAAACACCAAAGTAGGCCTACGGGACGACACGGACACGTGAGGGAGCTCCGGAACGCGAAACGGACAATGGGAAGGAACGTGTGGAACCGGATGCAAACGACAACACAAATGCAATGCGATGCATATGACTACATGATATGAAAGAATGCCACACACGCACACAACAAAACGACGAAAACCCGAAAGACAAAGAACCCGGAATGGAATAGATGAAGCCAAAGATATATTATATGCCCAAAAGGGAAAGTATTACATCCGGGGCATTACACATATGAAGGGCACTTGGATCATGAAGATTGTGTTAGTTATTGTCCCCTCTGATTTCTTATCTCACGTCTTGAATATCGGGACGAGATTCTTGTTTAGTAGGGGTGAGTTGTCACATCCCTAGCTTTACTTTGCCCTAGGATAGTTTTTGCCTGTGCGTCATGTTTAAATTTTTGTTAAACTTGAAATGGGGATGACTAAACCCTAGCACCAAATCAAAGCAATTAGGTTTAACCTAAAAATATTTTCAATGAACCCAAAAATTGCCTTCAGTAACGTTTGATAATTTTGGTAAGGGTTTTGGTCCAAACCAAAAATATTGAACATTTATGGGGAATTGTTTGGGCTTTGATTTAATTCACTAATGTATTTGAGTTGGAGAAAATAAATCCTATAATTATTTTTAATGCTCCAGTTATTCTGAAAACATTTTGTGGAGTTTTGGAACAATCCATACTGCTTCCACAAATAAATTCAGAAGCAACAAAAATGGTTTAGTATTAGTACTAAATAAAAATAGAGCAAAACAAATAGAAAACAGTAATTAAAAATAGAAAACAGAAACTAACCTAGCCTTACCTGTGCAGCCCACTAGAAGCCTGCAGACAGCCGGGCTGCCAGGCCCAGCCCACCCCCCTCGCGCGTCGTCTTCCTCGCGCCTACTGGCTCGTTGCGTGGCGCGCGCACAGCCGAGCCGCGGCCACCTCCTGCTTCGCGGTGGCAAGGCCCTGGCCCCTCTCTCCTCGCCAGCGCGACGCCCTGGCCGCCCTGTCTCCCTCCTCTCTCTCGCTGGACCTCTCCCACTTCTCCTTCCCTCTCTCACGCGTGCGGCCGAACGCCACCATCGCTGCCGCTCGTCGTTACCATGGCCACAGCCTCCCCCTCACCTCTCCGACACGCCCCCGGGCTCCGCCGTGCCCCCTTCTTCCTCTCCTTCAAGTCACGCGGCGCCAGGAGCTTCCCCTCACCCGCAACGCCGTCGTTCCCCTCCTCTGCGTCCTATGACCGCCGTCGATGATTCGCCGCCGACTGGACCTCCCCGAGCCTGCTGATCTCTTATTCGACACCGCTGTGAGCTCCTACTTCGATTCCCCCTCTCCCCCGGCCTCTCCGCGTTCTCTAGCTACGGCCCCACCTCTGGCCGGAGCTGTGGTCCGCCGGCCATGTCGCCGTCGTGGCTGCAGTCGCCGAAGCACGCGTCCAAGCACGCCTTCGCACTCAACGCACCCCCAGGAGCATGCCGCACCCACCAGCTCACCTTCCCGTGCCCCGCAGCACCTAACTCGATGGTGCCTGACTGCCGGCCGCCGCCGCGAGCTTGTTTCCAGCGAGGCGGGTCGACGTCAGCCCCTCCCGATGGCATAAATGGATGCGGGCGTGTCCCAGCTCCACGTAGAGCCCTTCCGCCGCTCGTTTGGTCGCCTGAGGGCGAAAGCCGATGCCCTCCGCCGTCTCTGGCTCCACCAGTGACGAGCCACGGGTCAACTCCGGCGAGTTCGACCCGGGTTGACCTAGTTGACCCCCTGGGTCACTGACGCGTGCCCCCCCTCTAATTAGCTAATTTAATTAAGTTAATTGCTAATTAATCTAGTTAGTTAGGTTAGTCACTGACAGGTGGGCCCAGTGCCCTGTTAATTTTAGGTTAGTGCTAATTTGTAAATTAGTTAACCCTGTGACGCACTGACATGTGGGCCCCGCCCGGCTAATTAAACTAGGTTAGTATTAAATAAGTTAGTTTAGTTAGTTGTGTCACTGACCAGTCGGCCCCACTGGTCAGGTTTGACTGGACCAGCCCGTGTTGACTTGCTGATGTCAGCATGACCTAGTGCTGACGCAATAAGTGTTTTTTGGAATTTTAAATAAATCAGAAATGATTTATTTATTTCAAAAAATATTCAAAACTTCTAAAAATCATATAAAATCAACCGTAGCTCAGATGAAAATAATTTATATATGAAAAATGATCAGAAAAATATGAGGAATTTGTTTATGGCACTTTCATGCATGTTTGAACAAGTTAAGCCTGCTGACCAGGTCAAATGAATTAAATGTCATTTAAATAATCACATATGGAGTTTGAATTTGAATCTTGGATTCAAACCAACTTCATTTAACCTGTTGCTAGTTGCATTAGCTCAAATCACAACATAATGCCATGTCATGATCATGCATCATATTGTGCATTGCATTGATTGTGTTTCTTTCTCTGTTGCCGGTGTTGTTCCCTTTCAGTATACGTGTTCCGACGATGTGATCGATGACACCGATGAAGACCCAATGTTATCTTCAGAAGTGCCAGGCAAGCAAAACCCCATTGAGCATTCCGATATAATCCCACCCTCTCGCTCTTGCTCTCTATTAATGCATTAGGACAACAACGCTTCAACTGTTACCTGCTGCGGTAGTTGAACCCCTTTCCACTGCATGACCTGTCATTGCCACAGTAAATAGTTGAAACCCACTAGTATGAGTAGGAGTTGTTTGAGCCATGTTGTGCCTACTCATTCATGCTTCTGGTTATGCCTGCTATTGTTTAGAGTTGTGTCAGGTCTGATTCATTGGGGATTAATTGGAAGGGTGATGAACATGTCCTACTGTGTGTGAGCTCAGTGTGTGAACACGATTTGGTAAGGGTAGCGATGAGAGGCCATGTAGGAGTACATGGTGGGTTGTCTCATTTCAGCCGTCCTCAGGAACTGAGTTCTGTGTTGGTTGGTCCATGAAACAACTACTACCACACATTGGGATCCTTAATTGACTCTCTCGACTTATTAATCAACATGATCTCTGTCCAGGAGTTGCAACTAGTTTCTGGTGTTTGTAGTTTACTAGAGGTCGTGCGCAGCGCTGACCCTCGGGGTGGGCTGTGACGTGGCAGGTACGTGGCACGGTGTACCGATCGCCCGTTTGGTGATGCGGGAACCCTGTACACATCGTTTGGGGCCGTGAGCGACACCCCGGTCGGATCTCCCCATGGATGGAACCCAAATAGGCGATAAACCTGGACGAGAGACTTGTGTGGTTAGTCAGGTCGTGGCCGACACCCTCGCCAGGCTTCCGCTTGAAGGTTGCCGAGATACATGACGTGTACATGGCGGTAAGTGGCGAGAGCATGTGTGAAGAAGTACACCCCTACACGGTTATATATAATCTATTCGAATAGCCGTGTCCGCGGAAATGGACTCCTGGGTTACCTCTACAGTTCATAGACAAGTGGAAGTGGATACCCTAAAACACGCAAGATAAGCGTGAGTGCTATGGATGGCCTTCTCGTAGGAAGATGGGAGCGGATCCATAGTGGTGTATTGATTGGTGAATATGTGGACTCGTGTGCGCCACCTCAAAAGAGTTACTTGCAGTCGTAGTTTAGGATAGCCACCGAGTCAAAGCTGGCTTGCTGCAGTCAAACTCCACCACCCCTTTGTTGATACTGATGCATATGTAGCTAGTTCTGATGTAAGTCTTGCTGAGTACCTTTGTACTCACGTTTGCTTAATTTATGCTTTGCAGAGAGACTTCAGTCTCGCTAGTGGTTCCGCGTGGACTTCGACGTTTAGCTTGTTACCTCAGCTACAATCTTGCACCCTTGTAGGATCTTGTAGATAGTCAGGCTTCTCAGCCTTTTTCATTTGTAGTTGTCTGTACTCAGACATGTTATGCTTCCATTGCCTGTATGCTCTGTATGTTGGGTCATGTGACCTCTGTTTGTAATAAATGCTATGATGGCTCTTCTGGGCCTTATCTATATGAGTTGTTGAGTTATGTTGTGATGCCATGTTGTACAACACATACTTGCATGTTATGCGTACGTGTAATGTGTATTTCTATGTGTGGGATCCGACACCTAGTTGTTTACCCTTGGTAGCCTATCTTACAGGGAAATGTCTCCTAGTGCTTCCACTGAGCCTTGGTAGCTTGCTACTGCTCCGGAACACTTAGGCTGGCCGGCATGTGTACTTCTTCGTTCCTGTGTCTATCCCTTAGGGGAAATGTCACGCGTTGTTCCTTTAAGTCCTTGTAGCTTGATACGACTTGGGTTCATACGTTGATGACCGACACGTTCGTTGCTGGGTCATGTATGCCTGTCTCTGTAATTTAGTGCCACTTTTGGTTTATAACTAGTCATGTCGGTCTGGGTTCTCTGTCATATGGATGCTAGCGACACTATCATATACGGGTGCCAAAATGCGCAAACGGTCCCGGGCCAGGTGAGGTGGCACCCGTGGGGATACCGTGCGTGAGGCCGGAAAGTGATATGGTGTGTTACATGCTAGACCTGTGTGACTTAGGATCGGGGTCCTGACACTCTCTCTCTCTCGTGTTCTTGAGATGCACAATCTTGATGTATCGCGGGCTTTGTAAATATAGCCGGATCATATGGTGTTTCTCCCTCTCTATCTTGTGATGAATTGAGTTTTCCGTTTTAGATTTCGTTTTAACAGATTGAATACTTTTATGGTTTTGAGAACACTTGATATATGTCTTGCAATTGAATACTCGTGGTGACAATGGGGTATCATATTGATTCACTTGATATGTGTTTTGGCACTCAACATGCGGATTCTCGCGGTGATATTGGGGTAATATATTCATAGGTGTTGATGCACGTTCTTGTCTTTGTTTCTCTAGTAGAAATCTTGGGGCACTCTTTGAGGTTCTTTGTGTTGGATTGAGTATTATGAACCTGAATTTGTTTTCGTGTTATCTTAGTATGAACTCTTGATAGATCGATCGGAAAGAATAACTTGTGTTATTTTAGTACGAACTCTTGGATAGATCGATCGGAAAGAATAGCTACAAACAATTCCTTCTTATGTTCTCCGCTAGATAGGAACTTTGGAGTGATTCTTCATCACACTTTAAGGGATGGTTATATGATCCAATTATATTAGTATTGTTGAGAGATTGCACTAGCGAAAGTACGGACCCTATGCCTCATTTTCAAGCATTGCAACATCGTTTGTGCTCCGTTTTGTCACTTGCTACATTGCTGTTTTTAATTGTTACCATTACAAAAATCAATATCTACTATCCATATTACACTTATATCACCATCTCTTCACCGAACTAGTGCACCTATACAATTTCCCATTATATTGGACAACGTTGAGGATATCGCTTATCGTTATCGTCTCGGACAGTTGTGGATTAGAGATGATATAGAAATCGACCGATTAATCGGTTTTATCGGTTGACTATTAATCGGCCATTTTTTGCAAATCTCAGGTTCCCAACACTAAAATATGCTATATTCAACACCAAAACTATATTGGACAGAAGTGTTACCTTGATTCCTAGCCTTTGAATCCTTGTATAATGACGAACAAAATAGGACAATAGTACATATTGCGTAACAAGGTCCACAAAACGCAAATAAACATAGTTTTTGCAAACATAGTGTTATGAATAGGCCCGATTTATCAGTAGATTCACGATAAATTGTTTGTCATAGCGATAAATCAGCCCAAATGATAAATGGTGAAGATCAGGCATAATCTTATCGGTCACTCCAAGAGTAGCGATAAATCAAACGTTAAATTGCTAAATCGGAAGATTTCTTGAACAGTGGTATTGGGTGTGGTTGGGACACAAGAGACTCTTTGTTATTTGGTTGTAGGGTGGTTTGAGAGATACCATCTTCATCCTATGCCTCCCACGGATTGATAAACCTTAGGTCATCCACTTGAGGGAAAATTTCTACTGTCCTACAAAACTCTACGCTTGGAGGCCCAACATGAGTCTACAATAATAAAGTTGTGTAGTCGACATCAGCCACTGACGCTCTATGCATTGATGCGGGTGCGTCTCTGCATTCCTCTCACCGCCAACTCAAGGACTGGGCACGTGAAGTCAAAACCATGGAGCCGGCAGTGGAGTTTCAGAAGCCGCTAAATTGGTCCCGCATGCCCATCATCCTTGACGAGGAGGATCACCCTGGCCGCACCTCTGCGGTGGGGTGCCTGCCATTGTTGGTCTCACCAACAATTCGCAACCTCAAAGTGATAAAGAAGTTGGTCGACGGTGGGGTCGGGATGAATCTTATTTCCCCAAAGGTCATCGGTAGACTCCAGATATCAGAAGAAGAGCTTGAGGTTACCGGCACGTTTCAAGGATTTAATCCTGGAAGGTGCCATCCCAAGGGAAAGATTACGTTACCGGTGACGTTTGGGGGAGGATTGAACTACATGATAGATAAAGTTGTGTTTGATGTGGTCGACCTACACCTGCCGTATAATGGAATCCTTGGATGACCAGCTCTAGCTAAGTTTATGGCAGCATCACACAATGCTTACAACATCTTGAAGATGCCAGGGCCCATGGGAGTCCTATCCATTCCATCAGATGAGAAGGATGCAATAATTTGGGTAGATAAGATGTACAAAGATGCAATTGCGGTAGAGGCCATTGAGATCACTGGTCCGACCTAGGAAAGCAAGAGAAAGAAGGAAACTGTTCAGAGCCCTGGGGGACCCGGAAAGTCCACCTTTCTGGGGTATATTTTTCCTATAGATGATTTGCTAGAGAGCTCCAACAGTTAGAGCTCCAAGGTTGATGCGCCCGCTACAAAGAAGGTCCCAGCAGGGCTGGATGGTGCTGATGGTACCTTTACCATCTATGCCACCCTCGACGACAAATAGGAAAGTGCGCTCATTGCCTTCCTGCGGGCGAATCTCGATGTATTTTGCTAGCAACCATCTGACATCTCCGGTGTTCCCAAGGAGGTAATCGAGCACCACCTTGCTGTCTGGCCACATGCCTGACCTGTCAACCGGAAGGTCCGGAAGCAAGCCTTGGAACAACAGTTCATTGCCAAGGAGATCAAGAAACTTGATGCCGATGGTTAGGTCAAAGGAGTACAACACCCAACATGGTTGGCAAATCCAGTGGTTGTGCGCAAGGCCAATGGAAAGTGGAGGTTGTGCATAGATTTCACTGATCTGAACAAGGCCTACCCGCAGGATTCATTTCCCTTGTCGCGCATCTACCATATAGTGGACTCCACCTTAGTTTGTGATCTGCTCTCTTTTTTGGACGCGTATTCTAGATATTATCAGATCTTCATGTCCAAAGAAGATGAAGATAAGACCTCATTAATCACCCCATGTGGTACCTACTGCTTTCTGCGTATGCCTTTCGGGTTAAAGAGTATCGGGTCTACCTCCGCGAGAGCTATCCAGATTTCTTTTGAGCCATAGCTGCACAACAATAGTGAAGCATATATGGATGAAATTGTGGTCAAAACTAAGGACAAGTCAACCCTCATCGAAGATTTACAAGAGACATTTGCCAATTTATGCAAGATCAACTTGAAGCTAAATCCGGAGAAGTGTGTGTTTGGTGATCCCTCCGTCAAGCCACTTGGTTTCTTTGTATCCCACAATGGAATAGAAGCCAACCCCGACAAGATCAAAGCTATCGAGCAGATCTAGGCACAAAGGAAAGTGAAGGATGTCAGGCGTTTAACTGGGTGTTATGCCGCACTAAGCAGGTTCATCTCCAAGTCTGCTGAGCGTGCCTTGCCGTTCTTTAAGATCCTGAAGAAGGCAGGACCCCTAAAGTGGACCTGAGAAGTAGATTTAGCACTTCAAGAGTTGAAGACCTACTTGTCCTCTGTGCCTACCTTGGTTGCGCCCAAACCGCGAGAACCATTGCTTCTATACCTAGTGGCAACTAATCAAGTGGTTAGTGCAGCCTTGGTAGCATAGCGGGAAGTAGAAGAAGCAACAATCTCAGCTATTGTTCCTTCCGGGGAGAAGGATGAGCATTTCCCAGTAGAGCCAGTTCTGGATCAAGATAAGGATGAGCACGATAGCAATGGCAACCCCAAGGATATGGCAAGGAAGAAAGTGGTGGAGCGCCTAGTGTACTTCGTCAGCTCTCTATTACAGGGGGCTAGATCCAGGTACTGTGGCATGCAAAAATTTATTTTTGGCCTAGTCATGTTCTCAAGGAAAGTGCGCCACTACTTCAAAGCTCGTGAGATAACGGTTGTGACACGCTTCCCACTGCAAAGGATAATCCGGAACCACAGGCTACCGGCAAGATAGTGTAGTGGGATATGGAGTTGTCCAGCTTTGGTTTGAATTTTGAGAGCACATCAACAATTCAGAGAAGGGAATTGGCAGAGTTTATTGCAGAATAGACGCCAACACCTTATGAAGAAAAGCCAGCGACAGATATCCTCGGCAAGGAATCACCCCAAGAATGGATCATGTATTTTGATGGTGCCTTCTCCTTACAAGGAGTAGGGGCTGGCGTGCTTCTCGTCACCCCCACTAGGGAGCACTTGAAGTACGTCGTCCAGATGCACTTTCCACGAGAGGAGGATACCAACAATACAGCTGAGTATGAGGGGCTCCTTGTCGGGCTCAGAATTTCCACCGAAGTGGGAATCAAGAAGGTGATTATCCAAGGAGATTCGCAATCAATGTTGGGGATATCGCTTATCGGGAACTTATCGATCGACCCATGATAAGGGGTAAATCGGCCAGTTTATAGGCAAATCGGCCGATTTATTGCCATATCGGCTGATTTATCGGCCGATTTATCTTATCGGTCAGACAACAGTAAGCGATAAATCGGCTGATTTATCGGCATATCGGAAGATATCTTGAATAGTGTTCGCAATTGGTGGTGAGGCAGGTCAATAAGGATTATCAAAGCCCATTGATGCAGGCATACGTCGAGGAAGTGAGAAGATTGGAGGAGCATTTCGATGGATTGAAAACAGAGCACGTACCCCGTGCGGAAAACAGCATTGCTGATCATCTATCAAAATGTGCTGCGCAATAGCTTCCTATGGGACCAAGAACTTTTGTTCTCCACCTTACTCAGCCCTCCGTATCCCCAGCAACAACGTCCAGAGAAAGGAGGAAATTGGACTCCGGTAAGCCTTTGTCGATAGAGCTCTCCGGGGCACCTGGCAGGGACCCTGCCAGAAGCAACTCTCATTTCCTTGTCGGGCCGCATCCTCCTGCCGAACCCCCGGTCCCCGCAGTCGAAGAGCGTGCCCCCTGAATGCGGAGGTGCCGTTAGTCCTTGTTGCTGTTCCCCAAGCTCCAACTTGGGCAATGCCCATTATCCATTTCCTCCAAACAGAAGAACTTCCAAAGAGCGAGATGAGTCTAAAAGAGTAGCCTGGATGCCCAACGGTGTGAAATTGTGGTGCATTTGTCGGGAAGAAGGAAAGGAACTGCTGGCAGAGATTGACAGAGGTATGTGTGGATCCCACATTGGATCAAGGGCATTGGTTGGGAAAGCATTCCGGCAAGGATTCTATTGGCCCACAGACCTCCAAGATGCAGTCAAGCTCATCACGAAATGTGATGCCTGTCAGTTCCATTCCAAGAATATCCATCTGCCTGCCCAAGCTCTTCAGACAATCCTGTGATGGTCGTTTTCGGTCTGGGGGCTCAATATCCTCGGCAGTTTCCCCTGAGCCGTCGAGGGCTTTGAATTCTTTTTCATTTCCATTGACAAGTTTACAAAGTGGCCGGAAGTAGATGCCGTGAGAAAGGTGACTGCTTAGTCAGCTATCAAGTTCTTGAAAGGATTGGTGTGTCGCTTCGGAGTCCCGGCATGGATCATCACCGACAACGGCACCCAATTCATGAGGTGAGCCTTCATACAATATGTTCATGCCCTCAGAAGCAAGATCTCATTTTATTATGTTGCACATCCCAGAAGTAATGGACAAGCTGAGAGGGAAAACGCTGAAGTGCTGCAAGGTCTCAAGACAAGAACCTTTGATAAGCTGCAGAAGTGTGGCAGGTGATGGATTGATGAGCTCCCGGTAGTTCTCTGGTCCCTCAGAATGACACCAAATCGAGCTACTGGGCAGACTCCTGTGACGCCCGAAGACCGACGTCCCAGAAGATTCCAGAAGATTCCAGATGTTCCGGGTCTTCCGTGTGTTTCATTGTGCTTGTGTTATTTTATTTTTTTTGCATTGCATCATGTCATCATGCCATCATGTCATTTTTCTTTGCATCTCAACCTAATAAAGCGTGTGGACCTTCGGTCCATTTAAATCGAGGGAAGGTGACTTCTCTTTATAACATATCCTCCTAATATATGGAGCTGCATTAAATATTCCATTCGTTGGAATTAACCCAACACACTTGCATTTTTTCCCCATGCCTCTTAATTCAAGTTTCTCCATCAAAACCTCCCTATCATTCTTTTCCCTTTTATCGAGGCTCCCCCTAAAGTCTAGACTCCTTTCAAACTCCTTCAGGCAAGCTAATTATTTTAGTTTGCATTTTCCTATTTTTTTGGAACCACTTTTGTTGGGTTGGTTTTATTCCATAAAGCCTTACAAAAATGTTCCATAATTTATATACTGTTCATGGCCTCCTTTCTTAATTTTTTTTGGACTCTCTCTCTATTTAGTTCTCTGCTAAGAAATAAATAGAAGAGAGGAACAGCCAAGCAGCCTAGTTCCTTTGGCCCAAACCTCCCAGCCACCAGGCCTGCTCGCAGCCGGCCCAAATTGCCCCTCCAGCCCGACCGAACCCTAGCTCCCTCCGCAACATCTCTCCCCTCGCTCCCTCTCATCTCCCGCACCCAGCCGCCATCCCATCTCGTCGCCCGACCCCGCTCCTCCCCTCGCTAACTCCCTCCACGCCAGATCGACCC
>LR738711.1:384881649-385018854 GCA_902687465.1 Secale cereale
CCTCCTCCGTAATTTAGTCCAACAAATATGCCCATGTAGCTATCACATTAATCACGCAACATATCTTCCGTGGAAGTGCCATTGTTCGCTATAAATACTACGCCTTCCACGGCATTCGGAAGAACGCTCACATTCATCGCTATCTCCTTCCCCTTCCTCTCATGTCGACCACCATGGCATCACTCCTCCCAAGCCCTAGGTGCCCCTCGACGCCCCACACGGAGGGTCACCCATCGTCGTTCCGTTCCTCGCCGCCACTAGCCGAGGAGGACGCGTCGAGGTGGACGCGTCGGCATTCCGCTCCTCGCCGCGACGCGTCGAGGTGGACCCGTAGGCGTTCCCAGTCTCGCCAGCACGCACGTCGGAGGATGCGTCGGCTCCCAGCTATGAGGAGAACGTCATGCTGCCCGCCAAGCCCCCAGCCTTCAGGAGCTTTGGAAAGAAATGGAGGTCACCTTGTGGGAGGCTTTACCTCGGGTAGAGCACACCAAAATAGAGGCGGAGAAGAAGGTCGAGGAAGAGAAGCACACCGCGAGGCATGTTGCCTGACAGGCCTATGTCGCATCCGAGAGAGTCAGGCAATTGGTCTTTGGCAGAAGGCTGGTGCGAGGGCCGTGAGGGTGGCGGAGGACGCCCATGCCAAAGCCCTATGTGCAGTCAGGCCCAAACGCCTCATCTACGCTTGGCGGTACGTTTACCGGGTGCATGCTTCTAGCGAGGAGGAGTAACTATTGGCGCCGGATCACCACACTGGTGAGATCATGCTCGCCCGCCGGCAAGCCGCCACTTAGCACCTCGCGAGTTGCGAGGCTGAATAAGAGGCGTCGTGTCGGCGCGCTGGGAAACATCGTGTCTGCGAGCGTCGTGGCTTTTATTAGGAATAATTAAGTTTCGTAAGGCGATCTCATTAGTTTTGGGACGCAAATGATAAATCCCGAACGTTCGGGAATTATTAGCGTCCTTAATTAAGTATGTAAAAGGAAAAGTTTGGAAACCTTGTGTATCTGTATGCATTTTGTAAGTATGTGCATATTGCACAAACTCAACTATATATTGCACTACACGTCTCTCTCTATATATGCTAGTAGACTGTGCTACGACTATTACGTATGTATGTGCAAATGCACATTTTAGCATTATGATGCGGTTTTTGTAAAAGTACAAAAACAGCACAAGTCAAGCTTGTGACATGATTCAATGCAAAAGAAATGCAAAAATGCTCGTTTGGTTGTTTACTTTTAGCTTCCTTTCCGGGGTTATTTCTCTATCATACTTTGTACAAAGTATCTCACTGGTTGGGAAGGCATGCAAATTCCCAAACCGCTTTGTACACCGTGTATCGAATTTTTGGCCTAACAAGTTGTGCCGTGCAATTGGAATTCCAACTTGAGTACTACTACTAGGAGTACCAGGTGGGAGTTCTTTTAGGCTTCTATATTAGTAATCCCGTAACTACCACCTCCGTCCTGGTTTATTGCTCCCCATTGTAATCCATGTCAAATTTTGACCATCAATTTTACTAATGAAATGTTTATGCATGTCACCCAAAATTATATAACTTTTGCTGACATGCACTAACATTTTATGATTTAAATATTTGGTCAAAATTTAACACAAATTACAATGGTGACGAATAGACCATGACGGAAGTAGTAGTTTGGAAGCCCAAATGAATGAGTGAGATGCCTTATGTTACTCTCCACTGTGACTAGTCTTGTGGGAAAAGTTGGGGAAGAGATGGCTTATTTCTAAATGCCAAAAGAACTAGCCCTAGAAGTAGTAGCTGGGGATACTAGGAGTAGTAGCTAGGGATCGAGTGTGTGAGATGAAGTGGACAAATTAAATGCAGATAATTGAAATGCAAAAAAGATAGAGGGATGTGATGGTTGCTTGTACGTTTATTTTAGCAGGCCACTTATAACTGGGAGTGGTGGCGTTTTGCGATATGAAGTCTTTACTGTCGTGCCACGAGCGTGGTAAATTGTTAGTCCCACATGTAGTTTTACTAAAGATTTAATTGACAAAATGTTAGTGCATGTCAACAAAAACTATATCATTGGATTCGTATTTGAACATAGTTTTCAATGATATAATTTTTAGTGACATGCATGAGCATTTGTCGTCCTATATATAATGTTATTTAAATTAATGGTCGTACTATATATAGTAAGTCGCCCGTGCGTCGCGCGGAACAGTGAAATGCATTGACCGGGGGGTAGTTTATTTCGACAAAGTATGTGGGGGTCATCTCATGTGTAACGAGGATCGATAGGTTTCTTTGGATATTATTTCTTCTCTACAGCTCACAAATATATAAAAAATTATCTTTTGCAAACAAAAGCGTTGAACTGTTCAACCTGCATCCAAAACTTGTAAAGAAATAACACTTATTGTGCATTGCAAGAAATGATCTTTAAGAATTAGGTTTTGAGTATCAATTTTGTTTATTTTTTCTAGACCACCATGAATGTAAATCAGGATGACTTGGAAGGGGGAAGAGGAGATGTAAGAAATCGTTCATCATAAGTCTTTCACCATTACTGTAGTAAAAATTCTCAATTAATCCCATAAATGGCAAGCGAGAACTCTAATGGAGCAAAAGCATACATGGAAGATTCTAGACTAAACCAAAAATTGATACACTTTTATTCAAGCGCGATACTATAATATAGAAAGATCATGCATCGAAGGTTCTATAGTATATAAATAAGAAGTCTCCACATGCTTAGACAGCGGCTTACATTGAGTGAAGACTAATGATGAACATTTAACTTGGTAATGCCTATGACTAGGTGAACCTCCTTGGAGTCCCCGTGCATCATCTTGGGGTGAAAATCATACCAGGTGTCTTCCATGTCCACATTGCCAGGAACGGAGCAGCTTGGCACAGTCCGAGTAAGCGTGAGGGAGGCGGCGTGGGCGCCCTCGTACTTCAGAGCAGGGGTAGTAACAGTGAGCACGCACCCGTATAGCAGACTCGTGTCAGAGTCAGCGGCATTACCCCTAACGCACACTACAGAGACGTGGTGGCGGCCTGCGCCGTCCTTTCCGGTGCCCACGACCAAGAGGAAGATGGTGCCATCGTCCTCCGCGACTAGCAGGTGGTGGTGATCCTCCAACGACTCCGGCACGGCGAACTAGTAGCACGTTTCATACTTGATGTTCACCGCCATGGGCGAGTTGTCATTGATGGACGGCCGTGAGGTGATGCACGAGGCTCGCCGGTGCGCACCTGGAACTATGCTCCGCCAGCAAGTGCTGGTCGATGTACCTCTCGCAGCTGAAACTCTTGTAGATGTGGAGCATCTTGCAGGCATTGACCAAGCCATCCATGAAATGGGAGAGGCTCTAGGGGACGTTCGCTCGCCGAATGGAGCGCGGGAGGGAGTGGTTGAAGGGGACGTTGCGCCTGCCAAATGGAGCGCAGGAGTATCACACGAAGCAGTAGATGGTGTCCTTACTAGTACTCCCTCCGTTCATCCTTATCCCCCACAAGATAAACTACTCATATAAATGCATCTTGATGTTTCGGTTCACATTTTGTAGATATGGTAATTTTGCAAAAAGGTACCCATACCCCTCTCCACATTTGCAAATAAGGCCTTGCCTCGTTCATCCTTATCTCGCACAACCTCATTGTTGACCAATTAAAAATGGAAGTCTCTGGAACAATCTAGCATGGTGCCCGCTGCCGACGCCGTCCATCACCAGGCCTCCGCCCAGTCCGACCACCAGTCACCACCACGCCCTACTCTTCCTTTACACATCCGATTACTCCTACATGGGTCAATCACAACAGGTGTTTTGTAAAAAAATGCATCTTGAAGTTCCGTGCAATGCACGGGCATCTTGCTAGTTTTCATATAATTCCAAACACCATGTAGAGACGTTCTTTGACCATTTTATAACTATGTCTGTATCATTGTTAGCGGTCAGCCAGTGCAAGTTATAACCCCGGGTGTTTTAACCTTTTTCGAAACACTTTTAACCTTTTTTTAGTAATGATATCTTGCGATTGTTCGCCACAAACCAATCCTGGCAAATCCCACATAACCGTTAGATTTCCATCTGACGGTGGCCTGTTTTTAAGCCATAGTATTTGACAAAACCGCCACCCTTACTGATGTACTATAACTACGTCGTGGGCATTCGCAACTGCCATGTCTCCCAGCGAACATTTTCTGGGGATTGGAGTTAGCACCAATGGCGGTTCATAGTGGTTCCACGATCGGGCATTGAAGGTTGTAATAACTATTTTAGAATATACTACTCCTCCGGTGCTAGTAGTAGAGGAGAGTCCGACTCCACTATATGCAAACTACTAGGGCATAGTAGTAGGTATTGTAGTCTATTGTACTAGTACTGTGATCACTCAAGCATGTTGTCTGGCATTGATATGACCCTACGCTGCTGGGATGTGTCTCGTAAGTCAAGAGGCGTGCTGTTGTCATCATCACTTGTCCACTTCTCGCAGCACATATTCACTTCTCCATCCTCGTCCACGCATAATCATCCAAACTTCCATCCCCACTAGGCGCCTCACCCCTCTTCCGAAACACAAGTACTAACAATGGCAGAACCGAGTAGCTACCGCCGAAAGAGTTGCTGGAATTCGCTCTCCACAGAGGTAATCAAGCTCATTGTTTTGCGTGTGGACAATATCAGTACCATGCCGCTTTCCACATGCTCGTCGGGGTTGTAGCGTTTACTCAAAGCCCTCAGGCCGGAGCTATTTAAGCTAGCTCCCTGCTTGTTGATGCCTCTTGATCTTCAGAAGCGGCGTGTCATGCAGCATAACGATCGTAGGGTGGCGAGCATCAACCCCCTCGAGTGTGATCCGTTCCCCATCGCCCTCAACTACATTAATGGTATGTACAAGGTTGGCATTACCACGTCTTGGAGGGTGCTCGTCGATGGTGGCGGCAACTGGATGCTCGTGGAGGTCTACATCCACCGATTGATCCCCCTTCCTTCGATTAACATTGCACTGCTTTGGCACCGTGGCCTAGAATACTCAGAATCTTCCAATAGCCAACATGATACCAAGTTTTATTTGCTCAAGGTTGTAATCTGCCAAGTACTCACAAGATCTGCGAATTATAAATACCTCAGGCTAATTGCATTCTTCAACCGTGGTCTCGCCTCTCAGATGGGTCACTTCGGTAAGTGGATAAATCTGCACATCCATCATAGGATCATACATCCTCCATGGTTCTCTGATGCCATTGTACACAAGGGCTTCATTTACACTATGGACTCCTTCTATGGCTGGACGTATTGCTGGCCTACTCTAGTCATCGCTACAAACGACTTTTACAGTAGTATGTTAATTTCCTATGATATCATGATGGCTTTCTTATATTACTGTCAAAATTTACTAAAAAAATCTTCATGCTCATAACATGTTGTTCTTAAGATCGACTACAGTACGAGCCCTTTTTTATTTGACTCAAACTTGATATGATGTTGTAGGCCGCCTGGTGTCCCTACCCTTCCTAATCCCAGAATCTTTCAAAGAAAAGTGGCATGGTAGTTGCGGGTGGTTCCTGGCTCAATCAGACAACAACGGACGATTGATGATCATTCACACGTACCGAACGTGTTGTTTCGCGGAATACAATCAGAGTCACTGTAAGGTCTTTGAGCAGGATCCTATCTTCTCTGGGCCTTCAGGAATTTTTGAGTGGAGGCCGGTAAGTAGCCTTGGTACACACTCTCTGTTTCTTTGACTGAATTATCCGATTAACCAGTAGATAACCGACGGCAAGGATCATGATGGGAACATGGTTTCATTCATGAGGCAAAATTGTGTGTACCCAGCGTACCATGCGTCTCTCCATGCACCATACCTTGATATGTGCCATAACGCTAAGCAAGCCAAAGTAGGAGAGAGGGTTGCAAGTATTAGACTTCAACCTGCGGGCTGGAGTTTCCCCTGTCAGGAACCCATCGAGATCAAGCTGTCAGCCAATCTCCATAGCTTAATAAATAGTAATGTCTAACTGAGCCAGTAAGTTAGATGCGTACGCTGGGTGTAGTAGGATCTTTATTTAGTTTGAGGCATACACTTGTTCTTTTTTGGTAGCCCGTTTGTAATGATGGCTGATGTTTGGTTTGGAAGAGAGATTTGCATCTTTACTCTTCTGGCATGCTTACAACTTCTATTGCACCCCAAGCCCTGGTTGCTGCTGTTGTTGTTTTCAATGTACAATCAGTAGTATATGTCGTCTGTTAGTTGAATAAATGTGTAGTTAGAATGACAACCACAATGTTTTGGAAGTCGTTGCATGGTCTGATCCTTTAGTGCCCCGTACGTAGCGTGTACTATTTTTGGTACGGAATAGATTTTCCACCTGTCGAGAACATGCAGCACACTGATGAAGGCCCAATAGAGGAGCCCACTGGAAGGGAGGCTGTCACATGAATCCGGGCCAGGTACATTCTCATGGTCCCCTAAACATAAATCTCTCCCTAATAATAAAGCACAGATTGACTTTGTCGGGTTCATCGTCACAATGCATTTTTTCTCATGTCATAATACGCTTTTATGATTTGTATCGACAAAATCGCAATATAAATGAGGTGGTACTAATTTGGGGTCCACACGTCCTTGCGGAAGTTTTCGTACGTCGTTGGAGAAAAATCAGAAATAAATTTAATGGGAGTTCAATCCCTGTTCGCCTGGGTGGAGGCTCGCCATGGTGACCAGCTTGGACATGTTCGCATGTGTATAACTGATTGATCCTGAAACAATTTCTTCTACCTCAGTTAAGTATATATTTTGTCTTCTCCGTGGGGCCGCTGGGCCTGCATCGCGCCCTTTTTATATATCGATTGGCAGTAGGGGGAGCAGGCAGCCTCGATCAACTCATCATGTTAGATTAGTTCGTTTATATCCTGGTTGCAAAAGTTTGATCGGTCCTTCCACAAATGTTCATTCAAATAGTCCCACCTCGCTTTATTACACCGAATTACACTAGTTTATATATGAGTTGCTTGGGAAATCAACAAGCCGCCATAAAAATCAAGAAAAGCACAGGAAAAACAAAAGGATTGGCTGCAACAGGGGTCAGAGGAGCAACATGGAGCGAGAAGCGTGGAAAAGCTTGAGGGGATCGGGAGAGACGACATGAATTCGGGATCGAGGGATTGAGGCTCGCTTAAGGCTGGCCTTAGCTGCGCTGCACATCGAATTAATTAGGCAAAAATGTGCTTCTTCCAATAATAACAGAAGGATTGCACGCAATAAATCTGGGATTGAGAGAATAATTTTAGGAATTAAGAGACCCGAATAAACACCACAATTGCTTCTAATTAAATTCGGATTAAGGCTCCTAATGAAACGGGGTGGGCTCTCCATGCTGTTTATGCCTAGAAAGGAGCTCTGCATGCTGGTGTTGGCTCGTGGCATTTGCTCCTATTAAACCTCGATGCACACCTGCATGGCATGTGGCCGATCTGAACATCACATACATGTATTTCATGGCATGGCTGATCCGAAACACACAAAAACTGGTTTTCGTTCAATAATCAATCCCTGTGAGATCGCATCAAGTTAGCCTCATCAGATGTCACATGTTGGCAGTGCTCGACGAGTAGGCTTATCAGATATTGTGTAAAAAAGGTTTAGCTAACCAGAAAAAAAATTACCTGAGACGAACTCTCAATTGCATTACAATTCTTTCTCAAATATTGATTTGTTCTCAGTTTTTCATTTTTATTAACTATCAAACAATGATTTGATTTTTTTTGACTCATCATTTTTGTTGTTTGACTGTCTTGGATAGGTTTGTTTACGATTGATCCATTAATAAACATCACTAGCTACAACGCTTGCTCATAAAGTGAGGCCAGTTAATCTGAATTTGTTCATTGGTTGGAGATGTACTTTAGGGCTGGAGGGAGGTTAATCTTGAAGACAAAGACTCTCATGCTTGCAGTGTATGGAGGCTGCCTTTATATAACCACACATGACTACTTGTGGATGCTAATATGAAATTAGGCAATGATAACACCATAGCCCTTTTAGACTCAGTTGCCTTTTAAAAGTACTTATCTCATTTTGGCTTATAACTTCAGAACAATTACATTACAATTCTTTCTCAAGTATTGGTTTGTTCTCACTTTTATATTTTAATTAGCTTCCAAACAACAATTTGATTTTTTTGACTCATCATTTTTGTTATTCGACTGTCTTGGATCGGTTTGCTTACAATTGATCCATTATAAACATCAATAGCTACAACGCTTGCTCATAAGCGAGACCAGTTAATCTGAATTTGTTCATTGGTTGGAGATGTACTTTAAGGCTGGAGGGAGGTCAAGCTTGAAGACAATGACTTTGATGCTTGCAGTGTATGGAGGCTGCCTTTATATGACCAAAAATGACTACTTGTGGATGCTAATATGAAATTAGGCGATGATAACATCGTAGCCCTTTTAGTCTCAGTTGCCTTTTAAAAGTACTTATCACATTTTGGCTTATAATTTCAAAACAATTATATCTGCCACATCACCATAGCCTGATTCTTGAGTCTTGGACAACGTGTTTATTTAGTAGGAGGATGCAGCCATGCGGGGATACTACTTTTTAACCGGTTGCAATGCACGGGCATATTTGCAACATGACTATTGATATTCTTAGGAAAAATTTGAAACTTTTGCTGATGGCCAACCTCATCGCCATGGAATTGATCATGTTTACCGTGATTAGGTGGAATATACATGACCACGGTCGTTGAACGAGAGAAGTGTTTACCGTGATTAGTTGGAATACATTACCACCATCCACGAACGGGAGAAGTGGCAAGGCCGATGTGTCGCTAGGTACGTGCAAGGATTTTGTTCACCCGTTGCAATGCACGGGCCTTTTTGCTAGATATTCTGCTTCGTCGGTGAAAAAAAAATAAGTGAAACATTTGGCGCCCGGAGGGCCATGGTTGGAGAATGAGGATTCATTTGAAATCTGAGGAGGAAGAGGTAAGAGACGATGGATTTTTGAACTCTAATTGTTGGCTGCATGCGCAGCAACGACTCTGAGCTAGCTGCTACCAATAAAACACCTACACTCTCAATGCACCCAAAAAAATGGCAAAATAAATAAGATTTAAAATAAAATTTTCGAAAAAATTTCCGTCACCATAAAAAGGATTTCATTTTAAAAAATATTCTTGAAAATCTAAAAAACACCTTCTCAGAGTAAAAAGTAATCCTGTTTTTTAACAACAAAAAAATTGATTGAAAGAATATTTCATATACAACAACTATTTCATAAAATGAAATGAAAATGAAGAGCTGAAATAGATCATGACAAACATGGTTAGGGTACGTCCAAATGTCAAAGTCCAAAATGAAATACTAAGTGTAACCTTATTTCTACCGTTTACAATAATTAAATTAAAAAAGTCTTGCATAATGGCATATGGAGCAGGTTATATCTAAATTTTTGCCCAATGCAACGCACGGGCATTTGTACTAGTAAGTAAATAAATAAATAAATAAAGCTAAATGCTCATGCACCAGTTCTTTAAATTTACGATTTGAAAAGTCAAATTCTAATAGGAGGATATTATTTCCTATGAGAGTGCCGTTACATTCAATTGATATTATTCTTAGGCAAAGTCGCAAAGATAGCGGCTAGTATTTTTTCTCCCACCATTTTCTTCCTGCAACTAGCGGACCCATGGAAATCGTAGTCAACGTCGTAAATAGTTCTGGTCCATTATTATTTTTTGATAAGAATGTCCAACCCAGCCCAACACATTACTGACACAACTTTATCCCAGGGCTTCTAAATGTGCTCGGCTTCACACATCGAGAAGAATATTGTCTCAAAAAAACCTCAGGAAGTAAAAGGTGCTCCGCAGCATTTTACAATAGTTTTAGCCATATAAAATTAATTCTTATAATCCAGCATAATGAGTTTTCGGGTATGACCAGTCCAGCCACCAAAACCAAACCTGCACCGGTGGTAGCGCATGTTCCCGCCTTCTATGATTGGTTGGGCTGCCGTGCATGCATCGTCGCCCTATTGTACCCTGAAATGCTGGCAAGGCCATCCCTTCATTCCCCCAACATCCTATTCTTCTCCGACGACGGCAACCTACCCCGCACCAGAACCAGTGAACCCTGGTACTCCCCTCCGCCTACTGCCACACTTTCGCATGTTCCCTGGCTCTTCATTCCCGTTCGAGGCCTCACCGTCGTCCTCGGCCTTGGTGCGCTCGCCGCGGCACCGCCGTCCGGCCCTGTCAACATAGTGAATCGGGAGAGGACTGTAGTTGTGAGTATGACAGTATGGACCCACCAGGTCCACTCCCGAACACAAGCAAGTGCCTCTTTTATAACTCAGATGCACCCCTCGTTTTTTACTCTAATCCACCCTTCTGATATCTGGGATACACATCATTGTCAATGTACAGTTAATTAACGACAGAATTTCACAACTTTGTTTGTGAGGATTTGTTTAGAGGAGCAGGCTATAAACTGGGTTTTGTGGTCTCTGTGGCCCGTTTAAAAACATGACTAGCCCAGCAGTTTTTCTTTGGGAAAATAGGTAGCCCACTATTTCTTTTTGAACAATACCCAAGCTAGGCCTATTTGTTTTCTCCGACTTACTGGGCTGCAAACCTTTCAAGATGAGGAGGGATGCATTCCGGCCTGACCAATGAGTATGGGCAGTATATATTAAAAGTAATATGAAAGGGGTTGGAAATTCCAAAAAATATAGCAAATGGGCAAATAGTTTTTTTTTCTTTTTCTTTTTGTTCTTCACTGATATTTAATATTTCATTGGATTTTAACATGACATAGTACAACTTTATTTTTAAATTTGTTTTAGTATGGCTACTAATTTTTGGATTAAGAATATTTTGTTCCACAGCAACAAATATGCGAGTTTTTAAAATTTCGCATATTTTTTAGTTCAAATTTTTAACCCTAGCACTGACCAGAAAATGTGCAGCAATTCTAAAAATGGAAAATGGGCTGCAAAAAATTCCATCCAATGGCCAATGTGCTTTTTCAATCTTTGATCTTCCTGCTCCAGCCGCCTAAACCAGCGTCGGCTCCATCCCACTGCCTGCTCCATCCTCTTGTGGCCGGCTGTGCTGCCGCGCAGGCTTCACCGTCCCACCCTACTACCTCCGTTGGCCTAGCCATCCCTCTACCCCACCTGGACCTCCTGTTATTCTCCAGTGACGGCAGCCTCACACCACAGCTGAACCAGTCAACCATCATACTCTCCTTAGCGTGGGCATCCACTACTGTGTCTTCGCCGGCTCAGGGTTGTTCCATTCCTAGGCCTCATCGTCGTCCACCACATTGTTGCTCTAGGCACGACGTACTCAACATTCAACAAATGACAACCATCGGAATAGGTATGTACACGGAGAGGCTGATAGTAAGTACCCCCATGGTCCACTGCCGCACGCAAGCAATTGCCTCCTTATTATGCAAAAAAATTATTCCTCTCACTGACATCTGTGGCACACCAGTTCGTAGGCTGACATGTGGGCCTACTAAGTTGACGCGTACGCAGGGCTTTGTCAACTTAGTGAACAAACGATTCTAGCAGCAGTGACTGTTGGATTTCAATGGAATGGTCCTGCTACTTCTTCAATCGTTGATGTTCTTGCACCAGTCGCCCAAACCAGCGCCGGCGAGACTGCTTGCTCCTGCCTCCATTGGCCGGCTGTGCTGCCACACACGCTTCACCACCCCACCCTACTGCCACCGCTGGCCATGCCATCCTTCTACTCACCCACAACCCGTGATATTCTGCAGCGACGATAGCCTCACACCGTAACTGAACCAGTTAACCCTCTTACTACTCTCCACATGGGCATCCACTGTCGCGTCTTCCCCGGCTCCGCGTCGTCCCCTTCCTACGTCTCGCCGTCGTCCACCGCCTTGGTGCTCTCGGCGCTGTGTGGTTAACGTGGTGAAGGAACGACTTCCATCGAAAGAGGGCTATACGTGGAGAGGCTGACGGCTGGGTCCATGGCTGCAGCAAGGAAGTGCCTCCTTATTACGTGTAAAATAATCATTCCTCCACCTGACAGCAGGGACCCACCCGAAGGGACTCTGTATTTTGCGAAAAAACATTTACCCGCTGACAGCTAGGACCTACCAGCTACATCTTCACATACCAGGAAGTGCATCCATATTACAGGCAAAATAGTTTATTCTTCCCCTGACCGATGGGACCCTCCATCAATAACTTCGCACGCAAGGAAGTGCCTCCATATCCTCCCTATCAGTCGGGACCCACCTGGTGAAAGCGTACGTAGCATTGTCATTCTGGTCGCGAACATGTACATACATACTGGTCGATCAGTCTCTCTGCAACGATTAAACATGGCCGAGCAAGCAGCGGTCCGTGTAGTATTAGAGCCCCCGACGTAGCAATTTAGGCATTACAGTCAAAACCGTGTACACGTATGTATAGCCAGATGCCAAAAAATACGGCCACGTACGTACATAGAGGCGGCGTCTCGAACGCCTACTCACACATTTGTATGACCAGGGCTCATGTACATGGAGAGGCAACAGATAGCAGTAACGTGTTCCTATTGATTGACAGCTAATCGGCTTGGTTGGAACGGAGGAAACAACATCATCTTCACCGAGAGCCAAGTGACTGGGTCGGAACACGTCCTGTTCATCGGGAGCGAAACCACTGGGTCGGAACGCGTCCTGTTCATCGGGAGCTAACCGACTTGGATGGAACAACCGGAACGGGGTCTGGCGTACCGCAACACGGAGGAAAACGACCTTCTGTTCAACCGCGTATGGTCGAAACAGGATCCTGTTCATCGGCAAGGGACTGGCATATCGCAAAACAGAGGAAATGGACTTGTGTTCGAGCTCCTACGGTTGAAACAGGGTGATGTTGATCTAGAGGGGTGTGGCTTACCGCAAAATGGAGGAAACGGACTTGTGTTGGAGTGCCTAAGGTCGAAAAGGGTCATGTTCATTGGGAGGGGTGTGGCGTACCACAAAACAGGGAATCAACGGGCTACTGTTCATCCACCGTCTAATGCCTCGCTCCAGCCTCCATGGGCTACTGTTCATCCACCGTTGACTTCCTCCAACATTCACCTGCTACTGTTCATCCCCATCGACTTTCTCCCACCTCCACCCACTATTGTTCACCACGAGGTCCTATTCATTCAGCCTCGACCGGCTATTGTTCACCCAGCCCTCCACACGGGGGGTCCTGTTCAACCAGCCCTCCACGAGGGCCTGTTCCTCCACCCCCAACAGTCTCGGGTGTGTGGCGACCTCCTCTCGATCGGGTGACCAGTTTATCCAGCGGCAATGGCCTCTACTACCACAAGGTCATGTTCATTCAACCCCCACTAGGAAATGTTCATCCAACCCCAATAACGGTCACTATTTATCAAGAGGCAGCAACATGTTCCATTGGCTTCAGCTAGAAGTAGTAGCGAAGGAATCAATCGGGTTCAGTTAATAGCCAGGAATCTATGACTCGGGTTCAGTAACGTAGCTAGTGCAATCGCTCGGGTTCAATAACGTAGCTAGTGCAATCGCTCGGGTTCAGTAAGCGAATGCCTCGCTCGGGTTCACTTAGAGCCCAACGCCTCGCACACACACGCGACGTGTACGAGAGAAACGCGCAAACCTCCGTGCATCGCTCCGCCCCGACCACCCACCATAACTGGGAACTCCCCGAAATTTTCCTTGCCCCCGCTTCTACCATGATTTTTTCCGTCATGGACGGCCGAAAGAATGTCATGCAGGTGTGTCCACTACCCGCCTAGGATGAAAATCCCATTTTCTGTCATGATTTTTTGTCCTAGAAGTAGGAGCCCACCACATCTATGATGATACGTGTTTTTGTCACAATTATCGTCATAAAAGTGTCATAAGCATGATAGGAAAAAAATTGTTTGGGCCAAAATGTCACGAATGTGTCTTTTTTTGTAGTGTGTACACAACAATGTTTGAAGGCTTCAGAAGGACAAACTTTCATTAGTGGTGAAGACCGGCTCTATAAAGCCCTTGTCCATGCTGATGGGGTGGGGGGGGGGGCAATTCAAGAAGTTAACCACAAAATCTTCTTCGTAAGCATTGCCTTTATTCTACATTTTGGTAAGAGTAAATATAGATGTGATAATATAAGAAAAAAAGTGGAACATTTAAGATAAGATGAAGAGTGATGCTACATAATCAACTAGGAATAAATATAACTACAACGATACAGGCAAAAGGTACTACCAAGAGCAATGTAGAGCTAAACTTCTTCAGTAACATTGGTTTTATCTTATCTTAGGGTAAGAGTAAATATAGATATAATGTGTCGAAAATGGAGGGAAAAGGAAAAATCAGCTGCAGAGTGATTATACATGAATAGCTAGCTGTCTATACAAGTACACTGATAAAGGACATCATGTACTTTGAAGAAGAATGCAGAGCTAAACTTTTTAATTGGCATTGGGTATATTCTACATTAATGTAACCATTAATACAAATCTGATAATTTGGAGCGAACAATTAATAAGAAAGCTATCATGCATACTGCTATCACATAATGAACCAGGTATGAATGCAAGTACAGTTATATAAGAGCAAAGCAACGAGTAGCATATTTGCGATATCATGTCATCATTTTCAAACCAGAATTCTTCTTTGAGAAGATTTCCTACAAAAGAGATTCGTAAAGCACATGCGGAAAAGTAGAAGTTCAAATTGTCATGTGATATCATAGATAGTACCTCATCCAGGGAATGAGACGAGTTTATAATAAGGGTTTTCTATTCAATGTCTTAATTTAGCACATGAGACTTCACCAGAAATTCATTTATAGACTTGCCATCAAAGTGTGTTTTTCTCAGGTAACACCGATACGGCTGCAATGCTTCCTTGAAAAGTGCAAGCAAGCTTTGGTTGTCATGACTATGTAGATTGACCCTCGCCTACTTACAACAATGTAATGTAAATCATTCATGTGTTGAATTAGCAGAAAACAAGAAAATAATGACCGTGAATAATAGCACTTACATGTAAGTGGTAAAGGAAGATGTGAAAATGGTGTTTGTCTTCACTATACTCTTCCCATGATGGGATTATATCCACGTAGTTCCTAACCACATTGAAAGAATTGTCTTTTAAACTTGCAATAACTGGAATAGGGTTCCAACCTGTAGGAATTGGCTATCTCTGCTGTTCGGATAGGTCTTCGGCCGGTGGAATTGCTGTACTTTTGGTTGGAGTGGAATTTTTCTATGGTAAGGCTGGTGCTATGGCAATTGAAATCGGCATACCTTTTGCTGGAGTGCAGGTCATGTGTGGTGGGGCTAGTGTTGTGGCCACTGAAGTATGGGTACAGTCTGCTGGAGTTGGTCCTACGTTTTGTGTCACTGGTTGGATAGCCAATATAAGTGGTGCTCTATCTGATTTCTTCGGCACCACCATGTTTTTCAAGGACTTTGCTGGTGCTCCTTCAGGTCCGGCAATCACCCTCTTCCTTTTTAATGTCTCATGCACAAGAACAACATTTCAGTGGAAAACATGGTATGATGATAGATGGAATATGTATTGATAATTGATGGGCATGGCATCTTGACATATATGATGAGTAAACTGAGCAGATGGCAGTGCAACAAAGTAGAAGAAATGCAAGACACCTTATGCATGATACGTGCAATCAATAAAATCTTGCCAAATTAGAACATGCACCTTGATGGGTGAACAAGATAGGCCATCTGCCTTCGACTCCTCAAGATCAGAATAGTCATTAGGATCATACTCTGAACAAGAATCTGCAGGTGGGGAGCGTATGAGTTTCATTGCATCCAGAATGGAACTCAATGCCTTGGTGCCAAGTTTGTTAGTCATTGCACTGTTCCGTAATATTCTTCTGATGCGCACGTTCTCATATTCATTGTGATTACGTACAATATCTAAGAAGCATGAAAAAATAAATAGTGGTGAGATTATCTTTGTAATGTAGAGGATATTCTAATTAATACAATAGGGGCTCCATGTAAACCGTTGTCTGCTATCACTTGATTCTCATGGAAGAGCCCATGTGTGCTATAATATGGTGCGTGCATTAATATAATCAGGCACAACTACACACAAAAATTGGCTCCCTGTTAGGAGCTCTAGAAGTAAGGATAGTCGGTAGAGGATAGGCGTCAGTGCAACAAACCCTGTGTCTGTTGCTCTGACTGTGCAGATCCATGGGAACAAGATTGAAGCACCAGCTCAAGTTAGATGTACAAGAAACCAAGAGGTACAAGGGGCCAACAAGCAGATCAGAGGGACCACGACCTAGCCAGAGAAGCAAGATATCGCCAAGAGAAAGGCCTCACTTGCCGGGAAGGCGAGCTCGGCAAGGGGCGAGGCCACCCCCATAAGAAGACAACCGAGGCGTCCTGACAGAGCCTGTCGGGACTCGCGGAGGCTAAACCACCTCACCAACCACTCCACCATGACTCACATCGTTGATCAGTGCACTGTCAAGCCCCATAGTGACTAAGTGGCAGCCATTCGCCACATGGCAGACTCTCCCTACGGGAAAAACCCACAGATGACACCCGTCCTACGACGTCTCAAGCAAGCAGAGACAGAGCTAGCAAGATAGCCCGGCAAGCCTTGCCGGGCAACCAATGATGTGACATTGAGCGATGCATTTAATGCACCCTATCTACCCGCAGAGTTAGGGATGATAGCACTATTGCTATCTTATCAGTGCATAATGATTACTTTGCCATTGTGGTAACCCCTTGATCTATAAAAGGAGGCCCATGACAACCATAGACATGGTTAGAAGATTGGATAACTCACACGCCCATACGCGCGTAGTCTCTACCGCCCTGAGGCAACCCTTGTCGATCAAGTGTACTACGCTCCACCACCACATTTCCACCATCAATCCACCAAAGCAGGAGTAGGGTCTTACGCCATCATGGCGGCCCGAACCTGGGTAAAACTGCCCGCCTGATCTCTGCCGTGCTGCCCCACGCTCGTCTGCCCTTTGTCCAACGCGATGTCCCCCTGCCGAACCAGCAAGGGGCCTCCTAGTCCCATAGGTGGCCATGGTTTCTCATGACATCTTTCGTGCGCCAAGTAGGGGGCTCGCTTGTGCGAACCTGGAGGCGTGTGTAGTGCATCTTCTTCATTGCCATCTTCAACTTCGACGACGCCATCGACCATTGCGCCCGAAAAGAAACTTGTTTCTTCGGCGCATCCGTCCACCTTGAAGGCTCCGCCATCTGCGGCCTCTAACGTTGCGGGAGGTGCGGAGGCACGCGAGGACGCAAACGGTTCTAGG
Source organism: Secale cereale (assembly GCA_902687465.1). Taxonomy (NCBI): domain Eukaryota; kingdom Viridiplantae; phylum Streptophyta; class Magnoliopsida; order Poales; family Poaceae; genus Secale; species Secale cereale. The sequence goes on from LR738711.1 coordinate 384,898,952, forward strand.
GATGTGTTTGGAGTAGGCGGCACAGTCACCACTTCCCACACGGCCAGTGCAGGAGCAGGAGGCACCGGAGGAGAGTGGCGTCAGCAAGTCGATGACGGCCATGCTCCCCAAAGCTCGGGGAAGAGGTTACCCCATCTGCGCCCCTTTCGCCCACCGATGAGCACAACCGCAGCAACGACGCTCTGATCGGGGTGAATCGCCGCCCTCCGACCATTCCCACCACAGGTGTGGCCGTAGCGCGAGCACCTTGTCACATCCCTAGTCAGTGCTTGCATTAGGACTAGCTAGAGTGTGCATCATGTTTACTTTCCAAAGAAACTTGAAATGGGAATGACAGAAACCCCAACACCCCTCTTCTAACAACTAGGGTTTAATAAAATCTTTTCCAATGTACCCAAAATGCCCTTCAAAAATGTTCATCATTTCTGCCTTGGTCATAAACCTCTGCCAAAAATGGTGCACAATTTTCTAGGACACCCAAGGTCTCTTGATTAATTCATATGGTATTTGCATTTGGGAATTTAAATGCTATAAAATATTTTATGTGCCCAAATATTCATAAACTAAAATGTTCCATACTGTTCATATTATATACAGTGGGCATTTCTAGTTTCATGAGTTATAAAAATGTTCTGGCATTTTATTTAATTCAACAAAGTTGCAAAAGAAATGAAACAGAAAGTAAATAGAAAAAAAAATAGAAAAGGCAGACTTACCTGAGCCCACCTACCTGCCTGGCCCAGACGGCCCAGCCCACCAGGGGCATCCCCGTCTTCTTCGCCGTGCCAGCGCACGAAGCAGCTCGGTGGCGAGCGCCGCCGACGCGCCAGCCACCTCCTGCCTGGCTGGCTGGCCTTCGACCCTCTGGATAGAACCGGACGACGCCACACAGACCCGCTCGACCATTTCCCCCTCTCCCCTGAGTCTTTCCCCTCCTCTCTCCCCTCCGCCGAGCTCCACCGAGCGAGCTCGTCGCCGTCGATCGCTGCCACCGCGCCCTACGCCACTCCCTCGCCTCCCCGACGCACCATTAGCTCCGCCGCATCGCCCCGAAGCTCCCCACCGACGCACACGACGCCAAAAGCCCTGCAACGCCCTCCCAGCTGTCGTCTTCAACCTTCGGCACCGGAGATCGCCACCGCCCGTACGCCGCCGTCCGACCTCCCCTGAGCTCGCTTCGACGCCCTCTGCGACCGCTGTGAGCTCACGCTTCGAACCCCTCTCTCCACGGGCTCGATTATGCCTTGTAGCCGCCGCCCCCTTGCTGACCGTAGCTCACCGCCGCCGGCCACCTCGCCGCCGTGGCCACAGGCACCGTGCCTCGCAGCTGAGCACGCCATTAGGATCAGTAGATCACCAGCAAGCTAATGCCAGCTCTAACTTCTCCTACCGTGCACCACAACGTCGTCCCGGCCAACTCCGTGCGAGTGCCGCCGCGGACGAGCTCGTCGCCGTCGACTCCGGCGACCTTTCGACCAACCAGTGGCACCGTTGGATGCGGTGCATCACCAGGAGCACATAGAGCCCATTCGCGCGACAAATGGTCGCCGGAACAAGGATTCCGACGAGTCACCGCCGTGCGAATTGGTCGCCACCGGCCAAACTCCGGCGGGCTGACGTGGCCTGTTAATTAGGAGCTAATAGTAATTAGATTAACCACCACAGTCACTCGCAGTGGGCCCCTTTGCTTAGTCAAACCCAGTCAACTCTAGTTTTGACCGGAATTAGCTCCAGAGACACTGAGATGAGGGACCCACCAGTCAGGTTTGACCTGGATCAGGTCTGTTGACTTGCTGACATCAGCATGATGTCATGCTGACACAGTAAAGGATTTTCTGGGATTATTTGATTTAAAAACAATTCAGGAAATTCCAAAAAATGCTTTAAACTTGAAAAAATCATATAAATTCAACAGTAGCTCAGATGGAAAAGATTTATATTTGAAAATTGATCAGAAAAATCCAATCTTTCCAATGGCACTGGTTTCATGCATGTTTGAGCAAGTTAACCTTGCTGTATACATTAAAACATGATATTGCCCTTAAATAATTAATAGTTTGGGTTTCAATTTGAATCCTTGATTCAAATAGGCTCAAACCCTTCTGGTTATAGTTGCATTAGCCCAAAACACATGCATCTTGCCATATCATGAGCATGCATCATATTGTTGCATTTGTTTGCTTATTGATTGTATCGCCGGTATTCTCCGTGTTAGGTCCTACTCCCGAGGATACTTCTGCGTATCCAGCTGAAGAGCGGTTCCCGACAACCACTCTGTCAGCCAAGCAATCATTGATCATTCCGATACAAACCCATCTTCTCGCTCCTGCTCTCTTTTACTGCATTAAGGCAACAGCGTGTGAACTGCTACTTGCTGCGGTAGTTGAACCCTATTCCTTTGCATGACCTGTCATTGCCACAGTAAATAGTTGAAACCCACTAGCATGTGTAGGAGTTGATTGAGCCAAGTGATGTGTGATCCACCATGCTATTTGTTTATGTTGCCTGCTATGTTTAGAGTTGTGTCAGGTCTGATTCATCTGGGTGATGGATCAGAGTGAAATGATCATACAGGTAAAGAGAAGGAAGTGTGGAACATGTTTGGTAAAGGTATCGATGAAAGGCCATGTAGGAGTACGTGGTGGGTTGTTTGATTGGAACCGTCCATAGGTCCTGAGATTTGTATGTGTGGTTCAAGTTACAGCTACTACCACACATTGGGCCCTGAAATATGACCCCGCTCGACTTATTGACTGCCCATGTTCTCTGTCCAGGAGTTCCAACTAGTTTCTAGTGTTTGTAGTTTACTGGTGGTCGTTCACAGCACTGAACCTCGGGGTGGGCTGTGATGCGATAGGTACGTGGCACGGTGTACTGGTTGCCCGTTTGCTGACTCGGGAACCCTGTACACATCTTTTGGGGCCGTGAGCGACACCCCGGTAGGATCTCCCCACGGATGGAACCCAAATAGGCGATAAACCTGGACGAGAGACTTGAGTGGTTGGTTAGGTCGTGGTCTACAATCACGTCGGCTTTTGCTTGAAGTCTGCCGAGCACATGTCGTGTGCAGACGCTAAGTGGTGAAAACATGTGTGAAGAAGTACACCCCTGCAGGGTTACCAATCTATTCGAATAGCCGTTGTTCGCGGTACGGACTACTTGATTACTCTTACAGTTCATAGACAAGTTGATGGATACTACTAAAAGCCTCAAGACAAGAGTGAGTGTCGTGGATGGCCCTTCCGTAGGATGACGGAAGAGGATCCTCGGTGGTGTATTGTTGTGGTGAGTAGAGGACTCGTGTACGTAGTAATATCTTGCAATCTGTTGAGAGTTGCAGTATAGGTTAGCCAAGAGTCAAAGCTGGCTTTCTGCTATGAACTCCACTACCCCCTGTTGATAATGTTGCATGTATGATAGGTTCTGTTGTAAGACTTGCTGAGTGCCTTTGTACTCATGTTTGCTTCATAACTGTTGCAGAGGAGAACCCTGCCCCTTCTGATGGGTTCTCCATAGACGTTGACGTCGACGAGTAGCTTGCTACCCAGACGGAGATCTGGAACTTGTGAAGGGCCTTGTAGATAGTCAGGCTACACCAAGCCTATTTTATTTTCTAAGTTGTCTGTACTCAGACATGTAGCTTCCGCTTGTGCTTGTATGACTGTATGACTTGAGTGTTGGGTCATGTGACCCCTACCTCTATGGATATGTTATGTATGGCTCTTGGAGCCTCTTAAATAAAGTAATTTGAGTCATAGAGTTCTGTTGTGATGCAATGTTGTATTTGCACATATTGAGCATATTGTGTGTATGATTGAAATGCTTGGTATGTGTGGGATCCGACACCTAGTTGTTTTCCTTTGGTGGCCTATCTTACAGGGAAATGCCTCCTAGTGCTTCCAATGAGCCTTGGTAGCTTGCTACTGCTCGGAACACGTAGGCTGGCCGGCATGTGTCCTTCTTCGTTCCTTTGTCTGTCCCTTAGGGGAAATGTCACGCGTTGTTCCTTTAAGTCCATGTAGCTTGCTACGACTTGGGTTCATACGTTGATGACCGACACGTTCGTTGCTGGGTCATGGATGCCTGTCTCTGTAATTTAGTGCCACTTTTGGTTTATAACTAGCCATGTCGGCCCGGGTTCTCTGTCATATGGATGCTAGCGACACTATCATATACGTGTGCCAAAATGCGCAAACGGTCCCGGGCCAGGTAAGGTGGCACCCGTGGGGATACCGTGCGTGAGGCCACAAAGTGATATGACGTGTTACAGCTAGATCGGTGTGACTTAGGATCGGGGTCCTGACAGCGTTGGCATCAGAGCCGGACTGCCTGTAGGTTTCTCAAGCCAAACTGGTCGATGTTGAGTCTAGAAAAATTCTTAGTTATATGTAGGGGAATTGATTGTGGAAGGGAACGTAAGGTTCTTTTACTCCTTTACCTTATGCCCTTCTGATCTGAGTCAGTCTATTCTTTCCACGGGGATTTAGGACTAGGCCTCTTATCCTTACTACGTTCACGTGTTACTAATCCGTAGACTCTTAGGATTGTTGGTTTTAAGCCTCAGTTCAGTTTCTACCCTTTTAGTATGATGATTTGTTGGACCCGGAACCTTGATATGATATTGTTGAGTGGTTATGCTATCATTTGTATGATGTCTCAAAATCTTTTTTTGAGCATTTACAGTTGTTATGCTTCCCGATTTCTTCCAAAAACACTAATGCCTTTGCATTACTTCGTGTTTCAGATGTCTGGCCGCACACCTCAAGTGGTTCGTTTGACTCGGTGCATTAATGTGCCCGGTCACACTGCCATGCTAGTCCGTGTGTTGACTGAGACCGGTTACCGCTGGTATCCTGAGTACATCGTGGAGGAACAGTACCGGGATTTTAATCAGAGTCAGTATTTCTGCACAGTCCGGATATACCCCTCATATCCTAGAGCTAATGACCCCATCCATTGGTCTTATGGACACGGGGTTACTATCGAGATGGCAGTGCAGGATGCCGCTTATTCGATGATGACCATCCTCCGGGCTAGGCATGCCCTATTGCTGAACACTGAGTTCTGTTACATGCCAGCCTCACTTCCCGGAGAGGAAGGCTACTACACTGGACTGTATACTGATGCTGCTCATGAGGAGCCACTGCTTCAGACTACTGTTTAGATGCTAGAGGATAGGGACCGTGAGGTCCGTGCCCTCCGAATGGAGCTGTATAACACTCGAGCCGCCCACTGGACTACTTTGACACGGCTTGCACCTGCTGTGCACGCCGGATATCTGGATATGCAAGATTTGTACCCCGTGCGGACTCGTCTGCCTGATCGTATGGATTGGCGTGACATTGCGGGTATTACACCTCCACGTGGGCGTCGGTTACCACCAGCATCAGGCCCGAGGCCACATCCATGTCCCTATGGTGCACAGCCTTCGAGTGCTCGAGAGTTTCAAGATCCATATGTTCCACTCCCAGGCTACGTGGTAATCTTTACGAAGATTACTACGTGAATGTCTATGCTAGACCGTGGCAGAAGTAGTATCGTAGTAGTTGTATTTCCACAGTCCTGCGCGTCTTGTGGAATATGACTTAGCTAGTACTGAGTTCCAGAGGTGTAGTTAAATAATTTATAGGAGCTTGGAATGCCGCTGATGAGATGTATCGTCTTTCACCGCAGTTGTACTTTAGCCTTGGCTTGTACTAAACTATGTATGGTGTGTATGACCACTGGTGTATATATGGCAGTTTCTATATTACCATGTCGTACGGATGAACATCTCTGCATCCCGTGTCATCCATTACATTATGCACTCCTATGTCAAGTTTTTGCCATCCTTGTCTAAACCGTTGTTTTGTTTTCCTAGGATGGTCAACACTCGCAGCACTCCTGTTGCTCAGGAGCAGGGTGAGGCTAGTGGGGCTAGAGATGAGAATCTGCCCCGGCCACCCTCCTTGGCTAAAGTTATGCTTGAGGCAGAACGGAACAAGAGAGAGACCAACCGTCTGCTGGAACGCATAGAGCAGAACACTGGGTTCCGTCAGAGGAATGACGTGGTGTCAATCAATGACTTTATCAAGATGTGCCCACCTAAGTTCCATCATTCCACCGAACCTCTGGATGCGGATGACTGGCTTCGTAGTATCACCCAAAAGCTACACTCTGCTCGTGTGGCCGAAGCTGACAAGGTTACCTACGCCGCCTACCATCTTGAGGGCCCTGCCAGTCTCTGGTGGGAGAACTTTGAGGCTATGCATCCTGCTGGCCAAATCACTACTTGGGCTGAGTTTAATGAGGCATTCCGTGAACATCACATTCCGGAAGGTGTCATGGATCGCAAGCGGGAGGAATTCTGCAATTTCACCCAGGGCCGGTTAACTGTGGATGGCTATAGTCACGAGTTTGGCAACTTGGCACGCTATGCACCTGAGGAAGTATCCACCGATGCCAAGAAGCAGGCGAGGTTCCGCAAGGGACTCAGCCTTGAACTCCGCCGAGATCTACGTCTGCACGAGTGCACTTCCTTCCAGAAGATGGTAAACAAAGCTATCAGTGCTGAGACGGGCCAGACTGATTTCGAAGCCACACGCAAGCATCCTCGTGACTCTAGTTCCTCATCCGGCCCTAGCTCTCACAAGCGCCGTGTGTGGGTTCCTAACACTGCTCTGCCACCCAAGTACACACCGAGGCCATCCTATGAGGCGCCTCGCCCAACTCAACAGTATGCACCTCCCAAGACTTATGGAGGACCACCTACCAACTTTGCTCCACGCACTGGCACTGTGACATGCTTCAAGTGTGGAGAACCGGGGCACTACATGCGAGAGTGTCCCCAGAACCAGCCAGGAAAACCCGTTGGCCGTGGTAAGCCAACCGGCAATGTGAATTATGTCAAGCCAATCCCCACTGCACGTGGTCATGTCAACTATGTCTCTGCTGAGGAAGCTTATGAGGATCCTAACGTCGTCCTTGGTATGCTTCTCTTTAGCTGCCATCCGGCATCTGTTCTTTTCAATACTGGAGCATCCCATTCGTTCATATCTGAGAGCTATGCTCGAATGCACAACATGACTTTTTGTGACATGCCTACTTCCATGGTTATTCAAACTCCTGGTTCAAAGTGGCAAACCTCTAGGGTAAGCCATGGAAATGAAATCCTTGTATATAGACTTGTTTTCCTTGCATCTCTAATCGCTCTCAAGTCCTCGGACATAAACATCATCTTGGGTATGGATTGGATGACAACTCATTACGCCAAGATTGATTGCCACACTAGGACCGTTCAACTTACACACCCATCCGGCAAGACAGTCAATGTCTTGATCCGAATGGCTGAGCGTCAGCTCTACTCTCTTAACGCCAGCCCTCTACCAGAACTCGAAGATATTCCGGTAGTCCGTGACTTTCCGGATGTTTTCCCAGAAGAACTGCCAGGTGTTCCACCTGACAGAGATGTCGAGTTCGTGATAGATCTTATTCCAGGAACTGTCCCGATCTCTAGGAGACCTTATAAGATGGCACCCCTAGAGTTAGCTGAGCTTGTCCCGTCCTCTTTGTCCTTCCTAGTTCTTCCCCTTGGGCTTGTCCCGTCCTCTTCGTCAAGAAGAAGGATGGAACGGAACGGATGGTTGTAGATTACCGACCTGTCGATCTGGTCACCATAAAGAACAAGTATCCGCTCCCCAGGATCAACGACCTGTACGATCAGCTCGCTGGATCCTCAGTCTTTTCCAAAATGGATTTGAGGTTGGGCTACCATCAAATCAAAATCAAGAACGAGGACATTCCCAAGACGGCTTTTGTTACTCGTTATGGCCAATACGAGTACACCGTCATGTCCTTCGGATTAACCAATGCCCCAGCCACCTTCTCCCGGCTAATGAATTCTATATTCATGGAGTATTTGGATAAATTCGTCGTGGTATACCTCGATGATATACTCATCTACTCCAAGAACAAGAAAGATCATGCCGAGCATCTAAGGCTGGTATTGACGAAACTTCGAGAGCGCCGCCTTTATGCCAAATTCTCTAAATGTGAATTCTGGTTGCCGGAAGTGACCTATCTAGGTCATGTGATCTCTGGCATGGGTATTGCTGTCAATCCCGAGCGAGTTCAAGCCGTCCTTGATTGGACTCCCCCTGAATCGGTCAAGCAAGTTAGGAGTTTCCTTGGCTTAGCGAGCTATTGCCGACGCTTTGTCGAGAATTTCTCCAAGGTTGGTAAACCTCTAACTGAACTCCTCAAGAAAGATAAAAAGTTTGAGTGGACCCCACAGTGCGAGTCTAGCTTTCAGGAACTGAAAAGACGCCTGACATCTGCACCCGTACTGGTACCACCAGACTTTTCCAAGGATTTTATTATCTACTGCGATGCCTCGCGACAAGGACTAGGTTGCATACTCATGCAAGATCGTCAAGTGATCGCATACGTATCTCGACAGTTGTGTTCACATGAGGATAACTATCCTACACATGACCTAGAGCTTGCAGCTGTAGTCCTCGCACTCAAAACATGGCGACATTACCTTCTTGGTAATCGCTGTGAAATCTTCATTGATCACCAAAGTCTGAAATACATCTTCACCCAACCGGATCTAAATCTCAGGCAAAGACGTTGGGTTGAGTTGCTCACAGATTACGACTTAGAAATCACTTACACCCCTGGGAAGGCCAATGGCATGGCTCACGCACTAAGTCGTAAGTCATATTGTAACAACCTGATGTTACAACAAGGGCAACCACTTCTCCACGAGGAATTTCGTAAGCTTAACCTTCACATTGTTCCTCGAGGATTTCTTTCCACCTTGGTGGCGAAACCTACCCTTATGGATCAAATCATAGCTGCCCAGAAGCGTGATAAGGGTATATCCCGACTCCAGGAGAGCATTGCTAACGGAGTTGCTAGAAGTTTCTCTACGGATGATCGAGGTGTTGTCTTCTTCGAGAACCGTTTAGTGGTTCCCAAGAACCAACATCTGTGGCAGCTGATTCTTAGGGAGGCTCATGAATCTCCTCTCACGATTCATCCCGGTAGTACCAAAATGTATCAGGACCTACGCTAGAGGTTCTGGTGGACTAGGATGAAGAGAGAAATCGCTCAATTTATTGCTAACTGCGATGTTTGTCGTCGAGTCAAAGCAGAGCTTCAATGGCCTGCTGGCACCCTCCAACCTTTAGCTATTCCTGAATGGAAACGGGACAAGGTCGGTATGGACTTCATTACCGGGTTTCCCAGGACCAGGAAAGGGAATAATGCTATCTTCGTTGTTATCGATCGCCTCTCCAAAGTAGCCCACTTCCTACCTGTTCGAGAGAGTATAACCGCTAGCCAGCTAGCAGACTTGTATATCTCTCGGATAGTATCACTTCATGGTGTGCCGTTGGAGATTAACTCAGACCGTGGAAGTCTTTTCACTTCACAATTTTGGGAAAGTTTCCAGAATGCTATGGGAACTCATCTCTCTTTCAGCACCGCCTTCCATCCTCAGTCAAGTGGTCAAGTGGAACGAGTCAATCAAATTCTGGAAGATATGCTTCGAGCCTCTGTCATCTCTTTCGATATGGATTGGGAGAAGTGTCTTCCATTCGCCGAATTCGCTTATAACAATAGTTATCAAGCCAGCTTGGGCAAGGCTCCCTTCGAAGTTTTATATGGACGAAGATGTCGAACACCTCTTAACTAGTCAGAAACCGGGGAATGACAATTCTTTTGTCTGGATATGATCCAGGAAGCAGAAGAGAAGGTTCGCATCGTTCGTGAGAAATTGAAAACAACCCAATCTCGCCAGAAGAGCCAATATGATAGTCATCATAAGGCTGTGACTTTTAAAGTCGGCGATAAGGCTTACCTTCGGGTTACTCCTCTTAAGGGAACCCATCGTTTCGGTATCAAAGGCAAATTGGCCCCTCATTACATCGGTCCTTTTCGCATTCTTGCCAAACGAGGAGAAGTTGCCTACCAATTGGAACTACCTCCGCACCTTTCTAGAGTTCATGATGTCTTCCACGTATCTCAACTCAGGCGTTGCTTCTCGGATCCTATCCACGGAGTGGACCACGAAACGCTTGATCTCCAGGACAATCTCACATATCAAGAATACGCCGTTCGTATTCTTGATCAAACCGAGCGTACCACTCGAGGTCACAATATCAAGTTTCTCAAGGTTCAATGGTCACATCATTCCGAGAGTGAAGCTACTTGGGAAAGGGAGGATCGTCTTTGACTTGAGTACCCCACCCTCTTTCCGGAGGAACCCGAATCTCGGGACGCGATTCTTTTGAGTGGGGGTGAGTTGTCACATCCCTAGTCAGTGCTTGCATTAGGACTAGCTAGAGTGTGCATCATGTTTACTTTCTAAAGAAACTTGAAATGGGAATGACAGAAACCCCAGCAACCCTCTTCTAACAACTAGGGTTTAATAAAATCTTTTCCAATGTACCCAAAATGCCGTTCAAAAATATTCATCATTTCTGCCTTGGTCTTAAACCTCTGCCAAAAATGGTGCACAATTTTCTAGGACACCCAAGGTCTCTGGATTAATTCATATGGTATTTGCATTTGGGCATTTAAATGCTATAAAATATTTTATGTGCCCAAATATTCATAAACTAAAATGTTCCATACTGTTCATATTATATACAGTGGGCATGACTAGTTTCATGAGTTATAAAAATGTTCTGGCATTTTATTTAATTCAACAAAGTTGCAAAAGAAATGAAACAGAAAGTAAATAGAAAAAAATATAGAAAAGGTAGACTTACCTGAGCCCACCTACCTCCCTGGCCCAGACGGCCCAGCCCACCAGGGGCATCCCCGTGTTCTTCGCCGTGCCAGTGCACGAAGCAGTTCGGTGGCGAGCGCCGCCGACGCGCCGGCCACCTCCTGCCTGGCTGGCTGGCCTTCGACCCTCTGTATGGAACCGGACGATGCCACGCTGACCCCCTCGACCGTTTCCCCCTCTCCCCTGAGTCTTTCCCCTCCTCTCTCCCCTCCGCCGAGCTCCACCGAGCGAGCTCGTCGCCGTCGATCGCTGCCACCGCGCCCTACGCCACTCCCTCGCCTCCCCGACGCACCATTAGATCCGCCGCATCGCCCCAAAGCTCCCCACCGACGCACACGACGCCAGAAGCCCTGCAACGCCCTCCCCGCCGTCGTATTCAACCTTCGGCACCGGAGATCGCCGCCGCCCGTACGCCACCGTCCTGTCACATCCCTAGTCAGTGCTTGCATTAGGACTAGCTAGAGTGTGCATCATGTTTACTTTTCAAAGAAACTTGAAATGGGAATGACAGAAACCCCAGCACCCCTCTTCTAACAACTAGGGTTTAATAAAATCTTTTCCAATGTACCCAAAATGCCCTTAAAAAATGTTCATCATTTCTGCCTTGGTCTTAAACCTCTGCCAAAAATGGTTCACAATTTTCTAGGACATCGAAGGTCTCTGGATTAAATCATATGGTATTTGTATTTGGGCATTTAAATGCTATAAAATAATTTGTGTGCCCAAATAATCATAAACTAAAATGTTCCATGCTGTTCATATTATATACAGTGGGCATGACTAGTTTTATGAGCTACAAAAATGTTTTGGCATTTTTAATAATTCAACAAAGTTGCAAAAGAAATGAAACAAAAAGAAATAGAAAAAAAGGAGAGAGAAAGGGTTACCTGGCGCCTAACCGGCCCACCTGCCGGCCCAGCCCAGCCACCGCTCCAGCGAGATGCTTGGCTCAGCCAGGCAGGCAGGTAGGTGCTCGACGGCGGCCGCAGCGTGCGCCACGTAGCTGCCCACCGCCCTGCTTCCTCCCCTCGCCATTCTGGAGGTTGGGTTCGACCCTCCACCTCGTCCCCGAGCTCGCTGACACTCTCCACCCTCCCCAGCTCCTCTCCCTCGCCTTCCCCGCACCATGGCCGACGCCGCCGTGCTTGCGCCGTCGTGGTAGCCGCGTCCACCGCCGTCCCTGAGCCCCGTCATCGTGTCCGTCCGCTCCACCGTCCTCTACTACGTCGAGCAGGCTGAGCCCCGAGCGCTCGCCCGCTCTGGAGTCGCCCCCGACCCCGTCTTCCCCAACTCCGGCCGCAGAGATCCCCCTCGCCGCCCCGCTCAGCTCCGAACGTCCCCAAGCTCGCCTCGGCGTCTACTGCAATCGTCGTGAGCTCAATTCTGTCCTCCCCCTCTCCGTTGGCTCTCTCCTACACTAAACGCACCACACGAGGCTCACCTGCACGCGCCGCCGCGGAGCTCATCGCCGACGAGGCTCCGGCCATCTAATGGTCCGGCCACCGTGCCCACCAGCTTCACTGTCACATGTAGGTGCTGCAGGAACACTCCACGCACCTCTGCGAGCACCGTACCGTCATTTTCGACATCGCCCGAACTTCGGCAGCCGCTGGACTCGTCGCCGGCGTCGTTTCCGGCGACCCCGAGGCCAGCCACCACCACCACTCGCCGCGGCTCACTCCCAGCTACCCGTAGGTGTGCTCCGCCGTCGTTTTGGCAGCTGGAGCACAAAACCCGCACCTCACCGCCGCGTTTGGCCTCGCCGCTGGCTAAACGCCGGTGAGTTAGCCCCGTTTGACCAAGGTTTGACCCCCCCTGTGTCACTGACATGTGGGGCCGGCCGCTGACTAATTTTAGTTTAGGATTTATTTAAAAACTAATTGTTGTCATTAGTTTAGTGAGCCACTGACATGAGGGACCCACTGGTCAGGTTTGACTTGGGTGCCCTGTTGACTCGCTGACGTCAGTATGATGTCATGCTGACGCAGTAAAGGATTTTCTGGGATTTTTAGTTTTAAAATTAATTCAGGAAATTCCAGAAAATGTTGTAAACTTCAAAAAATCATATAAATTCAACAGTAGCTCAGATGGAAAAGATTTATATATGAAAATTGATCAGAAAAATCCAACCTTTCCAATGGCACAGGTTTCATGCATGTTTGAGAAAGTTAACCTTGCTGTTTACATTAAAACATGATAATGCACTTAATTAAATAATAGTTTGAGTTTCAATTGGAATCTTTGATTCAAATGGGCTCAAACCCTTCTGGTTATAGTTGCATTAGCCCAAAACACATGCAACTTGCCATATCATGAGCATGCATCATATTGTTGCATTTGTCTGTTATTTGATTGTATCGCCGATATTCTTCGTGTTAGGTCTTGCTCCCGAGGATACTTCTGCGTATCCAGCTGAAGAGCAGTACCCGACAACCACTCTGTCAGGCAAGCAATCATTGATCATTCCGATACAAACCCATCTTCTCGCTCCTGCTCTCTTTTACCGCATTAAGGCAACAACGTGTGAATTGCTACTTGCTGCGGTCGTTGAACCCTATTCCCTTGCATGACCTGTCATTGCCACAATAAATAGTTGAAACCCACTAGCATGTGTAGGAGTTGATTGAGCCATGTGATGTGTGATCCACCATGCTATTTGTTTATGTTGCCTGCTATGCTTAGAGTTGTGTCAGGTCTGATTCATCTGGGTGATGGATCAGAGTGAAATGATCATACCGATAAAGAGAAGGAAGTGTGGAATATGCTTGGTGAAGGTATCGATGTAAGGCCATGTAGGAGTACATGGTGGGTTGTTTCATTGGAATCGTCCACAGGACCCGAGATCTGTATGTGTGGTTCAAGTTTTAGCTACTACCACACATTGGGATCCTTAATTGACCCTCTCGGCTTATTAATTACCCTCGATCTCTGTCCAGGAGTTGCAACTAGTTTCTGGTATTTATAGTTTACTGGAGGTCGTGCACAGCGCTGACCCTCGGGGTGGGCTGTGATGCGACAGTTACGTGGCACGGTGTACCGGTTGCCCGTTTGGTGACTCGGGAACCCTGTACACATCGTTTGGTGCCATGATGGAACCCAAATAGGAGATAAACCTGGACGAGAGACTTGTGTAGTTAGTCAGGTCGTGGCCGACACCCTCGCTGGGCTTCCGCTTGAAGGTTGCCGAGTACATGTCGAGTAAACGGCGATAAGTGGTGGAAGCGTGTGTGAAGAGGTACACCCCTGCAGGGTTATCAATCTATTTGAATAGACGTTGTTCGCGGTACGAACTACTTGGTTATTCTTACAGTTCATAGACAAGTTGATGGATACTACTAAAAGCCTCAAGACAAGTGTGAGCGCCGTGGATGGCCCTTCCGTAGGATGACGGAAGAGGATCCTCGGTGGTGTATTGTTGTGGTGAGTAGAGGACTCGTGTACGTAGTAATATCTTGCAATCTGTTGAGAGTTGTAGTGTAGGTTAGCCACGAGTCAAAGCTGGCTTTCTGCTATGAACTCCACTACCCCTGTTGATAATGTTGCATGTATGATAGGTTCTGTTGTAAGACTTGCTGAGTACCTTCGTACTCATGTTTGCTTAATAACTGTTGCAGAGGAGAACCCTGCCCCTTCTGATGGGTTCTACATAGACGTTGACGTCGACGAGTAGCTTGTCACCCAGACGGAGGTCTGGAGCTTGTGAAGGGCCTTGTAGATAGTCAGGCTACACCAAGCCTGTTTTATTTTCTCAATTGTCTGTACTCAGACATGTAGCTTCCGCTTGTGCTTGTACGACTGTATGACTTCAGTGTTGGGTCATGTGACCCCTACCTGTATGGATATGTTATGTATGGCTCTTGGAGACTTTTAAATAAAGTACTTTGAGTCATAGAGTTCTGTTGTGATGCAATGTTGTATTTGCACATGTTGAGCATATTGTGTGTATGATTGAAATGCTTGGTATGTGTGGGATCCGACACCTAGTTGTTTTCCTTTGGTAGCCTATCTGACAGGGAAATGTCTCCTAGTGCTTCCAATAAGCCTTGGTAGCTTGCTACTGCTCGGAACACGTAGGCTGGCCGGCATGTGTCCTTCTTCGTTCATGTGTCTGTCCCTTAGGGGAAATGTCACGCGTTGTTCCTTTAAGTCCATGTAGCTTGCTACGACTTGGGTTCATACGTTGATGACCGACATGTTCGTTGCTGGGTCATGGATGCTTGTCTCTGTAATTTAGTGCCACTTTTGGTTCATAACTAGCCATGTCAGCCCGGGTTCTCTGTCATATGGATGCTAGCGACACTGTCATATACGTGTGCCAACATGCGCAAACGGTCCCGGGCCAGGTAAGGTGGCACTCGTGGGGTTACCGTGCGTGAGGCCGCAAAGTGATATGACGTGTTACAGCTAGATCGGTGTGACTTAGGATCGGGGTCCTGACAGCGTTGGCATCAGAGCCGGACTGCCTGTAGGTTTCTCAAGCCAAACTGGTCGATGTTTAGTCTAGAAAAATTCTTAGTTATATGTAGGGGAATTGATTGTGGAAGGGAACGTAAGGCTCTTTTTACTCCTTTACCTTATGCCCTTCTGATCTGAGTCAGTCTATTCTTTCTACGGGGATTTAGGACTAGGTCTCTTATCCTTACTAGGTTCACGTGTTACTAATCTGTAGACTCTTAGGATTGTTGGTTTCAAGCCTCAGTTCAGTTTCTACCCTTTTAGTATGATGATTCTTGGACCCGGAACCTTGATATGATATTGTTGAGTGGCTATGCTATCATTTGTATGATGTCTCAAATCTTCTTTTGAGCACTTACAGTTGTTATGCTGCCCGATTTCTTCCTGAAACACTAATGCCTTTGCATTACCTCGTGTTTCAGATGTCTGGCCGCACACCTCACCAAGTGGTTTGTTTGACTCGGTGCATTAATGTGCCCGGTCACACGGCCATGCTAGTCCGTGTGCTGACTGAGACCGGTTACCGCTGGTATCCTGAGTACACCGTGGAGGAACATTTTCGGGATTTCAATCAGAGTCAGTATTTCTGCACAATCCGGATATACCCCTCATATCCTGGAGCTAATGACCCCATCCATTGGTCTTATGGACTCGGGGTTACTATCGAGATGGCAGTGCAGGATGCCGCCTATTCGATGATGACCATCCTCCGGGCTAGGCATGCCCTGTTGCTGAACACTGAGTTCTGTTACATGCCAGCCTCACTTCCCGGAGAGGAATGCTACTACACTGGTCTGTATACTGATGCTGCTCATGAAGAGCCACTGCTTCAGACTACTGTTCAGATGTTGGAGGATAGGGACCGTGAGGTCCGTGCCCTCCGAATGGAGCTGTATAACACTCGAGCCGCCCACTGGACTACTTTGACACGGCTTGCACCTGCTGTGCACGCCGGATATCGGGATATGCGGGATTTGTATCCCGTGCGGACTCGTCTGCCTGATCGCATGGATTGACGTGACGTTGGGGGTATTACACCTCCACGTGGGCGTCGGTTACCACCAGCATCGGGACCGAGGCCACATCCATGTCCCTATGGTCCACAGCCTTCGAGTTCTCGAGAGTTTCAAGATCCATCTGTTCCACTTCCAGGCTACGGTGGTAATGTTTACGAAGATTACTACGGGAATGTCTGAGCTAGACTATGGAAGTAGTAGTGTTGAAGTAGTTGTATTTCCACAGTCCTGCGTGTATTGTGGAATATGACTTAGCTAGTACTGAGTTTCGGAGGTGTAGTTAAATAATGTATAGGAGCTTGGAATGCCTGTGATGTGATGTATCGTCTTTCACCGTAGTTGTACTTTAGCCTTGGCTTGTACTAAACTATGTAGGGTGTGTATGACCACTGGTGTATATATAGCAGTTTCTATATTGCCATGTCGTACGGATGAACATCTCTGCATTCCGTGTCATCCATTACATTCTGCACTCCTATGTCAAGTTTTTTCCATCCTTGTCTAAACCATTGTTTTGTTTTCCTAGGATGGTCAACACTCGCAGCACTCCTGCTGCTCAGGAGCAGGGTGAGGCTAGTGGGGCTAGAGATGAGTATCTGCCCCAGCCACCCTCCTTGGCTGAAGTTATGCTCGAGGCAGAACGGAACAAGAGAGAGACCAACCGTCTGCTGGAACGCATAGAGCAGAACACTGGGTTCCGCCAGAGGAATGACGTGGTGTCAATCAATGACTTTATCAAGATGTGCCCACCGAAGTTCCATCACTCCATTGAACCTCTGGATGCGGATGACTGGCTTCATAGTATCACCCACAAGCTACACTCTGCCCGTGTGGCCGAAGCTGACAAGGTTACCTACGCCGCCTACCATCTTGAGGGCCCTGCCAGTCTATGGTGGGAGAACTTTGAGGCTATGGGTCCTGCTGGACAAATCACTACTTGGGTTGAGTTCAGTGAGGCATTCCGTGAACAACACATTCCGGAAGGTCTCATGGATCGCAAGCGGGAGGAATTCTGCAATTTCACCCAGGGCCGGTTAACCGTGGATGGCTATAGTCGCGAGTTTGGAAACTTGGCACGCTATGCACCCGAGGAAGTATCCATCGATGCCAAGAAGCAGACGAGGTTCCGCAAGGGACTCAGCCCTGGACTTTGCCGAGATCTACGTCTGCATGAGTGCACTTCCTTCCAGAAGCTGGTAAACAAAGCTATCAGTGCTGAGACGGGCCAGACTGATTTCGAGGCCACACGCAAGCATCCTCGAGACTTTGGTTCCTCATCCGGCTCTGGCTCTCACAAGCGCCGTGTGTGGGTTCCTAACACTGCTCTGCCACCCAAGTACACACCGAGGCCATCCTGTGAGGCGCCTCGCCCAACTCAACAGTATGCACCTACCAAGACTTATGGAGGACCACCTACCAACTTTGCTCCACGGACTGGCACTGTGACATGCTTCAAGTGTGGAGAACCAGGGCACTAGATGCGTGAGTGTCCTCAGAACCAACCAGGAAAACCCGTTGGCCGTGGTAAGCCAACCGGCAAGGTGAATTATGTCAAGCCAATCCCCACTGCACGTGGTCATGTCAACTATGGTTCTGCTGAGGAAGCTTATGAGGATCCTAACGTCGTCCTTGGTATGCTTCTTGTTAACTGCCATCCAGCATCTGTTCTTTTCGATACTAGAGCATCCCATTCGTTCATATCTGAGAGCTACTTCCATGGTTATTCAAACTCCAGGTTCAAAATGGCAAACCTCTAGGGTAAGCCATGGAAATGAAATCCTTGTCGATAGACTTGTTTTCCTTGCATCTCTAATCGCTCTCAAGTCCTCGAACATAAACATCATTTTGGGTATGGACTGGATGACAACTCATTACGCCAAGATTGATTGCTACACTAGGACCGTTCAACTTACACACCCATCCGGCAAGACAGTCAATGTCTTGACCCGAATGGCTGAGCGTCAGCTCTACTCTCTTAATGCCAGCCCTCTACCAGAACTCGAAGATATTCTGATAGTCCCTGACTTTCCGGATGTTTTTCCAGAAGAACTGCCAGGTGTTCCACCTGACACAGATGTCAAGTTCGTGATAGATCTTATTCCTGGAACTGTCCCAATCTCTAGGAGACCTTATAAGATGGCACCCCTAGAATTAGTTGAGCTTAAGAAACAACTCGATGAGTCCTTGCAAAAGGGTTTCATCCATCCTAGCTCTTCCCCTTAGGCTTGTCCCGTCCTCTTTTTCAAGAAGAAGGATGGAACGGAACGGATGGTTGTAGATTACCGACCTGTCAATCTGGTCACCATAAAGAACAAGTATCTGCTCCCCAGGATCAACGACCTGTATGATCAGCTCGATGGATCCTCAGTCTTTTCCAAAATGGATTTGAGGTTGGGCTACCATCAAATCAAAATCAAGAACGGGGACATTCCTAAAACGGCTTTTGTTACTCGCTATGGCCAATACGAGTACACCGTCATGTCCTTCGGGTTAACCAATGCCCCAGCCACCTTCTCCCGGCTAATGAATTCTATATTCATGGAGTACTTGGATAAATTCGTCGTGGTATACCTCGATGATATACTCATTTACTCCAAGAACAAGGAAGATCATGCCGAGCATCTAAGGCTGGTATTGACAAAACTTTGAGAGCACCGCCTTTATGCCAAATCGTCTAAATGTGAATTTTGGTTGCCGGAAGTGACCTATCTAGGTCATGTGATCTCTGGCAAAGGTATTGCTGTCAATGCCGAGCGAGTTCAAGCCGTCCTTGATTGTTAGGAGTTTCCTTGGCTTAGCGAGCTATTGCCGATGCTTCCTCGAGAATTTCACCAAGGTTGCTAAACCTCTAACTGAACTCCTCAAGAAAGATAAAAGGTTTGAGTGGACCCCACAATGCGAGTCTAGCTTTCAGGAACTGAAAAGACGCCTGACATCTGCACCTGTACTGGTACCACCAGACTTTTCCAAGGATTTTATAATCTACTACGACGCCTCACGACAAGGACTAGGTTGCATACTCATGCAAGATCGTCAAGTGATTGCATACGCATCTCGACAGTTGCGTCCACATGAGGATAACTATCCTACACATGATCTAGAGCTTGCAGCTGTAGTCCACGCACTCAAAACATGGCGCCATTACCTTCTTGGTAATCGCTGTGAAATCTTCACTGATCACCAAAGTCTGAAATACATCTTCACCCAACCGGACTTGAATCTCAGGCAAAGACGTTGGGTTGAATTGCTCACATATTACGACTTAGGAATCACTTACACCCCTGGGAAGGCCAATGTCATGGCCGACGCACTAAGTCGTAAGTCTTATTGTAACAACTTGATGTTACAACAAGGGCAACCACTTCTCCACGAGGAATTTCGTAAGCTTAACCTTCACATTGTTCCTCGAGGATTCCTTTCCACCTTGGTGGCGAAACCTACCCTTATGGATCAAATCATAGTTGCCCAGCGGTATGATAGAGGTATATCTCGGATCAAGGAGAACATTGCTAGCGGAGTTGCTAGAAGTTTCTCTATGGATGATCGAGGTGTTGTGTACTTCGAGAACCGCTTGGTGGTACCCAAGAAACAACAACTACGACAGATGATTCTTAAGGAGGCTCATGAATCTCCTCTCACGATTCATCCTGGTAGTACCAAAATGTATCAGGACCTACGCCAGAGGTTCTGGTGGACTAGGATGAAGAGAGAAATCACTCAGTTCATTGCTAACTGCGATGTTTGTCGTCGAGTTAAAGCAAAACATCAACGACCTGCTGGCACCCTTCAACCTTTAGATATTCCTGAATGGAAATGGGACAAGCTCGGTATGGACTTCATTACCGGGTTTCCCAGGACCAGGAAAGGGAATAATGCTATCTTTGTCGTTATCGACCGCCTCTCTAAAGTAGCTCATTTCCTGCCTGTTCAAGAGAGTATTACCGCTAGCCAGCTAGCAGACTTGTATATCTCTTGGATAGTATCACTTCATGGTGTGCCATTGGAGATCAACTCAGACCGTGGAAGTCTTTTCACTTCACGATTTTGGGAAAGTTTCCAGAATGCTATGGGAACTCATCTCTCTTTCAGCACCGCCTTCCATCCCCAGTCAAGTTGTCAAGTGGAACGAGTCAATCAAATTCTGGAATACATGCTTCGAGCCTCTGTCATCTCTTTCGGTATGGATTGGGAGAAGTGTCTTCCATTTGCCGAATTCGCTTATAACAATAGTTATCAAGCCAGCTTGGGCAAAGCTCCCTTCGAAGTTCTATATGGTCGAAGGTGTCGAACACCTCTTAACTGGTCAGAAACCGGGGAAAGACAATTCTTTGGTCAGGATATGATCCAGGAAGCAGAAGAGCAAGTTCGCATCGTTCGTGAGAAATTGAAAACAACCCAGTCTCGCCAGAAGAGCCGATATGATAGTCATCATAAGGCTGTGACTTTTTAACTCGGAGATAAGGCTTACCTTCGGGTTACTACTCTTAAGGGAACCCATCGCTTCGGTATCAAAGGCAAATTGGCCCCTCCTTACATCGGTCCTTTTCGCATTCTTGCCAAACGAGGAGAAGTTGCCTACCAATTGGAACTACCTCCGCACCTCTCTAGAGTTCATGATGTCTTCCATGTTTCTCAACTCAGGCGTTGCTTCTCGGATCCTATTCGTGGAGTGGACCATGAAACGCTTGATCTCCAGGACAATCTCACATATCGAGAATACCCCGTTCGTATTCTTGATCAAACCGAGCGCACCACTCGACGCCACAATATCAAGTTCCTCAAGGTTCAATGGTCACATCATTCCGAGAGTGAAGCTACTTGGGAAAGGGAGGATCGTCTTCGACTTGAGTACCCACCCCTCTTTCCGCAGGAACCCGAATCTCGGGACGCGATTCTTTTGAGTGGGGATGAGTTGTCACATCCCTAGTAAGTGCTTGCATTAGGACTAGCTAGAGTGTGCATCATGTTTACTTTTCAAAGAAACTTGAAATGGGAATGACAGAAACCCCAGCACCCCTCTTCTAACAACTAGGGTTTAATAAAATCTTTTCCAATGTACCCAAAATGCCCTTCAAAAATGTTCATCATTTATGCCTTGGTCTTAAACCTCTGCCAAAAATGGTGCACAATTTTCTAGGACATCCAAGGTCTCTGGATTAAATCATATGGTATTTGCATTTGGGCATTTAAATGCTATAAAATAATTTGTGTGCCCAAATAATCATAAACTAAAATGTTCCATGTTGTTCATATTATATACAGTGGGCATGACTAGTTTTATGAGCTACAAAAATGTTCTGGCATTTTTAATAATTCAACAAAGTTGCAAAAGAAATGAAACAGAAAGAAATAGAAAAAAGGAGAGAGAAAGGGTTACCTGGCGCCTAACCGGCCCACCTGCCGGCCCAACCCAGCCACCGCTCCAGCGAGCTGCTTGGCTCGTCCAGGCAGGCAGGCAGGTGCTCGACGGCGGCCGCAGCGCGCGCCACACAGCTGCCCGCCGCCCTGCTTCCTCCCCTCGCCGTTCTGGAGGTTGGGTTCGACCCTCCACCTCGTCCCCGAGCTCGCTGACACTCTCCACCCTCCCTAGCTCCTCTCCCTCGCCTTCCCCGCACCATGGCCGACGCCGCCGTGCTTGCGCCGTCGTGGTAGCCGCGTCCACCGCCGTCCCTGAGCCCCGTCATCGTGTCCGTCCGCTCCACCGTCCTCGACTACGTCGAGCAGGCTGAGCCCCGAGCGCTCGCCCGCTCTGGAGTCGCCCCCGACCCCGTCTTCCCCAACTCCGGCCGCAGAGATCCCCCTCGCCGCCCCGCTCAGCTCCGACCATCCCCAAGCTCGCCTCGGCGTCTACTACAATCACCGTGAGCTCAACTCCGTCCTCCCCCTCTCCGTTGGCTCTCTCCTACACTGAACGCACCGCACGAGGCTCACCTGCACGCGCCACCGTGGAGCTCGTCGCCGACGAGGCTCCGGCCATCTAATGGTCCGGCCACCGTGCCCACCAGCTTCACTGTCACATGTAGGTGCTGTAGGAACACTCCACGCACCTCTGCGAGCACCGCACCGTCGTTTTCGAACTCGCCCGAACTCCGGCAGCCGCTGGACTCGTCGCCGGCGTCGTTTCCGGCGACCCCGAGGCCAACCACCACCACCACTCGACGCGGCTCACTCCCAGCTACCCGTAGGTGTGCTCCGCCGTCGTTTTGGCAGCCGGAGCATAAAACCCGCACCTCACTGCCGCGTTTGGCCTCGCCGGCGGCTAAACGCCGGCGAGTTAGCCCCGTTTGACCAAGGTTTGACCCCCCCCCCTGTGTCACTGACATGTGGGGCCGGCCGCTGACTAATTTCAGTTTAGGATTTATTTAAATACTAATTGTTATCATTAGTTTAGTGAGCTACTGACATGAGGGACCCACTGGTCAGGTTTGACCTGGGCGCCCTGTTGACTGGCTGACGTCAGCATGATGTCATGCTGGCGCAGTAAAGGATTTTCTGGGATTTTTAGTTTTAAAAATAATTCAGGAAATTCCAGAAAATGCTGTAAACTTCAAAAAATCATATAAATTCAACAGTAGCTTAGATGGAAAAGATTTAGTGATCCAACCTTTCCAATGGCTCTGGTTTCATGCATGTTTGAGCAAGTTAACCTTGCTGTTTACATTAAAACATGATAATGCACTTAATTAAATAATAGTTTGAGTTTCAATTTGAATCTTTGATTCAAATGGGCTCAAACCCTTCTGGTTATAGTTGCATTAGCCCAAAACACATGCATATTGCCATATCATGAGCATGCATCATATTGTTGCATTTGTCTGTTATTTGATTGTATCGCCGATATTCTCCGTGTTAGGTCCTGCTCCCAAGGATACTTCTGCATATCCAGCTGAAGAGCAGTACCCGACAACCACTCTGTCAGGCAAGAAATCAATGATCATTCCGATACAAACCCATCTTCTCGCTCCTGCTCTCTTTTACCGCATTAAGGCAACAGCGTGTGAACTGCTACTTGCTGCGGTAGTTGAACCCTATTCCCTTGCATGACCTGTCATTGCCACAGTAAATAGTTGAAACCCACTAGCATGTGTAGGAGTTGATTGAGCCATGTGATGTGTGATCCACCATGCTATTTGTTTATGTTGCCTGCTATGCTTAGAGTTGTGTCAGGTCTGATTCATCTGGGTGACGGATTAGAGTGAAATGATCATACCGATAAAGAGAAGGAAGTGTGGAATATGCTTGGTAAAGGTATCGATGAAAGGCCATGTAGGAGTACATGGTGGGTTTTTCATTGGAATCGTCCATAGGACCCGAGATCTGTATGTGTGGTTCAAGTTTCAGATACTACCACACATTGGGATCCTTAATTGACCCTCTCGGCTTATTAATTACCCTCGATCTCTGTCCAGGAGTTGCAACAAATTTCTGGTGTTTATAGTTTACTGGAGGTCATGCATAACGCTGACCCTCGGGGTGGGCTGTGATGCGACAGGTACATGGCACGGTGTACCGGTTGCCCGTCTGGTGACTCGGGAACCCTGTACACATCGTTTGGGGCCGTGAGCAACACCCCGGCCGGATCTCCCCACGGATGGAACCCAAATAGGCGATAAACCTGGACGAGAGACTTGTGTAGTTAGTCAGGTCGTGGCCGACACCCTCGCTGGGCTTCCGCTTGAAGGTTGCCGAGTACATGTAGAGTAAACAACGATATGTGGTGGAAGCGTGTGTGAAGAGGTATACCCCTGCAGGGTTATCAATCTATTCGAATAGCCGTTGTTCGCGGTACGAACTACTTGGTTACTCTTATAGTTCGTAGACAAGTTGATGGATACTACTAAAAGCCTCAAGACAAGTGTGAGCGCCGTGGATGGCCCTTCCGTAGGATGACGGAAGAGGATCCTCGGTGGTTTATTGTTGCGGTGAGTAGAGGACTCGTGTACGTAGTAATATCTTGCAATCTGTTGAGAGTTGTAGTGTAGGTTAGCCACGAGTAAAAGCTGGCTTTCTGCTATGAACTCCACTATCCCTGTTGATAATGTTGCATGTATGATAGGTTCTGTTGTTAGACTTGCTGAGTACCTTTGTACTCATGTTTGCTTAATAACTGTTGCAGAGGAGAACCCTGCCCCTTCTGACGGCTTCTACATAGACGTTGACATCGACGAGTAGCTTGTCACCCAGACGGAGATCTGGAGCTTGTGAAGGGCCTTGTAGATAGTCAGGCTACACCAAGCCTGTTTTATTTTCTAAGTTGTATGTACTCAGACATGTAGCTTCCGCTTGTGCTTGTATGACTGTATGACTTGAGTGTTGGGTCATGTGACCCCTACCTGTATGGATATGTTATGTATGGCTCTTGGAGCCTTTTAAATAAAGTTATTTGAGTCATAGAGTTCTGTTGTGATGCAATGTTGTATTTGCACACATTGAGCATATTGTGTGTATGATTGAAATGATTGGTATGTGTGGGATCCAACACCTAGTTGTTTTCCTTTGGTACCCTATCTTACAGGGAATTGTCTCCTAGTGCTTCTAATGAGCCTTGGTAGCTTGCTACTGCTCGGAACACGTAGGCTGACCGGCATGAGTCCTTCTTCATTCCTGTGTCTGTCCCTTCGGGAAATTGTCACGCGTTGTTCCTTTAAGTCCATGTAGCTTGCTACGACTTGGGTTCATACGTTGATGACCGACACGTTCGTTGTTGGGTCATGGATGCCTGTCTCTGTAATTTAGTGCCACTTTTGGTTTATAACTAGCCATGTCGGCCCGGGTTCTCTGTCATATGGATGCTAGCGACACTGTCATATACGTGTGCCAAAATGCGCAAACGGTCCCGGGCCAGGTAAGGTGGCACCCGTGGGGTTACCGTGCATGAGGCCGCGAGGTGATATGACGTGTTACAGCTAGATCGGTGTGACTTAGGATCGGGGTCCTGACACGTCCAACCTCCCCCGAGCTCGCTTCGACGCCCTCTGCGACCGCTGTGAGCTCACGCTTCGAACCCCTCTCTCCACGGGCTCGATTATGCCTTGTAGCCGCCGCCCCCTTGCTGACCGTAGCTCACCACCATCGGCCACCTCGCCGCCGTGGACACAGGCACCGTGCCTCAAAGCTAAGCACGCCATTAGGATCAGTAGATCACTAGTAAGCTAATGCCAGCTCTAACTTCTCCTACCGTGCACCACAACGCCGTCCCGGCCAACTCTGTGCGAGCGCCGCTGCGGACGAGCTCGTCGCCGTCGACTCCGACGACCTTTCGACCAACCAGTGGCACCGTTGGATGCGGTGCATCACCAGGAGCACATAGAGCCCATCCGCGCGACAAATGGTCGCCGGAACAAGGATTCCGACGAATCACCGCCGTGCGAATTGGTCGCCGCCGGCCAAACTCCGGCGGGCTGACGTGGCCTGTTAATTAGGAGCTAACAGTAATTAGATTGACCACCACACTCACTGACAGTGGGCCCTTTTGCTTAGTCAAACCCAGTCAACTCTAGTTTTGACCGTTATTAGCTCCAAAGACACTGACATGAGGGACCCACCAGTCAGGTTTGACCTGGATCAGGTCTGTTGACTTGCTGACGTCAGCATGATGTCATGCTAACGCAGTAAAGGATTTTCTGGGATTATTTGATTTAAAAACAATTCAGGAAATTCCAGAAAATGCTTTAAACTTCAAAAAATCATATAAATTCAACAGTAGCTCAAATGGAAAAGATTTATATATGAAAATTGATCAGAAAAATCCTATCTTTCCAATGGCACTGGTTTCATGCATGTTTGAGCAAGTTAACCTTGCTATATACATTAAAACATGATATTGCACTTAAATAATTAATAGTTTGGGTTTCAATTTGAATCCTTGATTCAAATAGGCTCAAACCCTTCTGGTTATAGTTGCATTAGCCCAAAACACATGCATCTTGCCATATCATGAGCATGCATCATATTGTTGCATTTGTTTGCTTATTGATTGTATCGCCGGTATTCTCCGTGTTAGGTCCTGCTCCCGAGGATACTTCTGCGTATCCAGCTGAAGAGCAGTACCCGACAACCACTCTGTCAGGCAAGCAATCATTGATCATTCCGATACAAACCCATCTTCTCGCTCCTGCTCTCTTTTACTACATTAAGGCAACAGCGTGTGAACTGCTACTTGCTGCGGTAGTTGAACCCTATTCCCTTGCATGACCTGTCATTGCCACAGTACATAGTTGAAACCCACTAGCATGTGTAGGAGTTGATTGAGCCATGTGATGTGTGATCCACCATGCTATTTGTTTATGTTGCCTGCTATGCTTAGAGTTGTGTCAGGTTTGATTCATCTAGGTGATGGATCAGAGTGAAATGATCATACCGGTAAAGAGAAGGAAGTGTGGAACATGTTTGGTAAAGGTATCGATGAAAGGCCATGTAGGAGTAGGTGGTGGGTTGTTTTATTGGAACCGTCCATAGGACCTGAGATTTGTATGTGTGGTTCAAGTTACAGCTACTACCACACATTGGGCCCTGAAATATGACCCCGCTTGACTTATTGAATGCCCATGTTCTCTGTCCAGGAGTTGCAACTAGTTTCTGGCGTTTGTAGTTTACTGGTGGTCGTGCACAACGCTGACCCTCGGGGTGGGCTGTGATGCGATAGGTACGTGGCACGGTGTACCGGTTGCCCGTTTGGTGGCTCGGGAACCCTGTACACATCGTTTGGGGCCGTGAGCGACACCCCGGCTGGATCTCCCCACGGATGGAACCCAAATAGGCGATAAACCTGGACGAGAGAGTTGAGTGGTTGGTTAGGTCGTGGTCTACACCCACGTCGGTTTTCGCTTGAAGTCTGCCGAGCACATGTCGTGTGCAGACGCTAAGTGGTGAAAACATGTGTGAAGAAGTACACCCCTACAGGGTTACCAATCTATTCGAATAGCCGTTGTTCGCGGTACGGACTACTTGATTACTCTTACAGTTCATAGACAAGTTGATGGATACTACTAAAAGCCTCAAGACAAGAGTGAGTGCCGTGGAAGACCCTTCCGTAGGATGACGGAAGAGGATCCTCGGTGGTGTATTGTTGTGGTGAGTAGAGGACTCGTGTACATAGTACTATCTTGCAATCTGTTGAGAGTTGTAGTATAGGTTAGCCAAGATTCAAAGCTAGCTTTCTGCTATGAACTCCACTACCCCCTGTTGATAATGTTGCATGTATGATAGGTTCTGTTGTAAGACTTGCTGAGTACCTTTGTACTCATGTTTGCTTCATAACTGTTGCAGAGGAGAACCCTGCCCCTTCTGATGGGTTCTACATAGACGTTGACGTCGACGAATAGCTTGCTACCCGGACGGAGATCTGGAACTTGTGAAGGGCCTTGTAGATAGTCAGGCTACACCAAGCCTGTTTTATTTTCTAAGTTGTCTGTACTCAGACATGTAGCTTCCGCTTGTGCTTGTATGACTGTATGACTTGAGTGTTGGGTCATGTGACCCCTACCTGTATGGATATTGTATGTATGGCTCTTGGAGCCTCTTAAATAAAGTACTTTGAGTCATAGAGTTCTGTTGTGATGCAATGTTGTATTTGCACATATTGAGCATATTGTCTGTATTATTAAAATACTTGGTATGTGTGGGATCCGACACCTAGTTGTTTTCCTTTGGTAGCCTATCTTACAGGGAAATGCCTCCTAGTGCTTCCAATGAGCCTTGGTAGCTTGCTACTGCTCGGAACACGTACTTCGTTCCTGTGTCTGTCCCTTAGGGGATATGTCACGCGTTGTTCCTTTAAGTCCATGTAGCTTGCTACGACTTGGGTTCATACGTTGATGACTGACACGTTCGTTGCTGGGTCATGGATGCATGTCTCTGTAATTTAGTGCCACTTTTGGTTTATAACTAGCCATGTCGGCCCGGGTTCTTTGTTATATGGATGCTAGCGACACTGTCATATACATGTGCCAAAATGCGCAAACGGTCCCGGGCAAGGTAAGGTGCCACCCGTGGGGATACCGTGCGTGAGGCCGCAAAGTGATATGCCGTGTTACAGCTAGATCGGTGTGACTTAGGGTCGGGGTCCTGACACACCTCCCCCGGGACGGGTCGCCGCACCACCCTGCCATCCAGGTGGTCGCCCCGCAGTAGTGGGGGCGCAGTGTTGCCGCCGCTGGCACCGTCAAGAGCCAAGCGATGGTATGGTCGACTTCATCATCGTCCATGCCAAGTACAACCTCGGAGGCCATGGTGTGGGCTCAGCTGCTACTGAGATTTCTGTCAGTGGCCGAGCAGATGGAGGAATGGCGTGCCACCATCCAAAGTCTACTCGGTTTCTCTGAAGTTGGGGGCTCACGGCGAGCTGGCCCGTCGTGGCCTCCCTGAGTGACAGCAATGGCTCGTGCTGCTGACCGCATAGAGGGAGCCGTCCCAACGGAGCAATCCCCGCCTCGGCAGCCAGCGAGAGCGCAATTGAATCAAGACCCCGACGATGTCTCAATGGCCTCTTCTAACCCTCGAGAACGTCCAGGCCAACGACAAGCCCCAGAGGATCGGTGGAGAGGAGACGCGCGCGTCATTATTGACCAACACCGCGATGTCCTCCGCCGGACCGACGGGTGCGATGGCCCCGACGTCGATGGGCTCGCGGTCAGTATTGGCGGGCGCCGACCTTCCGAGGTTGGATTCCTTACCTTTACTAGTGAGCTGCAACAAGACCGTTGGCCATCCATTCGCACATTCAAGCCAGAGATACCTGAGAAATATGAGAGGAGGCTGAACCCGGCAGAGTTCTGTAGCATTTACACCATCGCTGTACAGGCTGCATGTGGAAGAGATGAGAAGGTGTTTGCCAACTACTTCCCTTTGGCCCTCAAGTCCAATGTGAGGTCTTGGCTGATGCACCTGCCGGAGAACTCCATTTCATCATGGGCTGACCTGTGCCATGAATTCATCAATGCCTTCACGGGTGGCCACCAAGAACCTAGCAGGCCCAGCGACTTGCAACTGCTCCAACTGATGGAAGGAGAAACCCTCTGTAAGTATTTACAAAGATTCAACAAAGTTAACAGAAATATCCCAAATATCCATCCGGTAGCCCTAATAGCCGCCTTTCAGTCCAATGTGTGCAACCACCAGATTCGTTCTAAGATGACCGTGCGGTTGCTCAAGACTGTGAAGGAGCTCTACACGCTAGTGGATAAGTGTGCTCGGATGGAAGAGGGAAGGAAGTTGCTCGAAGAGGAAGATTGCATCAATGTTGATTCAGAGGATGATGATGAATCAACCAGTCAGAAGAAGAGCAAGAAGCACAAAAAGAAGCAGAGAGATAAGGCGGCGATGACTATCGAAGGATCGGGTACGCCTTGTACCGGCAAGAAGGCCAATGCTGACGCCCCCGGCAAGGAAGATGCCATGTGTACTGACTAACGGGGAGCCGATGCTATCGAAAAAGCCGGGAAAGATGATGGGTCATATTGCAAGATTCATCGGAGCAAGGGCCACGACCTTCAATAGTGTCATCAGGTTGAGCAGCTCGTCAAGAGACAGAGATGAGAGTATGAGAAGTGTCATAAGGAAAAGGGTCAGAATTTCATTGGCGGTAAGTGAGGGAGTCCTAGATAGAGGGGTCCTCGGCAGGCCATATACCTCTTGCTGGGCCGGACTGGTGGGCCTTGAAGATCATAGTAGAAGATCATCTCTCGTATTCGGATAGGACTCCTATATTCGTGTAAAGGCAGGTTTTCGGTTCGGGGTGTAATATTTCCTTCCTCTGCAAGATGGTATGTACAAACCCTAGGCCCCTCCAGTGTGTATATAAACCGGGGGTTTAATCCGTATAGGCTAACGGAGAATCTCAAATCCTCATAGGCTAGACTTTAGGGTTTAGCAAATTCGATCTCGAGGTAGATCAACTCTTGTATTCATATTCATCCATATTAATATAGCAGGAAGTAGGGTATTACCTCGATCAAGAGGTCCTGAACCTGGGTAAACATCGTGTCCCCTGCCTCTTGTTACCATTGATCCTCAGACACATAATTTGGGACCCCCTACACGAGATACGCTGGTTTTGACACCGACATTGGTGCTTTCATTGAGTGTTCCACTATGTCGTCGACGGAAGGACCGATGGATCACGCCATCAACAACGACGGCAACACCGAGGGAATCTTCCATCCTGGAAAAATCTTCGTGTTCGGCGGCTTCGCATTACGCGCCAACACTGAAGGCCATCTTGATCAGATTGAGAGCTATGCCCCTGGCCATCAAGTTAGATTCGGAAGTTTAAACTACGTTCCTGATATCCGCGGAGACTTGATCTTCGCCGGATTCGAGCCAGCGTCAACTTCTCTTTGTCTTCACGATGAACATGACCTAGCTCTGTCATCGGATCAGGAAATAGCACCTGCAAAAGTTCTGGCCCTAGATCCAGAAAAGACCGTGCTGCCCGAGGACGGGAAGCTCAACCCCGCCACGAAAGCCGGGGACTCCACGGCATTGGAGCCGCACACAGATCCAACTCTATACGAGGTTTGTGTCATCGGAACCCCGGATCTAACTCTAACCTCGGATTCCGAATCACGTGCATGTGCACCCTTCAAGCCAGATCCGGCGCCTATCGCCGAATTCAGTGTTGCGGATATCTTCCAGCACTCATCCTTTTGCGACATGCTGAGGTCGTTTAACTCCCTCTCCATAGATGGGGACACGCAGCCCCATTGTATCCGGTTCCAACTGGAGGCTGATGGAGAATTTTGCTCCCCACCCACCACCCACTTGGTAGCCATGGTTGAAGATCTAACTGATCTACTTGACTATGCTTCCGAAGACTTCGAAGGGATGGACCTCGAAGCTGAAGCGGATCCAGATCAAAACCGGCCCGTAACCGGGCGATGGACAGCTACGTCTTCATATGACGTGTACATCATGGATACACCTAAAGAGGCGGAGGGCGATGGCGAAAACATTCTTGTGGAGGAAGCCCATCGAAGAACCTCCCAAACGTCGGCGTCCAAAACACCGAACTAAATCCCGTAAAGGAAGAAATAGTGACTCCGTCACTAACGACGGTGACACTCTAGAACAAGCCGAAGACCTCTGCAAACCCAGCGATGGAGCAGGAACAGCGAGAGGACGACGAAGAGAGTCCGAAGCCACTGTCCGATGATAGCGATGCCGAAGACGGAGACTACGAACCGGTCTCCGACGAAGAGGTTAGCCTGGATGATGATGAATATATCGTCCCAAAAGAACCCTCTGAACAAAAATGCTTCCATCGGCGGCTCATTGCCACTGCAAAGAGCCTGAAAAAATAGCATAGTAAGCTTCGAGCTGCACAGGACATGCTCAACGATAGATGGAACGAGGTGCTCGACGCTGAACAGAAACATGGCTATAACGGCCAAACCAAAGGCTATCCCAAGCATAAACTGCTGCCTGAATTCAACGACGAGGCCGCTGCGCCCGTCCTGCCAAAGAATAACACCGCCGACAAGCCGGATCGACCACCTCGCGGACGGGACAGAGTTGCTAGCAATGGCGTACCCAAGCCCGCACCACTACCCTGTAAAGGTAAGGAGGGTGCGGCTCAAGTACGAAAACACGATCTGCATGAGGACCTGGACAAACAAGCAAGCAAGACCAGGTCTATCTACGGACCTAGGGACCAGGCTCCCGCACGGGACAGCGGCTATCAAGCCAATCGCGCCGGTGACATACCAGTTCGGGGTCAATACTGAACATCACAACCATCGGACATACGCCACGATATAGCAAAATACAGAGGAGCTCCACACCCTTTGTGCTTCACCGATGAGGTACTGGATCATGATTTTCCAGAAGGGCTTAAATCCGTGAACATCAAAGCGTACAATGGAACGATGGATCATGCCGTCTAGATAGAAAGACTTTATTCTTCACATCCCCATGGCTCGAGGAGATGATCTCCATGCCATTAAATATTTACCCCTCAAGGTGAAAGGACCAGCTCGGCACTGGCTAAACAGCCTCCCAGAGAACTCCATTGGGAGTTGGGAAGAACTTGAGGATGATTTTCGGGCCAATTTTCAAGGGACTTATGTCCGACTCCGAGACACTGACGATCTAAGTCACATCATCCAACAACCCAGGGAGTCAGCTCGCAAGCTTTGGAATCGGTTTCTCACTAAGAAGAACCAAATCATCGACTGTTCTGACGCTGTAGCCTTAGCGGCATTCAAGCACAGTATCCAGGACGAATGGCTAGCCACACACCTTGGACAAGAAAAGCCGAGGACAATGGCAGCCCTAACTACACTCATGACTCGCTTTTGCACGGGTGAGGTTAGCTGGTTAGCTCGTAGCAGTACCAGTGACCCTGGAACATCTGAAGTCAGGGACGGCAATGGAAAGCCACGACGTAATGAAAAAACGTCGAAACAATTCTGAAAGCCCAGATGATACAGCAGTAAACGATGATTTAAGCGGCTCCAGACCTGGTCAATGGAAGAAGCCATTTAGAGGCAACAGAGATGGTCCATCCAGTCTAGACAAAATATTAGATTGGCCTTGCCAAATCCATGGTACCCTAGAGAAAACTGCCAACCACACCAACCGTAACTGGTGGGTCTTCAAGCAGGCTGGCAAGCTTAATGCCGAACATAAGGGGAAGGAGCCTCAGAGCGGAGACGAGGATGAGCCTAGCCAGCCGAATATACGGGGACAAAAGAAATTTCCACCGAAGGTCAAAACAGTGAACATGATATATGCCTCTCATATCCCAAAGAGGGAGCGCAAGCACGCACTCCGAGATGTCTACGCCGTTGAGCTTGTCGCCCCGAAATTCAACCCATCGTCGACCTGTCCGATCACTTTCGATAGCAGGGATCATCCGACTACTATTCGTCATAGGGGTTCGGCTGCCCTAGTGCACGACCCAATAATCGATGGATACTATCTAACCCGAGTCCTGATGGATGGAAGCAGTAGTCTCAATCTGATATATCAGGAAACTATCCGCAAGATGGGGATCGACCCATCAAGAATCAAGCCAAGCAGCACGACCTTTAAAGGAGTGATACCGGGCGTAGAAGCCCGCTGCACGGGCTCTATAACATTGGAAGTCGTAATCGGCTCTCCTGATAACTTTCGAAGCGAAGAGTTGTTCTTCGACATAGCTCCGTTCCGAAGTGGCTATCATGCACTACTCAGAAGAACGGCATTCGCCCGCTTTATGTTGTCCCGTATTATGCCTATTTAAAGCTTAAAATGCCCGGACCACGTGGTGTCATCACGGTCAATGGAAATATGGAGCGCTCCCTCCGTACGGCAGAGGACACTGCGGCCTTAGCAGCCAAAGTCCAAAATGGCCTATTCAAGCCAGTTAATTTACCAATAGTGGACATAACTAAATGTGTCTGGCATACGCCTCAGTGCGACAGCTCAGATGAACCTGAGCAGGATTGACAGCTACGCCCTCGTCGAGTGCCCCACAAGGTAATATCATATGTGCCTCGAGTACATAATTATGCCTTAGAAATTCCTTGGGCGACGACTGGGGGCACCTGCATATAGTCTATAGTTCGGTTGGACCCGATTCGGCTCTAAACTCATATTCTTTAGGTTCATTAAACAAATCAAACCTGTTATGGCCACACTGGATTTCTTTTTCTTTTGCAGGTTTTTTTATAGGCGGCCATCATACTCTCACCCCTTCAAGGACACATTACAGAGGAGGAAACAGTGCAGATGTGCAGCACGGACCCGCACTAAGGTTTCGTTTTAGATTAAGACCCTGGGTAAACCTTTTTTCTCTTTCTTGTTATATACGTTTCTCGCATGTAAAATGTCCAAAAAGTTTTTCGGCATTGTCTCTAAGTTTGTGGCTCGCCGTACCATAAAGGGATATTAATAGAGCAGCTTGATTCACATTACGTTCAGAGTTTTATTCACTCATCATAAATGTTCTCTTCTCACATCAGATTGCCATATGTGCCTTGTCAATAAGGGTCTAAATACTAGGGGCTGTATTTAGCCCGGTATATGTTAAAAAGACCGAACACCTATAGGGAGTGTTCGGCATCCTGGATGTTTGCCTTATATGCATCAGTTCTGAATCACGTCTTGGGTCAGTAGTTGGGTTGCCCGGCTCCTGTGCTTACCCCTATGTTCCCGATTGTTCAGCTAGGGTGTAAAGGGAGAACTAATGCGATTGTACTTCTGGTTCGTCCGGTCAAGTACCTCAGTAGAGAAAGCCGAAAACTGACCGTCATGATAGGCGAGAACTTGGTCTGCAATCCGGTGACTTAGTTTTATACTATGATCGATAGAGATCTACCCCGTGATATCCGAAGGGTTGGTTTTTTGCCTAGCCAGGTGCAATTAGCTGCCTTAAGTAAAGGAATATCATATCTGCACCAAGGGCTAGTACCTAGCCCCACATGTCAAGCTCCTACGACTAAGTGAAAGCAATAATGCCGCATAGTCTGATTGCCTGGTTCGCTCTGCATACACATCCTACACGGACCAAGACGTTGGATAAAGAGTGTATATGCATATGACTGAACAACGCAGTACTATGTACATAGTGGCTGAAGCCGACAACTGGAAACTTTCAGATTTAAATAAACAGTTAAACAAGAGGTAGAAGACGCTGATATCATACATAGCGCAAAAGTTATATACATCAGATTCATAAGCATAGTCTTTACATCCGGGTACAATCACTCGAAGACAACATCTTTCGAAAACTTGCCTTCTATAAGGCGAGCGCCATCGATGACGTCCTTGAAGTACTTCTCTGGCTTGCGGTGCTCCTTGCCTGTGGGCGGGCCAGCAGTGGCTATATGACTTGCGTTCATCTTCGCCGAGTGCACTTTGACATGAGCGAAGGCCATCCGAGCACCTTCTATGTACGCCGAACGCGTCAATGCCTCGACGATCCGCTTCACCAATCTGAAGTAGCTACATGGGATTGGCTCAGCGGGCCATAGCCGGACTATTAAATCCTTCATGGCTGAGCCCGCCATGTTATGCAGCTCGACCAGCTGCTTCATCTGGTCGCTGACGGGACCCAGATGTTTTGGCTCATATAACTGCGACCAAAACAACTTCTCTGTGTTGTTCCCCTCCAAGACTCGGAAGTACAGGGCGACGTCAACACTACTCCTCGAAAGATCAGCAAACATGCCTGGAGAACTCCATAACCGTGTCAGCCCAATGTACTTATGCCCTCGGAAGATGCTCTGTAAGAGAAATGACTTACCAGATGCTATCTGCCATGCCTGCTCGATTTCCTGACGGGCACTGCATGACTCGCTTCGCGTATCCTGGGCAGTATTCACTGCCGCAGATAGCTCAGTCGCTTGTTCCGAAGTCTTCTTCTCCAATGCCTCATATTTAAGGATGGCATCTTTGAGCTCGACCTCGACTTCGGACAACCGAGCCCGGTGCTTCTCGCACTCAGCCTTTTCGGCCTCTGAATCGGCAGCCGCTTTGTCAGCGGCAACCTTGGTTGCCTCGGCCTCCTTCTTGGCCTTGGCAACCTCGCCCTTGAGGGCCTCGAGCTCAGCGGCGCCAACTATGTAATACACAATATCACATCAGAGTTTATAAACATACTCAATTAATTAAGTCTTATCGACATCCTAAAATCCACATACCTTGCGTCACATCCAAACGCTGATTGACGCGGTCGAGGTCCGCGTTGGCCAACACGAGCTTCGACTTTAGTTCAGCAACCTCTGCGTCTCGCGCAGTTGCCGTAACTAGTGAAGCATGCACAACAGTTTAGCTCTGTAAGTATGCTATACTATGGATACTTTGTCCGATTCTTTTCAGAATCACACAAAGCATCAAGGTCTACTGGTTATGCATGTGCATTAAACATAAATAAAGTTGTATAAAAACGTTACATTGCTTAGCTCGAAGCTTTTAACAGGTTGTTGAAGGCTTCATTCAGCCCGCCCTTGACGTACTGGATCTTCTTCATCACCGCACCCATCACAGTGCGGTGTTCTTCAATGACGGGAACACTTTGCAGTGCTCCCTCCATGGAGTCTGGCGCTTTCGAATTAACTCCGGGCACTGCTGTATACTCCTCCGCTTGAGGAGTCGGGTCTTCGGACCCCAAAGCCGCACTTCTTCGGTCTCCACGAGGACGGTCTCTCCGCGGTTAGTGGCCGCCGAGGTATTATCCCTGGCCGCCTTGTCGTCTGCCCTGCCCTCGTCTCCTAGGGCGGAGGATATCCACTTGGATGACACTTCGGTGTCACCGCCAATCACGGGCGGTGAAGCCCTGGCTGGCGGGTCACTCGCCTTCTCTCCAGGCGCTAGAGAGTTCCCCTCCGATAAGGAGGCATCGGGGTGTCCTCCGGGTGGGCTGTAGGTCAGCAGTAGAAAAAAGCTAAGTAAAGCATCAAAAATACTAAACGAACAAAGGTGCAGCAGTCAATCCGGACAAACATACTATTCGGGCAGGGGTTTCACCCTGGGCTTCACCACGAAGTAATGTTCGGACGAATCCGAACTAGCTCTGAGGTTCAGTTTCCTCCGGGGCGCGGCCATGCCCGTGTTAGCAACGACCCCCCTCTTCTTCCCCCTGCCTTGCGCAGGGGGCTCTTCTTCTTCTTCTTCCTCCTCATCATCTTCCTCCACATCATCGGAGGAGAGGATGTTGATTTCCTCGGACTTCCTATCCGTAGGACGGGGGCTATCTCCGGCCCCCTTGCCCTTCGTCTTCTTGGGCTTCTTGGTCGGCGCCTTGTACGATACCGGGACCAGCATCGCCGTCAGTAGAGGCAATGCTGGGTCTTCGGGCAGAGTCGCCGGACTCTTAATCCGGATCGCCGTCTTTGTCCAGCCCTGTATATCACGCAAAAACTCCAATTCATGTTATCATTAAATAAGGGAATAAATATATGTTCGGCAAATTTTTCTATTACCTCTGGGGCGGAGAGGGCGGTGCTAAAACCCGCGTCTTCAGTTTCCGCCGGCCACTCCTTCTGGCTCTTGAAGAGATGCTTCCAGACCTCCTTGTGCGTAAAGCCGAAGAGATGCTTCAGTGGCTTGTCTCCTGCCGGATCGAACTCCCATAGGGAGGGGTCTCGGCTTTGGCAAGGGAGAACAAGCCGGGTCAGGATCTCCTAGACCACGGAGGAGAGTAGGTGCCCCTTGGAGATCATGCCGGACACATGGCTCATAAAGGTCGTCACTTCAGTTGTAGACCCCCAGTCTAGACCCTTTTTGGTCCAAGAGGTCAACCTCTCTGGGGGTATGGGTCTGAAAGCAGGCTCCGCCGCCCATTTGGCGTCACGGGGTTCGGTGATGTAGAACCACTCCTACTGTCAGACCTTATTCGTCTCCATGAATGAACCCTTGGGCCAAGTTGCATTCGGGAGCTTGCTAATCCTAGCGCCCCCACACTCTGCGTGCTGTCCGTCCACCACCTTCTTCTTCATGTTGAAGGTTTTGATCCATAGGCCGAAGTGTGAAGGGATGCGGAGGAAAGCTTCCCACACCACTATAAAAGTGGATATGTGAAGGATTGATTTTGGGGCTAGATCATGGAAATCTAGCCCGTAGAAGAACAAAAGACCCCGAACAAAGGGGTGGAGTGGAAACCCTAGCCCCCTAAAAAAATGGGAAGTGAACACTACCCTCTCACCCTCCTCAAGGACGGGAATCACCTAACCCTTGGCAGGGACTCAGTGCGCGATAGTGGCGGCCTCCACGGCCTTTTCTTAAACCGTGGAAGCTTCCCGCTTGCACCTGGCACCGGATCCGGCAATTGCTGGGAAGGGGAGTAGTGGCTGAGGAACGAGGAGCGGTGGGCGCAGGAGATGAGAATATGGGGGAAAGGGACATTGGAGATCTCGAGCTTGAGGAAGGCGTGGGGCTGATGAAAGGGATAGATATCCTTTTATAACGCTGTGCATATAGAGCATCCCCCCACTTTAGCCATAAACCTCGCCGGTTCCCAAAGCGGTCGTGCGTAATGCGCGGCGTGGGTGCTCACGTCATATTGATAAGGATCCCACTAAAAGCGGGCACGATCTTTATTCTGATGGGACATGTCAATGAGGATTTACCTCGAAATGCAAAACCACGGCCAAATAAAATGGTTCAATATGTTAGTGGGTTGGACGCGACGCTTCACCCAAAAGTTTTTAGTAAAGACACACTATTCATTTTCTTTTTAAAGCCTTGCCTTCGAGGCTAAGGGTTGTACTAACCTTGCAGAGCCGAACACAATACACTATTTGCAAAAGATATAATCGGAAGAAGGAACCCGCCTTGCAACGCTGAAGACAATATGGAAGCCGAACTCATCATCATTGAAGTCAGGTTTAGGGGCTACTGAGGGATTCCTGGATAGAGGGGGTCCTAGGGAGGCCATATACCTCTTGGTGGGCCGGTCTGGTGGGCCATGAAGATCATAGTCGAAGATCATTTCTCGTATCTGAATAGTACTCCTATATTCGTGTAAAGGTAGGTTTTAGGTTCGGGTGTAATGTTTCATTCCTCTGCAAGATGGTATGTACAAACCCTATGCCCCTCCGGTGTGTATATAAACCGGAGTGTTTAGTCTGTATAGGCTTACGGAGAATCTCAAATCCTCATAGGCTAGACTTTTGGGTTTAGCCAATTCGATCTCGAGGTAGATCAATTATTGTATTCATATTCATTCATATCAATATAGAAGGAAGTAGGGTATTACCTCGATCGAGAGGGCCTGAACCTGGGTAAACATCGTGTCCCCTACCTCCTGTTACCATCGATCCTTAGACACATAGTTCGGGACCCCCTACCCGAGATCCACCGGTTTTGACACCGACAGTAAGGGCCGAGGTGGTGAAGTAAATCACCCCGGAAAACTCCTTTGGAACAAAGGAAAGCCCGCCAGAGGTCGTGAAAAAGGAGCCTGTGATGATGAGAGTGATGGAGTGGATGAAGAGGAAACCATTGAGCAAGAGTTTCAGAATGCCACTGACAGCCTGTGAATTGATGGAGGTTCATCTCTGCACGCCTCTCACCGTCAACTCAAGCGGTGGGCGCGGGAAGTCAATGCCGTGGAGCCAGCACCAGAGGCCCGGAAGCCGCTCAAATGGTCTCGTACGCCCATCATCTTTAACAAGGAGGATCATCCTAGCCGTACCACTGTGGTAGGATGCCTTCCATTGTTGGTCTCTCCAACAATCCGCAACCTCAAGGTCACAAACATGTTGGTGGATGGCGGGGCCAGGTTGAATCTCATTTGCCCAGCAGTTATCAGCAAGCTTTAGATAGCAGAGGAAGAGCTAGAGGTTACCGACATGTTTCAAGGAGTTAATCCCGACAGGAATCATCATAAGGGAAAGATCACGTTGCTGGTAATGTTTGGGGGAGAATTGAACTATCGGACTGAGAGGATTCTGTTTTATGTGGTTGATCTCCCGTTGTCATACAATGGGATTCTTGGACGCCCGGCCCTGGCTAAATCCATGACAACATCCCACTATGCCTACCACACCTAGAAGATGCCTGGGCCACTTGAGTTATCACCATCCCACCAGATGAGAAGGACACGATCATTTGTGTGGACAAGATGTACCAGGACGCAGTCACGGCAGAGGCAGCGGCAGTGGTAGGAGCAGTTCCCGCAAAGGAAAGTAAAGGAAGGAAGAGGGATTGTAGGACCTCCGACAAAGAGTCCGGAAAGCGTGCCCCCACGGAGTGCACGACACCCATCGACGACATGCCGGAGTGTTCCAAGAGAAAGAGATCCAGGGTCGCTGCACCCAAGGTGAAGAAGGTCTCGGCAGGGCTGGCTGGCGTTGATGGTACTCTCACTATCAGCGCCACCCTCGATGACAAATAGGAAAGCGCGCTCATTGCCTTCCTGCAGGCGAATATCAATTTGTTTTCCTAGCAACCATCTGATATCCCTGGTGTACCGAGGGAGGTAATCGAGCACCACCTTGCTGTCTGCCCACATGCCTGACCTGTCAAATAGAAATTCCGAATGCAGGCCTTGAAGAGGCAGCCGTTCATTGCATAAGAGACAATAAACTCCTCTGACCAAACCAGGTGCCTCAAGTTTGGTTAGAGGAGTGTTGCGTCCTAGCAGTTGGATTTGCCAACCTCGTTTGATGCAACACTCCTCTGACCAAACTTGAGGCACCTGGTTTGGTCAAAGGAGTTTCTTGATCTCCTCTGCAATGAACTGCTGCCTCTCCAAGGCCTGCTTTCGGACTTTCTGCTTTATAGATCGGGCATGTGGTCAAACAGCAAGGTGGTGCTCGATTACCTCCCTAGGAACACCAGGGATATTAGATGGTTGCCAAGCAAACGCATAAATATTCGCCCGCGGGAAGGCAACGAGCGCGCTTTCCTATTTGTCATCGAGGGTGGCGCTGATAGTGAAAGTACCATTAATGCTATCCAGCCCTGCCAGGTCCTTCTTCACCTGGGGTGTAGCGACCCAGGATCTCTTGTTGTTGGAACACTACATCACGCCGTCAATGGGTGTCGTGCACTTGGTGGGGGCACGCTTCCCGAACTATTGGTCGGAGGTCCTACAATCCCTCTTCTTTCCTTTACCTTCCTTGGCGGGAACTGTTGCTGCCGCTGCCGCTGCCTCTATCGCGATCGCATCCCGGTACATCTTGTACACACAAATGAGTGTGTTCTTCTCATCTGATGGGATGGTTATAACTCCCAGTGGCCCAGGCATCTTCAAGGTGTAGTAGGCATAGTGGGATGCTGCCATGAATTTAGCCAGTGTCGGGCATCCAAGAATCCCATTGTACGGTAGGGGGAGATCAACCACATCAAACAAAATCCTCTCAGTCCGGTAGTTCAATTCTCCACCAAATGTTACCAGCAACATGACCATTCCCTTAGGATGACTCCTGCTGTGATTAACTCCTTGAAACGTGCCGGTAACCTCTAGCTCTTCCTCTGCTATCTGAAGCTTACTAATAATGGTTGGGGAAATCAGATTCAACCGGACCCCGCTGTCCACCAACATCTTTGTGACCTTGAGGTTACGAATTTTTGGGGAGACCAACAACGGCAAGCATCGTACGGCACTGGTACGGCTAGGATGATCCTCCTCATCAAAGATGATGGGCGTACAGGGCCATTTGAGAAGCTTTTGGGCCTCTGGCGCTAGCTCCACGGTATTGACTTATCGCGCCCACCGCTTGAGTTGACGGTGAGAGGCGTGCAGAGATGCACCTCCATCAATGCATAGGGCGTCAGTGGCCTTCCGAAACTATTGGTCAATGGTTTCCTCTTCATCCCCTCCATCACTCTCATCATCATAGGCTCCCTTTTCTAGACCTCTGGCGGGCTTTCCTTGGTTCCAAAGGAATTTGCCAGGGCGATTTACTTCACCACCTCAGCCCTTATCGCCTGCAACATTCTGACCCTTTTCCTTATGACGCTTCTCATACTTTGCTCTCTATCTCTTGACGAGTTGCTCAACCTGATGACACTGTTGAAGGTTGTGGCCCTTTGTTCAATGAATCTTGCAATGCGGCCCATCACCTTTCCCAGCTTTTCGGCAGCAGCGGCTTCCCGGCAGTCAGTGCACACGACAGCTTCCTGGCCGAGGGCCTCAGCTTTGGCCTTATTGCTGGTACTAGGTGTACTCAATCCTTCGACAGTAATCACTGCCTTATCACTCTACTTCTTGATCTTCTTCTGACTAGTTGACTCTTCATCATCCTCTGAATCAACACTGATGCAATCTTCCTCTCTGGGCAACTTCCTCCCTCCTCCATCCGAGCATACTTATCCACCAGTGTGTAGAACACCTTCACAGTCTTGGGCAACCGCACGTTCATCTTAGAACGAATCCCGTAGTTGCGCATATTGGACTGGAAGGCGGCTATTATGGCTGTCGAATGGATATTTGGGATATTTCAATGAACTTTGCTGAATCTTTGTAAATACTTACAGAGGGTTTCTCCTTCCTTCTATTGGAGAAGCTGCAAGTCGCTGGGCCTGCCGGGTTTTGGTTGCCACCCGTGAAGGCGCCAATGAATTCATGGCACATATGTGCCCATGATAAGATGGAGTCCTCCAGCAGGGGCATCAGCCAAGACCTCACATTGGACTCGAAGGCTAAAGGAAAGTAGTTGGCGAACACCTTCTCATCTCTTCCCTCGGCTGCCTGAACAGCGATGGTGTAGATGCTCAGGAACTCTATCGGGTTCAGCCTCCCATCGTACTTCTCAGGTATCTCTGGCTTGTACGTGCAAACGGACAGGCAATGGCCTTGCCGCAACTCACGAGTAAAGGCAGGGCAGCCAACCTCGAATGGTAGGCACCCGCCAATACCGAGCACGGGCTCGTCGACGTCGGGGCCGTCGCACCCGTTGGTCCAGCGGAGGTTGTCGCGGCGTTGGTCAATAAAGATGCGCACGTCTCCTCCTCGCCTATCCTTCGGGGATCGTCGTTGGCTTGGACGCGCTCGAGGGTCAGAAGAGGCCATCGAGACGTCATCGGGGGTCTTGATTCTGTCGTGCTCGCGTTGGCTTCCATCGCGGGGATTGCACCGTGGGAACGGCTCCCTCTATGCGGTCAGTAGCACGACCACTGATGTCGCTTGGGGAGGCCGCGGTGGGCTAACTCACCGTGAGCCCCCAGCTTCGGCAAAACAGAGTAGACTTTGGATGGTGGCACGCCATTCCTCCATCTACTCGGCCGCTAGCGGAAATTGTCGGTGTTCTGGAAATTAGGGTACCCAGACTTGCCTGCATGCGGCCCATGACAAAGCTCTTTCAAGCCTGGTATGACCCATCTTCAGCAATGACACTCAAGACCCTCGTGAGGGACCAAGCCTCACGGGGCGAACGACACCAAGACCTCCGGAAGGGTAGCCTCGGTTGGCTAGCTCCCAAGGAGCGGATAACTCTATGAAACCCCCACCTCGCAAGGTTTGCATGATGCAAGCCATGAAGACCAAGGCCAAGAGGGCGCGAGCGGGCGCAGTAAAGCGGTTTCCTCTTTGTTGCTAAAGAAACGGGCTCAGACGCAGAATCCCGAGGAATCTGCCAAAGGTTTCCATTCCAGTGCAACAAGACCAAGACCGCCAGGATGGCAGGATGGAGGTCATCACTGAGCCCACCATGGCGTCGGGATCAGAGGCTTTGCAGGCGAAGACC
This sequence comes from Secale cereale, assembly GCA_902687465.1. Lineage (NCBI taxonomy): Eukaryota > Viridiplantae > Streptophyta > Magnoliopsida > Poales > Poaceae > Secale > Secale cereale. The sequence continues at coordinate 384,942,313 of LR738711.1, forward strand.
ACCTTTAGTCAGGATAAGATGTACTAGTTGTCCCCTTCAAAACTGGTCGTTATGAGATCCCTTCCCGCCAAACATTTCGGGGAAGAGGACCAAGGCCACTGTATAAGTAGGATAGCCACCACCCAACAAGGAGACGGATCATGGAGGCCCTCTCTTCCACCACCTAGCAAGAACACCTCACATCCAGAGGTTGTTCACTCATTGTACTAGTTCATCCATAGCCCATCTCGAGGCTAGTCCACCATACTACGGGAGTAGGGCCTCCCATCGCTAGGTGGCCTGAACCAGGATAAACTGCCTGGTGTCTATTTTACATTCCAGTTCATTGTGCTAGTTGGTGAGACGGTGAGTAGATAGATTGGCGAGGTTGAGATCTTCGCACGCACCCGAGAGTTCGAACCTAGTAGGGTTTTGCAAAGCCATGGATCTGACATTTGGCGAGCCAGTTAGGAGAGGACGAAGCTCCTCTTCGTCCGTTTGATCCATCGTCGTTTCACCGCCCAATGGTTGACGCCCGCCGCGTCCGAGCCGAGCGCTGGGCCGGTGTCGCCGCTCGCGTGGCACAGAAGGCACCCCCCGGCGACGGCATCCCCCATCGCTCTCCATCACCGGCGTCAAACGCTGCCATCGGCCCTGCTGCCCTCGAGCAGCAGGATTAATCGTTCCTGCTCTCTGCGCGGCGCGACAGTCGCACTGCAACCCCATCACTGACTCCGGTGGCTGCTTCATCCTCCCTTGTCCGTCGCAGCCTTGCGAGCTCGTAGGCCGCTCTGCTCATGGCGTGTGAGCTCCAGCGCTACCGCCCGGCCAACGACCTCTATGAAGAATGGCTGGACCGCATCGCTGAGCTCATCAGCGCCGCTGGAGAAGCGCCAGCATCATGCCGTTCGCTGCCTCTTCCACTACCTCAGGCAGGCGACGAGGCCCGTGGCGCACCCCCTCCACCGCTCCGAAGAGACGTCTTCCCCGAGCCAAGGTGCAAGGCCCCCCAGCGTTACTAGACATGCATGGTGGCCGCGCGAGATGAAGAAAGCTGGCAAGTGGTGAAGCGGCCGCAAGGTGAGGCACGCGTGCTTCATGCTCCGCCTCCTCAGGGTCACGCGCCTCCCCACGCGGTGGCACACGAACACCCATACCAGTCTCCACCTCAGCAGCAAGCACCAGTCAGCAAAGCGGGCTGCAGGACGTTCACCTCGGAGCTCCGTCGTGTCGTCTGGCCCGGCAAGTTCAAGCCAGATCTACCCCCGCATTACAATGGAACACCTAACCCAGCAGAGTTCCTGTAGCTCTACGAGCTGAGCATCGAAGTGGCCAATGGTGACGAGAAGTTCATGGCCAACTGGTTTCCCAGGGCTCTCAAAGATGGCGCTCGTTCGTGGCTCTTGAACCTCCCGAAAGAATCGATCTCCTCCTGGGGTGAGCTACGCGAACGCTTCGTTTCCAACTTCGAAGGGACCCATGACCATGCCCTGGCGGTAGGTGACCTGCGGTGCATCAAGCAGCAGCCTAGAGAGACCATGCGCAAGTACATGTAGCGTTTCACCAACGTCCGCATCAAGATTCCCAAGATATCTGATGAAGCCATCATCTCAGCGTTCACTGATGGTATCCAAGACGTCAGGATGAAGGAGGAACTCGCCATTTAGGAGGAACTGTGCTGGCTCTGGAGATGTTCAACCTCGTGATCAAGTGCGCAAAGGTAGAACAGGGTCGCCTCACGCTCGTCCAGCTTCCTGAGGCTGACCCAGAAGACAAGAAGGCCAAGACCAAGGAGGCCAAGCGCAAAGGACCGGCAGTATTCGCGGCTGAGCCAGAGATGAAAACCGGGTGCGATTACCCTGATTCTTCTAAGGGAAGCCTCCTGTTCTGTGCCTTCCACAACGTGCACCGCCACAACACCAATGACTACCAGGAACTCAGGGCCATCCGTGACGGATGCTTCGGACGCCGCCCCGAGCGCGGCGAATGAGGGTACGGTCGCGGAGGTGGTCATGGAGGAGGATGTTGGGAGAACCAAGACTCTCGCCAATGTTGGCGTGAGCGGCCTCGCGAGGATCACTGGCAAGGCTAGCCTCGTGAGGGACCATGGAGGTACCAGCCTCGCAAGGATCATTGGAGGGACCAGCAACATGAAGATCGCCCCTGGGACAATGCAACCCTTCCTCCGCTGCCACCATCGCTGAGAAGGAATGATGACCACCATCAAGATGAAGGGGCTGGGGGTTTTCAGGAGACGCGCGCAGTGGCGTGCATCCTGGGAGGCGCTCAGGCCCCTGCATCTCATCGCGTCTTCAATTAGTTTCCCTGATAAGTGAATGCAGTCCTCCCCAAGCTCGAGATAACGGCACCTCTAAGATGGTCCAAGTGCGCCATCACCTTCAACTCCACTAACCATCTCAACTGCGCGGTCGCGGCCGGTGCCCTCCCTCTGCTCTGCACACCTACCATCAGCAACGTGCTCTTCACCAAGACCCTCTTCAACGTACTCTCCATCAAGACCTTCGACATGCTTCAGGTGCCGTACGACTAGCTCCAACCCACCAGGCCTTTCTCCGGAGTGACCGACGGCTCAACAACACCGATAGGACAGATTCGCCTCCCTGTCACCTTTGGCGACCGCAAGAACTACTGCACGGAGCTCATCGACTTCAACGTCGCCCACATCCGGCTCTCATACAATGCCATCCTTAGCTACCCAGCTTTAGCCAAGTTCATGGTGGTGACCCATCACGGCTACAACGTCATCAAGATGCCGAGAAGCGGTGGTGTCATCCTCGTTACCTGAGATAAGAAATATGCGGTGTGTGCTCTCGAGCGCGCCTACCAAGCTGCGGCAGTGGAGAACCCCTACACCGAGGGCTTTGCCTACCCTCCTGAAGTCGTCCCAAAGAAGAAGAAGCAGCTACTTGCCCTACAGCCTCATGAGGAAGTCGCACCCGACGGCCGCGCCTCAGGATCCACTCCCGTGAGCGGGGTGCCTTCCTCCCTCGCATAGGAAGGCGCGCCCAGCGCCCCTTTCCGGATTGGCTCGGGGGCTCTCCTCTGGAAGACCCCAGACCTGGCCAACGCCACGAGGGAGGCGCTCGAGCACCATCTAGAGGCGTGCTTCAGCGCATGTTTCCCTGAGGAGGGCACGAGGCGCGAAGCGCCAAGTGCTCGAGAATTCATCGACCAGATCATCGAAGACTTGCAGGTACCAAGAGAAATGTGAGGCGAACATCGCCTCACACCACCAAGTGCATCTGCCGTCTGAGGCTCGGCCGGTAGGCTATGTGTGTGCTTCAACATAACAGGACTCAACGGAGCTCTACGTCTCAGGTGGGCCGGTGCAAGGGCTCTCCCCACAGTTATGTTCGCATGCCCTTCGACTTGCCGAACCAAGCTGCCTTGCACCAGCACCAGATGCGGGGTGTCCTGGTGGCTCACGAGGCCAGGCATCAGCAGATCTTGGCGGAAGGGGCACTGGTCCTTCGCGAGCTCCCGGAACCCCAGGAGCCTCGCGAGGTCCTGGAGCCAAGCGACTCATGAGGAGAAACATCTGTAGCGAGCCTCTTGAGCTACACCAACACTTCTCCAACAATTGTGCCAGGTGACATTTCCCGTTTTGTTCACATGGGGGCGCCCCTCGTGCTGCATCATCCCCAGACGTGTCGGTCAGTCCCTACGGCATGTATCGCTTAGACATTTATCAGAACTTGCCTTACAGTAGCTTGAATTATCTCGTGATTACCTCATCTGCCCCGGCACCCCTCGCGGCTCCCGCTTGCTGCTGACATGCCACTGCTCGTTCCATAAGACCGTTGGCACGGTGCCTGTGCTCGGGTCCGTCCGTGCAGCACCGAAAAATCTGAGAGACTAAGCTCTGGCTCGTGACCAGCATCGCGCACGTCACCTCACCAGGTCCGCAGTGTCTTCACGTTCCTACGGAAAGACCAGCGACAGCAGGGCAAGCGGCGCCGCATGCTATGACTTCTATTCTAGATTGATTTACAGGACTATAGGGCCGAACTAGGAGTGTCCCCGTATGCCACTCCCCCCGATGCAACAAGCTTGCATGCTAAAGGGGGGGCACCTGAGCATCGCGTCTCAGGAGCTCCTACTGGCTCTCGAGCACTCACCCCTGGCCTTGACCACAGCATCGCGACCTGGCATACCAGCGGCGGCTGAGCTTCGCTCGATGGCCGGGACCCAAGGGTGTAGAGCACCCATGTGAGCCAAAGGGGGAGAGACTTGCATGGGCCTTGCTTGGGAACGCACTAGCAAGGTCGCGGACAACCTCCACCATGAGGATCCATTGCAAGATAAGTCACCTAGCACATTATCTAAGATTTCACAGCCGGACGCCTCTCTCTTTTCCTCTCACGGCCCTGCTTGGGCAACATCATCTTCCTCTTTTTTCGGCCTATAGGGAGCCGCTTGTGCGCTAAAGGGGACCTCTCGAGCACTGCGCCTCAGGGGCTCTTACCGGACCTCGGGCCGCTCACGTCCTGGCCTTGACCACGGCATCACAACCTCCCATACCAGCGATGGCTGAAGCCTGCCTGGTGACTGGGTCCTGTAAGCATAGAGCATCAAGCTACCTCGAGAACGAAAAAGGGGGCAATGCCCAAGCGGAATACATGATCACAACATTAAACAAAGGGGTGAATACATGAAAGCCAAAATATTTTGAATCTTACACACCCCCATGAGGCTTGACACAATTCCTCGCAGGGGACAAAAGAGGGAACCTAATGAGAGCTCGACCAGAGACTTCGCCGGCAACGCCGTGCAGATGCTCGCGCCCCACTATGGCCTCGGCGAGAGCTTGGGGGCTCGTATCTAAGGTCATCGCTGGTCTCAGGATCATCGCTAGGCTCAGGCAATTCACTGCTGGAGGAAGAGCCACTGACAAGGCCAAGGGAAAGTTCAGTTCCCGCAGACGTGTCACGCGGGCCGCTCCTCCCAGGGCAGCACTCCACGCATTGGTTGTCTTCACCGAAGATCTTGAAGAAGAGCGTGGAGGCTCTATCGAACTCGAAGTGGATGACGGAGGCTCCTTCAGGGCGGCACGCACGGGAAATTTCACCCCATCATTGAGTCATGAAGACACCGGCTGGGGGGACAACCTCGACCTCCGCCTCGGCCCAGCGTGCTGCAACCAATGCTCACCAGGACCGCTCATCGGCATCCACTCCGCGAAGAACCTCGGGAGCCTGATCCAAGAAGGCGGTGGCATCTCCGTCCAACCATTAACTCCCGGGAGGTGCCCTTAGCATGGGCACTATCGTGGACCAGCCGCCCAGCCACGGTTGGTCCTCTGCGGTCGCCTCCAAGAAGAAGGCAGGTGCCGCCTTCTAGCCCTTGGCCTTGCACATACAAGGGGGTAGGGAAGCCTGGCGGCGGCCGTTCCTGCCAAGGCTGCGTCACTTCAAACCTTTCGGCGGCATCCATGGAGTGAACATGCCTCTTCTTCGGTGGAATTGGCCTAGGCCACTCCGCAGGGGCTTTGCCTTTCTCCGCAGCGGAGAACCTCCGAATCAGAGCCATGGACACAGTGTGAAGGAGGAGAAACAAGGAAGAAGAAAGCGGCGAGGAGATGGACATGAGCGGAGGGGGTCCTGCCCCTCCTCATTTATAGGAAGGGGAAGGCAAACCATCAGCCCCAACGACCATAGGTAATGATCACCGTCTTCAGCATGCAGCAGGCTCCTGTCAAGTCCAACGGTTGCCGAGGTAGCATGGCGAAGGGGAGACGCCCACGTAAAATCTAGGCGCCACGCGTCGACCAGGCCCATAGGTGATTGGGGCCAGCGATGGTTCTCCTCGAAGCCAAGTCCGAGTGAGCCTTGGTCCCGTGGGCTACTGTCGACATTCTGGGAACCAGGGTACCCAGACTTGCCTGCCTGCGGCCATGACGGGGCTCCTTCAGGCCTGGTATAGCCCACCTCCAGCAATGACACTCAAGACCCACGCGAGTGACCAAGCCTCGCGGGGGGACGACACCAAGACCTCCGGAAGGGCAGCCTCGGCTGGCTGGCTCCCGAAGAGCGGATAACTCTATGCAAACCCCTACCTCGCGAGGTTTGCATGACGCAAGCCATGATGACCAAGGCCAAGCGGGCGCTAGCGGGCGCAGTACATTGGTTTCCTCTTTGGTGCGAAGGAAACGGGCTCAAACGCTGAGTCCCGAGGAATCTGCCATACGTTTCCATTCTAGTGCAACAAGACCAAGACCACCAGGACGGCAGGACAAAGGTCATCACCGAGCCCACCATGGTGTCAGGATCAGGGGCTTTGCAGGCGAAGACCACCTTTAGTCAGGATAAGATGTACTAGTTGTCCCCCTTCAAAATGGGCCATTATGGGATCCCTTCCCACCAAACATTTTGGGGAAGAGGACCAAGGCCACTATATAAGTAGGATAGCCAGCACCCAACAAGGAGACGGGTCATGGATACCATCTCTTCCACCACCTCACAAGAATACCTCCCCTCCGGAGATTGTTCGCTCATTGCACTAGTTCATCCACAACCCATCTCGAGGCTAATCCACCATACTGCTGGAGTAGGGCCACTCACCGCTCGGTGGACTAAACCAGGATAAACTGACTCATGTCTCTTTTACATTCTAGTTCATCGTGCTAGTTGGTTAGACGACGAGTAGATTGATAGGCGAGGTTCAGATCTTCGCACGCACCCCAGAGTTCGAACCTAGTAGGGTTTTGTGGAGCCCTGAATCCGACAAAAACCTCAGTAGCAGCTGAGCTCGCGCCATGGGCTCCGAGGCTGTACTTGGCATGGGTGATGATGAAGTCATCGCACCGTCGCTCGGCTCCTGATGGTGCTAGTGTCGGCAACACTTCGCCCCCGCTGCTGGGGGAGACCACCTAGATGGCAGGGTCATGCGGAAAAGACGCACGAGGGCCAGCAGCTTCGTCGAGCGCAGCGGCTTGGTTGACCCGTCCCGGGGGAGGCGCACGCGCTATGGCCGCACATGTGGTGGGAACGGTCAGAGGGCGGTGATTCGCCCTGAACTGAGCGCCTTTGCTCCGGCTATGCTCGTCGGCGGGAAAAAGTGGCGCAAATGGGGTAACCCCTTCGCCCGGGCCTTGGGGATCATGGCCGTCATTGTGTCGCTAATGCTGCTCTCCTCTGGTGTCTCCTGCTCCTGCGTCGGCCGCGAGGGAAGTGGTGACGGTGCTGCCTGCTCCAACCACATCCCCAGCAACATTTGCATGCTCATGTGCCTTAGCACCTCCCGCAGCATTAGAGACCGCGGGCGGCGAAGCCTTCGAGGTGGATGGATACGCCGAAGAAGCGGGTTTCTTCTTGGGCGCCATGGTCAATGGCGTCATCGAAGATGAGGATGGCGATGAAGATGACGCGTTGCACGCGCCTTCAGGTTCGCGCAAGCGATCCCCCTACCTGGCGCGCCAAAAATGTCGTGGGAAACTACGACCACCTATGGGACCAGGAGACCCCTTGTCGGTTCGGCAGGGGGACGTCGCGTTGCACAAAGAGCAAACGAGCATGGGACAGCACGACAGAGATCACGTGGGAAGTTTTACCCAGGTTCGGGCCGCCGTGGTCGCGTAAGACCCTACTCCTGCTTTGGTGGATTGATGGTGGAAATGAGGTGGTGGAGCATAGTACACTTGCCTGGCAAGGGTTGCCTCAGGGCGGTAGCGACTACGCGCGTATGGGGGTGTGAGTTCTCCAATCTTCTAACCCTGTCTATGGTTGCCATGGGCCTCCTTTTATATATCAAGTGGTTACCACTTCGGCAAAGTAGTCATTATGCACTCATAAGATAGCAACAATGCTATCATACCTAACTCTGCGGGCTGACAGGGTGCATTAAATGCACCGATCAACGTCACATCACTGGTTGCATGGCAAGGCTTGTCGGGCTATCTTGCTAGTTCCGCGTCTTCTTGCTTTACGGGTGACATCTGTGGGTTTTTCTGGTAGGGAGAGGCTGCCATGTCGAGAATGGCTGCCACTTAGTCACTCTACGGTTTGACACCGCACTGATCGACGACGTGAGTCGTGGTGGAGTGGTTGGTGTGGTGGTTTAGCCCCCGCGAGTCCCGGCAGGCTCTGCCGGGACGACTTGGTTATCGTCTTTTGGGGGTGGCCTCGCCCCTTGCCGGCAAGGGAGGCCTTTGTCTTGGTGATATCGTGCTCCTCTGGCTTGGTCTTGGTCCCTCTGATCTGCTTGTTGGCCCCTTGGACCTCTTGGTTTCTTGTACTCTGACATGGGCTTATGCTTCAATCTTGCTCCCGTGCATGCGCACAGTCAGGGCAACAGACGCAGATTTAAGATTGAAAAAAGATAAGTGCTCTGTAAACTCCTCTCCATGTCCCTCTAATTCCAGGTAGCACGATGGGAAGAGAAGAGGATGGGTGACGTGCCAGCACAACGCCTCCCCAATCCCTGTCAGGAACTGACAAGCGCAGCCTGACGAGATCGGGAGTGGCGAGGCTGCGAAGGAGGAAGATGTGTGTAGCACCTTGACGGCCCCTAGCCACTGCAGGACTAGGCGGGGAAGTCCAGCAGGCACCGGCAGAGGAAGACACCGGGGCCCAGCCGGAAGACTCCCGAGGGAGGCGGAAGCACTAGGGGAAAGGCCCTTTCCCGACAGCCGGAAGAAACAGTGATGACGTTGCCAGGAAAAGGGTGTAAGAGCCAAGCAGACGGGCAGCAGGTCGCCAGTACGAGACGGACGTGTCGATGCAGTCGTGCTCCTACTGGATGGCGTGCCTCCCGTATTCTGCTTCCACCTTGGCTTCGTCCTTATATACACCGTTCTAGGGGAAGGCCGAGGATCCAGCCCAGCGCCTTCCCCGGGGACACAGCGAGCGGCCAAGATGACCAGGGGGTACGACGCGTAATGCTCCCCACGTCGGCGGGCAGGAAGACATGCCTCTCGTCAACATCAACCCTAAGGCTTCCGGGAGGGGCAATGCTGGGATTACCAATGATCTCCTGCCCCGCCTCCCTACCGAGCTTCGAAGGAACCAAGAGATTGGCAACAGCAAGGACCAGGTTCACTCCCGGAGCACTAGCACTGCGTGTGGCAACATTAGCCCCAACCAAGAGCCCGCAGGCTGGCCCCATGCTCTTCTCTTTGACATAACCAGCATAAGACAGAGGAAGAATGCGAGGATGGGTGAGTCCGTCCTCCACCACCCCTCCTTTTATAGGCATGCCAAGGAGGGGTGCCGCTGCCCCAACGGGCAACCGCCGTCCTCCTCCGTAAATTCAAGATGACCGGGCCCTCGCCTTAATGCTCTCACATGCCACGCACCTCCATTACCTACCCCACGTGATGCATGCAGCATATGTGGCTAAGGATAAGGGCGTGGTGGGAAGAGTGAATTGGTAGTTTCTACCCCATGCGTTAAAGTCATTCACGGACCATTGCTGGAGCAGCCCCACCACTATTGGCTTTACACAACACGCGGGGAAACTGGAAACTGGCCCAGAATCAAGACTAATGAAGCACCAAAGAAGACCTCAAGAGACCGGCCTTTTCAACAACCTCGCACGTGCACTTATTTGGCCCTACCCCGATGATGCTAGGAAGAGCGTTTGAGGCAGGCCTGGGGGCTTCTGTCAGTGCAACAAATCCTAGGTCTGTTGGCATGACTGTGCACAGGCACAGGAACAAGATTGAAGCACCATCCAAAGTCAGATGTACAAGAAACCAAGAGGTCCAAGGGACCAACAAGCAGATCAGAGGGACCAAGACCAAGCCAGAGAAGCAAGATATCGCCAAGAGAAAGGCCTCCCTCATCGAGCAGGTGAGCCAGCAAGGGGCGAGGCCACCCCCAGAAGAAGACAACCAAGGCATCCTGGCAGAGCCTACCAGGACTCGCGGAGGCTAAACCACCTCACCAACAACTCCACCATGACTCACGTCATCGATTAGTGTGGTGTCAATCAGCAGAGTGACTAAGTGGCAGCCATTCGCCACATGGTAGCCTCTCCCTACATGAAAAACCCATAGATGACACCCGTCCTGTGACGTGTCTGCAAGATAGCGCACGCCTTGCCGGGCATCCGATGATGTGACGTTGAGCGGTGCATTTAATGCGCCCATCAGCCTGCGGAGTTAGGTATGATTGTAATGCCCAGGATGGGACTATACCTCCTACGTGTCGAGGCACGACTTAAAGGTATAAGCCCATCCTAGAATGATCTCAAGTTTGGTATCTTTGCACGACTCATGTAAAAGAGGGATTAAATTGCAAAAGGAGATAGTTGGCTTACACTCGCCACTTCACACAATACATTACATAAACAATCATCATTCAAAACATCACAACCCGGCTACGGGCGAAGATCCAAAAGAAAGATACCAAAACAACATAAAGCCACAGGTCAGGATCGAATCCTAGTAGAAACCACTACTGAACATCGAAACGTCACAAGCAAACGGTCAAACTCTTCATCGAGCTCCTGGTGAAGTACTGAACCAGCTCCTGCATCGAGCTCGGCTGAACCTGCATCTGGTGTGGTGAAGTAACTGTGAGCCACAGAGGACTCAGCAATCCCGTTCCCGGGTAACAAGACTATTTAAGCCTTGGGTGAGGACAAGGCTGAAGAAAGAACGAGAGGTGAAGGAACAAACAAGAGTCTGCAGCAGCAACTAGCACTAACTTACGTAATAGAGAGCGAGAAGAGAAGTGCCTCGGTCGAGAGATGATCACGAAGTGATCCTAACTAAAGCTGGTCAAACATAACCCCATCGTGTTCAACTCCCGAATCCCTATTCGGAAATTGACAGTCACGGTACACACGCGGGTAGTGTATTGAAACATTGTGTCAAGTTATCTACAACCGGATATTAACAAGCTCCCATCTGCCACATAACCGCGGGCACGGCTTTCGAAAGTTCAAAACCCTGCAGGGGTGTTCCGACTGGTCCCATCACAAGCCCACGATCCGCGGAGTCGCAACTCCATAGGTGGGAAGACCCTAGTATTCTCGGAATCCCGTGCTCAAGTTAAACCGAACTAAGGTAAGGCTAATCCAGCAAATCCTCCCGGCGTGTCTACACCCTGATAGTAGCCGCGTGTATCTAAGTCTCAGGACACGACCGGATGGGCGATTCTACGGGTGGATACCAGATACCTCGGGTTGCCCCAAGGCGGCCCCACAGAACCCCCGTTTGGTTCCAACACCATCAGCGCTGGCCCCCCCTGCTATGTAGAATTAAGAACCCGAGGGTGCGACCCCCTATGCAATTTAATTATTTAATTAAGTTGTTATGATGAGGCAAATAGTACCAAAAGTTGGGACTTGCTGGAAAAGACTTAGCACTTAGCGGTTTATCAAGGGGGTCCCATACACCCCAACCGTGTTAGGAACGCATAATCAAGGAACATAACACCGGTTTATACGGTTCCTAACGGCATGAGTGGAACAAATCACCAAGCAAAAGGCTTAGCCTTCCACCCTGCCAGTATATAGATGATTTCATTTTAAGCATTTATATAGTGTGATATAACCCAACCAAACTTCAACATGAAGCAAGCATCTTCGATCTTCACCTGCAACTAGCAATGCTATAAGAGGGGCTGAGCGAAGCGTACTTAGCCAAGCAACGGTTTGCGTAGGTAGGGTGGTTAAATGATAAGCAAGGTAAAGAACATGATCTCGATAAAAACGAGATGATGGTTTGGAGAGAGCAACATCAGAAAGCCTCCGGAATGAAAGAATAGCATATAGATCCAAGAAAGAAAAGAATGGAGAAGAAAATGACAACTTCTCCCACCAAATTGAATTTGAAAGAGCATCCTTACGAAGAAGGGTTGAACAGAGTTGTTGGAAAATCAACAACGAGAAGAATAAGCTCATGTGGGCTTATGGAAAACATCTCAAAATTATGAGGTGACAACCAGCCACTGACGGAAACATTTGATTGGATTGAGATCAACAAGGAGACGATAAACTTATTTCATCGGAATGATAAATGAAGAACTTGGATCATTTATAAGCACCATAATTAGCAACAATTCTCAAAGAAAGCTTTAGGTGAAATAAACCCCAAGATGACTCCAACGAATAAATTGAAGGGTTGAAAAGATCTCCTGAACAAGGAAAAATGATGGTTTTAAATATCTCATTCTCGATAACTCGTGAATCATGAAACATGAAGGATTTGTCAAGAATGACATAACACCATCTGAAAAGATAAGGTAGAAAGAATTGCAATTGGAATGCATGATGAAGAATGAATGAGCTCCAACAAGAATCTTGATGAAGACTTCGAGGATGAATTAAATGATGATGAACCACCATGAAAACTCCGGTAACAAAAGCATTAGAAGTGAAAGATGAAAAGAATAGAATTCAAGGCCTGCGATGAATTAAATGAAGCTTGAAATGATATAATTGAAATCACTTGGAACTCCGGAAAACAAGATGAACAGCTTGGAACCGAGAATAAGATAAGATGAACAAGCTCCAGACAAAAGAATTAACACACCTGGAAGGAATAAGAATAAGAATTATGTTATGCATCTCCTTCACCAATTTAAATTGATGACAACCAAAGGATTTGGCATACTACTTATTCTCGTTGGAAAGAATTAAAGAGAGATCTAGCACAAGCTTGGGTAAATCTTCAACGAACCACCGGTAGGATTGTGAAAGAACAAATGAATTAAAACGATAACAACGGAAGGGTAAACTTGAAAGAACCACCGTAAGAATATGGAGACGAACGAAGAGACATCAATGAAGTATATTTGGAGGACGAAGTTGAAGACTGAGAACGAAGAAATATTCTGAAATGATGGCCTTCGGAGGAACACAAAGAAAAGAATTCATGAAAAGTGTTGGATGGGTAAGAAAAGAATTCCTCACAAACGGAACAATAATGAGGATGGCATGAAGCTAGAACCACAAAACTTCAAGAAGACGGGCCAAGATTTAAGAGAAACACTTGTCTAGTCTTCAAATGTTAAGAATGAAAACGAGAAATGCCATGAAGAATTGTGAAGAATTAAAAAGGTTGAACCAATGATGAAAAGAATTTGAAAGCGATCTTGGAGAAGGCATGTGACTGATGGAAATCATTCTTACGTCACACTAAGAAAAGAATTTGAGTATAACTCCGGAAAATAGAAGAGTCAGGTAAGATCCTGGGAAAAGAGCTGTGGGTTAGGGCCCACTCAAAAGAAATCACCGTTGAAAAGATTGCTTAAGAGATATTGCACTTGTTGAATTAAATGGCTTGAATAAGAAGACAATCCTCAAAATAATTTGAACGGATTAAGAATGGAATTATGAATCTTCAGCACTCCGGATATGAATAACAAGAGGAGAATGATTAATTGGTGCACCGGAATAAGAAAGCATTGTGAAAAGAGGAAAAGGATAAGATCAACAAGGAAAACTTGAATTACATCCACCGGCAGAATTAGAGAACAAAAGAATGATGAACTTGAAGCTCTTGAGCATCTTCACGATAATTCACCGGATAAGAACATTGTAGGAAAAGAATGAAGAAATATCGCATGAATAAAATGGATACTTCATCTAAGAATTTCTGGCTCCAAGAAAAAAGGGTGGGAGGGTGGGGAAAACAAGGACAACTTGGGATGAACAAAAAGGACACCGGTTGAAAAGAATTAACATGACAATCTTGATGATCAAGAAGAAATAGCACTCCCATAGAAATATGGGAACACCGATTAAGAAAGGTATGGAATCAACATTTGACATCGAAGCAACTCGAATACCAGAATCAAAGCAAGAACAAAGGGTAGATATGCAGCAGCCTAATCTTCACAATATCATCCGAACAGAGAATTGAATGAATGAATTCCGCAGGTATATCAACTTGACGAGAAGCCACTTGGAGAACAAAAAATAAATAAAAGCAACAAGGATCAGATAGAACAAATACAAGATAGAAGCTTCGTTCGACATCTTCGTGCTGAAAGCTCATGGAACGTGTTACAAAAGGGTTTTGCAATCCCCGGATCAGCATAGCCAAGGACCCTTTAAGATGCAACTCCCGATCAGAACAAGTCCATAAAACCACTTCACTCAATGTAGAACCCCGAACTTCATATCGTGCATCCGTTGGAAGAATGCCTAGAACTACTAGATGAACCCACCTATAGATTTCCGAAAGTTTCCAGTTATGCAATCAGGTGTTGGGGATACACGGGAAGCACCGCGCAATCAACTCTAAACCTACATCCAGGTGTATCCATCCTTCAACACATAACCAGTCTTTCTCGGAAACTGTGTACCTCGGACCTTCGAAAAGCATCCACTATAACAAGCTATGGCAATACTCTCGAACTACCTCCCCAGTACTGGGTGATGTCGGGGTTATCTTGCCACTGGCCGTATAGGAGAGATTTTCGATGTCGGCCGTCTTAAGTATTTAGTACTGCCGCGATATGCTTGTGACAACAATACCCCGAAGCTCAACTCCTCGGTAACAGGAGGCATCGAGAACAATATCCTTGTCACAAGAACATCCAAACAATCCCAGAATACTCGCGGGATCCTAAAAAAAATTTGGTGCAATTTTTGAAAATAGAAGAGACAAGAGTTGTCGTCAGGAGTCCTCACCAGAGAGAAAGGGGATGAGAAGCAAAGAAATCCTACTCTCCGATATAATATAGGACTCAAAAAGTTTTCAGTGTGTGTCTAGACTCAACCGTCAACGATTCGATCAATCAGTGGGGGCTTCTAGGTCGGAGAAGGCTCTGAATACCAACTTGTAATGCCCAGGATGGGACTATACCTCCTACGTGTCGAGGCACGACTTAAAGGTATAAGCCCATCCTAGAATGATCTCAAGTTTGGTATCTTTGCACGACTCATGTAAAAGAGGGATTAAATTGCAAAAGGAGATAGTTGGCTTACACTCGCCACTTCACACAATACATTACATAAACAATCATCATTCAAAACATCACAACCCGACTACGGGCGAAGATCCAAAAGAAAGATACCAAAACAACATAAAGCCACAGGTCAGGATCGAATCCTAGTAGAAACCACTACTGAACATCGAAACGTCACAAGCAAACGGTCAAACTCTTCATCGAGCTCCTGGTGAAGTACTGAACCAGCTCCTGCATCGAGCTCGGCTGAACCTGCATCTGGTGTGGTGAAGTAACTGTGAGCCACAGAGGACTCAGCAATCCCGTTCCCGGGTAACAAGACTATTTAAGCCTTGGGTGAGGACAAGGCTGAAGAAAGAACGAGAGGTGAAGGAACAAACAAGAGTCTGCAGCAGCAACTAGCACTAACTTACGTAATAGAGAGCGAGAAGAGAAGTGCCTCGGTCGAGAGATGATCACGAAGTGATCCTAACTAAAGCCGGTCAAACATAACCCCACCGTGTTCAACTCCCGAATCCCTATTCGGAAATTGACAGTCACGGTACACACGCGGGTAGTGTATTGAAACATTGTGTCAAGTTATCTACAACCGGATATTAACAAGCTCCCATCTGCCACATAACCGCGGGCACGGCTTTCGAAAGTTCAAAACCCTGCAGGGGTGTTCCAACTTGGCCCATCACAAGCCCACGATCCGCGGAGTCGCAACTCCATAGGTGGGAAGACCCGAGTATTCTCGGAATCCCGTGCTCAAGTTAAACCGAACTAAGGTAAGGCTAATCCAGCAAATCCTCCCGGCGTGTCGACACCCTGATAGTAGCCGCGCGTATCTAAGTCTCAGGACACGACCGGATGGGCGATTCTACGGGTGGATACCAGATACCTCGGGTTGCCCCAAGGCGGCCCCGCAGAACCCCCGTTTGGGACCAACACCATCAGCGCTGGCCCCCCCTGCTATGTAGAATTAAGAACCCGAGGGTGTGACCCCCTATGCAATTTAATTATTTAATTAAGTTGTTATGATGAGGCAAATAGTACCAAAAGTTGGGACTTGCTGGAAAAGACTTAGCACTTAGCGGTTTATCAAGGGGGTCCCATACACCCCAACCGTGTTAGGAACGCATAATCAAGGAACATAACACCGGTTTATACGGTTCCTAACGGCATGAGTGGAACAAATCACCAAGCAAAAGGCTTAGCCTTCCACCCTGCCAGTATATAGATGATTTCATTTTAAGCATTTATATAGTGTGATATAACCCAACCAAACTTCAACATGAAGCAAGCATCTTCGATCTTCACCTGCAACTAGCAATGCTATAAGAGGGGCTGAGCGAAGCGTACTTAGCCAAGCAACGGTTTGCGTAGGTAGGGTGGTTAAACATGGCAATTGGTTACAAGTAGGAGGCTGACAAGAAAGACATGGGCATCGAGGCAAAACTATAGATCGAGACTACTAGCAATAGGCAAAGATAGTAATGGTATCCGGGTTCGATCATCTTGCCTGGGATTCCACAAGGGCGAAGAACGGGTCCATGAAGAAGACGGAGCAACACAGTCGAGAGAAACCTCACAACTCCGGAACGAACTCGAAGCTAACAAGAGAATCAACCGGAAAGAAGAAACAACACGGTAAACACGCAAGCATAAACATGGCATACGATGCACAAACAAGTATGATGCATGTCCAGTTTAAATATGCGTGGCATGGCAAAATGCACAAACAAAATCTACAAGTTAAGTGGAGATCAATATGCAACGAGTTGCATATTGAGGAAACACCACATTTAATTATTTAATTGACTCTTGTTATTTACAAGACAAGGTTAAATGTTTTTAACATGGCAAGAGGTGAAGCATAATAAAACTATACTAACTAGGCATTTTAAATGAGGCCGGAAATAACAACAACAAGTCCGGAAAATCCCCATGAGCATGTTTAATAATTATAAAGCAACAACAATTAAACATTTTAGTGTTGTTAACATGATGCGGATGACATGATCAAGTTAATGCAATTTTATTAAAAGGTTTACTTAAAAGAGACATGAAGCATTTGTCACCGTGGTGGAAGAAAAGGGTGCCATGGCAACGATCCGAAAATGATGCAACGGCATCATATCGGTGCCGGTAACTCGTTGAGAGACCGGTGCAAAAGATGACGAAGCGAGTGAAACAAGACGAAAGAGGTGGGGTGATCCCGTTACCGGGTTCCCACGAGTCGGTGACGAGGCAACCGAGGAACATGACAAAAGGGACGAAACGGACACGGTGCACAAGGGGAACATTTCTTACAACACAAGCAAGCATTCCACGAGTCACGTCTCGGGGTTATACCTTCAAAACAATTGTTTCGGGACGGTTCGAGTCGTAGAGGAAGGAGTCGTTCACGTGTAGGGGAAGTAGTCGTTCACGTTTCCGAAGAGGAAGTAGTCGTTCCGGTGTCGAGCTCGTAGATGTACTAGCGGTCTCGGCGACGGTAGTGGTACACGGCGACGGTAGTCGTTCACGGAGCTCGTAGCCGTAGATGTTCTGGTCGGTGTCGTGGTACTTGGACGTATCGGAGAGAAACTTGAGCCGTAGTGGTACATGTCGTCGAGGTACTTGCCGTAGAGGTACACGGGGCGACGGTAGACGTTCGGGCGACGGTAGTCGTTCGGGCGACGGTAGACGTTCGGGCCGTAGACGTACTCGGTCGTCGTGGTACACGTTTGTAGATGTTCATCCGTCATGTCGTGTAGGTGTTCCCGTTCGTAGAGGTACATGCCATCGGAGGGGTACTCGTTTCCGTAGATGTACACATATCCGTAGATGTTCAAGTCGTCGGTCTTTGGCGTGTAGGCGTACACGTTCTCTGTCAAGGTCAACACAAGCCACACAAAATAAAACAAAACTACAGCAAAACGGGACAGCGGCGAGGCCAAGGCAGCAGCAAAACAACAGAGCTCGGCTCCAGGCGCCGGGAACAGAGGAAGGACGCAGACGGAGGGAGGCCACGGCGTGCTGGCTCGGGCCAGACGAAGAAGAGGCCGAGGCAGGGGCTCCACTGGACGGAGGCGGAGAGGTGCAGATGGGTCGGAGCCAGGAGCTCGGGTGACCGCTCGCGCGACGGGAGGACGAGGGGCCTCCATGGCGCTGGAGACGGAGGGAGCAGCTCCGGCCGCGGCCTGGGGCGGCGCACTGCTCGGCTCGGGGCGCCGGGCTTCGGCGACGCAGGGAGGAACGGGAGGACCGGAGGGCTCCATGACGGCGGGGAGTCAAGGCGCTCGGGGCCAGGGGGCCGGGGCCGCTGCGCCTGCGGGCTCGGCCGGCTCGGCAGGGAACGGAGGGATCGCTCGGGCTTCGACGGGGAGAGCGAGGCCTTGGCGACGGGGTGCTGCGGGAGATCGGGGCGACGCAGACCAGATCGAGGGAGGAGGCGCGAGGCTGCGGGATCGAGAGGAAGTGAGCGGGGTCGGGCGACGAGAGAGGGGCTCGGGCAGAGGCGAGCGAGAGGGACGAGGGAAAACGGGATCGGGGGCGAGGGGAGCGGGGCCTGTCGGTCGAGAGAGAGAGGGGAGATCGATGCGGCGACAGAGGGAGATGGAGAGGAGCGATCGTGGCTCCGCTAGGGTTTCGGTGCGGGAGGAGTTGGGCCAGGGTGGCCAGGATGGGCCGGCTGGGCTGGTGAGAGGCCTGAGAAGCTGGTTAATGCCTGAGGAGGCCTGGGCCAAGAAGGGAGGAAGGAGATGGGCCTGAGGGATGCAGAGGCCTGGCTGCTCCCTTCTGTTAAAAAAACTGCTGCTGTTTTCTAAAAAAAAAACAACAAGAAGGAAAGATAGAAGGTGCTAGAAATAGAGTTAGAGCAAGGGTAAAAATTACCTGGACTCACAAAAATGTCAGGAATTAAATAAAAATAGAAGGAGGGTTTTTGAGGATCCTCGAAACAACGAAAAAGAATTATAGGCAAGGTCTAGAAGTAGAAACTCGAAGTGAAAAGACATGGGGAAAATTATGCAAGTGTGTTATGGTGATTCCGAAGCAATGGAATAATTAATAAATATAGCTCCCTAAATATTGAGAGACTTTTATATGTTATAAAGAGAAGTCATTCTTCCCTCGATTTAAATGGACCGGAGGCCCACACGAATTATTTGGTTGCAAAAATTAATGAGATGATGGCATGATGACATGATGCAATGCAAAAATAAAAACACAAGCACAAAAGAAACACACGGGCAACCCGGAACATCTGGAATCTTCTGGAATCTTCTGGGACGTCGGTCTCGGGCGTCACAACTCTCCCACACTAACAGAGGATCTCGACCCGAGATCCTAGAGATATCACCGGGTAAAAACGGAAGAGGAAGAGGTAAAACAAAGTTGCTTCTTTGACAGACGAGTGAAACCAAGGAACCTTGAGAGGTTAAACAAGTTGAAAGAAAGAAAGCAACGGAGATGAACGAAGTTAAGTGCACTCCGTTAGAAAAGAGTAACTAGGAGCATTATGAGAACCTTGAAGGTTGAAAGACATTAAATAAGAGCTCACGGACCAAAAGAATATGAAACTGCAAGGGTATAGCCAAGGAATAAGAACGACAGAATTTGGACATCACTCCGTCTGAAAATGGAAGGAATTAAACATGAACTTGAGAAGATGGATGATAGTTGATGAAAACAACAACACATTGCCTCCGAAACAATTAAAAGAATGTCACAAGGTTAAGAAGGATTCAGACAGCACTCCGGTAAAAAAGATAGGCAAAACTAGATAAGATGATGGAACTAGAATGAAGAATACAACACTTCGGTTAAATGATAAGCAAGGGAAAGAACATGATCTCGATAAAAACGAGATGATGGTTTGGAGAGAGCAACGTCAGAAAGCCTCCGGAATGAAAGAATAGCATATAGATCCAAGAAAGAAAAGAATGGAGATGAAAATGACAACTTCTCCCACCAAATTGAATTTGAAAGAGCATCCTTACGAAGAAGGGTTGAACGGAGTTGTTGGAAAATCAACAACGAGAAGAATAAGCTCATGTGGGCTTATGGAAAACATCTCAAAATTATGAGGTGACAACCAGCCACTGACGGAAACATTTGATTGGATTGAGATCAACAAGGAGACGATAAACTTATTTCATCGGAATGATAAATGAAGAACTTGGATCATTTATAAGCACCATAATTAGCAACAATTCTCAAAGAAAGCTTTAGGTGAAATAAACCCCAAGATGACTCCAACGAATAAATTGAAGGGTTGAAAAGATCTCCTGAACAAGGAAAAATGATGGTTTTAAATATCTCATTCTCGATAACTCGTGAATCATGAAACATGAAGGATTTGTCAAGAATGACATAACACCATCTGAAAAGATAAGGTAGAAAGAATTGCAATTGGAATGCATGATGAAGAATGAATGAGCTCCAACAAGAATCTTGATGAAGACTTCGAGGATGAATTAAATGATGATGAACCACCATGAAAACTCCGGTAACAAAAGCATTAGAAGTGAAAGATGAAAAGAATAGAATTCAAGGCCTGCGATGAATTAAATGAAGCTTGAAATGATATAATTGAAATCACTTGGAACTCCGGAAAACAAGATGAACAGCTTGGAACCGAGAATAAGATAAGATGAACAAGCTCCAGACAAAAGAATTAACACACCTGGAAGGAATAAGAATAAGAATTATGTTATGCATCTCCTTCACCAATTTAAATTGATGACAACCAAAGGATTTGGCATACTACTTATTCTCGTTGGAAAGAATTAAAGAGAGATCTAGCACAAGCTTGGGTAAATCTTCAACGAACCACCGGTAGGATTGTGAAAGAACAAATGAATTAAAACGATAACAACGGAAGGGTAAACTTGAAAGAACCACCGTAAGAATATGGAGACGAACGAAGAGACATCAATGAAGAATATTTGGAGGACGAAGTTGAAAACTGAGAACGAAGAAATATTCTGAAATGATGGCCTTCGGAGGAACACAAAGAAAAGAATTCATGAAAAGTGTCGGATGGGTAAGAAAAGAATTCCTCACAAACGGAACAATAATGAGGATGGCATGAAGCTAGAACCACAAAACTTCAAGAAGACGGGCCAAGATTTAAGAGAAACACTTGTCTAGTCTTCAAATGTTGAGAATGAAAACGAGAAATGCCATGAAGAATTGTTGAGCACTCCGGAATGAAGAATTAAAAAGGTTGAACCAATGATGAAAAGAATTTGAAAGCGATCTTGGAGAAGGCATGTGACTGATGGAAATCATTCTTACGTTACACCAAGAAAAGAATTTGAGTATAACTCCGGAAAATAGAAGAGTCAGGTAAGATCCTGGGAAAAGAGCTGTGGGTTAGGGCCCACTCAAAAGAAATCACCGTTGAAAAGATTGCTTAAAAGATATTGCACTGGTTGAATTAAATGGCTTGAATAAGAAGACAATCCTCAAAATAATTTGAACGGATTAAGAATGGAATTATGAATCTTCAGCACTCCGGATATGAATAACAAGAGGAGAATGATTAATTGGTGCACCGGAATAAGAAAGCATTGTGAAAAGAGGAAAAGGATAAGATCAACAAGGAAAACTTGAATTACATCCACCGGCAGAATTAGAGAACAAAAGAATGATGAACTTGAAGCTCTTGAGCATCTTCACGATAATTCACCGGATAAGAACATTGAAGGAAAAGAATGAAGAAATATCGCATGAATAAAATGGATACTTCATCTAAGAATTTCTGGCTCCAAGAAAAAAAGGGTGGGAGGGTGGGGAAAACAAGGACAACTTGGGATGAACAAAAAGGACACCGGTTGAAAAGAATTAACATGACAATCTTGATGATCAAGAAGAAATAGCACTCCCATAGAAATATGAGAACACCGATTAAGAAAGGTATGGAATCAACATTTGACATCGAAGCAACTCGAATACCAGAATCAAAACAAGAACAAAGGGTAGATATGCAGCAGCCTAATCTTCACAATATCATCCGAACAGAGAATTGAATGAATGAATTCCGCAGGTATATCAACTTGACGAGAAGCCACTTGGAGAACAAAAAATAAATAAAAGCAACAAGGATCAGATAGAACAAATACAAGATAGAAGCTTCGTTCGACATCTTCGTGCTGAAAGCTCATGGAACGTGTTACAAAAGGGTTTTGCAATCCCCGGATCAGCATAGCCAAGGACCCTTTAAGATGCAACTCCCGATCAGAACAAGTCCATAAAACCACTTCACTCAATGTAGAACCCCGAACTTCATATCGTGCATCCGTTGGAAGAATGCCTAGAACTACTAGATGAACCCACCTATAGATTTCCGAAAGTTTCCAGTTATGCAATCAGGTGTTGGGGATACACGGGAAGCACCGCGCAATCAACTCTAAACCTACATCCAGGTGTATCCATCCTTCAACACATAACCAGTCTTTCTCGGAAACTGTGTACCTCGGACCTTCGAAAAGGATCCACTATAACAAGCTATGGCAATACTCTCGAACTACCTCCCCAGTACTGGGTGATGTCGGGGTTATCTTGCCACTGGCCGTATAGGAGAGATTTTCGATGTCGGCCGTCTTAAGTATTTAGTACTGCCGCGATATGCTTGTGACAACAATACCCCGAAGCTCAACTCCTCGGTAACAGGAGGCATCGAGAACAATATCCTTGTCACAAGAACATCGAAACAATCCCAGAATACTCGCGGGATCCTAAAAAAAATTTGGTGCAATTTTTGAAAATAGAAGAGACAAGAGTAGTCGTCAGGAGTCCTCACCAGAGAGAAAGGGGATGAGAAGCAAAGAAATCCTACTCTCCGATATAATATAGGACTCAAAAAGTTTTCAGTGTGTGTCTAGACTCAACCGTCAACGATTCGATCAATCAGTGGGGGCTTCTAGGTCGGAGAAGGCTCTGAATACCAACTTGTAATGCCCAGGATGGGACTATACCTCCTACGTGTCGAGGCACGACTTAAAGGTATAAGCCCATCCTAGAATGATCTCAAGTTTGGTATCTTTGCACGACTCATGTAAAAGAGGGATTAAATTGCAAAAGGAGATAGTTGGCTTACACTCGCCACTTCACACAATACATTACATAAACAATCATCATTCAAAACATCACAACCCGACTACGGGCGAAGATCCAAAAGAAAGATACCAAAACAACATAAAGCCACAGGTCAGGATCGAATCCTAGTAGAAACCACTACTGAACATCGAAACGTCACAAGCAAACGGTCAAACTCTTCATCGAGCTCCTGGTGAAGTACTGAACCAGCTCCTGCATCGAGCTCGGCTGAACCTGCATCTGGTGTGGTGAAGTAACTGTGAGCCACAGAGGACTCAGCAATCCCGTTCCCGGGTAACAAGACTATTTAAACCTTGGGTGAGGACAAGGCTGAAGAAAGAACGAGAGGTGAAGGAACAAACAAGAGTCTGCAGCAGCAACTAGCACTAACTTACGTAATAGAGAGCGAGAAGAGAAGTGCCTCGGTCGAGAGATGATCACGAAGTGATCCTAACTAAAGCCGGTCAAACATAACCCCACCGTGTTCAACTCCCGAATCCCTATTCGGAAATTGACAGTCACGGTACACACGCGGGTAGTGTACTGAAACATTGTGTCAAGTTATCTACAACCGGATATTAACAAGCTCCCATCTGCCACATAACCGCGGGCACGGCTTTCGAAAGTTCGAAACCCTGCAGGGGTGTTCCAACTTGGCCCATCACAAGCCCACGATCCGCGGAGTCGCAACTCCATAGGTGGGAAGACCCGAGTATTCTCGGAATCCCGTGCTCAAGTTAAACCGAACTAAGGTAAGGCTAATCCAGCAAATCCTCCCGGCGTGTCGACACCCTGATAGTAGCCGCGCGTATCTAAGTCTCAGGACACGACCGGATGGGCGATTCTACGGGTGGATACCAGATACCTCGGGTTGCCCCAAGGCGGCCCCGCAGAACCCCCGTTTGGGACCAACACCATCAGCGCTGGCCCCCCCTGCTATGTAGAATTAAGAACCCGAGGGTGCGACCCCCTATGCAATTTAATTATTTAATTAAGTTGTTATGATGAGGCAAATAGTACCAAAAGTTGGGACTTGCTGGAAAAGACTTAGCACTTAGCGGTTTATCAAGGGGGTCCCATACACCCCAACCGTGTTAAGAACGCATAATCAAGGAACATAACACCAGTTTATACGGTTCCTAACGGCATGAGTGGAACAAATCACCAAGCAAAAGGCTTAGCCTTCCACCCTGCCAGTATATAGATGATTTCATTTTAAGCATTTATATAGTGTGATATAACCCAACCAAACTTCAACATGAAGCAAGCATCTTCGATCTTCACCTGCAACTAGCAATGCTATAAGAGGGGCTGAGCGAAGCGTACTTAGCCAAGCAACGGTTTGCGTAGGTAGGGTGGTTAAACATGGCAATTGGTTACAAGTAGGAGGCTGACAAGAAAGACATGGGCATCGAGGCAAAACTATAGATCGAGACTACTAGCAATAGGCAAAGATAGTAATGGTATCCGGGTTCGATCATCTTACCTGGGATTCCACAAGGGTGAAGAACGGGTCCACGAAGAAGACGGAGCAACACAGTCGAGAGAAACCTCACAACTCCGGAACGAACCCGAAGCTAACAAGAGAAGCAACCGGAAAGAAGAAACAACACGGTAAACACGCAAGCATAAACATGGCATACGATGCACAAACAAGTATGATGCATGTCCAGTTTAAATATGCGTGGCATGGCAAAATGCACAAACAAAATCTACAAGTTAAGTGGAGATCAATATGCAACGAGTTGCATATTGACGAAACACCACATTTAATTATTTAATTGACTCTTGTTATTTACAAGACAAGGTTAAATGTTTTTAACATGGCAAGAGGTGAAGCATAATAAAACTATACTAACTAGGCATTTTAAATGAGGCCGGAAATAACAACAACAAGTCCGGAAAATCCCCATGAGCATGTTTAATAATTATAAAGCAACAACAATTAAACATTTTAGTGTTGTTAACATGATGCGGATGACATGATCAAGTTAATGCAATTTTATTAAAAGGTTGACTTAAAAGAGACATGAAGCATTTGTCACCGTGGTGGAAGAAAAGGGTGCCACGGCAACGATCCGAAAATTATGCAACGGCATCATATCGGTCCCGGTAACTCGTTGAGAGACCGGTGCAAAAGATGACGAAGCGACTGAAACAAGATGAAAGAGGTGGGGTGATCCCGTTACCGGGTTCCCACGAGTCGGTGACGAGGCAACCGAGGAACATGACAAAAGGGACGAAACGGACACGGTGCACAAGGGGAACATTTCATACAACACAAGCAAGCATTCCACGAGTCACGTCTCGGGGTTATACCTTCGAAACAATTGTTTCGGGACGGTTTGAGTCGTAGAGGAAGGAGTCGTTCACGTGTAGGGGAAGTAGTCGTTCACGTTTCCGAAGAGGAAGTAGTCGTTCCGGCGTCGAGCTCGTAGATGTACTAGCGGTCTCGGCGACGGTAGTGGTACACGGCGACGGTAGTCGTTCATGGAGCTCGTAGCCGTAGATGTTCGGGTCGGTGTCGTGGTACTTGGACGTATCGGAGAGAAACTTGAGCCGTAGTGGTACATGTCGTCGAGGTACTTGCCGTAGAGGTACACGGGGCGACGGTAGACGTTCGGGCGACGGTAGTCGTTTGGGCGACGGTAGACGTTCGGGCCGTAGACGTACTCGGTCGTCGTGGTACACGTTTGTAGATGTTCATCCGTCATGTCGTGTAGGTGTTCCCGCTCGTAGAGGTACATGCCATCGGAGGGGTACTCGTTTCCGTAGATGTACACATATCCGTAGATGTTCAAGTCGTCGGTCTTTGGCGTGTAGGCGTACACGTTCTCTGTCAAGGTCAACACAAGCCACACAAAACAAAACAAAACTACAGCAAAACGGGACAGCGGCGAGGCCAAGGCAGCAGCAAAACAACAGAGCTCGGCTCCAGGCGCTGGGAACAGAGGAAGGACGCAGACGGAGGGAGGCCACGGCGTGCTGGCTCGGGCCAGACGAAGAAGAGGCCGAGGCAGGGGCTCCACTGGACGGAGGCGGAGAGGTGCAGATGGGTCGGAGCCAGGAGCTCGGGTGACCGCTCGCGCGACGGGAGGATTAGGGGCCTCCATGGCGCTGGAGACGGAGGGAGCAGCTCCGGCCGCGGCCTGGGGCGGCGCACTGCTCGGCTCGGGGCGCCGGGCTTCGGTGACGCAGGGAGGAACGGGAGGACCGGAGGGCTCCATGACGGCGGGGAGTCAAGGCGCTCGGGGCCAGGGGGCCGGGGCCGCTGCGCCTGCGGGCTCGGCCGGCTCGGCAGGGAACGGAGGGAGCGCTCGGGCTTCGACGGGGAGAGCGAGGCCTTGGCGACGGGGTGCTGCGGGAGATCGGGGCGACGCAGACCAGATCGAGGGAGGAGGCGCGAGGCTGCGGGATCGAGAGGAAGTGAACGGGGTCAGGCGACGAGAGAGGGGCTCGGGCAGAGGCGAGCGAGAGGGACGAGGGAAAACGAGATCGGGGGCGAGGGGAGCGGGGCCTGTCGGTCGAGAGAGAGAGGGGAGATCGATGCGGCGACAGAGGGAGATGGAGAGGAGCGATCGTGGCTCCGCTAGGGTTTCGGTGCGGGAGGAGTTGGGCCAGGGTGGCCAGGATGGGCCGGCTGGGCTGGTGAGAGGCATGAGAAGCTGGTTAATGCCTGAGGAGGCCTGGGCCAAGAAGGGAGGAAGGAGATGGGCCTGAGGGATGCAGAGGCCTGGCTGCTCCCTTCTGTTAAAAAAAACTGCTGCTGTTTTCTAAAAAAAACAACAACAAGAAGGAAAGATAGAAGGTGCTAGAAATAGAGTTAGAGCAAGGGTAAAAATTCCCTGGACTCACAAAAATGTCAGGAATTAAATAAAAATAGAAGGAGGGTTTTTGAGGATCCTCGAAA
Source organism: Secale cereale (assembly GCA_902687465.1). Lineage (NCBI taxonomy): Eukaryota > Viridiplantae > Streptophyta > Magnoliopsida > Poales > Poaceae > Secale > Secale cereale. Next base: position 384,969,154 of record LR738711.1, read on the forward strand.
CAACGGAAAAGAATTATAGGCAAGGTCTAGAAGTAGAAACTCAAAGTGAAAAGACATGGGGAAAATTATGCAAGTGTGTTATGGTGATTCCGAAGCAATGGAATAATTAATAAATATAGCTCCCTAAATATTGAGAGACTTTTATATGTTATAAAGAGAAGTCATTCTTCCCTCGATTTAAATGGACCGGAGGCCCACACGAATTATTTGGTTGCAAAAATTAATGAGATGATGGCATGATGACATGATGCAATGCAAAAATAAAAACACAAGCACAAAAGAAACACACGGGCAACCCGGAACATCTGGAATCTTCTGGAATCTTCTGGGACGTCGGTCTCGGGCGTCACAATGATAGCATTGTTGCTATCTTATCAATGCATAATTACTAATTTGCCATTGTGGTAACTCCTTGATCTATAAGAGGAGGCCCATGGCAACCGTAGACAGCGTTAGAAGATTGGATAACTCACACCCCCATACGCGCGTAGTCTCTACCGCCCTGAGGCAACCCTTGTCGGGTAAGAATCAGGGAGGTGAGAGGCGATTTCTGCCGAGGTGAAACTGTGTTTTGGCACCCACCGTCTATGAATCCAGGGAGGTGAGAGGCGGAGGAGGTTATGTCACGTTTGAGTGAAATTACAAGCCTACCCATATGGAAACTGAAGTCAAGCAGATAGGCTTTGCGTGTCGGGGATAGGCACTAATTTCCATCTCGCAGATTTTAGTTTTAGGTGGTTACTGCGATTTTCCCCATTTCATTCAAACTTTTGCAAAAAATAGTGCACATTTACCATGCCAACTCACTTCAAATCCATTTTCTTTCTTTTTTGGGAAGGATCCAGGTTGTATACGAATATAAATCTATAAACATCATTTTTTATATATACTTTCAAAATCACAACTAATAATTCTGCTCCTTTACATATTAAACTTACAAATGGAATGATCTCCCAATCATAACATTGAATTCATGCTTTTTAAACCAAATTATGTTCAACTTTGAATTTAAAATTTTGAAACCAAATTCAAATGTATGGATCGGTAATACCCATATATTAAATAACATACACGGGCCAATTGAAAGTAGTATGGATGTTTGATAGATAAATTTTGCTTCGGGTGTGAATTAGATGTACCATCATCTTGTTTCATGCCCATTGCTACCTCTTGCGCTTGCGTTGGTTTTTCCCTTGAAGAGGAAAGGGTGATGCAGCAAAGTAGAGTAAGCATTTCCCTCTGTTTGAGAACCAAGGTATCGATCCAGTAGGAGATTATGCACAAATCGCAAAATACCTACACAAACAATCAAACAACTTGCACCCAACACAAAATGGGGTTGTCTACCCTTCACGGTTATTTGCAAAGTGAGATCAGATAGTGATTGATAAACTATAAACTAAATATTTTTGGGTTTTTTTGGTTTATAGATTGGAAAGTAAAAGATTGCAAAGTAGTAGATCGGAAACTTATAAGATATAAAATAGAACCGGGGGCCATAGGTTTCACTAGAGGCTTCTCCCATGATAGCAAATATTACGGTTGGTGAACAAATTACTTCCAAGCAATTGATTGAAAGAGCAAAGTTATGACGATATCTAAGGCAATGATCATGAATATAGGCATCACTTACGTGTCAAGTAGACCGACTCCTTCCTGCATGTACTAATATTAGTCCACACATCGACCGAAACGATTCTCCATCTAGAGTATTAATTTCAAAAGAACAAAGTAACGCATTAAGTAAGATGACATGATGTAGTAGAATTAACTCAAGCAATATGATGAAAACCCCATCTTGTTATCATCGATGGCAACAATACAATACGTGTCATGTCCCTTTCTCTCACTGGGATTGAGCACTTCAAAATTGAACCCAAAGCAAAGTACTTCTCCCATTGCAAGAAAAACCAATCTAGTTGGCCAAACCAAACGGATAGTTGGAAGAGAGTTGCTAACATATCAAATCATTCATATAATAATTTAGCAGAAACTCAAATGATATTCATAGATAATCTGATCATAAATCCATAATTCATCGGATCTTGGCAAATACACCACAAAAGAAGATTACATCGAATAGATCTCCAAGAACAACGAGGAGAACATGGTATTGAGGATCTAAAAGAGAGAAGAAGTCATCTAGCTACTAGCTATGGACCCATAGGTCTGTGGTAAACTACTCACACTTCATCGGAAGGGCAATAGGGTTGATGTACATGCCCTCCATGGTCGAATCCCCTCCGGCATATTATCGGAAAAGGCCTCCAGATGGGATCTCGTGGAATGAGAAGGTTATGGCAGCGGAGAAGTGGTTTCCATGGATGTTCTGATGTTTCTGGAATATTTGAGAATATATGGGCGGAAGAATTAGGTCAGGGTATGCTCGAGGGTCCCACAAGGTAGGGGCGCGCCCTCCACCCTGGTGGCCACCTCGAGGCTCCCCTGGCGTGTACTCCAAGTCCTCTGGATGTCTTATGGTCCAAGAAAAATCCTCGTAAAGTTTTGTTCCGTTTGATATTCCTTTTCTGCGAAACTCAAAAGTAAGGAAAAACAAAAACTAGCACTAGGCTCTAGGTTAATAGGTTAGTCCCAAAAATAACATAAAATAGCATATTAATGCATATAAAACATCCAAAACAGATAATATAATAGCATGGAACAATAAAAAAATTATAGATATGTTGGAGACGTATCACCCATCTCTCTCTATGTCTCTCGCGTGATCCTTCATGTAGCTACCACTCTCCTTCCTCCATCTCACCCGCACGGTCAGTACATGCTTCTCCCTTTTTTGCAAACATGGTCTCTCCCCGTGTCCTTCGAGAAGTTTCACACTCTCTCTATCTTCATAGACTACACGGTTTTCATTATCTCTCACGTCCCTATCCTTCTCTGGTATCACTATAGCCACCTAAGCTTTCTTTTCACCGCCACACACGCACTCTCACTCGTCTTTCACTTTGACTTTCTCTCTAGGGTTCTCTCACGCACCCTATCTATATCTATATCTATAATCTTCAAAAAATAGAGTTGGTGAAGATGGTGTGCCTACCATCCTGCAATATAGGTCACCCAATCTATATCTGACGAATTGGAAGGAAACTATGACAATTTTGCAAAAAAGATACCCGCACTCCTCTCCATGTCCGTTCTTTATTCATCTCGGTTCCAAAACTAACATTATTCATTTGTTTACCGACCAGGCAAACTCTTCCCCCCTCTCTCTCTCCCTCTCTCTCTCGCACACACAACTCCTGCTTTGGATCCCCAACTGACTACCATCTCTCTCTCCCACACACACATAAAACTCTCGCTTTCACACCCCAACTCGTATCTCTCTCTCAACAACATTGATCGACCATCCTCTAGATAGGTTAATCCATCCAACGCACATTTTCGCTCCTTGTCTCTATGTAGATATTTCGTCCCTTCTTGAGACATGCCCTCTCGATCGTGCACACGCATACTATCGCCTCATTTTATGGTAATACCTCTCACACTTCATGTCTTTATCACGCACACACTCTTTCCTCTTCCTCTCTTCCTCTCTCCCTCTTTCTCTCTCACACACATGTGCTTTTTGCAACAATGTCTGACTTCTCAAATATTGAAACCTGCCACATTCATCCCTTATCTCATCAAAACAGCCAAAGGAATATATTTTGGGTGAAACATAAGATATTTCTAGTGATATATGTTTATCAAAATATTTTTTCTCTACTTTATCTATACGCTACATCAATATCTATACCAATATAAAAAGACCCAAAGGGGCGGATCCGATTAATCTCGACCATTAAATCATGTCAATCTAACGACCTAAACTGCTTCAATGTCGAGCACTCAACACGTTTAGCGAGCCGTTAATTTCATGCCAAGTATAGTTCTAATCACATAATAACACGAAAATATTATCCTACTTAATATCCGCATGCACTTAATATACTTCCAAATTAACGTGCATTGCACGTACACATTGACTAGTATCTCTACTCCTATAAAAGACTCATTTGGTGATGATGATGTGTCTGCCATCCATCATTTCTGACCATTCGATCTGCATCTAACCGCTATGAGGTAACTTGTGGCATTTTAGCAACAATATCCCACTTTTATGCTCCAATTTGCAGAAAACCCCTTATTATCTTGAAAGCAACCACATCCCTCCCTCACCTCATCAAAACAGCCTCAGAAATATATTTTGAGTGAATTGAACATATTTTTAGTGGTATATGTATATCAAAACAATAGTGTTTTCTTTCAAGTTTGTGAACAAGTACTACTCAACTTTGGATCCGTTGCAACGCAAGTGCACATTGCTAGTATATACACTTATATTTGGTGATGATGGTGTGTCCGCCATCCTTCAATATATATCTCCACTCTTATCTCTTATCCACTCTTATAAAAAATAGAGTTGGTGATGATGGTGTGCCTGCCGTCCTATAATATAGGCCGTCCGATCTATATCTGACGGATAGGAAGTAAACTATGACAATATTGCAAAAAGATACTCGTACTCCTACCAACATTTGCAGATAAGGACTTCTCTCGTTCATCCTTATCTCCTACAAGATAAACTAATCATATAAATGCGTCTTAATGTTTTCTGCAATGCATGGGCATCTTGATAGTACCCAAACAAAAAAGGACCAGAGGGAGTGATTGCTCCCACAAGGACATGACCTCTCATTGGTGCAGGCATTGAACCGAAGCGCTGGCCAAGCGGGACCCACTCGCTGCATGCCAGGCTGAACATGACTCTTCGCTGCATTCAATCGGCTTTACATTTCCCTGCCTACCTCCATTGAATCCGCGCGTGCCCCGGGCTGCCGGCAACACATCCTTTCGCGAACCGGCCAGTTGGCTCCTCGTCCGCCCGCTATTTAAAAGAGGCCAGACGCCTGGCAAGAACCGCACCACACCGCTGCTCCCCATATCCTCCTTGCACCATTTTCTCCACACCCTCCATATCATCCAATGAGCAGGAAGATGAGTTCTCCGGCATAAAAGCCGGCTGGGTGCCCTGAGGAGCCAGGCAACTTGCTGCCCCACGTCCCTCCCCGCAGCAGGCCGTCAGTACCATGGTCGAGGCTGCAGGCAGGCAAGTGGAGGAGCAAGCCGCCGCTCCAAGCTGGCCCCTGGTGCATCAACTCGATGCTCAAAGCCTGCTCACAGAGAAGTGGCTAGTTTATGCATGCCGGCACACGGGGTACCACGACATCCAATGCACCATGGTTGGCCGTGCCATCCGACGTAAACGTTGACGGAACCGCGGCATGCTGGTGGAGGTGGCCAACACGTCTGCGGCCACCGCCAACACTGAGGAATAGTAGACCACGGGAGGCGTCGCCGCTCCGAACCGATGAATGCTATGACCATCATGTCGCTAGCATAGACACCCAGTGTGTTTCCCTGTTTGCATTAAAACATCATGGACCTGTAATGCCCAGGATGGAACTATACCTCCTACGTGTCGAGGCACGACTTAAAGGTATAAGCCCATTCTGGAATGATCTCAAGTTCGGTATCTTTGCACATCTCATGTAAAAATAGGGATGAAAAGGAAAAGAGATAGTTGGCTTACACCTGCCACGTTACACAATTCATTACATAGCCAAACATCATTCAAATAACATCACAACCCGACTACGGGTGAAGATCCAAATGAAAGATACCAAAATACATAAAACCATAGGTTCGGATCGCCCCTAGTAAAAACTAGTACTGGTCATCGGGATAGTGCACATAGTAACGGCTACGTTCCTCATCGTACTCCCAGTATAGCTCTGTGTCGTCACCTGAGTAGCTCACCATGGTACCTGCATCTGGTGTGGTGTAGAATTTGTGAGCCACGGAGGACTCAGCAATCCCGTTCCCGGGTAGCAGAACTATCTAAGCCTTGGGTGTGGAACAAGGCTGAAGAAAGAATAAAAGGTTGCAGCTGCACTAGCACTAGCTTACGTAATAAGAGCGAGAAGAGAAGTGCCACGAGCGATAAATTGATCACGTAGTGATCCTAACTAAGCACGTCAATCAAAACTCCACCGTGTTCACTTCCCAAACCCCTTTCGGAAAATGACTGTCACGGTACTCACAATGGTAGTGTGTTCTGAACATGGTGTCAAGTTTTCTACAACCGGATATTAACAAATTCCCATCTGTCACATAACCGCGGGCACGTCTTTCGAAAGTTCAAACCCTGCAGGGGTGTTCCAACTTGTCCCATTACAAGCCCACGATCCACGGAGTCGCAACTCCAAGGTGGGAAGGCCCGAGTATCCTCGGAATCCCGTGCTCAAGATACTCCGACTAAGGTAAGGCTAATCCAGTAAATCCTCCCGGCGTGCCGACACCCTGACAGTAGCCGTGCGTATCTAGTCTCAGGCCACGACCGGATGAGCGAAGCTTACAGGTACCAGATACCCCAAGTTGCCAAGGGGCGTACCCGCACAGTGCTCTAGTTTGGACCAACACTCATGTGGAGCACTGGCCCGGGGGCCTGGTTAATAAAAGGGGAAGCTAGTCCCTATGCAAGTTTTAGTTATTAGGCAAATGGAGTACCAATGTCGGGTCTTGCTGGAAAAGACTTAGCGCTAAGCGGTTTATCGAGGGGGTCTCATAACCCCAACCATTTGAGGAACGCATAATCAAGGAACATAACACCGGTTTATACGGTTCCTAGGGCGGCATGAGTGGAACAAATCACCAAGCAAGAGGCTTAGCCTTCCACCCATTATATATAGATGATTTCATATAAGAATTTATATAGTGTGATATCCCAACAAGCTTCAACATGAAGCAAGAATCTTCAAATCTTCCCCTGCAACTAGCAATGCTATAAGAGGGGCTGAGCGGAGCCTACGTAGCCAATCAAAGGATTGCATAGGTAGGGTAGTTAGACAGATTCATGGTTACAACAGGAGGCTGACAGACAAACATGGGCATCGAGGCAATAAGCAAAAGAGCAAGACTTCTAGCAATAGGCAAAGATAGTAATGATATCTGGGTCAGGTCATCTTGCCTGTCGAGTCGTCGATGGGATCGTAAGACGGCTCCTCGTTCTCAACCTCGGTAGTAACCTCGTTCTCGTACTCGGTCTCGGCTTCCGGCTCTACTCAACACAAGAGCAAACGAGGCACGAAATCAAACAAGGTGCAATGCGCAACTACAGGATGCATGGCTGATGCACTAAGTAAGCAAGGCAGATGCACTTAGAATGCACAGCATGACAACATAGGAAGCACAGGGAAACAACACAAGAACAAGACAATATACTCAAGCAAGTAGGATGCAAGACAAGTCTATTTGGGATGAAAAACATGGCAAGGTAGGAAGCACAGAGAAACACACAAGAAACAACAGGTTTAAATGAGGCCGGAAACTACATAAGACAAATCCGGTAAGTCCTCATATGCATAGTTTGAAATTAGTCCAAATCTGAACAAACCATAAGTTAAAGTTATTAAACAGCAACTTAACATGAACCATGAAAATCTACACGAAATTCTAGTCAAGTTTCATATATAGTTTGTTTAAAACGAAGCTACGGTCTAGAAGATATGATCAAAATAAGATAAGCATGGCAACAGTGCAAGATGCACCCAAACATCAAGCAAAACATTATCCAAACATGTGAACAAGATTATATTATGAATCTACATGCAAAACCACACAAGTTTCATTTGGAACTTGCTCAAAACGGAGCAACAGACGAAAAGATAAACCCGAAACAAGAAACAATGCAAAGCTGAAATTAACAGCGACATAGCAACTTGGAAGCAAGAAATATATACTCTACAGCACTCAAACATGGTGACAAGAAGCATGAACATGAAGTAGACATATCCTACAGCAAACAACTCCATTGAAGCATCTCCATAGGAGGCATGGATCAATAGCAACAAGCTACAACATTTTGATCATGACAATAAAAACCTGACAGCAATATTTTATAGCAACTTGGGAGCAAGAATTAAATATGCTACAGCAACCCAAATGAGCATGTGAGGGCATGGATGGATAGAGAACAACATATACAACAAGGAATGATCAATGGACACCCCAAAAATAACATGAATTTGCCTAGAGCATCAAACAAACATTGCATCAGGATATTACAGATCCCAGACTTAGTAAAATTTCACTAAGTGTTAAAACAGCAATATTATCATGGCATGTTTGTGAGCATGTTTAAGTCATCTGAAAGCATATCATGGCAAGTGGTTTGCACCACAGCAAAGAACACATGAAGGAGAATCTAAAACATATGAGAATGCAACAAGGGGACAATCACAACAATAGCAACGAGCTCCTCAACTAGGCATCTCGTAACAAGTTACAAAACCTAACAGCCACATGCACTTTTGCAACAGGGATAAACATGGCAATATGAACTCTAACATGCATGCTATAGCAACCAACATGTAGAGCATCTCATGATGGACATTTGGACATATTATTTGCTTCATTTAGATAAACATGCACCAAGTTATCACATCTCAAACATGGCATGAAAACAACTAATGGCAGCAGTTTATATCATGTAGCACTCTTGTCATGAAGATTAAGACATCTAGATGGACTCAAACAAGCATGACACAATGGAACAAAACGTAGTACAAGAATGCATATTATATGCACAAATCGGACATGCACACAAAAAGATATTGCCATTACAAGAATGCATCAGACAACAATATATAGCAAAAGACTTAGAGGGGAAAAGATTAACAGGGTCAACCTGCGGGTCAACGGGTCAAACGGGCGCTGGGTCGCGGGTGAATGGGCGCGCCCGTTAGGGTTCGGCTGGATCGGGATCGAGATCCCGCGCGACCTCGGCGGCGGCGGCGGCCTGGCCGGCCGGCGGGGACTTGGGGAAGATGGCCGGTGGCGAGGGGCCGGCGGCGAGGCCCGGAGCGACAGCGAGCTCGCCGGTCGGAGGAGCCTCGGGCTTGGGGCGGCGGAGCCTAGCTCGGGCGGCGAGGAGGCGCGGTCCGACGGCGGCCTGTCGCCGGGGCGGCGGCGGCGCGCCCGGCCGGCGGCAGGGACTTGGCGCGGCGGAGGCAGCGGGCCGGCCACCGGAGGCGGCGGGGACGAAGGGCGCGGGGCGGCGCAGGATCTGTCCCGAAAGGCGGCGGCGGCGGGCCGGGAACGGGCCTTCGGGCCCGTGCGGCGGCGGAGGCGGAACTGTGCGGTGGCGGACTGTCCGGCCCGGGTCGGACACGTCCGCCTGGCGCGGATTCCGAGGCGGGGGCTGGAGAAGGAAGAAGACTAGGGTTTTTGGACGAAAATGGAGGGGTGGACGTTTTTATAGGCACAAGGAGCTAGGAGACTCCTAATGGGGAGTGGTTTTCGTCCAAGAGATCACAAATCGACGACCTAGATGATGGGAAGGGTTGTGCTGGGTTGGTGGGCTGTTGTGGAGGGGTTCTTGGGCCTCAAAGAGGAGGTACTTTTAGCCCACGAGGTTAACTGTTGGAGTATCAACGAACTCCAAACGCGACAAAACTTGACAAGCGGCCTACACATACCAAAACAACATCGCACGACAAGTCTCACGCCATTTCGGAAACGTCACACGGCCACACATAAAAGAAGCACTCAGGGATGCCACGGGCATGCGTGAGAGCGTCCGAACTCGAAACGGACAACGGGAAGAGACAAGTGGGACCGGATGCAAACGACAACACAAATGCAATGCAATGCACATGACAACATGACATAGATGAAATGCACACACGCACACGTCAAAACGAGAAACCCGAAAAAAAAGAAGAACCCAGAAAGGAAATGATGAAGCCAAAGTTTATATATAGCCATATAGGGAAATTGTTACATCGGGGGCATTACAAACTCTCCTCTACTACGAAAAGATCTCGTCCCGATATCTAGGACTGGAAGAAGGAAGGGTACTCGGAACGAAGGTGATCTTCTCGTTCCCGCGTAGCTTCTCGGTCGGTATGGTGTGACCACTTGACTTTCAAGAACTTGATTGACTTGTTGCGGGTCTTGCGCTCAGTTTCTTCGAGAATAGCAACGTGGTGCTCTCGGTAAGACAAGTCTTGTTGAAGATCAATCTCCTCGAATGGAATGGTGTGTTCAGGTGTCTTGAAGCACTTGCGGAGCTGAGACACGTGAAACACATCATGAACATTAGCAAAGTTGGAAGGGAGCTCAAGTTGATAGGCTAGATCGCCTCTTTTGCCAAGGATCTTGAAAGGGCCCACGTATCTAGGAGCAAGTTTTCCTTTGATACCAAATCTTTGGGCGCCTTTCATAGGAGAAACACGGAGATAGACATGATCACCAATGTTGAAGGCCAAATCACGGTGCTTGCCGTCATAGTAGCTCTTCTGACGCGACTGAGCGGCCTGGAGATTCTCACGTATGACTTTGCACATTTCTTCGGCTTCTGAGATCAAGTCATTGCCAAGAAGTTGACGTTCACCAGTCTCGGACCAGTTGAGAGGAGTACGACACTTTCTGCCATAGAGGATTTCAAACGGAGCTTTGCTGGCACTTGCTTGGAAACTGTTGTTGTAAGAAAACTCGGCAAACGGAAGACAGTCTTCCCACTTCATGCCAAAATATATGACACAAGCCCTGAGCATGTCTTCTAGAATCTGGTTCACTCTCCCGACTTGACCACTAGTCTGAGGGTGAAACGCAGTGCTGAAACGGATCTTAGTGCCCATGGCAGACTGAAAGGTGTCCCAGAACTTGGATGTGAACAAACTTCCACGGTCTGAGGAGATAACTTGCGGAATGCCATGTAAGGACACAATTCTGGAAGTGTACAACTCTGCCAGCTGAGCTGCATTGATGGATTCTTTGACTGGAAGGAAGTGAGCTACTTTGGTTAGCTTGTCAATCACCACAAAGATAGAATCATTCCCTTTCTTGGACTTGGGAAACCCAGTGACGAAATCCATTTCAATGTCGTCGAATTTCCACTCGGGAATAGGAAGAGGTTGGAGCAGACCGGCTGGACGTTGATGCTCAGCCTTCACTCTTCTGCAGACATCACATTCATTCACGAATTGGGCAATCTCCCTTTTCATGCGAGTCCACCAGTAAGATTGCTTGAGGTCTTGGTACATCTTGGAACTTCCAGGATGAATCGAAAGGAGGGAGTCATGTGCTTCGTTCATTATGAGCTTCCTGAGATCACCCTTGGGAACCACAAGTTTGTCCTCAAAGAACAAGGTATCTCTCTCATCAACGTGATAGCACTTGTATTTGGGAGTACCCTTTGCAGTACCATGTTTCACTTTCTGCACCATAGCATCACTGAGTTGGGCCTCACGGATCTGATCTTCTAAGGTAGGAGCAACTTGAAGATTTGCAAGAAAGCCTTGCGGAACAACTTGGAGGTTGAGCTTCCTGAATGCTTCACAAAGCTCGGGCTGAAACGGCTTGATAAGGAGACTGTTGCAATATGCCTTTCTGCTCAAGGCATCTGCAATGACATTGGCCTTGCCAGGTGTGTATTCGATGCTTGGATCATACTCTTGGATCATCTCAACCCAACGAGTCTGGCGGAGGTTCAGGTTCGGCTGTGTGAAGATGTACTTCAAGCTCTTGTGATCGGTGAAGATGTCGACTTTTCTGCCCAACAGAAGGTGTCTCCACGTGATCCAGGCGTGTACCACAACTGCTAGCTCGAGATCATGTGTGGGATAGTTCTTCTCACTTGCCTTCACTTGACGAGAAGTGTATGCCACAATCTTCTTGTCCTGCATTAGCACACCACCAAGTCCTTGAAGAGAAGCCTCACAGAATACTTCGTAGGGCTTGGACTCATCTGGAGGAGTAAGAACTGGAGCAGAGATGAGCTTTTCTTTGAGAGTTTTGAATGCCACATCACAATCCGGAGACCAGTTGTACTTGACATTCTTCTGCAGCAAGTTGGAGAGAGGCTTGGCAATCTTGGAGAAGTTCTCAACGAACCTTCTGCAATAGCTAGCAAGACCAAGGAAGCTTCGGAGTTGCTTGACGTTCTGAGGAGGTTCCCAGTTGACAATCGCTTCAACTTTCTCGGGGTTGACCGCAATACCGCCAGCGGATATGATATGGCCCAGATACAAGACCTTATCGAGCCAGAATTCGCACTTGGAGAACTTGGCATAGAACTTATGTTCGTGGAGTCTGTCGAGAACCAGACGGAGGTGCTTTTTGTGATCCTCTTCATTCTTGGAGAATACCAAAATGTCATCCAGATACATAAGCACAAATTCGTTGGTGTAGGGGTTAAACATGTAGTGCATCATTCTCGGGAAGGTAGGTGGAGCATTAGCGAGGCCAAAAGACATGACTGTATACTCATAGGAGCCGTAGCTTGTTCTGAATGCAGTCTTGTGGATATCTTCTTCACGAATGCGAATTTGGTGATAACCCATTCGGAGATCGAGCTTTGAGAACACTTTAGCTCCTTTGAGCTGCTCGAACAATTCATTGATGTTGGGGAGCGGATACTTGTTCTTTATTGTCTTCTTGTTCAATGGCCGGTAATCAACGCAAAGGCGCTCCGTGTCATCCTTCTTCTTGACAAATAAGACACCACAGACCCAAGGAGAAGTGCTAGGCCTGATTAGACCCATACGCTCTTGCTCATCGAGTTGTTTCTTCAACTCCTTCAACTCTTCAGGGGAGAGCTTGTACGGACGCCGGCATGCTGGCTCAGTACCGGGCTCGAGTTCAATGACAAATTCAACTTGACGATGCGGAGGCATGCCTGGAAGCTCTTCAGGGAAAACGTCTTCGTATTCATTAACCACCGGAATTTGAGAGATGGCATTAATCTCGCCCTTGTCATTGAGAGAGAATAGCCTGATTATGTTATCCCGAGAGGCGAAGATAATCACGTCTTCGTTAGGATGAGTAATCTTGACTTCCTTATTTGCACAATCAATGTGAGCATCATGCTGAGAAAGCCAATCCATCCCGAGGATAAGATCAATGTCAGAGTTGCCGAGAACAACCGGAGAAGCCAGAAAGCGGTAATCACCCATGCGAATAGATACGTCCCGAACAACTGAGTTGGATCTCAACAGAGAACCCGGAGAAATAATGCGCAAAGTTTTATCCAAATAAGATGATGAGAACTCATGCTTGGTAAAGAATGGCCTTGACATGAAACTGAGTGATGCACCAGAGTCAAACAATACTTTTGCAGGAATTGAGTTAACTGAGAGGTTACCAAGTATTACATCAGAAGAATTCTCCGCTTGAGCTGCATTCATCAGATTCACTCTTGCTGACTTGGGATTATGCTTGACAATAGCAGTGCTGACAGGTGGAGGAGGCAGAAGGCGCCTCTGGTTGGTGCACTTGTTAGCATAGTGACCCTTCTGGCCACACTTGTTGCAAACCACTTCTGAGAGAGGACGGTAATAAGGAGCACTTGACTTCGCAGCTTGGAAATGATTCTTTTACTGGTTGCTTGGGTTGGGTGGGTGGGAGAAACCACGGCCACCAGAATTCTTGTTGTTGTAGGGAGCTCGGATCACTGGAGGAGGTGGAAGCCAAAACTTCTGTTGCTTTGCGAACACTTGAGAAGAAGAGGAGGAGTGAACAGCGTCTCTGATCCTCTTTTTGGAAGCTTCCATCTAGAGCTGGGCTGCCTCTTGCTTAAGTTCCATGTTATAGAATTGATCAAACTCAGCAGGCTCGAACAAGGTGAGAGCGAGTTGGAGTTCATCCTTCAGACCACCACGGAACTGATAGATCTTGCTCTTGGCATCTGGGATGTCTTGCTTGGCATAGAGGGCAAGGTTCTGGAACTTGACATTATATTGGTCGACAGACATAGAGCCTTGCTTCAGGTTGCGGAATTGCTCACGCATACCCTCGATGACACTTGTTGGAATATGGTGAGAACGAAAGTCCTTGCAGAAGTAATCCCAAGAGATTACACGCCCTGCTCTGGAGTCTTTGTACTACTGCCACCAATCAGCGGCTTGGTCCTTGAGTTGGAAGGATGCATACTTCACATAGTCCTCGGGCCTGACGTTACTGCACTCGAAATGCTTCTTGATATCTGTTATCCAGTCTTCAGCATCTAGAGGGTCCACACAGAAACTGAATGCCTTTGGTTGGTTTGCCAAGAACTGGTTGAGCGTAGCAAAATGAGGTTGGTTGAACAAATTGCCTTGGCCTTGGTTCCCATGAGCACCCTGATTTGCTTGATTTGCTTGAATGTTCTGCATCATTTGCATAAGCATCTGGGTGTTCTGGTTCGTAGCTTGCATAATTGCTCTCCAGGCCTCAGACAGAGGAGGAGGGGAAGGAGGACGATCAGGAACCTCTTCGCCCTCTGGGTTAGCGTTGGGAACCTTTTTAGGAGCCATCCTGAAAGAGATGACCACTATTAGCCATTGATTGAAAGAATATATAAGCTGAATCAATGGCTAGAATTGTAACATAAGTCTTCACAAGAATCATTCGAACAAGATGAATGAATGAAATTCACAGTTTAATGATAACAACAATCTTCACGAGAAGCCACTTGGGAGACAAAAGGTAAATAAAACAACAAGGTGCAAATAGAACAAATACAAGATAGAAGCTTCGTTCGACATATTCGTGCTGAAAGCTTATGGAACGTGTTACAAAAGGGTTTTGTAATCCCCGGGTGAGCATAGCCAAGGACCCTTTAGATGCAACTTCCGATCGGAACAACGGCCATAAAACTACTTCACTCAATGTAGAACCCCGAACTCCATATCATGCATTCGTTGGAAGAATGCCTATGAGCTACTAGATGAACCCACCTATTAACTTCCGAAAGTTTCCAGTTATGCAATCGGGTGTTGGGGATACAGGGGAAGCATCGCGCACTCAACTCTAATCCTACATCCAGCTGTATCCATCCTTCAACACATAACCAGTTATTTCCGGAAACCGTCTACCTCGGACCTTCGAAACGCATCTACTATACAAGCTATGGCAATACTCCTAAACTACCTCCCTGGTACTGGGTGACGTCGGGCTTATCTTCACACTAACCGCATAGGAGAGTTTTCGATGTCGGCCGTCTTAAGTATTCCAGAACTGATGCGATGGATTTGTGACGACAACACCTCGGAGCTCAACTCCCCGGGACACTGCCACAACCCCTAAATGACAGGAGGCATTGAGAACAATGTTCTCGTCACAAAGACATCAGAACAATCCAAACAATACTTGCGAGATTCTTTAAAAAAATTGGTGAATTTTTTAGAGTAGAAGAGACAAGAGTAATCGTCAGGAGTCCTCACCAGAGTGAAAAGAGATGAGGAGCAAGAAATCCTACTCTCCGATATATATAGGACTCAAAACATTTTAAGTGTGTGCCTAGAGTCAACCGTCAAAGATTCAATCAATTAGTGGGGGCTTCTAGGTCGGTGAAGGCTCTGATACCAACTTGTAATGCCCAGGATGGGACTATACCTCCAACGTGTCGAGGCACGACTTAAAGGTATAAGCCCATTCTAGAACGTTCTCAAGTTCGGTATCTTTGCACATCTCATGTAAAACTAGGGATGAAAAGGAAAAGAGATAGTTGGCTTACACTCGCCACGTCACACAATTCATTACATAGCCAACCATCATTCAAATAACATCACAACCCGACTACGGGTGAAGATCCAAATGAAAGATACCAAAATACATAAAACCACAAGTTCGGATCGCCCCTAGTAGAAACCACTACTAATCATCGGGATAGTGCACATAGTAACGGCTACGTTCCTCATCGTACTCCCAGTATAGCTATGTGCCGTCACCTGAGTAGCTCACCATGGTACCTGCATCTGGTGTGGTGTAGAATCTATGAGCCACGGAGGACTCAGCAATCCCGTTCCCGGTAGCAGAACTATCTATGCCTTGGGTGTGGAACAAGGATGAAGAAAGAATAAAAGGTTGCAGCTGCACTAGCACTAGCTTACGTAATAAGAGCGAGAAGAGAAGTGCCACGAGCGATAAAGTGATCACGAAGTGATCCTAACTAAGCACATCAATCATAACCCCACCTGTTCACTTCCCGAACCCCTTTCGGAAAATGACCGTCACGGTACTCACGCTGGTAGTGTGTTCTGAACATGGTGTCAAGTTTTCTACAATCGGATTTTAACAAATTCCCATCTGCCACATAACTGCGGGCACGGCTTTCGAAAGTTCAAACCCTGCAGGGGTGTTCCAACTTGGCCCATTACAAGCCCACGATCCGCGGAGTCGCAACTCCAAGGTGGGAAGGCCCGAGTATCCTCGGAATCCCGTGCTCAAGATACTCCGACTAAGGTAAGGCTAATCCAGCAAATCCTCCCGGCGTGCCGACAACCTGACAGTAGCCGCGCGTATCTAGTCTCAGGCCATGACCGGATGAGCGAAGCGTACAGGTACCAGATACCCCAAGTTGCCAAGGGGCGGACCCGCACAGTGCTCTAGTTTGGACCAACACTCATGTGGAGCACTGGCCCGGGGGGGTTGGTTAATAAAAGGGGATATCTAGTCCCTATGCAAGTTTTAGTTATTAGGCAAATGGAGTACCAATGTCGGGACTTGGTGGAAAAGACTTAGCGCTAAGCGGTTTATCGAGGGGGTCCCATAACCCCAACCGTGTGAGGAACGCATAATCAAGGAACATAACACCGGTTATACGGTTCCTAGGGCGACATGAGTGGAACAAACCACCAAGCAAGAGACTTAGCCTTCCACCCATTACCAATATATAGATGATTTCATTTAAGAATTTATATAGTGTGATATCCCAACAAGCTTCAACATGAAGCAAGAATCTTCAAATCTTCTCCTGCAACTAGCAATGCTATAAGAGGGGCTGAGCGGAGCCTATGTAGCCAATCAAAGGTTTGCATAGGTAGGGTGGTTAGACAGATTCATGGTTACAAAAGGAGGCTGACAGACAAACATGGGCATCGAGGCAATAAGCTAAAGAGCGAGACTTCTAGCAATAGGCAAAGATAGTAATGATATCTGGGTCAGGTCATCTTGCCTGTCGAGTCGTCGATGGGATCGTAAGACGGCTCCTCGTTCTCAACCTCGGTAGTAACCTCGTTCTCGTACTCGGTCTCGGCTTCCGTCTCTACTCAACACAAGAGCACACGAGGCACGAAATCAAACAAGGTGCAATGCGCAAACTACAGGATGCATGGCTGATGCACTAAGGAAGCACTGCGGATGCACTTAGGATGCACAGCATGACAACATACGAAGCACGGGGAAACAGCACAAGAACAAGACAATATATTCAAGCAAGTAGGATGCAAGACAAGTCTATTTAGGATGCAAAACATGGCAAGGTATGAAGCAAATAGAAACACACAAGAAACAACAGGTTTAAATGAGGCCGGAAACTACATAAGACAAATCCGGTAAGTCCTCATAGGCATAGTTTGAAATTAGTCCAGATCAGAACAAACCTTAAGTTAAAGTTATTAAACATCAAGTTAACATGCACCATGACAATCTACACGAAATTCTAGTCAAGTTTCATATAAAGTTTGTTTAAAACGGAGCTACGGTTTAGAAGATATGATCAAAACAAGATAAGCATGGCAACGGTGCAAGATGCACCAAACATCAAGCAAAACATTATCCAAACATGTAAACAAGATTATATTATGAATATACATGCAAAACCACACAAGTTTCATTTAGAACTTGCTCAAAACGGAGCAACAGACTAAAAGATACACCCGAAACAAGAAACAATGCAAAGCTGAAATTAACAGCCACATAGCAACTTGGAAGCAAGAAATATATACTCCACAACACTCAAACATGGTGACAAGAAGCATGAACATGAAGTAGACATATCCTACAGCAAACAACTCCGTTGGAGCATCTCCATAGGAGGCATGGATCAATAGCAACAAGCTACAACATTTTGATCATGACAATAAAAACCTGACAGCAATATTTTATAGCAACTTGGGAGGAAGAATTAAATATGCTACAGCAACCCAAATGAGCATGTGAGAGCATGGACGGATAGACAACAACATATACAACAAGGAATGATCAATGGACACCCCAAAAATAACATGAATTTGCCTAGAGCATCAAACAAACATTGCATCAGGATATTACAGATCCCAGACTTCGTGAAATTTCACTAAGTATTAAAACAGCAATATTATCATGGCATGTTTGTGAGCATGTTTAAGTCATCTCAAAGCATATCATGGCAAGTGGTTTGCACCACAGCAAAGAACACATGAATGAGAATCTAAAACATATGAGCATGCAACAAGGGGATAATCACAACAATAGCAACGAGCTCCTCAACTAGGCATCTCGTAACAAGTTACAAAACCTAATAGCCACATGCTCTTTTGCAATAGGGATAAACATGGGAATATGAACTCTAACATGCATCCTATAGCAACCAACATGTAGAGCATCTCATGATGAACATTTCAACATATCATTTGCTTCATTTGGATAAACATGCACACATCTTCTTGGCAACATTAAAGCACTCATCTGCCATGTTAGAGCATCTACAACAGGCACTCAATGTGCAGCGCGCTAAAAAAGAGTTTACAACGCCGAAATAGCCAGTTTTGCGCGCCGCGGAGTGGTGGTTCCAGCGGCCGCTGCAAAAAATTGCGGGCGCGCCGCTCTAGCAGACGCGCTATATTTTTTCTCCTTTCTACTTTGACTTGATACACATTCAACTCCAAATTGATACTACCATAGATAGATACATAGATAGTTCTCAGCATAGATATAACATATAGATAGATAAAAATTAGATAGTTCAACTACTCCTCGTCGTACTCCTACTCTGCCTCGGTGATGTCCTCCTCCGACGTCTCAATGTAGGCGTCAAGATACCAATGGTCGTCGGAGTCCTAGGGCGACGCTGCTCCTAGCTTGAAGTTGAATTGAGCGGCCTCCTTCCACGTACGCTTGTCCTCTTGATAGGCAGCTCGCTCTTCCCTACTATTCTCCCTCTCTGCCCTCCTTTGTGTGTAGAACTCGCGCTCGTTGATGATGTCCTGCGGGAAGCATTGGCGCCACAGCACCATGGCTTCCTCGTCCATCTCGGCCATGCCGAGATGATGCCCCCGCCTCCAGTTGTCATGACGATCCCCGTCAGTGATATTCCTTTGGGGAGGCCCGAGCTCCTGCACCCCCTCCCGCGTCTTGTAATGCCCAGTATGCGGCTATGTCCCCCACGTGTTGAGGCACGACTTAAGGACATAAACGCATACTAGAATGATCTCAAGTCTGGTATCTTTGCACATCTCATGTAAAAATCAGGGATGCAAGTGTAAAAATCAGGGATGAAATTGTGAAAAAAGATACCATAAATAACACAAGCCCGGATCCTCCTAGTAAGAACCACTACAGATCGTCGGGATAAGACACATAGTAAGGACCATGATGTTCATCGAACTCCCAGTGAAGCTCCAAACCATCTCCAGCATAGTTCTCAACGCTACCTGCATCTGGTGTGTGTTGAATCTGTGAGCCACAGAGGACTCAGCAATCCCGTTCCCAGGTATCAAAACTACCAAACCCTTAGGTGTGGAAAGGCTATAACAAGGGTTGCAGCAAGCACTAAGCACTAGCTTACGAGTTTAGAGTGAGAAGAGAACAAGTACCAACGATCGCCAAGTTGATCAAGAAGTGATCCTAACTACTCACGATCAAACATAACCCCACCGTGTTCACTTCTCGAAGCCCTTCGTAAAGAGACCATCACGATTACTCACGCATGTAGTGTATTCATGATTATGGTGTCAAGTTATCTACAACCGGATATTAACACCATCTGCCACATAACCGCGGGCATGGCTTTCGAAAGATCAAACCCTGCAGGGGTGTCCCAACTCAGCCCATCACAAGCTCACGATCCGCGGAGTCGCAACTCCAAAGTGGGAAGATCCGAGTATTCTCAGAATCCCGTGCTCAAGATATTTCGACAAAGGTAAAACTAGTCCAGTAAGACCTACTGGCGTGCCGACAACCTGATAGTACCCGCGCGTATCTCGTCTCAGGCCATGTCCGGATGGGACGTCTTACATGTGTATACCAGACCTTGGGTTTACTCGTGGTGGCTCCACAGTCTGCCTAGTTTGGACCAACACTCATGAGGAGCACTGGCCCGAGGTTATTAATTAAGAACTCGGGTTTGCAACGCCCTATGCAAGTTTTAGTTATTATGAAAATGTAAAACCAATGTTGGGCCTTGCTGGAAAAGCTTTAAACAGAGCGAATTATCAAGGGGGGCCCATAAACCCCAGTCGTGTTAGGAACACAAAATCAAGGAACATAACACAGGTTTATCGGTTCCTAGGGTGGCATGAGTGGAACAAAACACCAAGTAGAAAGGCTTAGCCTTCCACCCATTACCAATATATAGGTGAATTAGTCTATCAGATATATATATTGTGTTATCCCAACAATAACTTCATCATGGAGCAATCTTCAAAACTTCACCTGCAACTAACAACGCTATAAGAGGGGCTGAGCGATGCGTACTTTGCCAAACAACGGTTTGCTAAGAAGGCGGTTAGAGTGTTTCATGGCAACAAAAGGAGGGCTGACAAACAAGAATAGGCATCGAGGCAATATCTAAAGAGCAAGACATCTTGCATAGGCAACGATAGAAGTGAAATCTGGGAATGGTCATCTTGCTTGTTGATTCCACAGAGGGATCGTAACCTTGCTCCTCAAACTCAGCCTCAAAAGGATCCTCGCACTCGGAATCGTCACCGGGATCTAACCAACACAATAATGCAACAGCGGAACAACAATCAATCATCATGCAATGCTCAAACACATGATGCATGAATATGATGCATATGGACATGGACAAGATATGATGCAACTCCTAGGGACAAGAAGAGTGCACAAGCAACATGACAAAAACAAGATCACAACACATGTGGATCACAAGTAAAAGGAACAAAACTAACATGGCCACAAGTGGTTATGTAGATTATTTACACAAGCACCCAACAAGTTTTTAAAAGTTGTTTAACATGGCAAGGGTGCAACTAGGAACAACTACAACATGCTAGCATTTTAAATGGGCCGGAAAGAACAAACAACAATTTCCGGAAACTCCCATATTCATAAAAATGCTATTAGGACAGATCTGAGAAACTCATCTTTTAAAGTTGCTAAACATGAAAAGTAACAGCACCACATTAATCTACACATTTTTCCACCCCAAATGCATATAAAGTTTGTTAAATTTCGAGTTGTGGATATTTAGTTATGATTTTTACAAGTTTAAGAATTTTTAACACAAAATAATTCAAACAACATTTTAAATATTTTTAAACATTGCAACAAACAGCATATTAATATTCTACATGAAAAACTAAGCCGTTTTCATATATAACTCATTTTCATCAGATGCATATTTTAAAAGATATAAAATATGCAAAGATAATGCAGAAAAAGAAAAAGAAAAACAAAACAAAACAGAAAAAATGTCGGCGTCCTCAGAACCAGGGTACCCAGACTTGCCTGTCTGCGGGCCGCGACGTGCTCCTACAAGCGGCCTGGTACAGCCCAGCTGATCGACCAGCTGCTCAAGACCCTCGCGAGGGGGCCAAGCCTCACGAGGAGAACGACGTCAAGACCTCCTCGGGAGCGGCCTCAGCAAGGCGTTCCGGAGGTGCAGAGAATCCAAGGCCGAGCATGCCTCAGAGGGAGGCAGTGATGTCAGCAGAGACGCACCGCGCCAGCGGGTGCCAGCGTCCGCCAGCGTCGCAGTTGCCATTTCGGTGCAAAGGAGACAGCGCAGCCGTTGGTTCCCAAGGAGTGGGGCAAAGGTTTCCTCTTTGGTGCAACAAGACCGAAGACCGCAAGGACGATAAGGAGGACGTAACCGCCGAGCCCACCACCGTGTCACCGCCTGATCCTTTTGCAGGCGAAGAATGCTTTTGTCAGGATAAGAACGTCCTTGTGTCCCCGCTCAAAAATGGCCGTTGTGGGACCCCTTCCTGCCTAAACATTTCGGGGGAAGAGTACCGTGGCCGCCTATATAAGTAGCTAGGACTCCCATTGCAAGGGGAGAGACTAACACACTTGGCCACCGCACAAGGAGCAAAAAACTCTAGCCTCCTGACCCTCCTGAGCTCGCCTCCTGAGCCCAGGGACCGTTGTACCATCTCATATTCTAGCTCGCCCGGAGCCAATCCACAAAAGCAGGAAGTAGGGTCTTACACCACACGGTGGCCCGAACCTAGATAAACTCTGGTGTGTTTGTTCGTTGTTTGCTTGAATCCTTCCACCGAGACGAGAGCGAGGCACTAGGTAGACGTGAGTGGGAGAGATCTTAATGGGTTTTGCGGAGCCCTGAATCCAACATTTGGCGTGCCAGGTAGGGGGCATGTAGAAATCTCGCCTCTCCGACGACCTCGTCGCGTTCTCGTCACTGACCCTGCTCCACAGCCATGGTGGACACACGCCGAGCTCGCGCCGCCCACCGTGCTCCGAATGACACTCAGACAGCGCCTGCGGGCAATGGCGCACCGCTCCGCCCCAACACGCCAATCGCCAATGCCGCCACCGACCCGGTTGTCCACGAGCAGCAGGACTCCTCGCTGCTGCTGTCCGCGCGGCGGGATGGCCGCACGGCAACACCTTCACCCTCGCCGGCCGCAGCGTCGTCCTCACTGGTCCGCTGCGGGCCGGTCTACCAGCAGCCTGCGCTACTGATGGCGCGGGAGCTCTTGCGCTACCGCCCAGCAGATGACCTCTAGGACGAGTGGCTCCACCGCATCACCGAGCTCGTCAACGCCGCTGGAGAAGCGCCTGCACCAACACACCCCTCACGTCCTCCGTCGTCCCCGGCGGTGAACGAGGGCCGTGGGGTCCCGGCTCTGCCTCCCCTCCACCACGCCGGCCAGGAGGGCCGGCACGAGGCCCCTCGACGTGAGCAACCCCACAGAGCCCACGCCCGTGACGAGGAGAGCTATCAGGTGATTCTGCACCCTCATGCAGGGGCTTGTGGGCCCCCTGGCCCACAGCGCCCAGACCGCGCACCATAGGAGGTGGTGGCGCCGGCACCTCAAGAACCAACATCGCAAGCGTAGGGGGCGCCTGCGATCGTGAGTGTGGCTGAATGTCGTGCCCTAGTCCCTGAGCTACGGCGCATCGTCTAGCCCGGCAAGTTCAAGCCAGACCTGCCTCCACGCTACGACGGCACCACCGACCCCACGCAATTCCTCCAACTCTATGAGCTGAGCATCGAGGCGTCTAACGGCACCGAGCAGGTCATGGTGAACTGGTTCCCGATGGCTCTGAAGGACGGCGCGCGCTCCTGGTTCCTGAACCTCCCAGTGGGATCCATCTCCTCCTGCGAAGAGCTTCGCGAGCGTTTCGTCACTAACTTCCAAGGCACCCTCGATCGAGGCCCGGCAGCTGCTGATCTGCCTCGCGTGAGGCAGCAGCCGAGAGAAACCCTGCAAAAGTACATCCAACACTTCAACACCATGCGCCTCCGTATCCCCAGGGTCTCGGACGAGGTCATCATCTCCGTGTTCTCCGATGGCGTCCGCGACGTCAAGATGAGGGAAGAGTTCGCCATTCACGAAGACCTGTGCACAACCCTCGAGATGTTCAAGCTCGCGGCAAAGTGCGCCAGAGCGGAGGAAGGCCGCCTCTCCCTTCAGGAGCTTCCTGAGGCGGAGGGGGACAACAAGAAAACCAAGGCCAAGGAGTCGAAGCACAAGGGACCCGCCCTACTGGCTGCGGAGCCAGAAGTGAAGCGTGGCTGCGGCTACGATGACCTCCCCAGAGACAACCGACCATACTGCGTCTTCCACAACGTCCATAGCCACAACACCAACGATTGCTAGGAGCTCAGGGCGATGCGCGGCGGGCGCATCGGGCAGCGCCCTGAGCGCGACAACCGCGACTACAGCCGTGGAGGAGGCCGAGTAGGAGGACTTTGGGATGGCAGGAATTCGCGCCAAGGGTGGCGTGAGCAGCCTCGTGAAGACCACTAGCAGGAATAGCCTTGTGACGACCCCTGGCGCGATCAGCCTCGTGAGGGTCGCCCTCAGGGCAATGGAGGCCTGCCTATGCTACCACCACCGCCAAGGAGGAACGACGACGACCGCCAGGGAGACGGGGCAGGGGGCTTCCAGGAACCACGTGCAGTTGCATGCATTCTGGGAGGAGCCCATGCCCCGGCTTCTCACCGCATCTTCAAGTAGTTCGCCCGTGAGGTGAACGTGGTGCTTCACAGGCCTGACACCCCGCGCAACCTCAGGTGGACCAAGCTAGTCATCGCTTTCGACCACAAAGACCAGCTCAAGTACACTGCGGCCCCAGGCGCCCTCTCGATGCACTGCACCCCGACCTTCAGCAACGTCCTCGTGAACAAGTCCCTCATCGACGGTGGAGCAGGGCTCAACGTCCTCTCTGTCCAGACCTTCGAGACACTCCAGGTTCCCTACGATCAGCTCCACCTCACCAAGCCATTCTACGAAGTCACGGATGGCTCCACACTCCCGATGGGGCAGGTCCGCCTCCCCGTCACCTTTGGCGACCGCGACAACTACCACACAGAGCTCATCGACTTCGACATCGCCAACATCCACCTCCCGTACAATGCCATCCTGGGGTATCCTGCCCTCGCCAAGTTCATGGCGGCGACCCATCACGGCTACAGCGCCCTCAAGATGCCCTGGAGCGGCGGAGTCATCACAATCGCCTCCGACGAGAAGGAAGCGGTGCGTTCCATGGAGCGTGCCTACCAGACCGTGGCGGTCGAGTTCTCCGATGAGCATGGAGCAGTCCTCGCCCTGCAGACCGCCCCCAAGAAGAAGAAGAACCTACCCGTCGATGGACCTCAGGACGCGGGGGCGCCTGACATCCTGGCCTCGGGACACGCATCTGCTGACGAGGTGCCCTCCACCCTCGCATAGGGAGGCGCGCTCGACGGCCCTCTCGTGACGGGCTCGGGGGCTCTCCTTTGGAGTGTCCCCGAGCTGATCCGTGCCTCGAGGGAGTTGTTCGAGCACCACCTGCAAGCTTATCTTGATGCGCGTTTTTGTGAGCCCAGCGTGAGCCGTTCAGCGCTCGGGGCACATGACTTCATCGACCATGTTACAGAGGAACTTCAGTATGCAAGACTCATCCGCGGTGGGCGTAACCGCACAACCCCAAGTTCACCTGCCCGCAGCCCAAGCGACTGCTTCCGCGTCTGTGTCGACATCGCGGGTCTCAACCGAGCCGCTTCTCAGGAGCCCTTCTGGCCGACGACGATCGGCCGGAGGAGGGACCTCCCTTGCAGCTACGTCCGCACACTCTTCGGCTTCCGCAATGCAGCTACCATGTTCCAGCACCTCGCGAAGCGGGCCTTGGGGGCTCGGGAGGCTCAATGGCAAGCTGTCCGGACGGAGCGGGAGCCGGGCTCGTGCGACCACTGAGAGCCTCCGGAGCCCCTGGCCCTCAGGAGCCCGATGATCCTCGGGAGCGACCCGTATAGCTTGCGTCTTCAGCAACCCCAACTCCCCTTTGGCAAGTATCAGGTGACACTTCAGGTATCCAAACGAGGGCGCCTCTCGGGCTTCATCATCCTCGGGCCGCTGGGGGCTGATCCCTCACGGTTATCTCCCTTTTTGCATGATCAAGGCCAGATATTTCTTTCCATTCGCACTATCTATATGCTCGGCGTCCTCACCGCCACTAAGGTCATGAGCACTTGTGAGCCCACTCGTGACCGCCCCATGATTAAGGACTGGCACGACGTTTGTGCTCGGGTCCGTCCCTGCAGCGTCGATAAACCCAAGGGCTGAGCTCTGTCTAGCAAGCCATTCCCGTGACGGCACCTCCCATGGTCCTTGGTGCCTTGTTCTCGCATAGGCTAATCACGGATGGGTAAGTAGGGGCCCGTGGCAGGTGCCTTGCTCACGCGAGAACCGCGCGCCGGCTGTTTTTCTTTTGGATGGTGGCATGAGAAGACTGGGCACGACGTCTGTGCTCGGGTCCATCCCTGCAGCGTCGAAAAATCCAGTGGCTGAGCTCTGTCTCGCGAGTTATCCCTGTGACGTCACCTCCTGGGGTCGCTGGTGCCCCAGCCTTCTCTTGCAATATCCCCAGGAGATGCACTCGGAGCAGGTCGACACAACACCTCTCTTTTCACATTTTGCAGAAGAAGACTCAGGCGCAACCCGCCTCGGGGTAGGGTCTCGTGGGTGATGCGTAAGCTCACGAGAACTTCCTCAGAGTTGTTCACCTCGTCCTGAGGAGGGCCAATATACACCTTGGATATCCTACCGTGCAAGCCACGTGTTAGGACGGGGATGTACACGCCCCGGAGACTCTCGCGGTGGGAGGCTCCCTCCCATGGTCCAGTGGAAGTACCAAGCTCCGCGCTGGCAGATCCAACCGAGGAGCGGTTACGCCCACGAACCAGTGGAAGCACCAAGCTCCGCGCTGGCCGATACGACCGAGGCGCAGTTATGCCCACACTCCGCGCAAGTGAGGTAGCTCTATGCTCCGCGCTAGTTATAAACAACTGAGGGTGGCCCCCAGTGGTCGCACCAACCTCGGGGAGCATTTCAGCTCACGACGCTCACAGCTTCTCCTTGGATGGGCGTCGCGAGGGGGGCTAGGCACGGGGGCTATGCTTAGGTCACGCCTGGCAGACGCCACCCTACCAGGTGCCCAGACACCTGGCCTTCTCGTGCCCCCATCCCAGGCGAAGTCTCGTGGGCAAGGTATGGTGCTCGTTCTCCTTCATGAGAGCCGTTCGTACATGAAGGGGGACCCCTGGGCATCACGACCCAGGGGCCTAACTAGCCACGTAGCCCCTCATCCCTTGAGTCGAGTTATGACGATAACCCCGGTCCTCCGGAGGGCTCAATGGTGATCGAGGTATGTGCGGGGTTGGGCCCTGCCGATGCAGAACGAAAACGGGACCGCTTGAACGTCAAGGGGGGCCCTTGGGCATCGCGACCCAAGGGCCTCACTAGCCACGTAGCCCCTCATCCCTTGAGTCTAGTTACTACGGTAACCCCGGTCATCCAGAGGGCTCAATGGCGATCGAGGTATGCGCGGGGTTGGGCCCTGCCGATGCAGAGCACCTAAGCAAACATGAAAGGAAGCAAGCATGGAAATCATCTAGCTATTACAATAATGCCAAGTTTTTTCAAATTCAAACAAAGAACTTACGCCTCCCCGAGGCACTCGCACTTCTCTCACTGAACAGGACGGATCAAGCATCGCCAAGCGCAACATCACCGGTCTCCACCTCTTTGGTTGCGATGGTAGCGGCCCGGAGAAACGTCTCCACCGACCACGTGGATTTTGTTCCGAGGGCCTCGGGAGCGATTATTGCTGCCTCCTCACGAAGGTGCTTGGACGCCAAACCTTGCCTCAAGGGAAGGGCAACAGGAATCAAGCACCATCTGACCTCAGGAATTGCTAAGATAAGTTTTCAACGCCGCACCCGCTTGCATACCTACACCACCACTTACTATAGTTACGGATCCGCTAAGGCATGAAAACCCTTCCCGATGGACCAGTGGGCGGCTGCCTACATGCCGAGAGGGACCTCCTGAGCATTGCGCCTCGGGGGCTCTTACCGGACCCTGGGCCCCTCACCTCCTGGCCTCGACCACGGGGTCGTGACCCGGCGTACCAGCGCAGGCTGAGGATGGTCCCGGGGCTGGGTCTCGCAGGCGTAGGGCCTTAGGCTACCGTGGGAACAGAAGAAAAGGGAAATCATGCTCAAACAAGGGGCTCATGCAGGACATATGTTTATAATGCTAGATAGTAAAAAAAGTATTAAAAGAATTTACATGTCCTTGTGAAGCCCTCAGTGATGTCCCGCAGGAACTAAGCTAAGGAAGACGCTCCCAAAGAACTCGGCTTGAACTCCTTCAACAACGGGGACGCCGGGAGGACACCGTTTCCCTCCGGCAATAGGGGCGGTGACTTGGCGGCTCGTAGCTCTCGTTGGAGCTCGAGGCCGTCTCAGGGGTAGCGTAACTATTACCAGGAGAGTAGGAGACGTAGCAAACGGCTAGCGCCTCGCTGCCCTGGCGGCATGGGGAATGGTCGCCGGCGAGCCCATTCCCTGCGCCACACGGCAGCCGGAGGCCGTCCGCCCCAAAGACTTTGAAGGTCATCGCGCCCGTCGTATCCAGTGCGAAGTGAAGAATGTGCCTCCCGGCGGGGGCGTAGGCGCGGCGCACCACACCCCAGCCCCAGGTCATGAAGACCTGGCCAGAAGAAACTACCTCCACATCGGCATGCGAAGGAGGAAGGCGACACCCCTCGTGCCTCAGGTCCATCGTCACTCGGCCGCGAGTCGGGAGCACCTCCCTCAGGAAAGGAGGAAGAAGGATCCATGGATGAGGGGGGGGCCCGCCCACACGATGAACTCGCGGGTATCATCCTCATAATGGGACAGAAGCAGGGTGCGGGGAGACGCACGTCTCTCCAGGCGACTAACGGCGCCACCCCTATCACCGCCCCCGCTCCATCTGCCTGCCGCTGAAGCATACAAGGGAAGTGGAAATCCTGGTGGTGCCCACGTGCACCACGTGCGGGCGTCCGACGGCCTCAGTGACGCACACGGAGAATTACGGTGCCTCTTCTTTGGGGGGGGGGGGGGCGCTCAGGCTCTACCACAGGGCTCTTCCCTTTCTCCGTAGCCGAGAACCTGCGAATCGGCGCCATGGAGCCCTGGGAGCAGAGGAAATGTGGGATCGTCCTGCAATAGTGCAGTGAGAGGTGTAGTGCCTTACCCCCCGTTTATAGGCCAAGAAGATCAACCGGCAGCCACTCGCGCGTAGCCATAATGGCCCCGCTGCCCGCGCCAAGGAGTTGTCAAATCGCACGGTTGCCAAGATTGCGTGGGAAGTGGAGTCACCCACGTCCCATCCAACCGTCATGCACCAGCCTGGGCCGCAGCCTTTTTGGGACCTGCGGCACTTCGTCCTCGACTAAGGCTTCGCCCTGAAGCCAACTCCGCGCCCGCCTTGGGCCCGGGGGCTACTGTCGGCGTCCTGGGAACCAGGGTACCCAGACTTGCCTGTCTGCTGGCCGCGACGCGCTCCTACAAGCGGCCTGGTACGGCCCAGCTGATCGACCAGCTACTCAAGACCCTCACGAGGGGGCCAAGCCTCACGAGGAGAACGGCATCAAGACCTCCTCGGGAGCGGCCTCAGCAAGGCATTCCGGAGGGGCGTAGAATCGAAGGCTGAGCCTACCTCAGGAGGAGGCAGTGATGTCAGCAGTGACGCACCGTGCCAGCGCGTGCTAGCGTTCGCTAGCGTTGCAGTTGCCATTTCGCTGCAAAGGAGACAGCGTAGCCGTTGGTTCCCAAGGAGCGGGGCAAAGGTTTCCTCTTTGGTGCAACAAGACCGAAGACCGCAAGGACGATAAGGAGGATGTCATCGCCGAGCCCACCACCGTGTCACCGCCTGATCCTTTTGCAGGCGAAGACCGCTTTTGTCAGGATAAGAACGTCCTTGTGTACCTCCTCAAAAATGGTTGTTGTGGGATCCCTTCCCGCCTAAACATTTCGGGGGAAGAGGACAATGGCCGCCTATATAAGTAGCTAGGACTCCCATTGCAAGGGGAGAGACGAACACACTTGGCGACCGCACAAGGAGCAAGAACACTAGCCTCCTAACCCTCCTGAGCTCGCCTCCTGATCCCAGGGACCATTGTACCAGCTCATATTCTAGCTCGGCCGGACGCAATCCACAAAAGCAGGAAGTAGGGTCTTACACCACACGATGGCCCGAACCTGGATAAACTCTTGTGTGTTTGTTCGTTGTTTTCTTGAATCCTTCCACCGAGATGAGAGCGAGGCGCTAGGTAGACGTGAGTGGGAGAGATCTTCGTTCACGCCCCTGTGTTCGAACTTAACGGGTTTTGCAGAGCCCTGAATCCTACAAAAAACAAAAGAAAAGGTCAAACTGACCCAGGCTGGATCTAGCCGCAACCACTGACCCGCGGGTCCACAGGCGCTGAGGTGGCAGCGGCGGGTGCACGTGGGGGTGGACAACGTTGTGAGGCTGGCAGGTGGGGCCGCCCTATCAGCGTCACAGGGAAATGCAAAAAGGGGTGAAAATATCCACTGCCCCCGGCGGGATCGAACCCGCGACCTCCTGGTTAACTGATGAAGAGACGAGCCACTAGGTTGGGCGTGTGTTGCTGACTGAGAAGGCGAACACTGCCTTATGTGTTAACTGAAGAAGCAGACAGCAGGGGAAAACAGAGCACGTCGGAGCTGCTCCGGCGACCCAAACTGGCGGCGGAGTGGTGCGGTCTGTTCCGGGGGGAACTCCGCACCCACGAAGTGCACTCGCAGTACCTAGCGACGACTATAACGACGCCGGCAAGCAACAACCAGAGCAGCGGCGGCGGACCTTGACAAGACGAAGCAGGGGCCTAAACAGAGCAGCAACAGCACTAGCAGCACCTACGCGACATGGCGATCACGACAGGAAACAGAGGAGGAACCCAGGTGGTCGGAACACCCGCCGGAGACAAGGCCCGACGACGCCGAGCTCTGGTGCACGGAGAACTACGAGCTAGATGGCACGACAGGAGGGGAAAAGGGCACGGGGAGGTGCGCGCACTTACCACAAGCACGGAGGTGTGCTTGGTTAGCCCGGAGGTGGACGGAGTCGACGGCGGCGACGATCGAACACCCGCAGTTGCCGGAGTTAAAGAAGAGGTAAGAGAAGTCAGAGGCGAGGCGATCGGCTCCGTGTAGTGGACATAGTCGACGTAGACGACGTCGAGGAAGAAGGCCAGCAAGGTTGGCGATGCAGAGGAGGACGGGAAGCACGCCAGCGACGAGCTCGCGCTCTCAGATGCGCTCGGGTTAGCTACGGAGCAGCTGATCTGGTGGCTCTCAACTCAGCAGGCGGCGGGAGGAGGAAGAGGGAACCCTACATAATGGGTTGGACACGGAGAGGGTTTAAAAGGAGGGCCAGAGCCACAACAGTGCGGCGACGACATCGGGCTCGCGGTCCCCATGGCGTCGCGGGAGGAGGAAGAAAAGGTGGGTGAGCTTTCTGGCGCAGTCGTTGACGAGTGGGTCTGACGTGGCCAAGTGGGCGCGAAACAGTTGAGGTATGCGGGGGCGCAGGTGCAAATAGGTAGCAGGGACGCGTGCGGCCTGTAGACGGGCTGCGGGCGCATGCTGGTTGTTGGGCCGATGGGGAAGGCTTGGCCCAAGCTAGCTGGGCTGCACTGCTGCGGCTCCTGCTGTTTAATACTTTTTCTTTTTCCCTTTTCCTCAGATAGAAAATAAAAGAAAAACACAGGCTCAATGAAAAGGAATTGGGAGATAAGTAAAATATCCCCGTACTCCTGGATTTATGCCCTATTTTATAAAAAATGACTTGGGCATTTTTAGAGGTAGAAACATTAAAATAAGTTTGGATATGGTTCAAACTTCTGTCATTTTTGAACCTAACTAAATCAATTCAAATTGGGGAAAGGCTTTGCAATGTGACTCATGACAGTGTAACTTAGATGTGTGGAGGAGATGAACATTATTGGAAGCGACTAAGTCACTTGCAAAATTGATTAAAGAAAGGAAAGAAAAGAAGGAAGGAGAAGAGGTAATGCAAAAAGGAAGAGGGGGTTTAGGGTTTAGCACGGGCATGACTTGCCACCACCATCACACAACAACTCAAGGGGACCTCACATCACAAGCTAAGGATGAATCACATAGTGACAAGTATAAGAAGCTATGATGAACATGATGCCATGGTGATGATGAAGCAATGCATGGATGCATAAGAAAAATAAAAAGACAATGCAATAACAAAATAATGCATAACTGAAAAGAACCCCCAAGGAAAGGACAAGGATCAAAATGATGAAAGCTTTATTGCCATATATGGAAGGTATCACATATGGGGTGTTACAAACTCTCATCCACTACAAAAAAGATCTCGTCCCGAGATCTAGGAATGAAAGAAGGAGGAATACTCGGAATGGAGATGATCTTCTTGTTCCCATGTAGCTTCTCAGTCGGTATGGTGTGACCACTTCACTTTCAAGAATTTGATGGACTTGTTGCGGGTCTTGGGCTCAGTTTCTTCAAGAATAGCAACGGGGTGCGCACGATAAGACAAGTCTTGTTGAAGATTGTCGGCGTCCTTGAAACCAGGGTACACAGACTTGCCTGTCTGCAGGCCGCGACACGCTCCTACAGTGGCCTAGTACGGCCCAGCTGATCAACCAGCTGCCCAAGACCCTCGCGAGGGAGCTAAGCCTCGCGAGGAGAACAACGTCAAGACCCCCTCAGGAGCGTCCTCAACAAGGTGCTCCGGAGGGGCGGAGAATCCAAGGACAGGCCTACCTCAGGAGGAGGCAGTGATGTTAGTAGTGACGCACCGCGCCAGCGGGCGCCAGCGCCCGCCAGTGGCACAGTTGCCATTTTGGTGCAAGGGGGACAGCGCAGCCGCGGGTTCCCGAGGAGCTGGGCAATGGTTTCCCCATTGGTGCAACAAGACCGAAGACCGCAAGGACGACAAGGAGGATGTCACCGTCGAGCCCACCACCGCGTCGCCGCCTGATCCTTTTGCAGGTGAAGACTGCTTTTATCAAGGTAGGAACGTCCTTGTCTTCCCGCTAAAAAATGGTCGTTGTGGGATCCCTTCCCGCCTAAATATTTCGGGGGAAGAGGACCCTGGCCGAATATATAAGTAGCTAGGATCCCCACTATGAAGGGGGGAGATAGATCCATAAACTCTGCCACCACGCAAAGGAGCAAGAACACTTGCCTCCTGACCCTCCTGAGCTCACCTCCTAAGCTCGGGAACCACTGTACTAGTTCATATTTCCGGCCCTCCCGTGGCCAATCCGCCAAAGCAGGAAGTAGGGTTTTACACCACAAGGTGGCCTGAACCTGGGTAAACTCTTGCGTGCTTCACTTGTTGTTTGCTTGAATCTCTTCACCGACGAGTGCGAGACGCTAGGTAGACGCGAGTGGGAGAGATCTTCGTTGATGCCCCTGTGTTCGAACTTCTTGGGTTTTGCGGAGCCCCGAATACGACATTTGGTGCGCCAGGTAGGGGGCGTGTCAAAATCTCGCCTCTCCGACGACCTCGCCTCCCCTCTCTTGTTCAGCATCGCTACGATGACAACGGCCTGCCACATCCGCGTGGGGGTTGACACCCTCCTCGTCGACCGAGCGGTACCGGCGGACTGCGTCACCCATGGGCGCTCATCCTCCTTCCTCGACGACGTTCTTGTCGGCCGGCCCACCGGAGGGCGGCCTACTCCGCCACTCCCGCCTCCTGTGGCCTCGCCGGGCGAGCTCTTGATGGCACGACGGCTGCCCCAGCACCAGCCGTCCACCGGAAATCATGGTGTGCGAACGGCCTGCAACGGCGAGCTGCGGGGTGTCGCCAGCAGGGAGCTTCCTTGCCGTGGGGTCGCCTGCATCCTCGGAGGGTCCCAGGCGCCGGTGTTTGCCCGGCACGTCAAGCCGCACTTTCCGGAGGTTGGGGCTGCCGCCCAGCCATAGGAGGCCTTGCGGGCACAGAGCTTGCAGGGGCCCACCATCACCTTTGGCCCCGGCGACCTCGCCTCAGAAGTGGCCGGCGCTAGCATTCTCCCCACGGTGTGCACGCCCACCATCTGTGGGGTGGCCGTGACAAGGACGCCCATCGACGGCGGCGCCGGCCTCAACATCCTCTCCCCCGAGGCCTTCGGTCATCTGCATGTGTCCTACTGGCAGCTCCTCCCCACCAAGCCCTTCTCAAGGGTCGCGGACTCGGCCGTTCCGCGCAGCCAGATCTGCCTCCTGGTCACTTTTGGCATGCCGGCTAACTACCGGACAGAGTTCATCGACTTTGATGTCGTGCCCATCCACCTGTCCTTCAACGCCGTCCTTGGCTTCCTAGCCTTGGCAAAGTTCATGGCGGCAACTCACCCTGGCTACAACACTGTCAAGATGCCCGGGAGCAGCGGCGTCATCACCGTCAAAGGGGACCCCAAGGCTGCCCTTCAGGTCCTCGGGCACCCTTATAGAGCTGCTGGCGCAGCTCACCCAGGAGCGAAGGGGGCTCCGGAGGCTCCGGAGGCCGCGCCTGCCAAGAAGAAGCAGCTCTTCTCTTAGGACCCCGCCGAGACGAAGCAGGTGCCCGCTGATGAAGAAGGCTCGGGAGCCACCTTCACCATCGGTACGGGCATGGATCCAGAGCAAGAGGCAGCGCTGGTCGGCTTCCTCAAGGCCAACAAGGACGTGTTCGCCTGGAAGGCCGCTGATTTGGTCGAGGTGCCTAGGCATGTCATCGAGCATCACCTCTATCAAGCAGAAGGCGTGCAGACAAGCCCCGGAGTAGCAGGCCTTTATCGTTCAAGAGGTTAGGAAGCTAGAGGAAGCAGGCGTCGTACGGGAAGTACGGCACCCGGAGTGGCTGGCCAACCCTGTCATAGTCCCAAAGAAAGGAGGGAAGGAACACATGTGCGTCGACTTCACAAGCATCAACAAGTTCTGCCCTCAGGACCCTTTCCCTCAAGCGTGCATCGACCAAATCGTGGATTCAACGGCTGAGTGCGACCTGCTCTGCTTCCTCGATGCTTTCTTGGGCTACCACCAAATCAAGATGGCGGTGGAAGACGTGGAGAAAATGGCGTTCCTGACCCCATGCGGGGTCTACTACTACACTTGCATGCCTTTTGGGCTGAGGAACGCGGGTGCCACCTTCTAGCGCCTGATGCACATCACCCTCGGCCCTCAACTCGGGAGGAATGCGGAGGCCTACGTCGACGACATCGTGGTTAAAACCAGGGAGGCCATGACCCTCATCCAGGACCTAGAAGAAATGTTCGCCAACCTACGCAAGGTGAAGCTGTGCCTCAACCCGGAGAAGTGCGTGTTTGGTGTTCCCTCTGGCAAGTTGCTAGGGTTCTTGGTTTCGCACCGGGGCACTGAAGCTAATCCGGAGAAGATCAAGGCCATCGAGAGAATGAGGCCGCCCACGAACCTGAAGGAGATGCAGAAGCTCACTTGGTGTGTAACATCCCTGGGGCGCTTCATCTCTAAGCTTGGGAAACGCGCCCTCCCGTTCTTCAAGCTCATGAAGAAGAAGGGGCCCTTTGAGTGGACTCTGGAGGCTAATGCCGCCTTCCGGGACCTCAAGGAATACCTCACCAGCTCGTCGGTTATGGTAGCGCCGCGACACCTGGAACCCATGACTCTCTACCTCGCCGCAACGCCTCATTCCACCAGCGTGGCACTAGTCGTGGAGCGGGAGGAAAGGCCCCGAAGCCCAAGGCCACCGGGCGGCTTGGCATCTTCAAGGCCCGCGCCGCCCCCTGGCGCGGCCCCAGAGGCAGATTCGACCATGGGCACTGACGGCCCGGCCACTCAGCAAGAGGCACCCAAGGTTCCTGAGGCACCCATGGACCTTTCTGCGCCGACCCTCGTTGAGCACCCGGTGTACTTCTTCAGCACCGTACTGCGCGACGCGCACTTGCGCTACCCGATGCCCCAGAAGCTGCTCCTGGCGCTCCTCGTCGCCTCCAGGAAGCTGAGCCACTACTTCCAAGGCCACACCATCAAGGTTGTTTTGTCATATCCTCTCGAGAAGGTACTGCGGGGCCCGAATGTCGTTGGGAGGGTCCCCGAGTGGAACATCGAGCTTCAAGCGTTCCAGTTGGAGTTCAGCACCATGCGGGTGATCAAGGGAGCAACTTTGGCAGACTTTGTGGCGGAGTGGACTGACGCGCCAGAGCGGGGGGCTAGCGAAGACCGCTCACTGGCCCCCGGCGATGAAGCTCCAGACGGATGGGTGGTATACTTCGATGGCGCCTTCTCGCGCCTCGGTGCGGGGGCTGGCGCCGTGTTAGTATCTCCCACTCAAGATAAGTTGTACTACGCTGTGCATCTCTGCTTCCAGCAAGGCGAGAAGGTCTCCAACAACATCGTAGAGTACGAGGGCCTAATTGCTGGGCTCAAGGCCGCCGCTGCGCTGGGGGTCAAGCGTCTCACCATCAGGGGGATTCGCAACTCCTCTTCGACTTCTCCAACAAGAAATACAAGCCCAAGGACGAGCACATGGAGACATATCTGGAGGAGGTGCGCAAGATGGAGAAGCGCTTCCAAGGGCTGGAGGTGCAGCACGTACCAAGAGGCACCAACAAAGAAGTGGACGATATCGCCAAACGAGCCTCTAGGCGAGAACCTCAGAGGCTGGGCATCTTCGAGGAGCGACTACTCAAGCCGTCGGAGGCACCGCCAGCCCCTGAGCCGGCTTCCCCTCAGCAGGGGTTACCCGCGGCGCCTTCGGATGGCGCCCCGCCCTGCGGATCACCCTCTGGAGCCCGCCTGCTGCTCGCCGCGGAGCCCGAGGAGAGTTGCTGGACCCAAGAGCTCAAGATGTACCCGCAACACGACGCCCTGCCGGACAAGGAAGAAGTGGCAGAGCACGTGGTCCGACAGGCCTCAGCTTACTACATCCAAGACGGTGAACTCTACAGGAGGGTGGTCCAACGACGTCTCGCTAAAATGCATCTCGAGGAAGCAAGGGCGCGAGCTGTTGGCTGATATCCACGGTGAAGACTGCGTTCATCACTCGTCGTCCCGCACCCTCGTGGGCAAAGCCTTCCGCAGCGGCTTCTACAGGCCCATGACGCTCAACGACGCCACATAGCTTGTGCGGGCTTGCGAGGCATGCCAATTTCACGCCAAGAAGATCCACCAACCGGCGCAGGACCCCCAGACGATCCCGCTCTCCTGGCCCTTCGCGATCTGGGGGTTGCACATCCTGGGTCCATTTCCCCGGGCAGCGAGGGGCTACAGCTTCCTGTATGTCGCCATCAACAAATTCACCAAGTGGGCGGAGGTGGAGCCTGTTCGCGCAATCCTAGCCGGGTCGGCTGTCAGGTTCATCCAGGGCCTCATGAGGCGATTCGGGGTCCCTAGCCGCATCATCACGGATAACGGTTCGTAGTTCACAAGCAATCTCTTCAGATCATATTGTGCTAACCTTGGAACACAGATCTGCTATGCTTCGGTGGCTCACCCCAGGAGCAACAGTCAGGCTGAGCGCGCCAACGCGGAAGTCTTGCGAGGCCTCAAGACGCGCAGCTTTAAGAAGAAGCTTGAGGCTTGCGGAAGGGCTAGATCGACGAGCTCCAGTCCATGTTGTGGTCAATCCGAACCACTGCTACCAAACCCATGGGGGAAACTCCTTTCTTTCTCGTGTATGGGGTGGAGGCGGTCCTCCCTCATGAGGTCAAGCATCGCTCCCCACGGGTCTTGGCCTTCAATGAGGAAGGCCAGGACGCCGCGTGGCGGATGGACCTCGTGCTCGACGAGGACGGCGGCCGCCCAGCTGACCTCAGGGCAGCATGTTATCAGCAGGCGCTGTGGCGGGACCACTGCCGCCTCGTCCGTGCAAGAACACTTGAAGTTGGTAACTTGGTCCTGAGGCGGGTTCTCTCCCGGGAGGGGTTGCACAAGCTCTCGCCCATGTGGGAGGGCCTATTGAGAATCGCCCATGTCTCTAGGCCTGGTGCTGTTTGCCTGGAGACGTAGGATGGGATACCTATCCAGAATTCCTGGAACATCGAACACCTCAGAAGGTTCTATCCGTAATCAAGGCTCCGTGCTCGTGAAGGTCTCCGCCCGTGACACACTCACGTAATAATGAGTTGGGGTTGTACACGCCTCGGAGTATCCTGTGTTTTGCCTATGGGCCCTCAGACGGGGCTCCCACCCACGCCCCAGTGACAGTCCTTAGCTCCACGCTGGGAAGAAGACGTAGTGTAGGGGTCGGACGCGACCTTTTTTTCCTTTTTTTGGCTTGGTGTTTGGCTGTCAGCCTTTTCTACTTCCTTGGCTATCAGCCCTTCCTCTACCCCATGCTATGATGTTCTCGTGTTTCTCGTGCTTCCTGCATTTGGTTGAAAGTCTTGTTTGGGATCTTTCTCGCATGTTTTAAGTTTAGTTTGTTGAGCAGGGCTGCGCCACTCGCTCTTCTTCGCGCGCCTCGCACGCGGGTGCTGGGGCACGGTCGGTCACCGGCCCTCGTCTGCCACGGCCCCATGACCTCGCCTAGCCAAGCCTGCTCAGACTCTGGCACTGGGATTCTCAGTCCGCGCAACCTATCCTACCAAGCTGGCTCAGGCTTTGGTGCTCTAACCCGCGCTCGGCGCTCTCAGCAGATCTGAGCGGCTCACGCCCGCTCGGGGGCTGCACGAGCCCTTCAGATTCGGCCACCCCGTCACGACCCGATGGGGCTCATGACGCCAGAGTCAGGAGGACTCCGCCTCAAGATGTCGCGACGCATAAAAGGTAAGTAATTTCACCAATGCAACAAAAAAAACATGACAACAAGTTGTCGCTTCCTACATATATCATAGTCCATTACACGCCTCCTCGAGGCAACTTGAATTTTTGATGCAGAAAGGACATGAAGGAAAGGAAAGGAGAAGAAGCAGAGGCCACTCCCGCTTAGTCGGAGTCTTCCAGTTCGTCCGGCTTCACCGAGCCACAGCGGCGCGGCAACCCCCTCCCCTCGCCAGGCCGAGCTCGGCGGCGTGGCGGTTCTTCGCGGCCGCCACTTCTGGAGGAGCTGCTGCTGCCACGGTGGGGGGACCCACGGTGCCCCCCAGGACTGAGATCGTCTTCGGAGGAGGAGCTGCTCCTCCGGACGCCGTTCTCGTCATTCTCTTTGTCATCGACCTCGGGACAGCACCCAAGGTGCCTCCCTTGCTCCAAGAAGACCCTAACGAACAGTGTGGAGACACCATCGTACCTGAAGTGGAGCGCACACCTCCCCTGCAGCCGGCGTGTGCGAGCAAACGATTGCCAGCCGCGCTCCAGGAACACATTACCCGAGCGAGCCACAGCAACCTCCACCCAGGACGCACCAGTGCAGCAACCGTCAGCTTGCAGCCAGATGCCGCCGAGGCCTCCGGCTGGTAACACGTCGCCGAACAAGCGGGGAAGCCGGAGCCACGGGTTACCAGGCTTCTCCACCCACACCATGAACTCCGACGACACGTCGAAGGAATGGAGCTTCGGGCGCGAAGGACGCGCGACTGACAGGTACCGTTGTGCGCCACCTCTCCCTCCACGGCCACGACCACCTTCACCATGGGAGGATGTCCCGCGCCTCTCACGAGCGGCCGCGACAGGACTCGGAAGGCCGCGCCCGCCTCCCCGAGGAGTTGCTGCAGGCGCAGCGGCATGCTTGCGGCGATGACCGTGGCCCCTCTTTGGCGGCATTGGGGCCGGATCCTTTGGGGCCTTCCCCTTCTTCGCGGCGGATGGCTTCCTCGACGGCACCATGGAGATCTCGCGACAGGAGAGAGAGCGAGGAACAAGCAAGGGGAAGACGGCGTTGGCTTGAAAATGGCTTAGGGGCTCCCCCCTAGTCCCATTTATAGAGCGGAGGAGCCCAACCGCCAGCCACTGGCGTCGCAGTCATAACGCCCCCATCGTCTGCGCCAAGGAGTTTTCAAGTCACACGATCACCAAGACTGCGTGGGGAGCGGAGCCACCACGTCCCATCCAACCTTCGCACGCCGGCCTGGCCCGCAGCCTTTTAGGGCCCGTGGCGCTTCGTCCTCGACTAAGGATTTTCCCCGAAGCCAACTCCGCACGTGCCTTGGGCCCAGGGGCTACTGTCGGCGTCCTGGGAACCAGGGTACCCAGACTTGCCTGTCTGCGGGCTGCGACGCGCTCCGACAGCGGCCTGGTATGGCCCAGCTGATCAACCAGCTGCCCAAGACCCTCACGAGGGAGCTAAGCCTCGCGAGGAGAACAACGTCAGGACCCCCTCAGGAGAGGCCTCAGCAAGGTTCTCCGGAGGGGCGGATAATCCAAGGCCAAGCCTGCCTCACGAGGAGGCAATGATGTCAGCAGTGACACACCGCGCCAGCGGGTGCCAGTGCCCGC
The DNA here is from genome assembly GCA_902687465.1 of Secale cereale. Classification (NCBI taxonomy): domain Eukaryota; kingdom Viridiplantae; phylum Streptophyta; class Magnoliopsida; order Poales; family Poaceae; genus Secale; species Secale cereale. The sequence continues at coordinate 385,009,031 of LR738711.1, forward strand.
CAGTGGCGCAGTTACCACTTTGGTGCAAGGGGGACAGCGCAGCCGCGGGTTCCCGAGGAGCGAGGCAAAGGTTTCCCCATTGGTGCAACAAGACCGAAGACCGCATGGACGACAAGGAGGATGTCATCGTCGAGCCCACCACCGCGTCGCCACCTGATCCTTTTGCAGGCGAAGACTGCTTTTGTCAGGGTAGGAATGTCCTTGTGTTCCCACTAAAAAATGGTTGTTGTTGGATCCCATCCCGCCTAAACATTTCGGGGGAAGAGGACCCTGGCCGCATATATAAGTAGCTAGGATCACCACTATGAAGGGGGGAGATACATCCATAAACTCTGCCACCACGCAAAGGAGCAAGAACACTTGCCTCTTGACCCTCCTGAGCTCGGGAACCACTGTACTAGTTCATATTTCCGGCCCTCCCGTGGCCAATCCACCAAAGTAGGAAGTAGGGTTTTACACCACGTGGTGGCCTGAACCTGGGTAAACTCTTGCGTGCTTCACTTGTTGTTTGCTTGAATCTCTTCACCGATGAGGGCGAGATGCTAGGTAGACGCGAGTGGGAGAGATCTACGTTCACGCCCCTGTGTTCGAACTTCTTGGGTTTTGCGGTGCCCCGAATCCGACAAATATCCATCACTTCGAACGGAATGGTGCGTTCAGGCGTCTTGAAGCACATCATGCGCATTTGCAAGGATCGAGGGAAGCTCGAGTTGGTAGGCTAGATCGCCTCTCTTGCCAAGAATCTTGAAAGGGCCCACGTATCTTGATGCAAGCTTGCCCTTGATCAAGAACCTCTGAGTGCCCTTCATGGGAGAAACACGGAGATAGACATGGTCTCCAATGTCGAAAGCCAAGTCACGATGCTTGCCGTCATACTAGGTCTTTTGATGCGATTGCGTGGCTTTGAGATTCTCATGTATGACTTTGCACATTTCTTCGGCTTCTGAGATCAAATCATTTCCAAGGAGTTGATGTTCACCAGTCTCGGACCAGTTTAGAGGGGTACGACACTTTCTACCATAGAGTATTTCAAAAGGAGCTTTGCAGGCACTAGCTTGGAATCTGTTGTTGTAGGAGAATTCGGCAAATGGAAGGCAATCTTCCCATTTCATACTGAAGAAGATGACACAAGCTCTGAGCATATCTTCAAGGATTTGGTTCACTCTTTCGACTTGACCACTAGTCTAAGGGTGAAACGCAATGCTGAAATGGGAAGTGAACAAGCTTCCACGGTCTGAGGAGATCACTTGAGGAATGCCATGCAAAGAAACAACTCTGGAGGTGTACAGCTCTGCCAGCTGAGCTGCATTGATGGATTCTTTGACGGGAAGAAAATGAGCTACAATAGTTAGCTTGTAAATCACGACAAAGATAGCATCATTTCCTCTCTTGGACTTGGGAAACCCAGTGACGAAATCCATCTCAATGTGATCGAATTTCCACTCGGGAATAGGTAGAGGTTGAAGGAGTGCGGCTGGACGTTGATGCTCTGCCTTCACTCTTCTACAGACATCACATTCGTTCACGAATTAGGCAATCTCCCATTTCATATGAGTCCACCAATGTGATTTCTTGAGGTCTTGGTACATCTTGGAGCTTACTGGATGTATCGAGAGAAGTGAGTCATGTGCTTCATTCATTATGAGCTTTCTGAGATCAGCTTTGGGAACCACAATTCTGTCCTCAAAGAACAAGGTGTCTTTCTCATCAACGCGATAGCACTTGTACTTGGGAGTACCCTTAGCAATACCATGTTTCACTTTCTGCACCATAGCATCACTGAGTTGGGCGTCACGAATTTGATCTTCCAAGGTAGGAGCAACTTGAAGGTTTGCAAGAAAGCCTTGCGGAACAACTTGGAGGTTGAGCTTCCTAAATGATTCACAAAGTTCAGGCTGGAACGGTTTGAGAAGGAGACTGTTGCAATACGCCCTTCTGCTGAAGGCATCTGCAATGACATTGGCCTTGCCAGGAGTATATTCAATGCTTGGATCGTATTCTTGAATCATCTCAACCCAACGAGTCTGGCGAAGGTTAAGGTTTGGCTGAGTGAAGATGTACTTCAAGCTCTTGTGATCGGTGAAGATGTCCACTTTTCTACCCAATAGAAGATGTCTCCACATGATCAAGGCATGAACAACTACTTCTAGCTCAAGATCATGTGTGGGGTAATTCTTCTCATTTGGTTTCGGCTGACGAGAAGTGTATGCCACAATCTTCTTGGCTTGCATGAGAACACCACCAAGACCTTGCAATGAAGCATCACAAAAGACTTCATAAAGCTTGGACTCATTTGAAGGAGTAAGAACCGGAGCAGAAATGAGCTTCTCTTTGAGTGTCTTGAATGCAACATCACAATCAGGAGTCCATGAGTACTTGACATTCTTCTGCAACAGGTTGGAAAGAGGTCTGGCAATCTTGGAGAAGTTATCAATGAACCTTCTGCAATAGCTAGCGAGACCAAGGAAGCTTCGGAGTTGCTTGACATTCTACGGAGGTTCCCAGTTGACAATAGCTACAACCTTCTCGGGGTTCATAGAAATGCCCTCGGCAAAGATAATATGGCCAAGATAGAGGACTTTATCCAGCTAGAATTCACATTTGGAGAACTTCACATAGAACTTGTGCTCACGGAGCCTGTCAAGGACCAAACAGAGGTGCTTGGTATGGTCTTCTTCATTCTTGGATAATACCAAGATATCATCCAGATAGACGAGAATGAATTCATTGGTGTAGGGGTTGAATATGCAGTGCATCATCCAAGAGAAGGTGGGTGGAGCATTTGCAAGGCCGAAAGACACGACCGTGTATTCATAGGATCCAAAACTCGTTCTAAATGCGGTCTTAGGAATATCCTCTTCACGGATACGAATCTGATGGTAACCCATCCGGAGATCGAGCTTCGAGAACACCTTTGCTCCTTTGAGCTTCTCGAACAATTCATTGATATTGGGGAGCGGGTACTTATTCTGTATTGTCTTCTTGTTCAATGGCGGGCAATCAATGCAAAGGCGTTCCGTGCCATCCTTCTTCTTGACAAATAGAACACCACAGCCCCAAGGTTCTTGTACTAGGCCTGATTAGACCCATACGTTCTTGCTCATCGAGTTGTTTCTTCAGCTCCTTCAACTCATCAGGAGAAAGCTTGTATGGACGCCAACATGCTGGCTCGGTACCGGGTTCAAGTTCAATGATGAATTCAACTTGACAATGGGGAGGCATGCCTCAAAGCTCTTCAGGGAAAACATCCTCATATTCACGAACCACCGGAATCTGAGAAATGGCATTAATCTCACCCTTGTCATTGAGAGAGAATAGCCTGATTGCGTTATCCTGAGATGCGAAGATATTCACGTCTTCATCATGATGAGTTAGCTTAACCTCCTTGTTTGCACAATCAATGTTTGCATCATTCTTGGAGAGCCAATCCATCCCAAGAATAAGATCAATGTCGGAGTTACCGAGAATAACTGGGGAAACCAGAAAACTGTAATCACCCATGTGAATAGATATGTCCGGAGCCACCATACTAGAAGTCATGTGTTTACCCGGAGAAATAACTTGCAACATTTCAGGTAAGGCCACTGTGTCCACGTTGTGCTTAGATGCAAATGGACATGACATGAAGGAATGTGATGCACCAGAATCAAACAAAAGTTTAGCAGGTTTAAGGTTAACTGGAAGATTACCAATTATCACATCTGAATAATTCTCTGCTTGAGTTGCATTCTTCAGATTCACTCTTGCTGCCTTGGGATTGTGCTTGACAATAGCAGTGCTGAAAGGTGGAGGAGGCGGAAGGCACCTTGGGTTGGGACACTTGTTGGCATAATGCCCCTTCTGAGAACATTTGTTGCAAGTAACTTCTGAAAGAGGCCAATGATAAGGACCACTTGATCTTGAAGCTTGGAACTGAGGCTTGGATTGATTGCTTGGGTTGGGTTGGTGGGAGAATCCACGACCAGTGAGTGCTTGTTGTTTCTTGGAGAGCACTGGAGGAGGCGGTAGCCAGAACATCTGCTGCTTGGCAACCACTTGAGAGGAATAGGAGGAGTGGACAACATCTCTAATCCTCTTTTTGGAAGCTTCACACTTGAGCTGAGCTGCCTCTTGATTGAGAGCCATATTGTAGAATTGGTCAAATTCGTCCGGCTCGAACAAGGTGAGAGCAAGTTGGAGTTCATCTTTCAGACCACCTCGGAACTGATATATCTTGCTCTTGGCATCAGGGATGTCTTGCTTAGCATAACGGGCAAGATTCTGGAACTTGACATTGTATTGATAGACGGACATGGTGCCTTGCTTCAGGTTGCAGAATTGCTCACACATGCCTTCAATGACACTTGTTGGAATGTGATGAGAGCGGAAATCTTTGCAGAAGTCAGTCCACGAGATCTCATGATCACCTCTGGAGTCTTTATACTGTTGCCACCAATCAGCAGCTTGATCTTTGAGTTGGAAAGTGCCAAACTTGACATAATCCTCAGGCCTCACGTTACTGCATTCAAAGTGCTTTTTGATGTCTGTGATCCAATCTTCAGCATCTAGCGGGTCCACACAGTAACTGAACGACTTCAGTTGGTTTGCCAGGAATTGGTTCAGTGTCGCAAAGTGAGGTTGATTGAACAGATTGCCTTGGCCTTGGTTCTCATGATTTCCTTGGTTTGCTTGATTGGCTTGGAAATTCTACATCATTTGCATGAGCATCTGAGTGTTTTGGTTGGTTCCTTGCATAATTTATCTCCATGCCTCAGACGGAGGAGGAGGGGAAGGAGGACGTTCAGGAGGACGCTCTTCTTCACCCTCTTGGTTAGGGTTGGGAACCTTCTTAGGAGCCATCCTGAATATTATGACAACCGTTAGCCATTGAAGCAAAACAGGTAAGCTAAATCAACGGGTAGACATTTGCAACATAAGTCTTCACAATGAACATTCTAACAAAATGAACGAATGAATTCCACAGTTTAATGGTACAACAATCTTGTCGAGAAGCCACTTGGGAGACAAAAGATAAAATAAAAACAACTAGGTACAAAAGGAACAAATACATGATAGAAGTTTCATCCCACATGTTCGTGCTGAATGCCCCATGGAACGTGTTACAAAGGGTGTTGCAATCCCCAGATCAGCATAGCCAAGGAACGTTTAAGATGCAACTCCCAATTGGAACAACGCCCATGAAACCTCTTCACTCGATGTTGAGCCCCAAACCTCATACCATGCACTCGTTGGAAGAATACCTACGAGCTACTTGAAAACCCACCAATTAATTCCCAAAGGTTTCCGGTTATGCAATCTGGTTTTGGGGATATAGGGGAAGCACCGCGCACTCAACTCTAAACCTACATCCAGCTGTATCCATCCGTCAACACATAACCAGTCATCCTCGGAAACTGTTTACCTCGGATCTTCGAAACGCATCCGCTATACTAGCTGTGGCAATACTCCCGAACTATCTCCCTAGTACTGGGTGACGTCGGGGTTATCTCACCACCAGACATGCATAGAAGAGTTTTCGATGTCGGTCGTCTTAAGTATTTTAGAACCGCTACGATACATTTGTGACGACAACACCTCGGAGCTCAACTCCCCGGGACACTACCATAACCCCTAAATGACAGGAGGCATCGAGAACAATGTTCTCTTCACAAAGATATCGGAACAATCCAAACAATACTCGCGTGATCCTAAAAAAGATTAGTGATTTTTTTGAGAGTAGAGGAGATAGAATAACATCAGGAGTCCTCACCAAAGCGATGAAGGGATGAGGAGTAAAAACAAATCCTACTATCTGATATATATATAGGACTCAAAACATTTTGTGTGTGTGCCTAGACTCAACCGTCAACGATTCGATCAATCAGGGGGCTCCTAGGTCGGAGAAGGCTCTGAATACCAACTTGTAATGCCCAGTATGCGGCTATGTCCCCCACATGTCGAGGAACGACTTAAGGACATAAACGCATACTAGAATGAGCTCAAGTATGGTATCTTTGCACATCTCTCTCATGTAAAAATCAGGGATGAAATTATAAAAAAAAAAGATAGTTGGCTTACACTTGCCATGTCACACAATGAATACAATAACATACATCATCCAGGCTCCGACTACGGATGAAATCCAGACGAAAAAGATACCATAAATAGCACAAGCCTGGATCCTCCTAGTAACACTACAAGAAATATGTCAACTTGTGACCACCACTATTGGTCACTGAATGGTCACAAATTTCCATTTGTGACCTTTTTGTGACCAAAAACATAAGGTCAAAAGCTGGCCGTCATAAACTGACTATAGCGACCTTCTCTGTGAGAAGGTCGTAGATGTTTTTGACCAAAACAAAAGGTCGTTGAACCAATGACCTTTTGTTTTGGTCATTGGATGTCTGCCCAGGCCACGTCGGATTCGACGTGGCAATCTGACGTGGAAAAATTGCGACCAATTGAAAAGGTCACTGATAAGATTCAGCCCGGTCCGATTAGGTGTCTATATGGGCCGAGCCCGTTAATTCAGCCCATTTATGTTTTTTTCCTGCCAATTTTGGTCAACTGCTTTGGGCATTTTGCGGTCCATTTTAAATTTGGGCCTCACGATTTTTACAGTGCATTTAATTTTGGGGCCTTGGCCTTTTTGCAATCCAATTTTTGGGCCTTGGCCTCTTTGCGATCCATTCTTTTTGGGCTGTAGCCATTTCCACCAGTCTTTCATTTGGTCCAATAGACATTTCGGCCAGTTTTTAATTTAGGCCACGCCTCTTTGTTTCAAATACAATTTACAGCACAGACATAGATTCAACCCAAATTCAATACCAATATATTCTCTTTTTGACCACTTTCAATCCAAGAATACATTTCAAATAAACATAGAATAATATTCCAAGGATTTGTACATATATCCTAGCATTTGAATAATAAGTTCAGCAAGCAAATATACACCAAATTCTCAGCAAGATCAACAATACATCCAAATTCCCAGAAAATACGGCATTACAACAAACATATAAAGCAAGTCGTTGACTTGGACTTCCAGCTTCTTCAAAAAAATTAGCACATAACTCTCCTGTAGATGAGAAGAAAAGCCACATGTTCAGTCTCGATATGGGTAATATATGCTAAAAATAAATCCAAGAACCGTGCAAGAGCCTAGGTTTTACTATCATTTGGACACCCAGATTGGCGATCCTTCCTTACCTAATGTGTGCAAGTCCAAATAAATTAATAAACAATCCATTTTATAGAGCAAATGATATGCCCCCTTTTATCTAAAACTGTAGTGTATGCTAGTGACAGAACTAGGGGTAAGACTGTTATGATATGCCAGATTGCCAGAAATAGTGATAGAGCATCTTCATATTTCGAAATGTAACATGCATCACATCAAAAAATTGTAAGCATCGAACCTACATCATATCTACAATAACATCACCAATCAGGTTGCATGTGTATGCTAGAAATCAAGAATAAAAAGGACTTCAGCTTGTTTCGAATATCTTGCCTTTGCTGCTCCCAGTTCAGTAAACAAATAGTCGAGCAGTGAGCGCTTTGCCTCATGGACTTGGCCGTGCACAATAGATTTCGGAATGGAGCATAAATAGAATACCTGGAAAAGAACAATAAAGAGCTATACAATTAAGTAAGCATCTTTGGCTGTACAAATAAGTGGAGAGAACAATAAAAAGCTACACAGTCTTAAATTTCTGTTGAGAAACAGTAACTTGACTAGAACAAAGACGCGCGCGTTGCTGCGCTCACCCATTGTGATAAAGAATGATAGAAATAATACAGAAACTGAACATAAAGGTATAGGCGAGATTCAAATTATATCACCTTAATACAAAACCACCATCACCCGCAAAAAAAAATACAAAACCACGAGATAACTTGTGATAGTAACCTTGTATAGATTTTCTCTTTTCATGGAGCATATAGAAAATATGACAATCCGGACACTACACCATCCACATGATACAAAAGCTAAACATGTACACCCGACAAGAACGAAAGCATATAGTAAGCTGGATGGTTTAGCATTAAAGTGGATGCACATACACTTTTCCTTAATGATATAGCTAGAAAATATGGTATTGTTATGCTTAATATGACAAGGAGAAAACACATCACATGTGGAGATTCCCGTGCCTTGTCGCCTTTGGCAATTGTAGCACTGACAGGAGGTGGTGATTTAAGCTGAGGCAGCGGGAAACACATCACCCATGGGGAGAGGATAAGCAAGGCAAAAGAGAAGTTACTTAACAAACTAATATTACTCTTTTGGCTGGCACATGTTCAGCTATGATAGTCTGATTGACGACATCTGAGCATATTAAAAAATGTGTAGATATACAAAATGATGTGAAATGCATTTGCAAAGGCAAAAGACGATGTAGCCCAATGGAGCAGAGGTGAGGGAATTGTTCTCGTTTCACGAGAGTCAAACTGCAAATTAAAAATCAACTACTTTTGCATCAAGGTAAAATTAAAAATCTATACATCACAGGTGAAATTGTGAGTTTAACAACATATGAATAAATATTATAGTCTATAAGTAATAGATATGAATAAAGTATTCTAGAGAAATATGTATGAATACTGAAGCATGCCATCAATAGTCTGAACATGGAAGAGACATTCGAGTATAGGCATTAGTGGTCGAGCTATAAGATCTCTAGTGAAGAAACGACTTAGCAAATGGGAACCTGCAGTATTAAGTGATGTACAGTACAGAGAACAAAACCTACTTGATTTTCGTTGATGACATTTGTTTTGTCCATCCCTCTTCATCATCAACACCAAACTTGGAATACTGCTTCTGAGATGTGCCAGACACTGAAAAATGCAGGAATCTAATTATACTACAACTAAAGAAACTACTGATCAGATAGCTGGGTAGTACTACTATTTGCGTGGATCGGCTCTGTATATTAATAAACAGGCATTGCAAAGGAAGCTCTGTGAATTGAGAGGGATTAGATGACAATTTGAACAAGCTTTAGTGGGTGGAGGAGATGGTGACTCCGGCAACCACCAGCTTCACTGTATCTCTTTTGCCACGCGCTTCACCTTTAACACCAAAGCGTGTCCACCGCACAGACGCACACCCTCGTTGTTGGGAGGAAGGGAGGATTGGAGGAACAGCGAGATCGAAAACAAGAACATGCTTCCGTGGGTCACCTGCGTCGCCGGGAAGGGGGAGGTTGAGCATTCTGGCGGCGCACGAAGGAGCAGCTGTCGTCCCCATTGGCGGACCGTGAAGGGGAGACGATGCTCCGATGCTGAGGGGTAGCAAGGAAACAATCCCGCGGAGGAGAGACTGTAGAGGCCCTATGCGCACGTCGAGGAGGATGGCTGAGTCATGCCGAACGCCGCCGCCACAGAGGCCATGGGATCGGCAAGGAGCTGGATCTCACCGGTCCGGCGCGGCGGGGATCCGGCGATCCGTCTCGCCACATCCGTACATCTCAGGAGGGAGGGAGGTCGCCGGTGGGGGTGGTAGTCGGCCAGCGGCGGGATTGGAGAGGAATCGGGGGAGGGAGAGGAATTGAGTGGATCTACAGCTAGGGAGGGAAGGGGAGGTGGAGGCCATGGTTTTGGTCGCCGACGGTGTTGAAGTGTTGAGTGCCGCCACGGGAGAGAGAGGGGACGCTAGAGAGAGGTGGCCATGGCGTCGATTTAGGGTTTCGGCGTGGAGTAGGGGAGGCGGAGGTCGCCGGCGGGTATGAAGTAGAGGATGTCGCCAGGGCAGTCGAGGAGTGGGGGAGGAGGTCGCCGGCGGGGCCGGGTTTGGGGGAGTGGAGATCGGCGGCGGGGCCGGGTTTGGGGTTTCG
>LR738711.1:385018911-385076771 GCA_902687465.1 Secale cereale
GGGGACCGAGGGGAAGGGGGAGTGGGTGAGTGGGGGTGGCGGCGGGTGGGGATCGGGGGGATCGAGGGGAGGGAGGGTGGCTGGGTGGGTGGGTTAGGGTTTTTATTCTCGAGAGAAGCTCCACCGTTGGATGGATGCGTGATGGATGGCTCAGATTGCGTCCAATTTGGTGATCCGCGTGAAAGCGGTTCCTCGCGTCTCATTGGCCGGCTATCTCACACTTGAATCTCAAAATTTTGGACCCAAAACTTTGAAATTTTTTAAACATAACAATGGCATAGTTTGTCAAAATGAACTCGTTTTTTTCATAAGTGTGCATCTTAGAATGTCAAACGATGCCATAGTTCGACGGCTTTCATTTTCTTTGCACAAAAAGATGATTTTCCATTTTTCGACTGCATAAAAAGGTTTTTTGTTTGTGAAGAAGCTACCAAATATTTGTTTTAAAATAGCAAAACTCCATTTTTCAAAAATATTAGACCACGTTTTATGTAAAATTGACCAAATAGTTACATGTCAAAAGCTTTTAATCCACCTCTTATAAAAAAACAAATTTCACTCATTCAGTAGGAAGCGGAGAAAATTTGAACGAATTTTTTTTCAAATGATTTCATATTGTGCACAAGGGTGCATATTGGAATGGCAAACAATGTTGCCTAAAAAATTTTCATTTTCTTTGAACGAAAAAATATTTTTTTCATTTTTCGAGTGCCCAAAAGGAGGTTTTTTTGTGAAGGACCTCCCAAATAATTTTTGCAAAATTGGACCAAATCATTTTTATTAAATAATAGGACATATTTAATGCACAATTGACTAAATGGTTGGGTGTAAAAAGTTCTGATCCACCTCTCGTGAAAAAGACAAATTTCGGTCGATTCAGCTGGAAGTGGGTCAAATTTGAACTGTAGCTGCCTTGTAGTTTGCTCTTTATTTTTTACAAAAATCATTTCTAGGTACATAAGTATCTATTTAATCAGAGAAACACCAAAAAAATTCCAAGATTCAACCACTAGCTAGGAACGGTCATTCCCGCCGTTTTGACCGCATTTTGAAACGGGCATAAAAATTTCAAAAAAAAAATCAAAAAATTGGAACACCTTCGCATTGTGTCATTATATATGACCAAGTTACCAGGAAAAATATTAAACTTGTAATACGGCAATTCTATTAAAAAAGTGTTCTCAGAAATGAGCTATCATGCGTGAAGATTCATGGCTTTCAAGCCAAATGATCAATCCTATGGCCACATTCATGGCATAGTTTGTTCAGATGATCTCACACTGTGCACAAGGGTGCATCTTGGAATGGCAAACAATGTTTCCTAAGGAAGTTTTCATTTCCTTTGGACGAAAAATTCATTTTCCATTTTTCGAGTGCCCAAAAGGAGGTTTTTTTGTGAAGGACCTCCCAAATAATTGTTGCAAAATTTGACCAAATCAATTTTCTAAAATACTAGGACATATTTAATGCACAATTGACCAAATGGTTGGGTATAAAAAGTTTTGATCCACCTCTCGTGAAAAAGACAAATTTCAGTCGATTCAGCTAGAAGTGGGTCAAATTTGAACTGTAGCTGCCTTGTAGTTTGCCCTTTATTTTTTCCAAAAATCATTTCTAGGTACTTAAGTATATATTTAATCATAGAAACACCAAAAAAATTCCAAGATTCAACCACTAGCTAAGAACGGTCATTCCCGCCGTTTTGACCGCATTTTGAAACGGGCATAAAAAATTCAAAAAAAATCAAAAAATTGGAACACCTTCGCATGGTGTCATTATATATGACCAAGTTACCAGGAAATATATTAAACTTGTAATACGGCAATTCTATTAAAAAAGTGTTCTCGGAAATGAGCTATCATGCGTGAAGATTCATGGCTTTCAAGCCAAATGATCAATCCTATGGCCACATTCATGACATAGTTTGTTCAAATGATCTCATATTGTGCACAAGGGTGCATCTTGGAATGGCAAACAATGTTGCCTAAGGAAGTTTTCATTTTCTTTGGACGAAAAATTCATTTTCCATTTTTCGAGTGCCCAAAAGGAGGTTTTTTTGTGAAGGACCTCCCAAATAATTGTTGCAAAATTTGACAAAATTAATTTTCTAAAATACTAGGACATATTTAATGCACAATTGACAAAATGGTTGGGTGTAAAAAGTTTTGATCCACCTCTGGTGAAAAAGACAAATTTCCGCCGATTCAGCTGGAAGCGGGTCAAATTTGAACTGCGGCTGCCTCATAGTTTGCTATTTATTTTTTTCCGAAAATCATTTCTTGGTACATAAGTACCTATTTAATCATAAATACATGGTTTGGTGGCGATACGTCAAGGTTTGGGCGGTGGTCGAGGGCCCCAACTCTAGAGCGCGTAAACTCGCATGCCCGCTGCGTGGTCACCACGTGACTGTGGCGTTGCCATGTGTTCTGGGCGGCCTAGGCATGTCTAGTGGGTTGGCCACTCCCCAGGTAGGTGCTAGGAAGAAAATTACAACATAAGATTCTCACGAGGAGACCGATCGATGCTCAAGCATGAATTAGCAGCCAAGTGTTTGATTAGCGGTACGGAAAATGCACATGGCTAATGGGCGTGAGTTTTGGTTGAGGATGATCAGTTACTAAGAAAACCGTCTTCACAAATTTTCAGCTCAAAAGGAGGAGTCTAGGTGGTACTTGCTTTGCAAAGTACCACACTGGACATAAATACGAATGTTGAAGATGGGCTCAAAATAATGAATGGATTGAGCTGGCATTTGGTGGAGGATAGTAATTTGGGCATAGGAAAGCACTGTAGAAAATGGATACCATTTGGACATGCCAAAGTGGTACTTCCTTCACAAAGTGTTTTTTTGAACAGAATAGGAAAATGAATATTTTTGAATTATTTTTGAACTAGGCAAGGAAGGTTTTTTACATATTTGATGAAGATATGACCCAAAGAATTTATGAGATTTTTTGGGGAATTTTGGGAATGACAGAAATATAGGTTGCTTCACAACCTAGGGCAAAAACTGCCACATGGACATGACACATAGGCAAAACTGATGTGGTGGCGCCTAGTCGTAGCAACCCACCACAATTTTCAAGGTTATGACCATCTATATTGGTCATGAACAGCTAGAAATAAGGCAGCGAACCAGTGCTATCTGCTTTGTGACCATTTCGTGTAAGGAAATTATGACCTTTCTGACCAAAATGGTCGTTATAGTTTAGGGTTTGGAGCCCCCCGAACAGCTTTTGACCAATTGGTCTGAAATGGTCATAGATCTATGACCAATTCTTCCAGGGTCACTAACAAAATGTCATAAGTTGACATATTTCTTGTAGTGTAAGAACCACTACTGATCGTCGGGATAAGACACATAGTAACGACCACGCTCTTCATCGAACTCCCATTGAAGCTCCAAACCATCTCCTGCATAGTTCTCAACGGTACCTGCATCTGGTGTGTGTTGAATCTGTGAGCCACAGAGGACTCAGCAATCCCGTTCCCGGGTATCAAAACTACCAAAGCCTTAGGTGTGGAAAGGCTATAACAAGGGTTGCAGCAAGCGCTAAGCCCTAGCTTACGAGTTTAGAGCGAGAAGAGAACAAGTGCCAACGATCGCCAAGTTGATCAAGAAGTGATCCTAACTACTCCCGATCGAACATAACCCCACCGTGTTCACTTCCCGAAGCCCTTCGGAAAGATACCATCACGGTTACTCACGCATGTAGTGTATTCATGATAATGGTGTCAAGTTATCAACAACCGGATATTAACAAATTCCCATCTGCCACATAACCGCGAGCGCGACTTTCGAAAGATCAAACCCTGCAGGGGTGTCCCAACTTAGCCCATCACAAGCTCACGATCCGCGGAGTCGCAACTCCAAAGTGGGAAGACCCGAGTATTCTCAGAATCCCGTGCTCAAGATATTTCGACAAAGGTAAAACTAGTCCAGCAAGACCTCCCGGCGTGCCGACACCCTGATAGTAGCCGCGCGTATCTCGTCTCAGGCCACGTCCGGATGGGACATCCTACAGGTGTATACCAGTTTGGACCAACACTCATGAGGAGCACTAGACCGGGGTTGTTAATTAAGAACTTGGGTTTGCAACGCCCTATGCAAGTTTTAGTTATTAGGAAAATGTAAAACCAATGTTGGGCCTTGCTGGAAAAGCTATAAACAGAGCGAATTATCAAGGGGGGCCCATAAACCCCAACCGTGTTAGGAACGCAAAATCAAGGTACATAACACAGGTTTATTCGTTGCTAGGGTGGCATGAGTGGAACAAAACACCAAGCAGAAAGGCTTAGACTTCCACCCATTACCAATATATAGGTGAATTAGTTTATCAGATATATATATTGTGTTATCCCAACAATAACTTCATCATGGAGCAATCTTCAAAACTTCACCTGCAACTAACAACGCTGTAAGAGGGGCTGAGCGATGCGTACTTAGCCAAACAACGGTTTGCTAGGAATGTTGTTAGAGTGTTTCATGGCAACAATAGGAGGGATGACAAACAGGAATAGGCATCGAGGCAATATCTAAAGAGCGAGACATCTAGCATAGGCAAAGATAGAAGTGATATCTGGGAATTGTCATCTTGCCTGTTGATTCCACGGAGGGATCATAACCTTGCTCCTCAAACTCAGCTTCGAAAGGAACCTCGCACTCCGAATCGTCACCGGGCTCTAACCAACACAATAATGCAACAACGAAACAACAACCAATCATCATGCAATGCTCAAACACATGATGCATGACTATGATCCATATGGACATGGACAAGATATGATGCAATTCCTAGGGACAATAAGAGTGCACAAGCAACATGGCAAAACAAGATCACAACACATGTGGATCACAAGTAAAAGGAACAAAATTAACATGGCCACAAGTGGTTATGTAGATTATTTACACAAGCACCCAACAAGTTTTTAAAAGTTGTTTAACATGGCAAGGGTGCAGCTAGGAACAACTACAACATGCTAACATATTAAATGGGTCGGAAAGAACAAACAACAACTTCCGGAAACTCCCATATTCATAAAAATGCAATTAGGACATATCTGATAAACTCATCTTTTAAGGTTGTTTAACATGCAAAGTAACAACACCACATTAATCTACACATTTTCCACCCCTAATGCATATAAAGTTTGTTAAATTTGGAGTTGTAGATATTTAGTTATGATATTTACAAGTTTAATCATTTTTAAACACGAAATAATTCAAACATCATTTTAAATGTTTTTGAACATTGCAACAAACAACATATTAATATTCTACATGAAAAACTTAGTTGTTTTCATATATAACTCATTTTCATCAGATGCATATTTTAAAAGATATAAAATATGCAAAGATAATGCAGAAAAAGAAAAAGAAAAAGAAAACAGAAAAGAAAAACAAAAGAAAAGGTCAAACTGACCCAGGCTAGATCTAGCCGCAACCACTAGCCCGTGGGTCCAGAAGTGCTGAGGTGGCAACGGCGGGTGCGCGTGGGGATGGACAGCACTGTGAGGCTGGCAGGTGGGGCCGCCCTATCAGTGTCACAGGGAAATGCAAAAGAGGGGGAAATATCCATTGCCACGGGCGGGATCGAACCCGTGACCTCCTGTTTAACTGACGAAGAGACGAGCCATTGGGCTAGGCGTGTGTTGCTGACAGAGAAGACAAACACTGCCTTATGTGTTAACTGAAGAAGCAGACAGCGGGGGCAAACAGAGCACGTCCGAGCTGCTCCGGCGACCCAAACTGGCGGCGGAATGGGGCGGTCTGTTCCTGGGGGAACTCCGCATCCACGACGTGCACTTGCAGCACCTAGCGATGACTACAACGACGCCAGCGAGCAACAAACAGAGCGGCGGCGGCGGACCTCGATGAGACCAATCAGGGGCCTAAACGGAGCGGCGACAACACTAGCAGCACCTACGCGACATGGCGATCACGACGGGCAACAGAGGAGGAACCCAGGTGGTCAGAACACTCGCCGGAGACGAGGCCCGACGGCGACGAGCTCGGGTGCATGGATAACTACGAGTTAGACGGCGTGACAGGAGGGAAAAAGGGCACGGGGAGGTGCACGCACCTACCAAAAGCACGGAGGTGTGCTTGGTTAGGATGGAGGTGGACGGAGTCGACGGCGGCGACGATCGAACACCCGCGGCTGCCGGAGTTGAAGAAGAGGAAGAAGAAGTCATAGGCGAGGCAATAGGCTCCATGTAGTGGATGTAGTCGACGTAGACGACGTCGAGGAAGAAGGCCGGCAAGGTTGGCGAGGCAGAGGAGGACAGGAAGCACGCCGGCGACGAGCTCGCGCTCTCAGATGCGCTCGGGTTAGCTGCGGAGCGGCGGATCTGGTGGCTCTCAACTCACCAGGCGGCGGGAGGAGGAAGAGGGAACCCTAGAGAATGGGTTGGACATGGAGAGGGGTTAAAAAGAGGGCCATAGCCACGACGGTGCGGCGACGGCGTCGAGCTCGCGGTCCCCATGTCATCGCGGGAGGAGGAAGAAAAGGTGGGTGAGCTTTCTGGCGCAGTCGCTGACGAGTGGATCCGACCTGGCCACGTGGGCGCGAAACAACGAGGGTATGCGGGGGCGCGGGTGCAAATAGGTAGCAGGGACGCGCGCGGGCTGTAGACGGGCTGCGGGCGCGCGCTGGTTGCTGGGACGAGGGGGAGGGCTTGGCCCGAGCTAGCTGGGCTGCACTGCTACGGCTGCTGCTGTTTAATTCTTTTTCTTTTTCCCTTTTCCTCAGACAGGAAATAAAAGAAAAAGCACAGGCTCAAGGAAAAGGAATTAGGAGATAAGTAAAATATCCCCATGCTCCTGGATTTATGCCCTATTTTATAAAAAATGACTTGGGCATTTTTAGAGGTATAAAAATAAAATAAATTTGAATATGGTTCAAACTTCTGTCATTTTTGAACCTAACCAAATCAATTCAAATTGGGGAAAGGCTTTGCAATGTGACTCATGACAGTGTAACTTAGATGTGGGGAGGAGATGAACATTATTGGAAGAGGCTAAGTCACTTGCAAAATTGATTAAAGAAAGGAAAGAAAAGAAGGAAAGAGAAGAGGTGATGCAAAAAGGAAGAGGGGGTTTCAGGTTTAGCATGGGCATGGCTTGCCACCACCATCACACAACAACTCAAGGTGACCTCACATCACAAGCTAAGTATGAATCACACGGTGACAAGTATAAGAAGCTATGATGAACATGATGCCATGGTGATGATGAAGCAATGCATGGATGGATAAGAAAAATAAAAAGAAAATGCAATAACAAAATAATGCATAATTGAAAAGAACCCCCAAGGAAAGGACAAGGATCAAAATGATGAAAGCTTTATTGCCATATAAGGAAGGTATCACATATGGGGTGTTATACATCTGCACGTTGAGGAAGTTCAGGTCCCTAAGAGGCCGCCGGAGGCGCCACGCCGCCGCGTCATACGCGCGAGTGTCATCGTTGGCGGTGCCAAAAGAGCCGAGGCGAAGGCACATCTCGTCGAATCAAATCTCGGCGGGGAAGGCACCAGAGGGGCATGCGCGGACGCCGCGGTAGCCCCAAGTTTCCCGGCGGCACGGAGGCATGGTGGCGTGTCACACCCTGCATTTTGTAACATATCATTTGCATTAATAAAGCATGAAAATTTGGACCAACAAAAACTTTTGGCATCATTTGGCTTTTATTTGGAATTAAGTTTTCTCTATGTGATTTTCAAGTGCTCTTTAAAGTCAACTACTCCCTCTTATATATTTCATCTCCTTACCCCAAAGTTCTGCCCAATGATCATACCAAGTGTATATAACAGTATAGTATTTTCTTACAAAAAAATAATTTGGCTAGAAACTATTTTCAAAAATTAGTTTTCCAAAAACCCCTGAGTTGAGGTTTGCACTACAAGTGCTTGATTTAGGGTGAGAAAAATATTTCAAAGAGTATATTTGATACCTAGTAGATATAGGACTCCCATAAATCACAAAAATATAATTTTAAAAGTTATTTTCCTATTTTATTTAAAAGCTTTTTTTGAAGGCCAGAAATGATCTTTAATAGGGAAAAATTATTTAACTATTTCAAAAATATTTGCCAAAATTCAGGGAGACTCTTAGGACATATATTTTCCATATATAAGATTTTCAACACTTGGTCATGTTCAAAGTATTGTGCAAATCCCTCAGAAACCCTTTCTGGATATTTCAAGCTTTTGAAAAATTCACAAAGGAAATATTCTCCAAAAATTCCAGGGAAATTCTATCATGTCATATATGACATATTTGATGATCTTGCCAAGCCCCGTGCCTTGGGAAGCGTGAAAACCTCATCAAAACCCCTCAAAACCATTCTGTCCATTTTTTAAGTTTGAGCAACTTTACATTGCCAAACTTGTCCAAATGCTCTCAAACTTGGTACACATGCTAGAATGGTCTAATAATGCATCTAGACCAAATGGCACAAGTTTTGGAGTAGGATAACTTGATCAGAGTACCCCAACACCATTTCTGTTCAGATTCAAATTTGAACAACTTTACATTACCAACTTTTTACTTGGGACTTCAAACTTTGTGGGCATGATCACAACCCCAATTGATGACACTACAGCAAGTGGTGCATCAAGGAGGGATGATTTGCTCAACTTAAACTTGGTGAAACTATTTCTGTTAATTTCTAGGGTTCACCAAAGTTACATTGGCAAGTTTCTTCGAATGAGCCCAAACTTGGTGGAACACCCTATTTTTATATACCATTTGATCCTGTTAAGTCTCATGTCTAGTGCAAATCATTTGATTGCTCTAAACCACATCAAACACCTTCTTGTGATTTTCCAAAGTTACCACTTTCACCTCCTTCCTTATTCTCCTTGAGCCCAACTTTTTACCACAGTTTCCCCATGTTCCCTTGCACCTCCAGTAACTCTCCCCTGGCCTCAGCTCAATGATTGAGTTGGGGTAAAACCCCATTTTACATTCTCGACAGCAGTATTCACCATTCTCTCTCAGCCCTCTCTTCTTCTAGAAGCTCTCCCTTGCATCCAATGCTTCTCCTACGTTGTTTACTCCCCCCTAGAGCCAATGGACACGGTGGCCACGCCCAGAGCGCGTGGGACACGGCCATGCCGGCCATACGAGAGCTCTGGAGCGCGCTACAGTGCGCTCCCGCACTATAGCCGCGACCAGCCCGAGGCGCCCGACCACCTAGGGCAACGGGATTGGGTCTCCCGAGGCCGCCTCGACGTCCATGACACGGCAGCCGGTCGGCCCCCTCCTCCTTCGCCCTCCTGTGGTCTCCCTCGCATGCGCGCCGGCCGCCCGCGAGCTCCAATCTCCGGCCTCACACGCGCGATTCTCTGGAGCCTTCCACCGCTCCTTCTCTTGCCCTCTCTGGACGTGAACCGCACCCACAAGCACCCCAGCCTCGCCCCGACGAGCCCCCGTGGCTTGTAGCGACTACAATGAGCTCGCCGGCGCACACCTCCTCGATGGACCGCCGTCCGCCTATATAAAGGCCTACCCGAGCCCTCTCGCCTCCATCACTCGCCTTTGAGCTCACTCAAGCGCCCCCTACACTCCCAGCTCTCTCCCAAAAGCTCTCGAGCTCCGTCGCGGTGGCTCGCTGCCGTCCACTCGGTACAGGTCGTCCCCGCTATCCCTGAGCTTCTATCTGAAACCGCCGAGCCTCACTGACCATTTCCCCTCTCTTTCCTCTCTCTGTAGCTGCCGGGAACGGCCGGAACCACCACCACCCATAGCAACTCCGCCGTTCCTCCTCGTCGCCGGCGAGCTAGGCCACCCCGGCGACCAACTCCACCTCCACCAGAACGGCGACTCGACGTTGAGTCTAGCCGTGCCCTCGCCCGACCTCGCCGTGCCCTGCATCCCCGCCTGTGAGCTCGCCGGCCCTCTGCCGAAGGGTTAGGGATGACAGGCGGGCCCCACCTGTCGGTCTCTCCTCTCCCTCGCCTCTCTCTCCTCTCGCTGACGCCTGGGCCCCGCCCGTCAGGTTTAAAACCCGGCGCGCGCGTAGGCACCAGGGCGCTGGGCTGTTTTCTATCTAGGCCTGTGCGCTGAGGCCGTTCTGGCCCAGTTGCACAGTAGCCCTTTTCCTTTTCTTTTGTGTAGGTTTTTCAAATAATTCCACAAGATTAAATATTAATCCAAATGAAATAATTCCAGTTCCTAAAATCTTGTAAAATTCCAACCTATTTAATGATATCACTTTCACCTATATCCATGAACCTTTTCTGTTTTGTTCAAATTTAAATCTAAATTTGAACACTAAAACCTCTGTTCAAAAATCCATGTACCCCATTCTGTCACTCCAAATCCCAAACTAAGAATTTTTGCCATCTTAGTTTTTCCTCTAGTATTTTATAAAAATAAGTTGACATTTTCTGAGCACTTTGATTTTTCTGTTTTTTTAACTATTGTCTTTTTTTTTCGTTGTTCTATTGCGACGATTAGATGTCGTGTTTGACGAGGTTGCTGAAGAAGAAGAAGGACAAGGACTTGAAGGTTTTGAAGACCATGCCAACCAAGGCAAGCAGCCCTTTGACCATGTCTATGGAACCCTTTTTCTGCATGTCATATAGCACCATATTGTTGTTACAACGGAATCATGATGAGGCGGTAACCACTTTGTTGGTTTGCCACTGTACTTCCTCGTTTAAACTTGCATTTGTGCATGACCCTACCTTCTTATGAGGGTTATGCCAGTGGGAATAGATTGGTTGCTATAGTAGTGGCTATGCAAGTGGAACGGGGATATGCATAATGGTGAAAGCATAGTTCATTCAAGGGACTCTTTCAAAAAACCCATCGGGTGTCACTTATGCCCGAGGGAGATGATGAGATGGGTAACCACTTGATGACGAAGTTGTGTACCGAGACAAGTGTGTGTGTGATGTTTTTCAAACGGATTGGTTTAAGTTGCGGCCGTTATTCCAACTTTACATGTGCAACCACTCTACCCTTATATGGGAAAGGGCATTATTGATTACCTAGATCGATACTAGCATGGTGCCCGCATTACTAGTGACGGGGGTGACATGAGGTCACTCTCAGGACGGGGTCATGCTTGGATAGGCGGCCATGACTGTTTTTACAGGGCACCGAACACACCGTTGGTACCCCGTGTCAGTGGTATGTGATCAATATGGGAGCAAGTCTCCATAATTTTTAAGATGTGAAATGTTGGGTACGGGGATTTCTACCAATCTAGTGGACTCCATGTTAGTGTCGTCTAGGGAAAGATAGTGATCGGGTTCCTACCCCGGGTACTTGAGGTACCGCGGGTCATGGATGCCACGGAAGTTCCCAGGATCTAGTGGGTAAAGTGTGCAACCTCTGCAGAGTGTAAAACTATTCGAATAGCCATGTCCACGGTCAAGGACAGTTGGGTAACCACTCTTGGGCTACATCCAATGTTTGCAAAACCCCGTGTCTGTGTGTGAAAGCTCCGTTTGATTTAAGTCAAAAGGACTTGACAAGATGAAGAGATCATAACGTGTCTATGTTGATATCTGTAACCTGTAATTCCTATGATGCATGCCTCAAATAGCTCATGTCATTGCACTCCCAAATTTTGCTTTCTGCAAACATATCCTATCTAGTATTGTTTCACACCTTGTCATACTTGTTCCAAAAACATGGGTTGCTTGCGAGTACATTCAAAGTACTCATTGGCTTGCCACTGGTTATTTAATTGGCCAGGCATGGAAGAGCAAGAATTTGAAGAAGAATTCTATGGAGACGAACATGCGAACTAGGACGTTTTCCCAGTCAGAATGCATGTAGGGTTAAGGCAGATGGCATGGGTTCTACTTATCTACGAAGACTTCCGCTATTCGAGTTTATTTGCTTTTCATCCCATGAGGCTTTATCTATGTAAGACTTGGCCATAATGGTCATAATTTGTGTAAGACGGTATGTATGGATGTAAGACTCTTGTTATTCAGCTTCTGTGTGTTAAGTGAGCATTGATCTCTGGGATCACTGTACACGTGCATTCGATGATCTCGACTCTTAAGTCGCGGTCCCCCCAGAGCTGGTATCAGAGCCATCCTGACTGTAGGAAGCCTTAGTTAGAATGGGTGTTAGTTAGGATGAGACCCTTTTCATAAACCTTCTGAACCTCTCTTCTTTTCTAAACCTTACCAAACCTGAGATATCATCAGCTTTTTAACCTCTCCTATTCAACCTTTGTAGAGGGCTGCTGTACCTGAAGAGCACCTGACCACTGGGTTCCCCTTGCTTCTCGATGATAGCCTCCAGGAGTGTCAGTTCCACCGAGCACCCATCCTCACCTACCATGAGCATTGGGATACCGACACTGAGGTGAAGTACCATGTGGAAGTAATCGTGAAGGCAAACGATCCTCCCACAAGTTGGTTCTTCGAGGGACCCCAGATGGCAACACTACCCCTCGCTGTCGAGGCTGCTGCACTAAAGGCACTAACCCGCCTCCGAGAACTTCTTTCGGATATGGCAGCCAAGATGACAACCAGCTTCTTGCCTTACCGGAAGGAAGGTGAAGATGAAAGCAGCACACAAGCCCCTCCACTGAAGGAAGGACTTCCACTTCGATTCCAGACCTACTTCAGCCTATGTGCCGACAGCTTAGCACAAGATTTGGCCTCGGAATCAATGAAGCTCCGAGAAGAACTCCACAAGACCAAGGCACTTCTTCGTCGAGCACAAGAGAAGACGGATAGGATCAAGAAGGAAGGTGCGCCTCCTGGGCAACCCGCTATTGCGTATAGAGACGGAAGGCCCTTAGGAGATGTATCTTCCAAGGATGAAGAGCCACCCGAGCGACGCCGTATGACGGCAAGGGAATATCACAAACTTTTCCCTCCACCACCGACAAAACACCGCCGTATCCAACTCCTCCACTCCCCCACACCCTCAAGTGATAGGGGGGCCCAGACAGATGAAGACAAGGAGGAAGACCCAGAAGAGCCAAAATATGCGACCGAGCGTTCCGCCGCTTAGGCATTATTCGCAACTCGGATATGCCAGCTCGTGACCTCTACGGTAGGATAGGTCATGTAACCCCTATGCGAAGTTGAGTGCTTGTATGGTTCATATGAAGCCATCTAGTGTTTGCTTTTGTTGTGTTTGATGTACGTCGTATCTTCCCTTCGGGAATGTGTAAATGACTGCATCACCCCTTTGGATTTTAATGAATGTGTTTGGCCCTTTTGGCCCTTGCATGAAAATAATTAGTGTCACACCCACCCCCTTACTAGGCACCCATCTTTATTGCTTTCCCTCTTCATTCCAAATCGTGAGACCCTTACCGCTCCAATAGGATGCCTATTGTAACTCGAACTGGTACCTCTACCCAGCAGGCCAAAGCCGGAGCATCCGCCCAAGCAGAGGTCGGCCAAGACCAAACCCACGACCAAGCTCCACCACCACCTCCCCGGGACATGGACATGGCTCAGCTTCTCCAAGCCATCCGAGAGGAGCGCCAAGCCAACACCGCAGCCCTCCAGATGATTGCTCAAGCTATCACCAACAACCGCCAGCCGGCGGGGAATGGCAATGGACGTTCCACATTGGCAGAGTTCAAGAAGCATGCACCGCCAACCTTCATCGAGACTGCTGAACCCCTAGATGCAGACGACTGGGTCCGCACCCTTGAGGACTTGCTGGAACTAGTCGGTTGCACCGAAGATCGCAAGAAGGTGGCCTACGCTGCCCACTGCCTCGGGGGGACTGCAAGAGCTTGGTGGGATGGATTCAAGGTCATGCATGCTGGGTAAGACATCACTTGGGATAACTTCAAGGCAGAAATCCGCAAGGCCCATATTCCTTCCAGAATCATGGCTATCAAGAAGCGTGAGTTTCGAGCCCTGAAGCAAGGAAGTGGCACTGTCAAGGAGTACATGCAGAAGTTCAGTGTCCTGTCAAGGTATGCCCCTGAAGATGTCAGCACAGATGCTGCAAAAATGGAGCACTTCATGGAAGGCCTCAATCAGACTCTGCAGTACTCGCTTGTCGTGTGTGACTGTCCAACCTTTCCTGATCTGGTGAACAAAGCACTTATGCTTGAAGACAATCGGCGTGCTAAGGAAGACACTCGCAAGCGCAAGATGATCAGCAAGGGAAGTTCCCGTAACAAGAAGCCTCGCCCGTGGCAGCCAACCCTGGTCAAGCCAACCTATCAGCAGCCAAGAGCTCCTGCACCTCGCACCAACTATCAGCCTCAGCAGTATGCCAACCCAAGGCTAGGTTTCAACCCCAATAATAGTGGTGGCAACAAGATCAACAACCCAAACCAAGTCACTTGCTTTGGTTGTGGCCAGTCAGGACATATTTTTAAGGTGTGCCCTAACAAGAAGCCCGATGCCCCGCGCCCCAATGCGCAGAACCCACGACAAGGCCGCGGGATGCCACCAAGGAACCAAGCTCCTCGCAACCCGCCCAACCATGGGAAGGGGCGTGTGAATCATGTCATTGCTGAAGAAGCCCAGGAAGACCCGGACGTCGTGCTTGGTACGGTCCTAGTCAACTCAGCACCTGCAACTATCTTGTTTGATTCTGGAGCCACACATTCATTTGTCACTCAAAGAATTGCATTAAAAAGTGGCATGACCCCTACACCCCTGAATAACCACATGGTGGTACAAACCCCCGGAGCAGAGATGAGAGCCAAGATAGGGTGTAAGGGAGTCAGTATCATCATTAACGGGGTAGATTTCCTAGCAGACCAGATTATCCTAAGATCACAAGGCTTGGATGTGATCCTAGGCATGAATTGACTCAGCAAGCACCAAGGCTTATTAGACTGTGCCAACCGGACTGTCACTGTGAACAATGACCAAGGAGTCGAGGTTAAGTTTGCTTCCAACTCCTCTTCTGCTCAAACCACTCAAGTCAACTGTCTGTCTGAAGTTGGACTAGAGCAAGTACCGGTAGTGTGCGAGTATCCCGATGTCTTTTCGGATGAGCTACCAGGAATGCCCCCTGACCGTGACATTGAGTTCATCATCAAGCTCATGCCCGGGGCAGGACCCATCTATAAGAAGCCTTATAGAATGGGGACGGAAGAATTAGCTGAGTTGAAGAAGCAACTGGAAGAGCAGCTGAGGAAGGGATTTATCCGCCCAAGTGCCTCCCCTCGGGGATCACCTGTTCCGTTTGTGGAAAAAAGGGACGGTACCATCTGCTTATGCATTGACTACCGTTCCCTCAATGAGGTTACAATCAAGAACAAGTATCTACTTCCCAAGATCGAAGATCTGTTTGATCAACTCAGCGAAGCCAAGGTGTTCTCCAAGATCGACCTCAGATCTGGGTACTACCAGCTGAAGATCAGACCCCAAGATATTTCGAAGACGACATTTGTAACAAGATATGGCATGTATGAGTGCACGGTCATGTCCTTTGGATTAACCAATGCCCCAGCTTACTTCATGTATCTCATGAATAAAGTCTTCATGGAATATTTGGACAAGTTTGTTGTCCTCTTCATTGATGACATTCTTGTCTTCTCGAAGATGGAGGAAGAGCACGAGCAACATTTGAGGATGGTCCTAGACAAGCTTCGAGATCACCAACTATACGCCAAATTCAGCAAATGTGAGTTTTGGCTGCATAAAGTTGGGTTCTTAGGTCATGTCTTGACCGAGGAAGGATTGTCGGTTGATCCCGCAAAGATCAAAGGTGTGACCCAATGGCAATCCCCAACGATCGTCAAGGAAGTTAGAAGCTTCCTCGGACTTGCGGGCTATTACTGCAAATTCGTGGAAGGATTCTCTAGCATTGGCCGGCCAATGACTCAGCTCCTGAAGAAGGACAAGAAGTTCGAATGAACGCCAAAATGCGAAGAAAGCTTCGAAGAGCTCAAGAAGAGATTGACCACCGCCCCAGTTCTGGAAACACCTGATATTCACAAAGAGTTCGTGATATATTGTGATGCCTCTCGAACCGGATTGGTAAGCGTTCTGATGCAAGAAGGTCGAGTCATAGCTTACCTCTCAAGGCAGCTATGACCTCATGAAGAGAACTACGCTACTCACGATCTTGAGTTAGCAGCAGTGGTTCATGCCTTGAAGACTTGGCGACATTACCTCCTAGGGAAACGGTGTGAGATATACACAGACCACAAATGTCTGAAGTATATTTTCACCCAGAAGGAATTGAACATGAGGCAACGAAGATGGTTGGAACTAATCAAGGATTATGACCTCAATGTTCAATATCACCCCGAGAAGGCTAACGTGGTAGCCGATGCCTTAAGCAGAAAGCTTGCTCCCTGAGTGCTATAATTCAAAGAAGGCAGCCAGCCCTGTTTGAAGAGCTAGAACAGTTCAGTTTGGAATTGGTCACCCATGGACTTCTAGACCATCTGGAAGTAAAACCAACCCTGATGGACGAAGTTAAGAAAGCACAAGGTGGGCACGCAAGCATTGAAGGCATCAAGAAGAAGATGAAACTAGGAAAGGCCCCAGGATTCTCCGAGGACGAGCACGGGATTGTTTGGTACAAAGGCCGCATCTGCGTACCAAACAAGATGGAGTTGAAGAATTTGATCTTGCAAGAAGCCCATCACACCCTGTATTCCATCCACCCCGGAGGAACCAAGATGTATCAAGACTTGAAGGAAAGATTCTGGTGGCACGGGATGAAAGGAGAGATAGCAACCTATGTTGCAAAGTGTGATGTGTGCGAAAGGGTCAAGGCCGAATATCAGCGACCCGCTGGATTGCTCCAACCACTCAGGGTTCCTGAGTGGAAGTGGGATAAAGTCGGAATGGATTTCATCACTGGATTACCAAGGTCGAATAGAGGACATGACTCCATCTGGGTCATAGTCGACCATTTGACCAAAGTAGCCCATTTCATTCCTGTCAAAACAACCTACAGTGGAAACCAGCTGGCCAGCCTCTATATCGATCGAATCGTGAGCCTCCATGGTGTTCCAAAGGAGATTGTGTCAGATCAAGGCACCAAGTTTACTTCAAGGTTCTGGAAAAGATTCCAAGAAGCCTTGGGAACCAAGTTGTCTTTCAGCACCGCTTTTCACCCGCAGACCGGAGGTCAGACGGAGCGAGTAAATCAAATTCTCGAAGACATGCTCCGTGTCTTGGCATATGGAGCCAAGTGGGAAGATTGCCTCCATTTTGCCGAGTTCTCCTTTAACAACAGTTATCAGTCGAGCCTTCAGATGGCACCATTTGAGGTGTTGTACGGACGCAAGTGTCGCACACCCCTCAACTGGTCAGAGACTGGAGAAGGGCTAGTCTCTGGACCAGATATTCTCCGCAAAGCAGAAGAGCAAGTCCAACTAGTCAGAGGATGTTTGAAGGCCGCCAAATCAAGGCAGAAGAGCCATGCTGACATTCGTCCCCGAGGTATGAGCTTCCGTGTTGGAGATCATGTGTACCTGCGAGTAACTCCTCTGAAGGGAAACAAGTGTTTCCATGTTAAGGGGAAACTTGCACCAAGATTTATTGGCCCCTTCAAGATCACCGACCGACGAGGAGAAGTGGCTTACCAGTTGGAACTACCACCTGAGCTATCTGATGTGCACAACGTTTTCCACATGTCACAACTCCGGAAGTGTCTCCAAGTTCCGGACAAGCCTGATCTCTACAAGGATGTCGATCACCAAGCCATTGATCTTCAGCCTGATTTGACCTACCGCGAGAAGCCTATTCGCATTCTGGATGAAGAGAAGCGACGGACGCGAAGCCGCACCATCAAGTACTTAAAGGTCCAGTGGAGCAACCACACGGAAGCACAAGCAACCTCGGAATGTGAAGACTATCTTAGATCTAAGTATCCCTATCTTTTCTAAAGCCTAGTTTAGGAATCTCGGGGACGAGATTCTTGTTAGGGGGGTAGGTCTGTCACACCCTGCATTTTGTAACATGTCATATGCATTAATAAAGCATGAAAATTTGGACCAACAAAAACTTTTGGCATCATTTGGCTTTTATTTGGAATTAAGTTTTCTCTCTCTGATTTTCAAGTGCTCTTAAAAGTCAACTACTCCCTCTTATATATTTCATCTCCTTACCCCAAACTTCTGCCCAATGATCATACCAAGTGTATATAACAATATAGTATTTTCTTACAAAAAGAATAATCTGGCCAAAAAGTATTTTCAAAAATTAGTTTTCCAAAAACCCCTGAGTTGAGGTTTGCACTGCAAGTGCTTGATTTAGGGTGAGAAAAATATTTCAAAGGGTATATTTGATACCTAGTAGATATAGGACTCCCATAAACCACAAAAATATAATTTTAAAAGTTATTTTCCTATTTTATTTAAAAGCTTTTTCTTAAGGCCAGAAATGGTCTTTAATAGGGAAAAATTATTTAACTATTTCAAAAATATTTGCCAAAATTCAAGGAGAGTCTTAGGATATATATTTTCCATATATAAGAGTTTCAACACTTGATCATGTTCAAAATATTGGGCAAATCCCTCAGAAACCCTTTCTGGATATTTTAATCTTTTGAAATATTTACAAAGGAAATATTCTCTAAAAATTCCAGGGAAATTCTATCATGTCATATATGACATATTTGATGATCTTGCCAAGCCCCATGCCTTGGGAAGCAAGAAAACCTCATCAAAACCACTCAAAACCATTCTGTCCATTTTTTAAGTTTGAGCAACTTTACATTGCCAAACTTGTCCAAATGCTCGCAAACTTGGTACACACGCTAGAATGGTCTAATAATGCATCTAGACCAAATGGCACAAGTTTTGGAGTAGGGTAACTTGATCAGAGTACCCCAAAACCATTTATGTTCAAGTTCCAATTTGAACAACTTTACATTACCAACTTTTTACTTGGGACTTCAAACTTTGTGGGCATGATCACAACCCCAAATGATGACACTACACCAAGTGGTGCATCAAGGAGGGATGATTTGCTTAACTTAAACTTGGTGAAATCATTTCTGTTAATTTCTAGGGTTCACCAAAGTTACATTGGTAAGTTTCTTGAAATGATCCCAAACTTGGTGGAACACCCTATTTTTATATACCATTTGATCCTGTTAATTCTCATGTCTATTGGAAATCATTTGATTGCTCTAAACCACATCAAACACCTTTTGGTGATTTTCCAAAGTTACCACTTTCACCTCCTTCCTTGTTCTCCTTGAGCCCAAGTTTTTACCACTGTTTCCACAGGTTCCCTTGCACCTCCGGTAACTCTCCCCTGGCCTCAACTCAATGATTGAGTAGGGGTAAAACCCCCATTTTTTATTCTGGACAGCGGTATTCACCATTTTCTCTCAACCCTCTCTTCTTCTAGAATCTCTCCCTGGCATCCAATGCCTCTCCTACGTTGTTTACTCCCCCTAGAGCCAATGGACACGGTGGCCGCCCCCAGAGCGCGTGGGACACGGCAATGCCGGCCATATGGGCGCTCTGGAGCGTGCTACAGTGCGCTCCCGCACTGTAGCCGCGACCTGCCCGAGGCGCCCGACCACCTAGGGCAAAGAGATTGTGTCTCTCGAGGCCGCCTCGACATCCATGACACGGCAGCCGGTCGCCCCCCTCCTCCTTCTCCCTGCTATGGTCTCCCTCGCACGCGCGCCGGCCGCCCGTGAGCTCCAATCTCCGGCCTCACACACGCGAATCACTGGAGCCTGCCCCCGCTTCTTCTCTTCCCCTTTCTGGACATGAACCACACCCACAAGCACCCCAGACACGCCCCGACGAGCCTCCGTGGCCTGTAGCGACCACAACGAGCTCGCCGGCGCACACCTCCTCGGTGGACCGCCGTCCGCCTATATAAAGGCCTCCCCGAGCCCTCTCCTCTCCATCACTGCCTCTGAGCTCACTCAAGCACCCCCTACACTCCCAGCTCTCTCCCAAAAGCTCTCGAGATCTTCCGCGGCGGCTTGCCGTCGTCCGCTCGGTACAGGCCATCCCCGCTATCCCTGAGCTTCGATCTGAAACCGCCGAGCCTCACTGACCATTTCCCCTTTGTTTCCCCTCTCTGTAGCTGCCGGAAACGGCCGGAATCACCACCACCTGAAGCAACTCAGTCGTCCCTCCTCGTCGCCGGCGAGCCAGGCCACCCCGGTGACCAACTCCACCTCCACTAGAACGGCGACTCGACGTTGAGTCTAGCCGTGCCCTCGCCCGACCTCGCCGTGCCCTGCATCGCCGCCGGTGAGCTCACCAGCCCTCTGCCGAAGGGTTAGGGATGACAGGCGGGCCCCGCCTGTCAGTCTCTCCTCTCCCTCGCCTCTCTCTCCTCTTGCCGACGCCTGGGCCCCGCCCATCAGGTTTGAAACCTGGCGCGCGCGCAGGCACCAGGGCGCTGTGTTGTTTTCTCTCTGGGCCTGTGCGCTGAGGCCGTTCTGGCCCAGTTGCACAGTAGCCCTTTTCCTTATCTTTTCTGTAGGTTTTTCAAATAATTCCACAGGATTAAATATTTATCCAAATGAAATAATTCCAGTTCCTAAAATCTTGTAAAATTCCAACCTATTTAACGATATCACTTTCACCTATATCCATGAACCTTTTCTGTTCTGTTCAAATTTAAATCTAAATTTGAACACTAAAACCTCTGTTGAAAAATCCATGTACCCCATTCTGTCACTCCAAATCCCAAACTAAGAATTTTTCCATCTTAGTTTTCCCTCTAGTATTTTATAAAAATAAGTTGACATTTTTCTGAGCACTTTGATTTTTCAGTTTTATTATTATTGTATTATTTTTTTCGTTGTTCTATTGCACGATTAGATACCGTGTTTGACGAGGTTGCTGAAGAAGAAGAAGGAGAAGGACTTCAAGGTTTTGAAGACCAAGCCAACTAAGGCAAGCAGCCCTTTGACCATGTCTATTGAACCCTTTTTATGTATGTCATATAGCACCATATTGTTGTTACACCGGAATCATGATGAGGTGGTAACCACTTTGTTTGTTTGCCACTGTACTTCCTCGTTGAAACTTGGATTTGTGCATGACCCTTCCTTCTTATGAGGGTTATGCCGGTGGGAATAGATAGGTTGCTATAGTAGTGGCTATGCAAGTGGAACGGGGATATGCATAATGGTGAAAGCATAGTTCATTCAAGGGACTCTTTCAAAAAATCCATCGAGTGTCACTTATGCCTGAGGGAGATGATGAGATGGGTAACCACTTGATGACGAAGTGGTGTACTGAGACAAGTGTCTGTGTGTGATGTTTTTCAAATGGATTGGTTTAAGTTGCGACCGTTATTCCAACTTTACATGCGCAACCACTCTACCATTATATGGGAAAGGGCATTACTGATTACCTAAATCGATAATAGTATGGTGCCCGCATTACTAGTGACGGGGGTGACATGAGGTCACTCTCGGGACAGGGTCGTGCTTGGATAGGCCGCCATGACTGTTTTTACAGGGCACCGAACACACCGTTGGTACCCCGTGTTAGTGGTATGTGATGAATATGGGAGCAAGTCTCCACAATTTTTAAGATGTGAAATGTTGGGCACGGGGATTGCTACCAATCGAGTGGACTCTATGTTAGTGTCATCTAGGGAAAGATAGTGATCAGGTGCTTACCCCGGGTACTTGAGGTATCGCGGGTCATGGATGACACAGAAGTTCCCCAGATCTAGTGGGTAAAGTGTGCAACCTCTGCAGAGTGTAAAACTATTCGAATAACCGTGTCCACGGTCAAGGATAGTTGGGTAACCGCTCTTGGGCTACGTCCAATGTTTGCGAAACCCTGTGTGTGTGTGTGAAAGCTCCGCTTGATTTAAGTCAAAAGGACTTGACAAGATGAAGAGATTATAACGTGGCTATGTTGATATCTGTAACCTATAAGATATATGATGCATGCCTCAGATAGCTCATGTCATCGCACTCACAAATTTTGCTTTCTCCAAACATATGCTATCTAGTATTGTTTCATACCTTGTCATACTTGTTCCAAAAACATGGGTTGCTTGCGAGTACATTCAAAGTACTCATTGGCTTGCCACTGGTTATTTAATTGGCCAGGCATGGAAGAGCAGGAATTTGAAGAAGAATTCTATGGAGACGAACATGCGAACTAGGATGTTTTCCCAGTCAGAATGCCTGTAGGGTTAAGGCAGATGGCATGGGTTCTACTTATCTACGAAGACTTCCGCTATTCGAGTTTATTTGCTATTCAGCCCATGAGGCTTTATCTATGTAAGACTTGGCCATAATGGTCATAATTTGTGTAAGACGGTATGTATGGATGTAAGATTCTTGTTATTTAGCTTCTATGTGTTCAGTGAGCATTGATCTCTGGGATCACTGTACACGTGCATTCGGTGATCTCGACTCTTAAGTCGGGGTCCCCACATGGCGCGGCGGATGTGATGCGAGAAAGAGCGGGGAGAGAGCGGCGGCAAGGCGAGAAAGAGCAGAGAGATAGGGGTCGCAAGGCACAGAGCGTTGGGAGGGCGCGGGAGGGTGTTGGATTTTATAACGCGCACTAGACTCCGTGCGCCAAAACTAGCGAGCGCCCGGACGCTTTTTCCCCCGTGCGCGTGATCCTTTCCTGATGTCCCTGCTATTCTAAAAAACTTTCCATCATTTGCCACACTACTGGTTGCAGATGAAGAACCTAGACAAGCACATCGCAATATAGGAGAGACGCACAATTACAAGGTGATATTTTGTTGGACAATGCAAGCTATAGCCAATTACTTTTACCGGAACAATAGCAACCAGGAAATTTGAAGCGTAGGTATGAAAAAAAATCATTACTTCACATGTACTGCTAAGAGATTCAATATACACATTACCAATCAAGGAGGAGTACAATGGTCGCAGCGACGTCTGTGCCTCTTGGTCGGCATCGGGACTCAGTTCATTGTCTACGACGGTGGTGTTTCTACGCTTGGCGTCGGCTTCCAGGAAGCAGATCCGAGACCGTGGAAGACGGTGTCGGGGAAGAGGCTCCGTGCACGACGATGATGGTGGACCGACTCCAGTGCTACATATGACATCGCGGAAGTGGCAGATGCGCTGTGATGGGCAAGTGTGCCGGTGAAAAAGGGGAGGAGCACGAAGGGTGTGGTGACGTGGAGAAGTCTATTTTATGTTGGGGATAGAAAATGGGTAGTATTCAGGTGTACTACTCTGGGTGTCGGGGTGGGGTAGGCTGGGTAGGGTCAACCTCAAGTTACCAAAACAGTCCCCTACCCACCAGTATCCATAGGCCTGTTACGAAGGGTATGATGGTAACTTCGCATTGCTCGAATCTATGTCGCGGGAGATTTTCCCGCCGACATGAAAATTTTGTAACATTGTACTCTCCATCTGGCGTGTTGGTGATTGGGCTAAGCAACTAGCAAGTAGTACTACAAAAATGCTACATAAATGTTTATGCATGTCACAAAAAATTATATTATTAAAAACTATGTTCAAATACATATCCAACGATATATTTTTTATTCACATGCCTAAAAATTTTGTTAGTTAAATTTATGATCGAAATTTGGCACGGGATACAATGGGGACCAATAAACAAGGACGGAATGCTACAAAAATGTTTATGCGTGTCCCAAAAAAATATATCATTAAAAACTACTTTCAAATACATATCCAACAATATATTTTTTGTTGACATGCATGCAAATTTAGTTAGCTAAATTTACAGTCAAAATTTGACATGGAATACACTGGGGACCAATAAACCAGGACGGAGTAGTACTAGTACTCCCTCCGTTATTAACTGTGCATATTAGGTTTGACCGAAGTCAAACTTCCTAAAGTTTGACCAAGTTTATAGAAAAATATGAACATTAACCATAACAAATATTTATTATGTGAAAGTACATTCAATAATTAATCTAATGGAATTTATTTCTTATTGTATATGTTAATATTTTTTGTTTATAAACTTTGTCAGAGTTTACAAAACTTAACTTTGACCAATGCTAATACGCGGACTTAAATAAAAATGGAGGAGTACACATTTCTTTTCTTAGTTTGTAGTGGAATTAATCATTTGTTGTAATCGTGAAAGAAATATATTAAGCTACTTACTTCGAATGTAATGGTTTATACAATTCAATAGTTGGAAACATTGTTGAATTCCAAGATGTATACCAGGTCTATAGAACTTCACAATATGCTCAGACCCACATAATTCCAATCAAATGAAAATATGAATGCATTTCATAGTTATTACTTTGTAGGATGCAACAAAACCATCCATAACTCTACATGATCCAATCTAGAGCAATATTTTCAACACCATTGGACACATCCCAATGTGTGAATGAAACATGTAGCGAGAGCTTGTGAATATGGAGAAATGGCAGGAGAGAGATGTGTGCGCTGAAAACACAAGATACACACCCCATTTAGGAAAGAGAAATAGGGCGGGAAATATTGTATGTATGTGGGCGAGAGAGTAGGAGACAAAGCTCATGACAGAGAGAGAGAGGGGGGGGTAGGAGGAAGTTAGGTCTGTGAGAAATGTAACATACATGAGATGCGTGTTCATCCTCATTTTATACATGTGGAAGGAGAAGAGATAACGGGTTTGATGTGAGAGGTGGAAAAATGTAGATGAGAGGGGATCTCGTGGGTTGAGGGATTGATAATTTTGTAAGGTAGAGAGAGGGGGGAGGAGTCAGTCAGCTGTCGTCACGTCATCCTGCTTTTAAATGGCCCCGCATTCTCTAGTGCAATCAGGTCACCGTCTTCGTTCTTCTCGATGCCCTCTTTGAACATTGAGGTGGTTGAGGGAGTCCTGGATTAAGGGGTCCATGTCGGATTCAGGGCTCCGCAAAACCCGTTAAGTTTGAACACAGGGGCATGAACGAAGATCTCTCCCACTCACGTCTACCTAGCGCCTCACTCTCCTCTCGGTGGATGGATTGAAACAAACAACAAACAAGCACACAAGAGTTTATCTAGGTTCGGGCCACCGTGTGGTGTAAGACCGAACTTCCTGCTTTGGTGGATTGGCTCCGGGCGAGCTAGAATATGAACTGGTACAAGGGTTCCTGAGCTCAGGAGGCGAGCTCAGGAGGGTCAGGAAGCTAGTGTTCGTGCTCCTTGTGCGGTGGCAAAGTGTGCGTGTTGATCCCCTTCTCAGTGGTAATCCTAGCTACTTATATAGGCTGCCACGGTCCTCTTCCCCCGAAATGTTTAGGCGGGAAGAGATTCCAAAACAGACATTTTGAGCGGGAACACAAGGACGATCCTACCCTGACAAAAGTAGTCTTCGCCTGCAAAAGGATCAGGTGATGACGCGGTGGTGGGCTCGACGATGACATCCTACGTGTCATCCTTGTGGTCTTCGGTCTCGTTGGACCAATGAGGAAACCTTTGCCCCGCTCCTCGGGAACTTGCGGCTACGCTGGCGAATGCTGGCACCCGCTAGCGCGGTGCATCACTGCTGACATCACTGCCTCCTCTTGAGGCAGGCTCGGCCTTGGATTCTCCGCCCCTCTGGAACGCCTCACCGAGACTGCTCCCGAGGGGGTCTTGGAGTTGTTCTCCTCGTGAGGCCTGGCCCCTCGCGAGGGTCTTGAGCAGCTGGTCGATCAGCGGGGCCGTACCAGGCCGCTTGTAGGAGCGCGTCGCGGCCCGCAGACACGCAAGTCTGGGTACCCTGGTTCCCAGTATGCCGACAGTAGGCCCCGGGCCCAAAGCGCGCGCGGAGTTGGCTTCGGGGTGAAGCCTTATGAGAGGACGAAGCGCCGCGGGACCTAAAAGGCTGCGGGCCAGGCAGGCGCGCGGTTTGTTAGATGGGACGTGGCGGCTCCACTCCCCACACAACATTGGTGATCGTGCGACTTGACAACTCCCTGGCGCAGGCGACGAGGGAGTAATGGCTGCGACACCATTGCCCAGCGGTTGGGCTCCTCCGCCCTATAAATGGGGCTAGGGGGGAGCCCCTAGGCCATTTTCAAGCCAACACCGTCTTCTCCTTGCTTGTCCTTCGCTTTGCCTCCCAGTCGCAAGATCTTCATGGCGCCGCCGAGGAAGCCATCCGCCGCGGAGAAGGGGAAGACCCCGAAGAATCCAGTCCCGCTAGCGCCAAAGAGGGGTCGCGGTCGTCCCCACAAGCACGCCGCCGCGCCCGCAACGTCTTCTGGGGGAGGCGGGCGCGGCCCTTTGAGCTCTGCTGTGGCCGCCGGTGTGCAACACCGGCCGTCCTCCCGTGGCGAAGGTGGTCACGGCCGTGGAGGAAGAGGGGGCGCGCAAAGGTGCCTGCTGGTTGCGCGCCCTCCGCGCCCACAGTTCCATTCCTTTGATGTCTCGTCGGAGTTCATGGTGTGGGCAGAGAAGCCCGGTAGCCTGTGGCTCAGGCTTCCCCGCTCATTTGGCGACGTGCTCACGGCTGGAGGCCTTGGGGGCATATGGCTGCAGGCCGACGATTGATGCAGCGGCGCATCCTGGGTGGAGGTCGAGGTAGCTCCCTCGGGCGATGTGTTCTTGGAGCCTGGCTGGCTGTCGTTTGTCCGCGCGCGCCGGCTGCAGGTGAGATGTGCGCTCCACTTCAGGTACGATGGCGTCTCCACGCTGTTCGTCAGGGTCTTCTCAGAGGAAAGAAGGTGCCTTGGGTGCTGTCTCGAGGCTGACGACGAGGAGGGCGAAGACGTCCAGATGAGCAGTTCCTCCTCCCGAGACGGTCTCAGTCCTAGGGGGAGTTGTGAGGCCCCCCTCTGTGGCAGCAGCAGCTGCTCCAGCAATGGCAGCCGCGACGAACCACCGCGCCGCCGAGCTCGGTATGGCGTGGGGTGGGGATCGCTGTGCCACTTCGGCTCGGTGAAGCCGGAGGAGCTAGAGGACTCCGACTGAGCGGGAGCGGCTTCTGCTTCTTCTCCCTTCTTTTCCTTCACGTCTTTTCTGCATCAAAGTTTCAAGTTGCCTTGAGGAGGCGTGTAATGGGATGTGATGTATTTAAGAAGCGAGAACTCGTCGTCATGCTTTTGTTGCTTGAATGGAGTCACTTAGCTTTTATGCGTCCTGCCGTCCTGAGGCGGAGTCCTCCCGACCCCGGTGTCATGAGCCCCTTCGGGTCGTGAGGAGATGGCCGGGTCCGATTGGCTCGTACAGCCCCCGAGCGGGGGTCAGTCGCTGAGATTTGCTGAGAGTGCCGAGCACGGGTTAGAGCACCAAAGCCTGAGCGGCTCGGTAGATAGGTTGCACGGACTGAGCAGCCCGGCGCCAGATCATGCACGGACTGAGCAGCCTGGCGCCAGAGCCTGAGCAGGCTTGGGCAGACGAGGTCACGAGGCCACGACGGACGAGGTCCGATGACCGACCGTGCCCCAGCCCCCACGCGCGAGGCGTGTGAAGGAGAGCGAGTGGCATAACTGAACTTAAAGCCGGTGAGAAAGATCCAAACACAAAACTCTCAACGAAACGCAAGAAGCGCGAAAAACACGAGAACTTCATAGCATGGTGTAGAGGAAGGGCTGATAGCCAAGGAAGTAGAAAAGGCTGACAGCCAAACACCAAGAAAAAAAGGAAAAAAGGTCGTGTCCGACCCCTACACTATGTCTTCTTCACAGTGCGGAGCTAAGGACTGCCACTTGGGCGTGGGTGGGAGCCCCGTCTAAGGGCCTGTAGGCAACACACAGGAGACTCTGAGGCATGTACAGCCCCAACTCATTATTACGTGAGAGTGTCACAGCGGGGACCTTCACGGGCACGGAGCCTTGATTATGGATAGAACCTCCTGAGGTGCTCGATGTTCCAGGAATTCTGGATAGGTATCCCATCCTGCGTCTCCAGGCGCACAGCACCAGACCTAGAGACATGGACGATTCTGAACGGGCCCTCCCACATAGGCGAGAGCTTGTGCAGCCCTTCACGGGAGAGGACCCACCTCAGGACCAAGTCACCAACTTCAGTGTTCTCGTGCGGATGTTGCGGCAGTGGTACCGCTGCAACGCCTGCTGGTAACGCGCCGCCGTGAGGTCAGCCTGGCGGCGGCCCTCCTCGCCGAGCACGAGGTCCATCCGCTAGGCGGCATCCTGGCATTCCTCATCGAAGGCCAAGACCCATGGGGAGCAATGCTTGACCTCGTGAGGGAGGACCGCCTCCGCCCCATAGACAAGAAAGAAGGGAGTCTCGCCCATTGGTTTGGTGGCAGTGGTTTGGATTGACCACAACACGGACTGGAGTTCGTCGATCCAGCCCCTACAGCAAGCCTCGAGCTTCTTCTTGATGCTGCGCGTCTTGAGGCCACGCAAGACTTCCGCGTTGGCATGCTCAGCCTGGCCGTTGCTCCTGGGGTGGGCCATCGAAGCGTAGCAGATCTGTGTTCCAAGGTTAGCACAATATGACCTGAAGAGATTTCTTGTGAACTGCGAACCGTTATCCGTGATGATGCGGTTGGGGACCCCGAATCGCCTCACGAGGCCTTCGATGAACTTGACAGCTGACACGGCTGGGATTGCGCGAACAGGTTCCACTTCCGCCCACTTGGTGAATTTGTCGATGGCGACGTACAGGAAGAGGTAGCCCCCTGCGGCCCAAGGGAAAGGACCTAGGATGTCCAATCCCCAGACGGCGAAGGGCTAGGAGACCGGAATCGTATGGAGGCCTTGCGCCGGCTGGTGGATCTGCTTGGCGTGAAACTAGCTCGCCTTGCAGGCTCGCACGAGCTATGTGGCGTCGTTGAGCACCGTGGTCCAATAGAAACCGCTGCGGAAGGCCTTGCCCACGAGGGTGCGTGACGATGAGTGATGACCACAGTCCCCACCATGGATATCAGCTAGCAGCTCGCGCCCTTGCTTTCTCGAGATGCACCTTAGCGAGACGTCGTTGGGGCGCCTCCTGTAGAGTTCGTCGTCTTGGATGCAGTAGGCAGTGGCCTGTCGGACCATGCGTTCTGCGTCTTCCTCCTTGTCTGGTAAGGCATCATGTTGTAGGTACATCTTGAGTTATTGGGTCCAGCAACCCTCCTCGGGCTCCGTAGCGGGCAACCGGCACGCTCCGGACGGTGGCCCGTAGGGCGGGGCACCGTCCGGTGGCGCTGTTGGTAGCCCCTGCCGAGGGGAGGCCAGCTCGGGTACTGATGGTGTTGTAAGTGGCTTGAGTAGTCGCTCCTCGAAGATGCCAGGCCTTTGGGGCTACCGTCTGGAGGCTCGCTTGGCGATGTCGTCCGCCTCTTTATTGGTGCCTCGCGGCACGTGCTGCACTTCTAGCCCTTGGAATCGCTTCTCCATCCTGCGCGCTTCCTCCAGGTATGCCCCCAAGTGCTCATCCTTGGGCTTGTACTTCTTGTTGGAGAAATCAACGAGGAGCTGCAAATCGCCCCTGATGGTGAGACGCTTGTCCCCTAGCGCAGCGGCGGCCTTGAGCCCGGCAATCAGGCCCTCGTACTCGGCAATATTGTTGGAGACCTTCTCGCCCTGCTAGAAGCAGAGCTGCACATCATAGTACAACTTATCCTAAGTGGGGGATACCAACACGGTGCCAGCCCCCCCGCCGAGGCTTGAGAAGGCGCCGTCAAAGTACACCACCCATCCGTCTGGGGCTTCATCGCCGGGGGCCAGCGAACGGTCTTCGTTGGCCCCCCGCTCGGGCGCATCAGTCCATTTCGCCATGAAGTCTGCCAGAGCTGCTCCTTTGATCACCCGCGTGGTGCTGAATTCCAGCTAGAATGCTTGAAGCTCGATGTTCCACTTGGCGACCCTCCCGACGACATTCGGGCCCCGCAGCACCTTCTCGAGAGGGTACGATGAGACGACCTTGATGGGGTGACCTTGGAAGTAGAGGCGCAGCTTCCTGGAGGCGATGAGGAGCGCCAGAAGCAGCTTCTGGGGCATTGGGTAGGGCGAACGTGCGTCGCGTAGTACTGTGTTACTGAAGTATACCGGGTGCTCCACGAGGGTCGGCGCAACAGGGTCCGCTGGCGCCTCTGGAGCCTCAGGAGCTTCTTGCTGAGCGGCGGGGCCGTCAGTGCCCGTGGTCGAGTCCGCCCCTGAGGCTATGTCAGGGGTCGGCGCGGGCCCTGAGGGTGTCGAGCCGCCTGGTGGCCTTGGGGTCCGGAGCATTTCCTCGCGCTCCACGACCAGTGTTGCGCTGGCGGAATGAGGCGTTGCGGCGAGGTAGAGCGTCATGGGCTCCAGGGGTCGTGGTGCTACCATGACCGGCGAGCTAGTGAGGTACTTCTTGAGGTCCTGAAAAGCGGCGTCGGCTTCCGGAGTCCACTCAAAGGGCCCCTTCTTCTTCATGAGCTTGAAGAACGGGACGTCGCGTTCCCCGAGCTTAGAGATGAAGCGCCCCAGGGATGTCACACACCCGGCGAGCTTCTGCATTTCCTTCAGGTTTGTGGGTAGCCTCATCTTCTCGATGGCCTTGATCTTCTCAGGGTTGGCCGCAATGCCTCGGTGCGAAACCAGGAACCCTAGCAACTTGCCGGAGGGTACGCCGAACACGCACTTCTCCGGGTTGAGGCACAGCTTGACCTTTCTCGGGATGGCGAATGTTTCCTCTAAGTCCAGGATGAGGGTAGTGGCCTCCTTGGTCTTCACCACTATGTCGTCGACGTAGGCCTCCGCATTCCTCCCGAGCTGAGTGCCAAGGGTGATGTGCATCAGGCGCTCGAAGGTAGCGCCCCCGTTCCTCAGCCCGAAAGGCATGCACGTGTAGCAGTAGACCCCGCATGGGGTCAGGAACGCCATCTTCTCCACATCTTCCACCGCCTTCTTGATTTGGTGGTAGCCCGAGAACACGTCAAGGAAGCAGAGTAGGTCGCACTCGACCATCGAATCCATGATATGGTCGACGCGCGGAAGAGGGAAGGGGTCCAGAGGGCAGAACTTGTTGAGGCTCGTGAAGTCGACGAACATGCGCTCTTTGCCTCCTTTCTTCGGGATGATGACGGGGTTGGCCAGCCACTCCAGATGCCGTACCTCCCGTATGACACCAGCCTCCTCCAGCTTCCTAACCTCCTGGACAATGAAGGCCTGCTTCTCCGGGGCTGGTCTATGTTCCTTCTGCTTGATGGGGCGTGCATTGGGGCACACCGTGAGGTGATGCTCGATGACATGCCTGGGCACCCCGACCAAATTTGCGTCCTTCCAGGCGAACACGTCCTTGTTGGCTCTGAGGAAGCCAACCAGCGCCGCCTCCTGTTCTGGATCGATGCCCGTGCCAATGGTGAAGGTGGCTCCTAAGCCTTCTTCATCGGCGGGCACTTGCTTCGTCTCAGCGGGGTCCTGAGAAAAGAGCTGCTTCTTCTTGGCAAGCGCGGCCTCCAGAGGCTCCGGAGCCCCCTCCGTCGTTGGGTGAGCTGCGGCACGGCGACCTTGTACGCGCTCCCGAGGACCTAAAGGGTGGCCTTAGGGTCCCCTTTGACGGTGATGGCGCCGCTGCTCCCGGGCATCTTGACGGCGTTGTAGCCCGGGTGGGTTGTCGCCATGAATTTTGCCAGGGCAGGGAAACGGAGGACGGGGTTTTACGGCAGGCGGATGGGCGCAACGTCAAAATCGATGAGCTTAGTCCGGTAGTTAGCTGGTGTACCGAAGGTGACTGGGAGGCGGATCTGGCCGAGCGGGACGGCCGGGCCCGCGGCCCCCGAGAAGGGCTTGGTGGGAAGGAGCTGCCTGTAGGACAGAGACGGGTGACCGAAGGCTTCGGGAGAAAGGATGTTGAGGCCGGCGCTGCCGGCGTTGCGGGTTTTTGTCACGGCCACCCCGTAGATGGTAGGCGTGCACACCGTGGGGAGAGCGCCAGCGCCGGCTGCTTCCTGGGCGAGGTCGCCGGGGCCGAAGGTGATGACGGGCCCCGGCCCGTCCTACGCCCGCATGGCCTCTCGCGGCTAGGCAGCAGCCCCAACCTGCCGAAAGTGCGACTTGGCGTGCCGAGAAGACGCCGGTTCTTGGGACCCACCGAGAATGCAGGCGAGCCCTTGGTAAGGCTGCCCCTCGCAGCTAACACCCCACGGTTCGCAGTTGCGGGCCATCCACATGGTGCGAGCCTCGGTAGGCGGCCGATACTGGGCCCGCCGCCGCCCCACTAGGAGCGCGGCCGGCGTGGCCACAGGGAGCGGAGCGGTGGTGCAGGCTGTCCTCCAGTGGCCTGGCCAGCACAAGCATCGTAGAAGAAGGAGGAGGGCGCACATTGGTGGCGCGGTCCGCTGATGCTGCTGGGTTGGCGGGGGAGGAGCCAGCCCCCGCACGGTTGTGGCTGGCCGCAGCCATCGTAGAGGCGCCGCACCGGAGAGTGGAAGTGAGATTGTCGGAGAGGCGAGATTTCGACACGCCCCCTACCTGGCGCGCCAAATGTCGGATTCAGGGCTCCGCAAAACCCGTTAAGTTCAAACACAGGGGCGTGAAAGAAGATCTCTCTCACTCACGTCTACCTAGCGCCTCACTCTCGTCTTGGTGGAATGATTAAAACAAACAACAAACAAGCACACAATAGTTTATCCAGGTTCGGGCCACCGTGTTGTGTAAGACCCTACTTCCTGCTATGGTGGATTGGCTCCGGGCGAGCAAGAATATGAACTGGTACAAGGATTCCTGAGCTCAGGAGGCGAGCTCAGGAGGGTTAGGAGGCTAGTGTTCGTGCTTCTTGTGCGGTGGCAAAGTGTGCGTGTTGATCCCCTTCTCAGTGAGAATCCTAGCTACTTATATAGGCGGCCACGGTCCTCTTCCCCCAAAATGTTTAGGCGGGAAGGGATTCCGCAACGGCCATTTTGAGCGGGAACACAAGGATGTTCCTACCCTGACAAAAGCAGTCTTCGCCTGCAAAAGGATCAGGCGATGACACGGTGGTGGGCTCGACGATGACCTCCTTCTTATCGTCCTTGCGGTCTTCGGTCTCGTTGCACCAATGAGGAAACCTTTGCCCCGCTCCTCGAGAACTTGCGGCTGTGCTGTCCCCCTTGCACCGAAATGGTAACTACATCGCTGGCGAATGCTGGCATCCACTGGCGCGGTGCATCACTGCCTCCTCCTGAGGAAGGCTCGGACATGGATTATCCGCCCCTCCGGAACGCCTAACCGAGGCCGCTCCCGAGGGGATCTTGGCGTTGTTCTCCTCGCGAGGGTCTTGAGCAGCTGGTTGATCAGCTAGGCCGTACCAGGCCGCTTGTAGGAGCGCGTCGCGGCCCGCAGACAGGCAAGTCTGGGTACCCTGGTTCCCAGTACGCCGACAGTCCACAGGCAGCCGGATCATTCATTATGGGCCGGAGTGGTGGGCCATGAAGATTATCAATGAAGACTGTCTCCCGTATCCGGATAGGACGCCCCATGTGTAAAATTGCAAGTTTAGAGTCCGGGTGTAATACTTTCCTTCCTTTCCAAGGTGAACATGTACAAACCCTAGGTTCCTCCGGTGCATATATAAACCAAAGGGTTTAGTCCGTAGAGACAACAGCAGAATCATATCAATCACATAGGCTAGACTTTTAGGGTTTAGGCACTACGATCTCGGGGTAGATCAACTCTTGTAACCCATATTCATCAAGATTAATCAAGCAGGAAGCAGGTTATTACCTCGATCGAGAGGGCCCAAACCTGGGAAAACATCGTGTCCCCAGTTTCCTGTTACCATTGATCCTCATACGCATAGTTCGGGACCCCCTACCCGAGATATGCCGGTTTTGACACTGACATTGGTGCTTTAATTGAGAGTTCCACTGTGTCATCAACTGAATAATTGATGGCTCGCTTCGTCATCAATGACGGCGCCACCGCCGTGGGAATTTTTCGCCCCGACCAGCTTTTCGTGTTCGGCGGCTTTGTGCTTCGGGCCAAAATTGAAGGCCATCTCGAGCAGGTTGACAGCTATGCCCCTGGTCATCATATCTGGTTTGGAAGCTGATAACCACGGAGATTTGATCTCCGACGGATTTGCACCCACGACAACTGCTCCCTGCCACCAAGATGAACTTGGCCTAGACCTGTCATCGGACCCCATCCAGGGGACAACACTTGCAACAGCTATGGACTTAAATCCGGAGCAGATCGCTACACCCGAGGATGGGAAGATCAACCCCGCCACGGAGATCACAAACTTAGTGGCGCTTGAGCCGAACACAGGGCTGGTGTGATGGCCTGGCTTATTAGGGATGATAGACTACTCATATCAATAAGGAATTCCTTCTTTTCCGGAAGCCCATTCGGAAAGAACTCCAAAGTTAAGCGTGCTCAGCTTGGAGTAGTTTCAAGATGGGTGACCGAC
This sequence comes from Secale cereale, assembly GCA_902687465.1. NCBI lineage: Eukaryota > Viridiplantae > Streptophyta > Magnoliopsida > Poales > Poaceae > Secale > Secale cereale. Next base: position 385,053,028 of record LR738711.1, read on the forward strand.
CGGGAAGTTGCCACTGGGTGCGCACGAGTGAGGACAAAGTGCGCAGAAAAGACTAGTATTGATATGTGGGGCTAGTCTAGATCCCGCCAGGAGTAACGACCACCGGCGGGTGTGTCCGGGGCGTTACAAGTTGGTATCAGAGCCGACCCTCGCGGTTACACGGATGTTTGCAGACAGTTTGCAGTCATGTTGTGCATGACGTTTGTGACCCGTCGTGGCACACGACATGGCACATGTGTTGTCCTGGAAGCACAGACGGTTGTGCCAAGAGGGAACGTTCCTATGGCCCGACGAGGACGTCGGTTCCTTTGAGTGAGGGTGTATGTGATGGCCTGTCTTATTAGGGATGATAGACTACTCATATCAATAAGGAATTCCTTCTTTTCCGGAAGCTCATTCGGAAAGAACTCCAAAGTTAAGCGCGCTCAGCTTGGAGTAGTTTCAAGATGGGTGACCGACCGGGAAGTTGCTCCCGGGTGCGCACGAGTGAGGACAAAGTGCGCAGAAAAGACTAGTATTGATATGTGGGGCTAGTCTAGATCCCGCCAGGAGTAACGACCACCGGCGGGTGTGTCCGGGGCGTTACAGCTGGCCTTGAGCGGGACTCCCCTCACCGAAACTCTAGACTCGTCTCTGTCTACAAGTTCCGAACTTTCAGGATCTGCATCTTTCGGGCTCGATCGAGCGGCTATTACCGAACTCAGGCCTATAGATATCGGAACACCTGTCCGGCACTCGCCCTTAGACGAAGTGTTGGACTCACTAAAACCAATCTCCCAAGCGGAGGATTCCTAGCCGAATTATGCCCAGTTCGAACTGGGGGCTGAGGACAGGAAATTCTACTTCCCACCCACCACCCACTTGGTAGCCACGGTCGAGGACTTAATCGATCTATTAGATTACACTTCCGAGGACATCAGCAGGGTGGATCATGATGCCGAAGCCGATCTAAGTACAAACCCACCTGCAACCGGGCGATGAATGACTACTTCTATATACGATGTATACATGGTGGACACACCCTGAGGGAGTCCTGGATTGAGGGGTCCTTGGGTGGCCGAATAACTCTTGGCGGACCGGACTGGTGGGCAGTGAAGATCATTGTCGAAAATCCTCTCTCGTAACCGGATAGGACTCCTATATTCGTATAATGGCAGGTTTTAGGTTCGGGTGTATTATTTCCTTCCGCTTCAAGATGGTTATGTACAAACCCTAGGCCCCTCCGGTGCTTATATAAACTGGAGGGTTTAGTCCGTAGAGGCTAATAGAGAATCATAACATCCTCGTAGGATAGACTTTAGGGTTTAGCCATTACTATCTCGAGGTAGATCAACTCTTGTAATCTTATTCATCCATATTAATACAGCAGGATGTAGGGCATTACCTCGATCGAGAGGGCCTGAACATGGGTAAACATCGTGTCCCCAGTCTCCTGTTACCATCAATCCTCAGACGCATAGTTCGGGACACCCAACCCAAGATCCTTCGGTTTTGACACCTACATTGGTGCTTTCATTGAGAGTTCCATGATGTCGTCTACCGAAGGACTGATGGATCGCGTCATCAACCACGATGGCGACACCATGGAATTTTCGCTCCTGGACAGCTTATTGTGTTCGGCAGCTTCATGCTTCGTGCCAACACTGAAGGCCATCTCGAGCAGGTGGTGAGCTACGCACTTGGCCATCAAGTCAGGTTTGGAAGCTTAAATTACGTTGCTGACATCCGTGGAGACATGATCTTCGACGGATTCAAGCCCACGGCGATCTCTCCCCGCCGCCACGATGAACACGACATAACGCTGTCATCGGACCAGGAAATAGCACCTGCAATAGTTCTGGCCATAGATCCGGAACAGATCGCGTCACCCGAGGATGGGAAGCTCAACCCCGCTGCGGAAGCCGCACACTCAACGGCGTTGGAGCCCCACATGGACCAAACTTCAAAGCGGGATCTGTGTTACCGGAACAACGGACTCATCTCAGGCCTTAGGTTCCAGATCATGCGCATCTGCGCCCTTCAAGCTCGATCAGGCGTCTATCACCGAATTGAATGCTACAGATATCTTCAAGCACTCACCCTTTGGAGACATGTTAAACTCATTAAAATCCCTCTCCTTAGTTGGGGATACATAGCCAAATTATATCCGGTTCGAACAGGATGCTGATGGAGAATTTTGCTCCCCACCCACCACCCATTTGGTAGCCACGGTCGAAGATCTAACCGATCTACTTGACAACGCTTCCGAAGACTTCGAAGGGATGGACCTTGAAGACAAAGCAGATCTAGACCAAAACCGGCCCATAACCGGGTGATGGACAGCTACGTCGTCATACAATGTGTATATGGTGGATACACCTAAGGAGAAGGAGGGCGACAGCGAAAGCGATCCCGCAAAGGACAAGCCTGTCGATGAACCTCCCAAACATCGGCGTCTGAAGCGCCAAACTAAATGCCTCAAAGGGAAAGATACCAACACTGTCACTAATGATGGTGACAGTCCGGAGCAAGCCGAAGACCACGCAGCCCAGCGACGGAGCAGGACGAGCGAGAGGACGGCGAACATAGGCCCAAACCGCTGTCCAATGATAGCGATGCCAAAGACAGTAATTATGAACCTGTCTCTGAAGAGGATGTTAGCCTGGGCGACGACGAATACATCATCCCAGAAGAAACCTTAAAGCAAAAGCGCTTCCATCGGAGGCTTATTGCCACCGCAAGGAGCCTCAAAAAGCAGCAGAGATGGCTTCAAGACGCACATGACACGCTCAATGATAGATGGAATGAAGTGCTAGACGCTGAGCAAAAACATGGCTACAATCGCCAAACCAAAGGCTATCCTTAGCGTAAACTGCTGCCCAAATTTGACGACAAGGCCACTGCGCCTACACCGCTGAAGAATAACACCGCCGATAAGCCGGACCGACCACCTCACGGACGGGACATAGTGGCTAGCAACGGCGTGCAAAAGCCTGCACCCCTACCCCATAAAGGAAAGGAGGATGTGGCTCAAGTCCGGAAACACGATTTTCATGAGGACCTGAACAAAAAGGCTAGCAAGACCAGATCCATCTACGGATCTAGGGACCGTGCTCCCGCACGGGACGGCGGCTGTCAAGCCAATCACGCCGGTCATATACCAGTTTGGGGTCAATACCAAACATCACAACCATTGGACATACTCGATGAGATAGCAAAATACAGAGGCTCCGCACACCCTCTGTGCTTCACCGATGAGGTGCTGGATCACGATTTTCCAGAAAGGTTTAAACCAGTGAACATCGAGGCGTACGATGGAATGAAGGATCCCGCCGTCTGGATAGAAGACTTCATCCTTCACATCCACATGGCTTGCGGAGATGATCTCCACGCCATTAAATACCTACCCCTCAAGCTGAAAGGACCAGCTCGACACTGGCTAAACAGCCTCCCAGAGAACTCCAATGGGAGTTGGGAAGAACTTGAGGTTGATTTTCGGCCAATTTTCAAGGGACCTATGTCCGGCCCCCGGATGCTGATGAGCTAAGTCACATCATCCAACAACCCGGGGAGTCAGCCCGCAAGCTTTGGAATCGGTTTCTCACTAAGAAGAACCAAATCGTCGACTGTCCGGACGATGAAGCCTTAGCGGCCTTCAAGCATTGTGTCCGGGACGAATGGCTAGCCAGACAGCTCGGACAGGAAATTCCGAGGACAATGGCGGTCCTAACTACACTCATGACCCTCTTTTGCGCGGGCGAGGACAGTTGGTTAGCTCGTAGCAGCACCAACAACCCTGGAACATCTGAAGTTAGGGACGACAATGGAGAGCCACGACGTAACAAAAACAAACGTCGAAATAATGTTGGAAGCCCAGATGATACAGCAGTAAACGCCGGATTCAGCGGCTCCAGACCCGGTCAACGGAAGAAGACATTTAAAGGCAACAAAGATGGTCCATCTAGCCTAGATAAAATATTAGATAGGTCCTGCCAAATCCATGGCACCCCAGAAAAACCAGCAAACCATACCAAACCGTAATTGTTGGGGTTTCAAGTAGGCCGGCAAGCTCAATGCCGAACACAAGGGGAAGGGAACTCAGAGCGAAGACAAGGATGAACCTTGCCAGCCGAATACAGGAGGACAAAAGAAATTTCCACCGGAGATCAAAATAGTGAACATGATATATACCACTCATATCCCAAAGAAGGAGCGCAAGCGTGCACTCCGAGATTTCTATGCCGTCGAGCCTGTTGCCCCCAAATTCAACCCATGGTCGGCCTGTCCGATCACCTTTGATCGCAGGGATCAGCCGACGAGTATCCGTCATGGGGTTCGGCTATCCTAGTGCTCGATTAATAATCAATGGATACCATCTCACCCGAGTCCTTATGGACGGCAGTAGCAGTGTGAATCTGATATATCAGGACACTGTCTGCAATATGGGGATCGACCCGTCAAGAATAAAGCCCAGCAGCACGACCTTTAAAGGAGTGATACCGGGCGTAGAAGCCCGCTACATGGGCTCTTTAACATTGGATGTCGTATTCGGCTCTTCTGATAACTTTCGAAGAGAAGAGTTAATCTTCGACATAGCTCCATTCCGAAGTGGCTATCATGCACTAATCGGAAGAACGGCCTTCGCCCACTTTAATGCAGTCCTGCATTATGCTTATCTAAAGCTTAAAATGCCTAGACCCCGTGGCGTCGTCACGGTCAATGGAATTATGGAGCGCTCTCTCCGTAAGAAGGAGGACACTGCGGCCTTAGCAGCCGAAGTCCAAAACGGCCTATTCAAGCCGGATAGCCTATTGGTCGCGGACATAGCTAAACGTGTCCGGCGTACGCCTCAGTGCGGCCGCTCAGATGAACCAGAGCTAGATTAGCAGCTACGCCCCCATCGACTGCCCCATAAGGTGATAGCATGTGTGCCCCATGTACATAATTATGCCCTCAAAATCCCTTGGGTGACGCTGATTGCACACTGCATACATAGAGTCCATAGTTCGGCTCGACCCTATTCGGACTCTAAAATTAGCTTTTAAGGTTCACAAAATGAACCAGTCTTGTTTATGGCCACATTGGATCTCTTTTCTTTACCAGGTTTCTTCTTTTCTTTTTTATAGATGGCCATCACACTCCCCCTCCAAGGACACATTACAAAGGAGGAAGCAGCGCAGACGTGCAGCAGGGACCCACGCTAAGGTTACTTTTTAGATTAAGACCATGTGTAAACATTTTTTCTCTTTCTTGTTTTATACCTTTCTGGCGTATAAAATGTCCAAGAAAGTCATCGGCATTATCTGTAAACTTACGGCTCGCCGTACTATAAAGGGATATTAATAGAGTAGCTTGATTCACATCATGTTCGGAGTTTTATTCACTCACCATAACTGTTCTCTCCCCATGTCAGATTGCCACATGTGCCTTGTCAATAGGGTCTATTACGAGGGGCTTTGTTCAGCCCGGTATTTGTTGAAAAGTCCGAACACCTATAAGGAGTGCTCGGCGTCCTAGATATTTGCCCTATATCCATCAGTTCCGAATCATGTCTTGGGTCAATATTTGGGTTGCCCGGCTCCTGTGCTTACCTCTACGTTCCCGATTGTTCGGCTAGTGTGTAAAGGGAGAACTACTGTGATTGTACTCCCAGCTCATCCGGTCAAGTACCTCGGTAGGGAAAACCAAAAACTGACTGTCATGATAGGCGAGAACCTGGTCTGCAATCCGGGACTTGGTTTTATACTATGATCAATAGAGATCTACCCCGTGTTATACGAAGGGTTGGTTATTCGCCCAGCCGGGTGCAATTGGATACCTTAAGTTGGAAATATCATATCCGCACCAGGGGCTAGTACCTAGACCCACTTGTCAAATTCCTATGGCTTAGTGAAAGCAATAATGCCGCATAGTCTGATTGCCTTGTTCGCTCCGCATACACCTCCTACACGGACCAAGACGTTGGTTAAAGTGTGTATATGCATATGACCGAACACCCCAGTACTATGTACATGGGGGCTGAAGCCGACGACTGGAAACTTTCATAATTATATAAACAGCCACACATGAGATAAAAGTCGCTCACAATATAATAGCATAAAAGTTATACACATCGGTTTATAAGCTCCAATATTTACAACCGGATACAATTACTCAAAGATAAATTCCTTTGAGCACTGGCCTTCTACAAGGCGGGCGCCTTCTAGGACGTCCTCAAAGTATTTCTCCGGCTTGCGGTGCTCCTTGCCTGCGGGCAGGCCGGCAGTAGCTATGTCCTGCGCCCTCATCTTCGCCCAGTGCACCTTCAGACGAGCGAAGGCCATCCGAGCACCTTCTATGCAGGAGGAACGCTTCAATGCGTCAACCTGCGGACTCGCCTCGACGAGTCGCGTCACCAATCCGAATAGCTACTTGGGATTGGATCAGCGGGCCATAGCAGGACTATCAAGTCCTTCATGGTTGAACCCGCCATATTGTGCAGCTCGACCAGCTGCTTCATCTGGTCGTTGAGGGGCACCCGATATTTTGGCGCATAGAACTGTGACCAAAACAACTTCTCTATGTCATTCCCCTCCTGGGCTCGGAAGTATTGGGCGGCGTCAGCATTGCTCCTCGGAAGATCAACAAACACGCCTAGAGAACTCCGTAACCGTGTCAGCCCAAGATACTTCTGCCCTCCAAAGATGCTATGTAAGAGAAAGGTCTTACCAGATGCTATATGTGGTGACTGCTTGATTTCTTCACAGGCGCTGCGCGCCTCACTTCATGCATCCTGGGCAGCCTTAACTACCACAGTAAGCTCGGATGCTTGTTCCGAAGTCTTCTCTTCCAATGCCTCACATTTGAGAATGGCATCTTTGAGCTCAACCTCAACTTCGGACACCCAAGCCTGGTGCTTCTCGAACACGGCCTTTTCAGCCTCTAGTTCGACAACCGCCTTGTCAGCGATTGCCTTGCTCGCTTCGGCCTCCTCCTTGGCCTTCGTGAGCTCACCCTTAAGGGCCTCGTGCTCAGTGGCGCCAATTGTGTTATACAGAATATCATAAAAGTGTTTATACCAATACTCAATTAACATTATTAGTCTTCTTGACATTTTAATTTTTTTCAAAATCCACATACCTAGCGTTTCATCTAAACGCTGGTTGACGCGGTCGAGGTCCGCGTTGGCCAGCAAGAACTTCCGATTTAGTTCGGAAACCTCTGCATCTCGTGCAGTTGTCCTAACTAGAGAAGCCTGTTCAAATAAAAGAAGAAAAATAGTTTAGCTCTATACGCATGCTATACTATGGATACTTCGTCCGATTATGTTCAGAATCACACAAAGCAGCAGGGGCTACTGGCTATATATGTGCATGTAAAACAAATAAAAATTCCGTAAAGAACATTACATTGCTTTCCTGAAAGCCTGTTAACAGGCTGTTGAAGGCTTCATTCAGTCCGCCTTTGACGGACTGAATCTTCTTCATCACCGCACCCACCATGGTGCGATGTTCCTCCACGACGGAAGCACTCTGAAGTGCTTCCTCCAGAGGGTCCAGTGCCTCTGGATTGACCTTGGGCGCCATAGTATCCTCCCTCGCCTTGGGGGTTTGGTCTTCGGACCCCGGAGCCGCGCTAGACTCCGGGTCAGTATTCGAAGGGCCCTGGATTGTTTGGGCCCCCCGTCTTCATCTCCATGGGGACTGTTTCCCCATGGTCAGTGGCTGCCGAGGTGTTACCGTCGATTGACTTGTCACCTGCCCCGCCCCCATCTCCTTGAGCAAAAGACACCCTCTGGGAGGACACTTCGGTGTCCCCGCCAATCACAGGCGATGGAGCTCGGACCAGCGGGTCACTCTCCATGTCTCCAGGCGCTAGAGAGTTCCCCTCCGATAAGGAGGCATCAGGGTGTCCTCGGGGAGGGATGTAGGTCAGCAGGAGAGAAATACTAAAGAAGTATCAAAATGCTAAACAAACAAGGTGCAACAATTAATATATCCGGACAAACTTACATTTCCGTTGAGGGCTTCTCACTGGGCTTCTCCACAAAGCTCTAATCGGATGATGTGTCCGAATAAGTAGAGTGGTTCAGCCTCCTCCGGGGTGTGGCCATGCCCGCGTTAGTGGCGACACCCCTCTTCGTCCCCTTGCCTTGTGCGGGGGCTCCTCTTCTTCTTCTTCTTCTTCTTCGTCATCCTCCTCCTCTTCAGAAGAGAGGATGTTGATCTTCTCAGACTTCTCTTTCGCAGGGCGGGGGCCGTCTTCGGCCTCCTTGCTCTTCTTCATGGGCTTCTTGACCGGCACCAGGACCAGCATCGTCGTTAGTCAAGGCGATTCTCGGTCTCCAGGCAAAGGTGCCGGACACTTCATCCGGATTGCCTTCTTTGTCCAGCCCGGTATATTACACAAAAACTCCAACTCCTATTATTATTAAATAAAGAAAGGGGATATATATTCGGTGGAATTTTATATTACCTTTGGGGCTGAGAACGCGGTACTATAGCCCGCGTCCTCGGTTTCCTACGACCACTCCTTCTGGCTCTTGAAGAGATGCTTCCAGATCTCTTTGTGCGTGAAGCCAAAGAGATGCTTCAGAGGCCGATCTCCTGCCGGATCGAACTCCCATAGGGAGGAGTCCTGGCTTTGGCAAGGAAGGACAAGCCGGGCCAATGTTACTTGGACCACGGTCGAAAGCTGATAGCCCTTGGAAATCACGCCGGACACACGGCACTGGAGTGCCGTCACCTCAACTTGAGACCCCTAGTTCGGACTCTTATCAGTCCAGGAGATCAACCTCTCCGGGGTCCAGATCTGAAAGCAGGTTTCGCCGCCCATTTAGCGTCGCGGGGTTCAGTGATGTAAAACCACTCCTGCTGCCAGACCTTGTTCATCTCCACGATTAACCCTTTTGGCCAAGTCACATTCAGGAGCTTGCTTATCATAGCGCCCCGCACTCTGCGTGCTGCCCGTCCACCACCTTCAGCTTCACGTTGAAGGTTTTAAGCCATAGGCCGAAGTGTGGAGAGATGCGGAAGAAAGCTTCACAAACCACTATAAAAGTGGAGATGTGCAGGATTGAGTTCGGGGCTAGATCGTGGAAATCTAGCCATAGAAAAGCAGCAAACCCTGAACAAAGGGGTGGAGCGGGAATCCTAGTCCCCTAACAAAGTGCGAGAGAAACACGACTCTCTCACACGCCTCTAGGACGAGAATAACCCGGCCCTTGGTGGGAACCCGGTTTGCAACATCGACAGCGAGGTAGCCCGCGCTCCGAAGATCCCCCACGGTTTTCTCAGTGACCGTGGAGGCCTCCCACTTGCCCCTGGCGCCGGATCGTTCCATTGCTGGGAAAGTAAGTAGTGGCTGAGGGACGAAGAACGGTAGGCGCAGGAGATGAGGTTGCTTGGACTAGGAAGACTGGAGAACTCGTGCTTGAGGAAAGCGTGGGGCTGATGAAAGGGATTGGTGTCCTTTTATAACGATGTGAATACAGAACGTCCCCCCACTTTAGCCATAAACCTCGCCGGTTCACAAGATGGTCGTGCGTAATGCGCGGTTTTGATGCCCACGTCATATTGATAAGGATCCCACAGTAAGCGGGCACGATCTCTATTCTGATAAGACGTGTCAATGGGTTTGTACCTTGAAACACGAAACTAGGAACAAGTAAAACGGTTCAGAATGTTAATTGGATGGACGTGACGCTTCACCAAAAAGTTGTCAGTAACGACACAATATATTTTTTCTTTCAATACCTTGCCTTCAACCCTAAGGGTTGTACTAACCATGCAGAGCCGAACACAATACACTTTTTGCCGAAGATATATACGGAAGAAGGAACCCGCCTTACAATACCGAAGATAATACGGAAGCCGAACTCATCTTGATCGGAGACAGATTCAGGGGCTACTGAGGGAGTCCTGGATTGAGGGGTCCTCGGGTGGCCGAATAACTCTTGGTGGGCCGGACTGGTGGGCAGTGAAGATCATTGTCGAAGATCGTCTCTCGTATCTGGATAGGACTCATGTATTCGTATAATGGCAGGTTTTAGGTTCGGGTGTAATATTTTCTTCCTCTGCAAGATGGTTATGTACAAACCCTAGGCCCCTCCAGTGCATATATAAACTGGAGGGTTTAGTCCGTAGAGGCTAATAGAGAAACATAACATCCTCATAGGCTAGACTTTAGGGTTTAGCCATTACGATCTTGAGGTAGATCAACTCTTGTAATCTTATTCATCCATATTAATATAGAAGGAAGTATGGTATTACCTCGATCGAGAGGGCCTGAACCTGGGTAAACATCATGTCCCCAGTCTCCTGTTACCATCGATCCGCGGACGCATAGTTTGGGACCCCCTACCTGAGATTCGCCGGTTTTGACACCGACACACCCAACGAAAAGGAGGGAGACGACGATACCAATCCAGAACAGGACAAGCCCGTCAATGAACCTCCCAAACGCTGGTGTCAGAAGCATCGATCTCGACCCCGTAAAGGGAAAGAGAGTAACACGGTCACTAAAGACGATGACGATCCGGAACAAGCCGACGATCCCATACAACCAGCGGTAGAGCAAGAAGAACGGGAGGATGGCAAACACAGTCCAAAAGAACCGCTAGCCAATCACAGCGACACGGATGACAACAGTTATCAACCTGTCTCCCAAGAGGACATCAGCCTGGGAGACAAATAATACATTGTCCCAGAAGAACCGCTCGAATAGAAGTGTTTTCAACAGCAACTCATTGCCACTGCAAGGAGCCTGAAGAAGCAGCATCAGTGGCTTAGAGACGAACAGGATATGCTCAATGACAGATGGAACGATGTGCTGGATGTTGAAGAACGATACGCCTATAAGGGCCAAACAAAGGGCTATACAAAGTGCAAACTGCTGCCCCAATTCGACGACGAGACCCTAGCGCCAATTCTGCCTAAGTATGATTAGTCCGATCAACCGGACCGACCACCCCGTGGACGGGACAAAGTGGCCAGCAATGTCGTACACAAGCCCACACCTCCTCACCTTAAAGGCAAGGATACAGCGGCTCAGGGCCATAAGTACGACCTACGTCAGGACCTGAATAAAAAGGCTGGCCAGACCAGATCAATCGACGGACAAAGGGAATGTACCCACACACGGGGTGGTGGCTCTCAAGCCAAACAGACCGGTCACATTCCATTTCGGAGTCAACACGGAACACCAATACCGTCCGAAATACGCCACAAAATTGCAAAATACAGGGGTGCCTCACACCCTCTGTGCTTCACTGATGAGGTGATGGATCATGAATTTCCAGAAGGGTTTAAACCCGTAAGTATCAAGGCGTACGATGGAACCACGGGCCCAGCTATATGGATAGAAGACTTTATTCTTCATATACACTTGGCTCGTGGAGACAATCTCCACACCATCAAATACTTACCTCTCAAGCTGAAAGGACCAGCTCAGCACTGGTTAAACAGCCTCCTAAAGAACTCTATAGGAAGCTGGGAAGAACTTGAGGATGCTTTTCAGCCAAACTTTCAGGGGACTTATGTCCGGCCACTAGATACTAATGATTCAAGTCATATAATCCAGCAACCCGGTGAGTCAGCCCGTAAGCTTTGGGATCGGTTCTTAACTAAAAAGAACCAAATTGTAGACTGTCCGAACGCTGAAGCCTTAGCGGCATTCAAACACAGTGTCCGGGATGAATGGTTGACTAGACACCTCGGCCAAGAGAAGCTGGCCCACTTTTGCGCGGGCAAGGAAAGCTGGCTAGCTCATAGAAGCAACATCACTAGTGACCCTGGCACATCCGAAGTCAAGGACGGCAATGGCAAGCCACGGCGCAATAAGAACATGCGTCCAAACAACACTGGAATCACAGATGACACGACAGTAAACGCCGGATTCAGTTGCTCCAGACCCGGTCAACGGAAGAAGACATTCAAAGGCAACAGAGATAGTCCATCCAGCTTGGATAAATCCTAGACAGGTCCTACCAGATCCATGGCACCCTTGATAAATCTGCAAATCATACCAACCGTAATTGTTGGGACTTTAAGCAGGCCGGCAAGCTAAACGCCGGACACAAGGGGAAAGGACCTCAAAGCGAAGACGAGGATGAACCTCGCCAGCCGAACATGGGGGGGGATAGAAGAAGTTTCAGCCGGAGGTGAAACTGTCAGGGATATTACTATCAGGTATAAACCGGCCAGGAGGGTCCGGTAAACATTATCAAGATTATATTGCCAGAAGCCCAGTCGAATGTATAGTAGGAGATTATAGCCCAAAGAGGCTCGGGGCCCATATGTTGAGGCCCATGGTTTGTAAACCGTCATACTATATAACTTCGGATGTAAGATAGAAAGAGTAGAAACCGAGGCGGATGCGTTTATGAGCCGGCCTCAGGACTCTGTAAACCGGACCGGGCGTTCCCTCCTATATAAAAGGACGACCCGGCGACGGTTCAAGACAAGAAATGACAGCTCGAGACACAGGCGAAGCGGATTCGCTCCCTGGTCATCGAAGCACAAGCAATACCACACCAAACTAGACGTAGGCTTTTACCTTCATCGAAGGGGCCGAACTAGTATAAAACCCCTGTGTCCTTCGTCCGCTTTAACCCCTTTAAGCTAACCCGAGCGATGGCCTCACGACTAAGTCCTTTTGCTTGGACATCTGCCGTGCTAAATCCACGACAGTTGGCGCCCTCCGTGGGGCTATCGCACGATGGTTTCGAGTTCTTGAAGGGCAGTTTTGAAGGACTGAAGGGTTACGCAGTCGGCCGGATGACCAAGAGTCATCGCGGCCGAATCTACTTCGACGATGCAGGCTAGGGTCCCGAGGCCGATTCAATCGAATACGGGTACCGGGTCCCCTTCGGCGGCATCCACATCTTCATTGGCAAGATCGGCGAACCGGACCCTGAGCCGGACATCTTCCCCAACATCGTCGAGTCGGCTCAGCGTGCGAGACCAACCCAGATTTAGCCCGCTGTGAAGCACGTCTTTGTCAAAGCAGTGCATGGAGTACAAGTTGAGGACGGATCGGAGTCTGGTTGCGAGACAGTTGTTTATTCCGTTGACGAACTTCGTCCGGAGAGACCGAATCTTTGTATCTGTTGCAGGACGGCCGGTCTGAGGGTTGTTCCGATGGCGATAGCATTCCGGACTCCATCGATCCGCTAAGCAGGATTGCTGTCTTCATGGTCGGATGACAACCCATGCAGCAGCCTTCCACGACAGGGGCGTTAACCTCAGAGGCAATGGGAGCTAGAGCCGGAGACCTTCCCCCGTCGCCCTCTAACGTCCTAAACACCTTAGTCGACACTTTGACATCACTCGCAACAGCAGAAGTAGCCCAGGCCGACAAGGAGCAGCACAATGCAGAGATCGCTCAGGTGAATAGCCGGATTGAGCAAGCTAAGTTGGATCTGGCTGCAGAGAAAGCTAGGATGGCTACAAGACAGGCAGAGCTGGATTCTCAAGTTTTCCGTCTCAGGTTAGATCAGAACGCTTCACAGGAGCTAATGTGGAGAAGACAACGATCTCGTTTGCCGCCGGTTTATGAGGCGAGGAATCTCTTTAGCACGCCAGGCACAAGAACGAGTAACCATCCAGAGGTAAACCGGGGAGGAGCGCCGGGGACGGGCGCGTCAGTTCAGCCACCAGCCGCAGAGCCGAATCGCCAAGTTGTGCCGACCCAGCACATGACCACCCCTCCCGGTCATTATTCTAATACATTGGACAACATCGTTGCCGCCACTTCACGGCTGGCCGCCCTTCCCATTGAGGGGACGTCCCCCATAGCAATGGAGGCACGACGGGCCAAGGAGTTGCTGGACACGGCGCTAACCCAGCAGCAAGCTTATTCTTATAGCCGGTAGAGGATTCATTCAACCCCCAGCCCGAGCCGGAGTTATACGTGGCACCTAGATGAACCGGCCGTATCTAGCAGCACACGGAGACGGCATCGGCAGAGGCAGGATAATCCGGCAAGAGCAGGGGCACATGCACAAGAGGTGGTGGATCAGGCCAGGCATACTGCCCAAAACGACACCCGTCGGGCGACTCCGATTCATCCCACCGCCACGGTCGAAACATGAATCATGTCTAGTTCCTTGGGAGTGCAGTGTCTCATCCCCGCTTTACGGAACGTGAAGCTGCCCAAAGATTTCAAAGGTCCGTGCAAGGTGCCCAACTACACGGCGGATCTCGCCCCAGAGGCGTGGGTCGAGAGTTATGAGATGGCCATGGAGATGCTCGATGTGGATGAAGAGGCGTGTCCTATATACTTCACAATGATGCTCGAGGGCACGGCCCGGACATGGCTAAAGGGTTTGCCACCTAACTCCATCGGATCATGGGGTGAATTGCGGAGCCGGTTATCAATAACTTCAAGGACACGTGTAAGCAGCCGATGTCTGTTGTCGACTTAGCTGCCTGTGTTCAAGGAGAGCAAGAGTCCACGAGCAGTTGGGTGTGTCGAGTGTCCGAAATCTTGCACTCCTCCAATAGCATCAATCCAAGTACATCGATAGTAACCTTGGAAGGAAATTCCCGGTTTGAACCTTTGAGGCAGAAGTTGGGACGGCTCAAACGTGATTTCAACGACATGGGAACACTCATGGGTGCTTCGGTAAAATATGGAGACTCTGATAACACCAAGTATCCAGATGCAGATGGGGACAAGTCCGGGAAGGCAAGCAAGAGCGGTAAACCGCCGCAGGCCAATCCGGCGGGCCAAGGGTACAATGGCAAGCATAAATCGGAGGGCAACTTAGACTTTGTGGCCAATACCAACGCTCAGGACAATGGGCAGCGCCATAAGGGTAAACCACCCCCACGCAACGAGAGGCCACCCATTAATCTAGAACGCCAATTGAACATGCCTTGCCCAAGGCACGGTACAGCGGAAAACCCGGCTATGCATCTCTGGAAAGACTGTTTCATTATGCAAGAATTTATGAAACAGACTAAGTATGATGATGGGCCCCCTGGCGGATCAGGTCCCGGTTTCCAAGGTTCGGGTTATCAGGGTGGAGGATCCGGTTCAGGGTACCACGGCGGTAACAGTAACCAAAGTAGCAACAATCAGCATCAGCATAACCAGCAACATGGCAGGGTGGATACAATAACCAAGGGAATCAACAGCGTTAGCAGCAGCAATCCAAATATCAGAATAATCCGAAGGAGCTGAGCAGTGGGCAGTATCGCGTCTTCACCACAAGTTTATGCAAAGGGGATCAAAAGGTTCTGAAGAGGGCAGTACACTCTGTTGAACCAGCGATACCATGTTTTTTACGTTGGTCTGAGCAACCCATTGTATGGAGCAGAGAAGATCACCCACCTCGGGTTGATAATCCGGGTCACTTGGCTCTGGTGGTGGCACCACAGGTGGGTGGTTATAAGTTCACCAAAGTGCTTATGGATGGAGGCAGCAGCATCAACATCCTGTATTACGAGACTTTTCGACGTATGGGGTTGACAGATAAGAAGCTCCGACAGTCCAACACAGTGTTCCACGGGGGTGGTACCCGGTAAATCGGCTTATCCAGCTGGAAAAATCGATCTGGAGGTTACCTTCGGAGATAAGCATGACTCTAGATCGGAGACTGTGACTTTTGAGGTTGTAAAGATCAGGAGTCCATACCATGCTCTGTTTGGGAGGCCAGTCTATGCCAAGTTCATGGCTAGATCGTGTTATGTTTATCTATAGCTCAAGATGCCAGGCCACGAAGGAACTATCACGGTTCGTGGGAGCCGCAAAATTGCATTGGACTGTGAGGAAGGAGATGCGGCTTATGCCGAGGCGGTTTGTGCTACGGAAGAGCTAAAGTTTTATAAGGACAATGTTGATCCGACGAATATGTCCCCGCTGAAGAAGCCGACCACCGAGCATGATCCGACGTTGAAATTCAAATCGGCTGAGGAGACTAAACAGGTGGACTTTGTTCTAGGCGATTCATCCAAGCAGTTCACTATCAGCGCTAACCTAGACCCCAAATAGGAAAGCGCGCTCATCGAGTTCATCCGTGAGAACCGGGATATCTTTGCAAGGAAGCCTTCTGACATGCTAGATATACCGAGGGAACTCGCTGAGCACAGTCTTAATATCGATCCTAAGTTTAAACCGGTCAAGCAGTATCTGCGCCGTTTGAATGATGAGAGGCGCAAGGCTATAGGAGAAGAAGTGGCTAGGCTCTTGGCCGCAGGCTTCATAGTTGAAGTGTTTCATCCAGAGTGGTTAGCTAATCCGGTGCTGGTACTTAAGAAAAATGGAACATGGAGAATGTGTGTTGATTACACAGATCTAAATAAAGCTTGCCCAACCGATCCTTTTGCTCTCCCCCGTATTGATCAGATTATTGATGCTACGGCAGGATGTGAGCGGCTAAGTTTTTTGGATGCATAATCAGGTTATCATCAGATCAAGATGGCAGTAAATGATCAGGAGAAGACAACTATCATAACTCCCTTTGGAGCCTTCTGCTATGTATCTATGCCGTTTTGGCCCAAGAGTGCCCATGCAACCTACCAGCGTTGTGTGTAGAACTGCTTACAAGAGCAGATTGGGAGGAATGTCCATGCATACGTTGATGACGTTGTGGTAAAATCCAGGAAGGAGGAGACAATGATAGAGGATCTGAAAGAATCCTTTAACAACCTCCGAGTTTACAAAATGATGCTCAATCCGGAGAAGTTCGTCTTTGGTGTTCTGGCAGGAAAGCTCCAGGGATTCTTAGTGTCAAACAGAGGGATTGAAGCTAATCTGGAGAAGATCAAGGCGATCACGTCCTTGGCTAAGCCGGCGTGCATCAATGATGTCCAACGCGTGGCGGGCCGTATTGCAGCAATGAGCTGGTTTATCAGCCGTTTGGGGGAGAAGGCAATCCCGCTCTATCAGATGATGAAAAAGACGGACTGGTTTGTCTAGAGCGATGCCACGGATGCTGCGTTCGAACATTTGAAGAGGCAATTGGCAGAACCACCAGTCCATGCTGCCCCGGTTGACAATGAGCCACTGCTACTATACGTGGTCGCCAATGCCCGTGCAGTAAGCGTGGCCATTGTGGTAGAGCGCAAGGAGGCAGGCAAAGAATATCCGGTTCAACGACCGGTTTACTACATCAGTGAGGTGCTCATTGAGTCAAAACAGAGATATCCACATTGGCACAAACTGGTGTATGGGGTGTTCATGGCAAACCGGAAGCCAAAGCACTATTTTCAGGGCCACCCAATTACCGTTGTCAGTTCAGATCCGTTAGGGGATATAATCCAGAACAGAGAAGCCACTGGTAGGGTTGCAAAGTGGGCTATTGAGCTTAGCCCGCATGGATTAAAGTATGTGCCCCGTACTGCTATAAAATCCCAAGCATTTGTGGATTTTATCAATGACTGGAAGGATTTACTAGCACCTGAGGAGAAGCCGGATCATACGTACTGGACTATTCACTTTGACGGTTCAAGGCAGTTGGAGGGCTCGGGGGCTGGAGTCGTGTTAACTTCACCACGAGGTGATAAGTTCTGCTACGTCTGCCGTCTAATGTTCCCTTGCACTAACAATGCTGCTGAGTATGAAGCTCTCCTCCACGGTCTGCGGATGGCCAAGGAGATGAACTTGAGCCGGGTTAAGTGCTTTGGTGATTCAGACCTGGTGGCACAACAAGTATCTGGAAAATGGGACTCTAAGGATCCGCTCATGGCAGCATATCGATGAGAGGTGGACGCAGTCGCTGGATACTTCAAGGGATACCAGGTGGATCATATAGATCGGAGAAAAAATTTAGCAGCTGACGCATTAAGCCGGCTGGGCTCCCAGCGTAAACCGGTTCCACCTAATACTTTCTTGGATGAATTGCATAATCCGTCGGTACATATACCTTCAGAGGAGGACTTGGTTGTTCCTGATCCGGAAGCACAGTTGGTCGCAACACTTCATGCCATTCCAGATTGGACACTCCCTTCCTTGGCGTACATGAGCTGAGGTGAGTTGCCAGAGGACGAAGTCGAGGCCCGGCAGATAATCCGGCGGTCTAAATCGATGACTATCGTCAATGGAGAACTTCATCACCGCAGCGTTTCTGGGGCGTTTCAGCGGTGTGTATCATCAGAGGAAGGCTGTGATATTCTTCGATAAATTCATGAAGGGGATTGCGGTCATCACGCCGGTTCAAAATCCTTGGTGGCTAAAGCTTTTCGTCATGGGTTCTACTGGTTGACGGCGAACGCCGACGCAGAGGACTTACTCAGAAAATGTGATGCTTGCCAGAAATTCCCACGGCGTGCTCATATACCGGCACAGGAGCTGAGGATGATCCCAATTACTTGGCCATTTGCGACTTGGGGGCTTGATATGGTTGGACCCTTTAAGAGATCCCAGGATACGAAAACCCACCTGTTGGTAGAAGTGGACAAATTCACAGAGTGGGTTGAAGCGGAGCTTGTCAGTAAGTGTGATGCAGCAACAGCGGTTCAGTTCATCAAAAAGGCGATTTTCCAGTTTGGCTTTCCACACAGCATTATAACTGATAATGGCACCAACCTATCCAAGGGGGCTATGGAGGAGTTCTGTCAAAGAGAGCATATTCACCTTGATGTATCATCAGTAGCTCACCCTCAGTCCAATGGCCAAGCTGAAAAAGCCAACCAAGAGACCTTGAGGGGTATCAAGCCTCGGCTTATGGTTCCTTTGCAAAGAACACCGGGTTGTTGGGTAGAAGAATTGCCTTCTGTCTTATGGAGCATCAACACTATGCCTAACAGATCCACATGGTACACACCTTTCTTCATGGTATATGGAGCAGAAGCGGTCATCCCTAGTGATATCCGGCACGACTCGCCACGGGTGGCGGCTTATGTTGAAGCGGATAACGAACAAGCAAGACAAGATGGCTTGGACCGCCTGGATGAGGAACGGGACATGGCAGCAACGCGATCAGCGATTTATCAGCAAGACCTGCGCCGGTACCATTGCCGCCGGGTCAAAACCAGGACGTTTCGGGAAGGAGATATGGTGCTCCGGCTCATCCAGGACCAGACAGATATGCACAAGCTATCCCCGCCCTGGGAAGGACCCTTTGTGGTCAGCAAAAACTTGCACAACGGATCATACTACCTTGTCGACGTTCGAGAACATAAGGACTCACGTACGGCAGAGGAGGAGACCAAGCGGCCGTGGAACATCGCTCTTCATCGACCTTACTATACATAAGCCATTGGCTCCACTTTATGTACAATGTATATATTATGATTAATAAAATAAACCGGCGCCCCCGGTACATTGGGGAATCAGCCATCTTTTTTCGCAAAAGAGTATCACATGGGGGTTTCCAAGGAAGCCTTCCATGGCCTCTTATATCGGCGCCCTTGATAAATCAAGGAATCAACCATCTTCTCATACAAACAAGAATCACATGGGGGCTTCCGCGGGCAAGGAAGTTTCCCATGGTCTGTTGAGCCGGCGGCTGTATGAAGCCCATCATAAGAGCATTGCTCTGGTTGCTTCGGCAATTTCCACATGATGAAGAGGGGTAAAAGAGGGTTTGATGCCTAGCACAACTCAAACATATGCCTCGATGAGCAATGACTCACACACTACCTGGGGGCTCTCAGGGAGTTGAATACCCTTGTAGTGAACATGGCTTGGATGCCCGGTGCATACACCTAAAACCCCAGATTAACCTGCCTGCATCAAGTAAATCACGTCATCCAGGTAAACCTGGTATGACCCGTCGAACGTATCACAAGTCAATACTTCGGGACCCTGAACTTGGTCACGTTAAATTGACGATCATCAAGTGATTACCCAAGCCAAAATCTTTATGAGATTTTGAAACATTGGGTAGCTGTTGTCATTGATGATTTGGTTAAGGATTGTGGATCATCTTGATAGGCTTTGCTAAAATGGTTAATGACAGTAGCCTGGCAGCTCATAAAAAGCCTCGAATTTGGAGCCTGGCAGCTCGTAAAAAGCCTCGACTACATGGTCTTATTTGCCCAAAAAACTTTATTTTTCATTTTTTATGTTTTCACAAATTTTTATCTTCAAGGTCATTGTTTTTTAACCAAGTCCATTGATTCAAGACCGGACAACTACAAGGTTGTCCATATGTCTATAGAGCTAAAGTCTGGGTCATGAACACCAACACTAGTTAAACCGGCGTTCATCGTAACCCGGATCGGCCGTCGTGCTAAGCAGACAAGAGAGTCAAAGGAGTCATCAGCACTCGCGCCTTGGATTATTCCTACCAGGTTACGGTTTACAGATACACTTAATCACAGGTATGATGTATATTTGTATTTCATATACAGTTCAAGTTATTGACTTAGAACATGTATGAGGGCAGTATAACCCGCCCGGTGATAAACCGCCAGGACATCCTTTAGCGTTGTTCATGCAGACACAAGTACTATGAACTGTTAAAGCATTGCAAACAGGAGATAATTGGGGAATTGCCAATCGACGTAATACCATGAAGGATAACAGTGGGACAAAGGCAGTATCTCAACTATTCTATTACAAGGCACTTGCAGGTGTAACACTCCAAGTTTTTGGTTTTGTTTTTCTTCCAAACTTTTGGTCTTTAGGAAGGGGGATGTTTGATCTTCTCTTGATACCCTTCTAAAAATCTTTTCTGACCAAAGTTTGTGTGTTCTTCTCAAGCTTAATTTTTGGTCTTGAAGGTTTTCTTCTTGTGTTAGCTCAAGCACAAGTTGATTTTCAAAGGAGTTTGTTTGATTCTTTTCCCTTCTTGAATTAACCATCATAGGAATAACCTTGGGCTTGTCTTCCTCTCCAACTTTCCTCTTGCCATGACACCCAATAAAAATATTTCTCTCCAAGACCTCCTCTTCATCTTAGGACAAGCCTCTCATCAATTCCAGTGAGTTTCAACCTTATTGGAATTTTTCTTCTATTTATTTTGCTCCAAAAACAAATTATGTCTATTAAAATGAACTATGGTGATTTACAAAGGAACCACCATGTCCACCTTGATATTTGTTTCCAAACTAACTTCCCTGGGTAGTCCTTAGTACCCACCACCTAGGTCCATCTTGTTTCACTAGTCCACAGTTCAAAATTTTCAAATTTCACCTGCTGAAAGTTTGGACCAGATTTGCAAATTTTGGTGAAATTCATATTTTCCTTCTTCCAAAAATTCTGTGAAAATAAAGGCAGCCTCTAGATGCATCAAGAGGCCACTACACCAAATATCAGCTCCAACAATATTTTCCACATGCCAAAATAATTTCGTCAAACACCTGGCGTGCACTATTCTGTCAGTTTCAGAAAAAGCTAACTGAAGATCACAGTCGACAGTGCAGCTTCATCAGTTTCGTCAGAGTCGCGGCGTCAATCTCCCCAGTGCCCGTCCTAGCGCGATGCTCACTGAACCTCGCCCTAATCCAGAGCGCCGCACGCTCGCTTGGCCCGTTGCTGGCGTTGGTGGCACCCTGGCCCGCCTGCGCCGGCGTCTTCCGCGGCGGCAGAGCCACCCGTGGCGGCCGACGGGAGGCACCCTGCGGCACAACGCCGTTTGGCACCGCCCAAGTCACCCGGGAGCTCCGCGTGGACTTCTCCCTCGCCAGCGCACGCCTGCAGCACCGTCACCGTGGCCTGGCATGCACAGGGCGCGCTCTATGCCGCCGACGTGCCAGATGGCTACAGACCGTAACCGCCCCTCCCTTGTCGAGTTAAGCACTGAAATGGAACCAGTACACCTCCTAGTTGATGCTCAAGCCTCTAAGCCTACCGTCGAGCCGCAGCGCCGCCGTAATTGATCGCCGGACTTATCCCGTTCACGGCAACCGCCTCGGGCCGGCTATATATAGCACCTCCGAGCTCCCTCTCGACACCGCACACCTCCACCACCTCACTAGACCACGCCCAGCCACTGGAAGAGCCTCGAGGGGCCCTTCCTCCTCAACTCCGGCCACCTACGTCCGCCTCGGGCTCCAGCAGCATCCGCTCGGGTGAGAGCTCCTCCGCCACCCTAGACTCGATCGTAGCCTCCTAGCACCTACTTGAGTCTAACCCCACTCCAATTTGACCCCAGAAACTCTCTCCGACGAGGCCCACGACCACCCGAGCCGCCGTCCGCCGGAGATAGGGTTGCCGTCGACGTGGGGCTCGCCGACGCTCAACTCCACCACCCACTGACGCGGAAGAACACCAGGAACCCGTAAGTACCACTCCCTCCCCCTACCTCGCCGTAGATCGGCACCCGCGACCACCGTAGCCTTCTGTCGCCGGCGCGGCTCTGTTTCAGTTTTTAAACCTGACGAGTGGGACCCCCTCGTCAGCCTCTCTTTTCCCTCCGAAGCGTTTTTCTGGAAAGCGCCTCCGGGCAAAGTACGTCTTCTCATTCAGCTGGCGTACTGCATACCGGTTCGCTTTTCTATTTTCTATTCTAGCCCCTGGAAACTTTCTGTTTCATTACAGATGAGTCCCTGGACAGAAACTCTAATATCTTTTTAACTAAAAATGATTTTGAGTTGATTCTTTTTCTGTCCTCTTTAGTTTTCTATCTAGTTTTTTGTCATATTTATTTGAAAAATATTTGGAGCAACTTTTTTGCACGCCCGGTATTTATGTTAGTATTCATTTTGTTTGAATACGTAGATACCGAAGGACGTGACGGAGCCGCGAACCTCACCGAGTTAGACTCCGACTACTCCGAACCAGGCAAGCATGTTTGAACCTTTGATATGATGAGTGTGTTGGATGTTTGCTCGAGTAGTTCTTTTCATAGCATGGTCATATAAGCATTTGTGGATGATTATATTTCATGCAAGCAAGCTTCGGGTGAGCCCCGAATGATGATGGTTGAACCACCTCGATCATGTGGTGACATGATGGGTTGTGTACTGGTATTGTTGGAGCATGCCAGTAGATGGTTAACTTTAGTATCAACATGGATCAAGTCGTGATTCCGTTCGTCTCCTTTTTGGTACTGTCATATGCCGTCTGTTAAGATTACGGTCTAGTCGGTTCCAAACCACTTTCTGTGTACACACCAAGTAGAGGGGCCGGGATGAGGGTTCCATGGCCCTGGATTAAAGCCCATCATCCGGTCAAGGGGCATGGGTGTTTCCGGTTGGGACCTAGAGGGGGGCACCCCTTAGAGCGCGCATATATAAATATGATCCCATGCTATTCGAGGTTGTAGCCTCCCCGTCTTAAAGTTTTTCGTGAATGTTGTCACGGGTGATTCCGGACAGCAGGATGTGAAATGGGTGTGTACTGGTCAGTTGTGTTTCTGCTAAAACACCGTAGACGGAACTAGTCCATGTGGCTAGTGGAATCCGTTGGCTGTGATTTAATAGTACAAGCTCTGCAGAGTCAAATCTTCTGAGTAGCCATGTTTATGGCCTAGAGTCAATCTTCGTTTCAACCCCGGTGACCGTCTCTAGTAGTTTTATGATAGTAACAAGAGTGGTGATTTTTGTCAAGTTCATTTTAGCTAGATGGACTAACCCATTATCTCTGCACCGATTTATCACCTGAAGTATTTTTCCATTATGCTATTGTTCATTATAAGCCCTTTATGTGATGTCGCTCAGACGTCCGACTGTGGCATTCTTGTTATTTCTTTTCATTATAAGCCCTTTATGTGATGTCGCTCAGACGTCCGACTGTGGCATTATTGTTATTTATTTTCATTATAAGCCCTTTATGTGATGTCGCTCAGACGTCCGACTGTGGCATTCTTGTTATTTATTTTCGTTATAAGCCCTTTATGTGATGTCGCTCAGACGTCCGACTGTGGCATTCTTGTTATTTCTTTTCATTATAAG
>LR738711.1:385076944-385273652 GCA_902687465.1 Secale cereale
ACTGTGGCATTCTTGTTATTTATTTTCGTTATAAGCCCTTTATGTGATGTCGCTTAGACGTCCGACTGTGGCATTCTTGTTATTTATTTTCGTTATAAGCCCTTTATGTGATGTCGCTCAGACGTCCGACTATGGCATTCTTGTTATTTATTTTTCTTATAAGCCCTTTATGTGATGTCGCTCAGACGTCCGACTGTGGCATTCTTGTTATTTATTTTCATTATAAGCCCTTTATGTGATGTCGCTCAGACGTCCGACTATGACATGTTTTTATTCATTGTTCCTCACGAGGCGTCGTTCAGACACTTGTTTGGTTTGCTTGTAATTATCATATGGATTTCGGGAGGATTACCGCCCGACTTCCATTTTTCTCGCAACACAAATTATACTATCCAGATACATATTGCTAGAATACTCACTTGCATCATGTTTGCATTTATTATATCTTATGTCCGAACTGTCTTGCGAGTACATTCAAAGTACTCACCTGGCTTGTTGATTTGGCCAGATGTTGACGAAGGCGATCTCATGGATGAAGAGTTCGATAGCGAGTCCGACGTCTAGTAGAGTCCCAGTCAGTCTCTTGCGATCCTGGAGTTGATCACTATTATATAACCGCTTCCGCGAACCACCAAATAAATTCATCGGGTCTCACTCCGACACTCGATGAACTGTATGATAATGGAGTCACTCCACCCACGACACTATGACATACCCATCACCTGTTTATTGCGAGTTAGTAGTATGCCAACCTACCATTGTGCCATATCCGCCTCTATGTACTATATCGGCGTACTTGTAATAAATTGTTGAGCAACCTCAGCTCAACCTTGTATCATATTCAGTACTCTGGAATTCTCTATCAAGCAATTGTCTATCGGCAAGAAGTATTCCTCCTTGCTAGTTCGACAAAAAGGTCGGTCTCTCGGTAATTATTTTACTGAGAAACTGGTCCTGACAGCAGGCCCAAAAGAATACCAGTTTCTTGCAAAGTATTCAACATATAAAGATTAAAACTGGAGCCGGTTTAGGATTCTTGTTCGGCTCGCTGGGAAGACTGAGTGTCAGCTTGGTCCGGATCTTCGTGGCTTCTCACAGCTGCTGGAAATCAGGAGTGCTCCAGTCAATCTTGGCAAGAGCGCGGAAATATACTTCATCGTTTATGAGGTCTGACGGATCAATGTCAGGAGCCAAGGTATGCTTACGAACGGGTGGGATCAGATTTTCGGTGTCATAAACCGGCCGCTCCACCCACGCATTCTCTAGATCATAACCCAGATGATACCTTATTAAGTCCGCCTCGTCAGCAAGCTTACTGGCAAGAGGGCACATGTCTTTGGTTAAAGAGCGAAGATCTTCAGAAGAGAAGGCTGACCCGTCTTCTTTCATGCTGGGATAACCATTCATGGCCTCCGCCGGATCAAAATCGGGAACCCACGCCTTGGCCCGGTTTAACGCCATGAGAGAGCCAGCTCTTGCAGCAGATTTCTTCACTTCAACAAGTTGAGCAGGCAAGATAAATAACTTCTCCAGAGTACCTTGGATAGTGGTCAGCGTCGGTTTATTATGCGACATAGCACTGATGGCTCTCTGAGCACCGGAGTAGAGTTGTTCCACCCAGGTATAAGAAGCTTTCAGTTTCCTCCGTACATCATCTCCAAGAAGAGTTACGCGCCTCCCTGTATAAAATTGGTGAGTTAAACCGGTGCAGTATAAGATTGCAAGGATACAAACATATGAAGACAGGTACTCACCGAAGATAGCAGATGTCATATCGTCTATATGCTGCTTTAACCCGGATAACTCGTGCGTCACCGGGTTGAAAGCAGCCTCAGCATCCTGTGCTCTCTTTTCTAAAGCAGCCCTTTGCACCTCCCACGTGGACCGCTGCGCTTCAAAGTCCTTCTTGAGTTTCTCCATACTAGCTAAAGCAAGGGCAAGTTCCTCCTTGGCTTTAGTTGAAGCAGTTTCCTGGAAGGCCAAGTTATTCCGGAGCTTAGTTGCCTCCGAAGTTCTCCGGTTCAAGTCAGCCTGCAGAAAAAAGGAAGTGTTAGAAGAACAATTCAATCAAAAGTCTCAAGCACATAACAAGTTATGCACTCGACTCTTGGGGGCTAATGTACAATTGAAGTGAAAGAAAGCAACTTTTTCAGACAAGTCCCAAGCACATAACAAGTTATGCCCTTGACACTTGGGGGCTAATGTAAGTTCATTCTCAGACATAAGAGAAGTCTCGGTTCACCCACAATGAAGTAAACTGGCACTTGGGGGCTACTATGGACTAAGGGTATAAATGCAAGATACAAGCAGAAATGAAAGGCAAAAGGAAAAGAAGTTATCTCATATTTCTCCTTCATCATGTTGACCAAACCGGCCTCATGATCGCGGCTGGTGAAGACCGGTTCAGATACCCAGAGTGGAGCTCCTGGGCACTAAGCTCAGTATAACTTGACAAGTCTGTGCTCCACTTGCCTTTGTCTTGCTGAAACTTTTCCTCCTTGGCAGTGTGTCTAGCCAAGACAACACGCTCCGTGGGAGCAGAGAAAAATCCCAGTAATCTCAACATCTTCTGTTGAGGCAGCAGTTGGCCTGGGCGGATCATCAGTCACAGCAGGATTGGTCTGCGCCGGACTCACAGCAACCGGACTAGCCCGAGGAGGACTGATATGTCTAAATTGTATCTATAATTTCTGCTTGCTCCATGCCACTTTTTGAGTGATATTGCTTTGATATTCATACACTTCCATACACTTTTGATCATATTTCGACTAACTTACTAATCCAGTGCACCCCAGTGCCAATTTCTGTTTTCGGCTGTTTTTGTATTTCAGGTTTTCACGTTACGAGAACTGCCAGGAAAAATCCAGAAAAATTATATAAAAAATCAGCGTTCCGGAAACTACCCTGCGTCCGAAGGGCAGCCGGGGGGGGGGGGCCACCAGGGCTCCAGGCGCCCTGGCGGCGCGCCCCCCCTGGGCCGCGCCGGGGGCGCGCCTGGGCCTCCCGAAGCTTCCCTGATGCTCCCCTTTGGCATATATTTAAAGCGTCCTCCGAAACCCTCAGAACAGGAACTCTTTTTGCGATCCCATCTCTGTTCCGCCGCCGCCGCCGCTTCCAAGATCGGGAGCACCAGGAGAACTCTTCCTGGCACCCTGCCGGAGGGGAGGATCACCACCGGGAGCTTCTCCACCACCATGGACGCCTCCCGGATGACTCGTGAGTAGTCTCCCTTGGACCATGAGTCCATGACCAGTAGCTATGTGATGTTCTCCTCCCGTTCTTCTGCTTCACTAATTAGTCCTCGTGAGCTTCCCTACATGATCGAGGCACATATGTAATCCTTATGCTGTTGCTATGTTGAGTTTGCTGGGATCCGATGGATTGTGAGATTATGTTCAGATTGTTCTTGAGTAATATATTTGATCTACCTCTTTTATATTTATGTTCATAAGTAATTCTTGCATGTTCTCCATTGTTATTTATTGCTTTGGCCAAGTAATACGTAGTGACTCCAAGAAGGAACGTTATGCTCGATTGTGGGTTCATGCCCCTCGATGACTAGCTTGAGTGACAGAAACATGAGTCTAGGGGATGTGCTGTTGCCACAAGGGGGAAAACAATGGTGCTTGTGCCCGCGGGTGCAAGGATTGTTTACTTTACGCAAAGTTCTTTTAATTCAGTTGTCTGTTGCATTGAGTTTACACTATGGGTGGGACTCGCAACTTAATACCAGCGAGGTGTTCTGGATAGATATCTCAAGGTGGATGATTAGTAGTAGATATTGATGGATTTCGGTCTACTTATTTTGGCGTACCGCCCATGCTTTGAACCTCAACCTTTTTGCAATGTAATCAGCATTGGTTTGCGTTCGTGGTCCTGTCAATTGCCCAGCTATAATTTGTTTACCTCACATAGCTGTTTTATCGTCTTTTGGGAGAGAGACATCACTAGTGAACATCATGAGACTCCGGTCCATATTACCATCATTGATCACATCCACTATTTACTTTTTGCTATTTACTTACTATTGCAAAACATTATCTATCACTACTATCATTTGCTTTTAACCCTTTGTGAACTACAAGGCCGGAGGGATTGACAACCTCTCTGTACTCGTTGGGAGCAAAGTTATTTGTATCTGTGTGCAGGTCCACGTTGATTGCTAATACGCGCCTTTAGCAGTTGACACCTACTTGTTGAACCTAGGAGTCTCTGGGGATTCGATCCTTGGTATCTTTGCTAAGGGAAAACACTTCTACATACTGCATCTTACACCTTCCACTTGGGGTAACCAACGAGGGGTTCGAGGCCCATCAAGGAGTATTTTTTGGCGCCGTTGCCGGGGACTCCACTCTTCAGGTTAGGGGAGTTGCATGCTATCTTTTACCTTTGCTTTTAGTATTGTTAGTTTACCTTTCAGTTTTTTGCTTTAGTACCTTTTATCGAAAATCACAAAAATAGTTATCTTGCTTGCTTGCTACTATGGGTTCCACTGAGAACACCAAGTTGTGTGACTTCACTAGTCACAACAACGATGAGTTTATCAGCACACCTATCACTACACCTGCCACTTCAGCACCTTCATATGAAATTAAACCTGCTTTACTGAACTTAGTCATGAAAGATCAATTTTCCGGTGCTGGAGATGATGCTGCTTTACACTTAAACAACTTTGTTGAAATTTGTGATATGCAAAAGTACCACGAACTAGATGGTAATATTGTTAAGCTTAAGCTTTTTCCTTTCTCCTTGAGAGGAGGAGCTAAAATTTGGTTTCAGTCTTTGCCTAGAAATAGCATAGATTCATGGGACAAGTGCAAAGATGCTTTTATTGGAAAATACTATCCACCTGCTAAAATTATCCAACTTAGAAGTAACATAATGAATTTTAAACAATTGGATAATGAACACGTTGCCCAAGCTTGGGAACGTATGAAGTCTCTTATCAAGAACTGCCCTACTCACGGTTTGACTACTTGGATGGTTATCCAAAAAATTTATGCAGGCTTGAACTTTACCTCGCGGAACTTGTTAGATTCGGCCACGGGAGGAACTTTTATGTCAACTACACTCGGTGCTACCACAAAGCTTCTCGATGAGATGATGACCAATTATTCCCAATGGCACACCGAACGCGCTCCAACAGGTAGGAAGGTAAACTCTGTCGAGGAGATTTCCTCCCTTAATGAAAAAGTTGACTTGATTATGTTTCTACTTTCGAAGCAATCTACTGTTGATCCTCGTGATGTTCCTTTAAATTCTTTGATTGCTCAAGAACAAGTAGATGTGAACTTTATCTCTAGAAACAATTTTAACAACAATGCTTATAGGAGTAACTTTGGTAACAATCCTAGACCGTTCCCCTCTAATTCTTATGGGAACAACAATGCTTATCCTATGACCAAGAACTCCACTACTGAACTAGAGATTATGCTTAAAGATTTCATCACTACCCAAAAAGCCTTTAATAAAAGTGTAGAAGAAAAACTACATAAACTAGATGATCTTTCTTTTAAGGTAGACCATTTAGCCAATGAGGTAAAATTGCTAAAAATTGAAACTTCTCTTCTTGAGGAGAGGAAGGTCATTCCTATTAATGCTACTCAAGTGCAAATTAATGAAAATATTAGGATGATGGCTAAACTTAAAGAAAGATGGGCTGGAGAAAGGGAGGAAGAAGATAGAATTAAGAGCCTTCCTACCCACCACACTGTTGCTACTATCAAAGTTGTTGAGGATATCCAAACTCTTAGCACCCAATGTACTCCTGGTCCAAATGGACCTATTAATGGTGATGCTATGACTATAGAAACTACCAAACATGTGAACCTAAAGGACACTACTACCACTTTACTTGATGCTCGTGACCTTGATTTTGATAATTGCACTCTTAACGAAGTTATTGATTTCCTTCACAAGATGTCTAAAGACCCCCGCACTAGCACGCTTAACCTTGCCTTCACAGAGCATATCACTAATGCTCTCATCAAAGCTAGGGAGGAGAAACTTAGAGTAGAAGCCTCCATACCTAGAAAGCTAGAAGACGGTTGGGATCCTATGATAAAAATTAAATTGAATGACTTCTCTTGTTATGCATTATGTGATGTTGGAGCTAGTACCTCTGTTATGCCCAAAAGACTATATGATATGCTTAAATTGAAACCTTATGATTCTTGTTCTTTTGGTGTTCGTCTCGTTGATTCTTCCATAAAGAAACCTTTGGGGAGGATCGACGATATTCTTATCGTTGTTAATGATAATTATGTTCACGTTGATTTCACTATTATGGATATTGAATGTGATCCTTCATGTCCAATTATTTTGGGACGTCCCTTTTTACGCACCGTTGGTGCTATCATTGACATGAAAGAGGGTAATATAAAATTTCAGTTTCCTCTCAAGAAAGGGATGGAACACTTCCCTCGTAAGAAGATCAAGTTACCTTTTGAGTCCGTTGTACGGGCTAGCTATTCTTTTACTCTTGATAAAACTTGATCTATATACATTATGCCTAGCTCAAAGGCATAAAAGAAAGCGCTTTTGGGAGGCAGCCCACATGAATAATTTTTTTGCTTTTGTTGTGTCTTGATATTGTTTACTGCTGTAGCATCATCATTGTATCTTTGCTTTTCATATTTGTGCCAAGTATAGCCTCTGATTGCTAGAAAGTTCAAAATTTGTGAGGTGCTGTCCAGAAAACAGATTTTGTCCTTGGATAGAAAAATTCGTATAAAATCACCAGATCATCTTTTTGGTCTGAATTTTTTCGACAGCGTTCTCTATATAATTGTCTTTCGTGCGTCTGTTCTGATTTTTTTTGATTTGAGTTGCAGAAGTATCCCGAACAGATAAATTACTACCTGCTGTTCTGTTTTTCACAGATTCTGTCCTGTTTTGCCTTCCCTTCATTTTGCAAATCAAGAGCTTGCTTTTTCTTTGCAAAAACCTTTTGGCAATCTTGAGAAACAGTAGAACTTCAATAATATATTTATTTCCAGCAAGGTATAATTATTTTATTAAGGGTACTAACCTCGCTAATCAGATTACAATGAGTTATGTATGAAGGGAGTTTTCAAGTGTGCGAGGGAAGATGATAAAAAGATTCAGGAATGTCAAGCGCTCAAGCTTGGGGATGCCCCCGTGCACCCCCAAGAAATATTCAAGGAGACTCAAGCGTCTATGCTTGGGGATGCCCCCGTGCATCCCCTTCTCCATCAACATTATCAGTTCGTCTTTTGTTTCGCTATATTTTTATCACTTCATGTGTTATGTGTTATGCTTGGAGCGTCTTGTTTTTAGTTTTCTTTTTAGTTTTTCATAACGAGTCGGAACTCAGCATTCTTTATGTGGGAGAGAAACACGCTCCACTTCTACCTAGAACATAACATAGAATTTTCATGTCTATCTTTGCTGTGTGTGTTCTTTGTCTTTTAAATAGCTACTATCATGCTCTGCTCTTAGTATTCATGCTTATCTTTTTCAAAGAACTTTTGTTTAGTTGGTTGCTTGAACTCTCTTTAATTAGCATGCTCACCTTATTAAGAGAGTTTGCTTCCGTTGCATTGGTTAATATGTCCATGATAAATATGCTACGTGCATAATGGTGCTTAGTAGTTCAGGTTTCTTATGGTTAATCTCGAATAGCTGGGGGATTCCCAATGTGTTATTGGAGTACCAACTTGATTTGTTTGCCAATGATGTGGTAGGGTTTAGTAATATCTTCCTTCGAGAATTTATTTTGATTGACTTGGCGTATGCTCACGCATATTTAGGACTGTAAAGAAAGTCTGTCAAGCCTTGATGATCTTTTATTTCTGAGTAGCGATATAACTACCATGCCTGATTCAATATTGCTTTGTCGCTCTGCATGATTATGACCGTCATTGCTCTCTTAGTTGGTCGCTCCCAGTCTTTTGCTAACCTCCACCTGTACTAAGCAAACTAACTTTGCAATACATAGCTCATGGGAAAGTAGCTTAAAAACTATTGTGGTAAAGAATATGTTGCTTATGTATATTATTTCTTATAAGTTGCTTGTTGTGCGGTAACCATGTTTCTGGGGACGCCATCAACTGTCACACTTTTGTTGAATATCATGTGAGTTGCTATGAATGTTCGTCTTGTCTGAAGTAAGGGTGATTTGCCGTGGGTTGAATGAGTATGCATATTGTTAGAGAAGAACATTGGGCCGCCAACCAAAGCCATGTATCATGGTGGAAGTTTTAGCTTGGACATAATCCTCAATCTCTTATGAGAATATGCTTATGCATTTAAGAGGAGTCCATCATCTATTTTCTATGTTGTCCCGGTATGGATGTCCTCAAGTTGAGATCTATCAAAAACGAGAAATCAAATGCGATTTATCTCATTGGACCTTTGTACAGGTGGCATAGAGGTACCCCTTTGTGACACTTGGTTAAAACATATGTAATGCAATGATAACCCATGGAAATTCGAGCTAATTAGGACAAGGTGCGAGCACTATTGGCATTCGATGCATGAGGCTTGCAACTTATAGGATGTTTTATGCATGACACATATGAAGTACTACTACCGTTGACAAAATTGCTTCCATGTTTTCAAAATAAAAAGCTCTAGCACATAACCATTTCTTCAAGCACCAACTACTGAGAGCATGATTGTCATTCTGAGTGTAATGTGCATTGTCCCAAAGTAGCATTGTCTTTTGCATGATTGTAATATCGTTTATTTTGAAATCATTGTATCTAGTCATCACTTAAACCTTGAAGGTGCCCCTGCATTTATGTTTTGCTTCACTAAAGGGGGCAAGCTAGATATCACTTTATCATATTTGCACATCATATTCATTGCAAATCTTTTTGATGCTTCAGTGTCATGTTGTAAAACTTTCAGTCATTTGTGATTTTCTCATGAGGCAACTTAATTACTATAGAATCATTGTCTTAGTAAGCTTTTGTCATATGACTATAAAAAGTCCTATATGGTTAATAGCATGTCACCACAGAAATTATTCTTGTTATCATTTACCTACTCGAGGACGAGCAGGAATTAAGCTTGGGGATGTTGATATGTCTAAAACGTATCTATAATTTCTGCTTGCTCCATGCCACTTTTGGGTGATATTGCTATGATATTCATACACTTCCATACACTTTTGATCATATTTGGACTAACTTACTAATCCAGTGCACCCTAATGCCAGTTTCTGTTTTCGGCTGTTTTTGTATTTCAGGTTTTCACGTTACGAGAACTGCCAGGAAAAATCCAGAAATATTATATAAAAAATCAGCGTTCCGGAAACTACCCTGCGTCCGTAGGGCAGCCGGGGAGGGGGGGGGCACCAGGGCTCCAGGCGCCCTGGAGGCGCCCCCCCTGGGCCGCGCCGGGGGGGGCGCCTGGGCCCCCCGAAGCTTCCCCGATGCTCCCCTTTGGCATATATTTAAAGCGTCCTCCGAAACCCTCAGAACAGGAACTCTTTTCGCGATCCCATCTCTGTTCCGCCGCCGCCGCCGCTTCCAAGATCGGGAGCACCAGGAGAACTCTTCCCGGCACCCTGCCGGAGGGGAGGATCACCACCGGGAGCTTCTCCACCACCATGGACGCCTCCCGGATGACTCGTGAGTAGTCTCCCTTGGACCATGAGTCCATGACCAGTAGCTATGTGATGTTCTCCTCCCGTTCTTGTGCTTCCCTAATTAGTCCTCGTGAGCTGCCCTACATGATCGAGGCACATATGTAATCCTTATGTTGTTGCTATGTTGAGTTTGCTGGGATCCGATGGATTGTGAGATTATGTTCAGATTGATCTTGAGTAATATATTTGATCTACCTCTTTTATATTTATGTTCATAAGTAATTCTTGCATGTTCTCCGTTGTTATTTATTGCTTTGGCCAAGTAATACGTAGTGACTCCAAGAGGGAACGTTATGCTCGATTGTGAGTTCATGCCCCTCGATGACTAGCTTGAGTGACAGAAACATGATTCTAGGGGATGTGCTGTTGCCACAAGGGGGAAAACAATGGTGCTTGTGCCCACGGGTGCAAGGATTGTTTACTTTACGCAAAGTTCTTTTAATGCAGTTGTCTGTTGCATTGAGTTTACACTATGGGTGGGACTCGCAACTTAATGCCAGCGAGATGTTCTGGATAGATATCTCAAGGTGGATGATTAGTAGTAGATATTGATGGATTTCGGTCTACTTATTTTGGCGTACCGCCCATGCTTTGAACCTCAACCTTTCTGCAATGTAATCAGCATTGGTTTGCGTTCGCGGTCCTGTCAATTGCCCAGCTGTAATTTGTTTACCTCACATAGCTGTTTTATCGTATTTTGGGAGAGAGACATCACTAGTGAACATCATGAGACTCCGGTCCATATTACCATCATTGATCACATCCACTATTTACTTTTCGCTATTTACTTACTATTGCAAAACATTATCTATCACTACTATCATTTGCTTTTAACCCTTTGTGAACTACAAGGCCGGAGGGATTGACAACCTCTCTGTACTCGTTGGGAGCAAAGTTATTTGTATCTGTGTGCAAGTCCACGTTGATTGCTAATACGCGCCGTTAGCAGTTGACACCTACTTGTTGAACCTAGGAGTCTCTGGGGATTCGATCCTTGGTATCTTTGCTAAGGGAAAACACTTCTACATACTGCATCTTACACCTTCTACTTGGGGTAACCAACGAGGGGTTCGAGGCCCATCAAGGACTAACCCGGACAGGGCTGGCCGGTTCAGCTGTGTTCTCCATAGCGTCACCCCCTGGAGCAGCAAGATCTTCTTGGTCCATTGGGGAAGGATCATTGAGAAGAACTTCAGTCTTCTCTTCCAGAGGATTGGCGGTTTCAACATCCTCCGCCGGTTCAGAAGTGTTCCCGGCTGCCGGTTTATTTAACTTCGCCTTTTTGCTAGGCTTAGGCATGCTGATAAGATTAAAAGAGCGATGAAATTCACAAAGTCAAAACGGAAAGGTAAATCGGACATTTGGAAAGATGACTTACCCAGGAACGGTCATAAGCACCGGGATTTGAGTAGCAGTTGACTCGCCGGAAGAAGACAGAGGAGCTTCCTGATAGTTGGGAGCAGACGGTTTAAGAGGTTTGCGAATAAGACCTGCTTTTGGATGAAGAAGGGTTGGAGTAAGCAAAACCTCTGAGCTGCGTCTGCGAGCTGGTGTGTTGGGTAATCCGGATGATTCAACCACGTGACCACTTTGGCGTGTGGTCCGGCGAGCTTGATGTTGCTGTTTCTTAAAAAGAAAGTCAGGATCCAGTTGAGCATAAGGGTGTGAAAAGGGATATTTCCGGGCTACCCGGCGAATCTTGGGTGGCAACGTTCCGAATCAGATGAGAGAGAAATTACCTCAACTTCATCCGCTTTACTCCCCTCCGCCGGATCCTGGGAAAAGACATTATTGACATAAATGCAGACAAAGACAACTCAAAGGACATAAAAGACAAGCAGTACCTCAGAAGCCGGATCATCTTTTTCGGGGTTTGACCCGGAAGCGGTGACATGTTTCTTTTTATTTTTCTTTATGGCTAAGCTCTTCTTGCGGGTTGGCTTCGCTAGTTTGTCTTGAGCCTTCATCTTCCAGAAGGGATCATTGGCCTGAGTAAAGGAGTAAAAACACATTGAGGACAAGAAATATAGACGGAATAAAAGCAAAAAGGAAGGGACAAAATAAACTTACGGATGGCGGTTCATTGTTTGTGCAGAACGGAGCTAAGCCGGTTCAGCTGCACTCATCTAGAGGAATGTTCAACATCTTTTTTGCAGATTCAGTAACTTCCTTCTCGGGAAGCAGTATGTTTGTGTGACGCTGGGGGTCTTCCGGATTGCCAGTATATTTGCACATTAAGCTTGAGCGCCGGCTTAATGGGAGAATACTCCAAGAGAGCCAGCAGCGGACAAAGTCAACCCGGTCAAACC
This sequence comes from Secale cereale, assembly GCA_902687465.1. Classification (NCBI taxonomy): domain Eukaryota; kingdom Viridiplantae; phylum Streptophyta; class Magnoliopsida; order Poales; family Poaceae; genus Secale; species Secale cereale. Next base: position 385,088,870 of record LR738711.1, read on the forward strand.
GTTGGCTACGAAAGCCCTGAGCCTGGAAAGTTGTGGGGCATATCGAGCCCAGTCTTGGGCGCTCAGACGCTGCGGGAAAGGATGTTCCGGCCGTAGGCGATAAGCACGGTAACCCGGCACCGGATTTTCTCCCTCTAGCAAAGTATCCTTGCAGTAGAACCAAGTCTGGTTCCAATCCTTGGGGTGGCTGTGAAGAGTGGCGTGAGGAAAGCTGATGTCCTTCCTCTTCTGGATTCTCACGCCACCAAGTTTAGTATGGGGCCCATCCGAAAATTCAGTCCGGCGGTTCAGATGGAAGAAGTCCTGGAATGGCTCTACAGATGGCTCCTCTTGCAGGTATGCTTCTGAGAAGACTTGGAAGTTGTAGATGTTTGATACGGAATTGGGACCTATATCTTGTGGATGGAGTTGAAAATCGGCTAAAACGTCGCGGAAGAACTTTGAACTGGGAGGGCTAAAACCCCGGGCAGATGATCGAAAAAGACTATGATCTCTCCCTCCTTAGGCTTAGGAGGACACTCTTTTCCAGGGGCCCGCCGGTGCAGAACCTCTTTAGGACCCAGAACGCCAATTGAGGCCGCCTCTACTAAATAGTCCTCAGTGATCCGGGACGGAACCCAGTTGCAGGCAACAAACTGTTTCGCTATGGAAGCCATCTTTTTCAAGAAAGGAATGCTGAAAGAGACAATGCAAGATCTAGTTTATGATTTTGTGCTATGGTAAACCGGCACATTCTGTAAAGGCATTAATCTAATTGAAAGTTTAAGCAAGGGACTAATGGTACCTACTAATCCCGAGAAAGCATGAACGAGACAGCTACCGGTTTATGAATATAGAAGGAGAAAGTTAAACCGCCAATTACAGGATGCATGCCTAAATCTAAACTGTCAGTGCAGGCATATGAGGCGCGTGTTACAATTGAACCGGTAACATAAGTAGATAATTTGCAGATCTAAAGTGTGAGAAACAACTTTCACATGAAGCAGAGGTAAAATATGGATCTACGGCGCAGGAAAAAAATCAAGATAATTAAGTCATATCGGTCAAAGGCGATGAAGTTTTCTACAGATCCAATCCAAGCTAGAAGTATTGGAGGAACTAAGGTTATAAAGGTGGAGCAGAGTCATGCGCATGAGTGCTGACCTAAAAGTTTTACATCTACATCTATAGAACGACCTACGGTGATGAACTACGAAGAACAAGGGTTTGCGCTGAGCTACAGAGAAACCCTAGAGCTAAGATCTATGGGACGAAGAAGTAACGTACCCGAGGAAGCGGAAGGACGGCGACGAGTATCTGGACGCGCTAAGGTTGATGCAGCGGCCGGGCTTGCTGACGACAATGAGCTCGAAGGACGGCGGCGGAGGCTTGAGCGCTGGAGACAGAGGAAGACGAAGCAGAGGGGGTAAAGGAGATGGCCCTCGACCTTATTTATAGGCCGAAGAGATAAAACGACAAGCGCGGGAATCGAGGAGACCAAAAATTGGTTATGGATTGAGCTATCGCCTCGATCTTCGGAGCAGTAATAAACAAAGGTAACAAACAGGTGTGGGCGTTAAATGAGCAAATGATGTCATGACAGTTTAAAGCGATTCCAGGAGATGACGTCATGGCCGGTTTATGAAGTATACGAGAGATGTAGAAAGGGAAATTCGTACAAGACTTGGAAGACTGACATGAACAAGTTCAAATCAATCTGGGGAGTAATGTCAGGGATATTACTATCAGGTATAAACCAGCCAGGAGGGTCCGGTTTACATTATCAAGATTATATTGCCAGAAGCCCAGCCGAATGTATAGTAGGAGATTATAGCCCAAAGAAGCTCGGGGCCCATATGTTGAGGCCCATGGTTTGTAAACCGTCATACTATGTAACTTGGGATGTAAGATAGAAAGAGTACAAACCGAGGCGGACGCATTTATGAGCCGGCCTCGGGACTCTGTAAACTGGACCGGGTGTCGCCTCCTATATAAAGGGACGACCCGGCGACGGTTCAAGACAAGAAACGACAACTCGAGACACAGGCAAAGCGGATTCACTCCCTGGTCATCGAAGCACAAGCAATACCACGCCAAACTAGACGTAGGCTTTTACCTTCATCGAAGGGGCCGACTAGTATAAAACCCATGTGTACTTCGTCCGCTTTAACCCCTTTAAGCTAACCCGAGCGATGGCCTCACGACTAAGTCCTTTTGCTAGGACATCTGCCGTGCTAAATCCACGACAGAAATCAATAAACATGATCTACGTCACCCATATCCCCAAGATGGAGCGCAAGCGCGCACTCTGGGACGTATATGCTGTCGAGCCAGTCGCCTCCAAATTCAACCCATCATCAGCTTGTCCAATCACCTTTGATCGCAGGGATCATCCAACCAGTGTCCGTCATGGAGGTTCGGCGGCCTTAGTGCTCGACCCCATAATAGATGGATACCATCTCACTCGAGTCCTTATGGACGGTGGCAGCTGTCTCAATCTGATATACCAAGACACTGTCCGCAAGATGGGGATCGACCCGTCAAGAATTAAGCCCAGCAGCACTACCTTTAAAGGAGTGATACCGGGCGTAGAAGCCCGCTGCACGGGCTCATTAACATTGGAAGTCGTGTTTGGCTCCCCCGATAACTTCCGAAGCGAACAGTTAATCTTGGACATCGCTCCGTTCCAAAGTGGCTATCACACACTACTCGGAAGAACGGCCTTCGCTCGCTTTAATGCAGTCCCACATTATGCCTACTTAAAGCTCAAAATGCTTGGACCACGCGACGTCATCACGGTCAATGGAAATATGGAGCTCTCCCTCTGTACGTAGAAAGACACAGCGGCCCTAGCACCCGAGGTTCAAAGAGGCTTATTTAGGCCGAATAATTCATCAGTCGTCAAGAACACAAACACGGCTAAACGTGTCCGGTCCGCATTACAATGCGGCAGCTCAGAAGAACCTGAGCTCGATTAGCAGTTGCACCCTTGCCGACTGGCCATAAGGTGGTAGCATACTTACCTCGCGTACACAATTATGCCCGTAAAATACCTTGGGCGGCGCTGGGGGCACACAGCATACAAATAGTCCATAGTTCGGCTTGACTCTATTCGGACTCTAAAACGCATCTTTTCAGAAGAACCTACATTGTTTACGGCCGTTCATGATATTCTATTCCTGAAGCCTGCCTTTTTTCTTTTTTTTACAGGCGGCCATCTTAATACTCCTTCTCATGGACATATCACCAAGGAGTAAAAGGTGCAGACGTGCAGCAGGGCCACGTATTGAAATTTCTTTCTTTTAGATTGAGGCTCTGTGTAAACCTTTTTTCTCTTTCTCTCTTTTACTTTTTGGCATGTCAAATGGCCAAGGCTGTTATCAGTGTTATCTGTAACCTCACGGCTCACCGTATTAAACGGGACATAAAAGAAGCAGTTTGGTTCCAACTTTCTTGGAGTTCTTCTATTTTTACCACATGTATTCTCTACCCCCAAGTCAGATCACCGCACATGCCGTAATACCTGGACTTAACACCAGGGGCTATACCCAGCCTAGCACGCCTCCAAAAAAGTTCGAACACCTATAGGGAACTATTCGGCGTCACGGATATTGCATTATATGCATTGGCTCCGAATCATGTCTTGGGTCTATAGTTGGGTTACCCGACTCCTTTGCTTGCCACCTTACGTTCGGCATTGTTCGGCTAAGGTAGTAAAGGGAGAATTGTTGCAATTGTACTTCTGGTTCGTCCGATCAAGTACCTCAGTAGAGAAAGCCGAAAACTGACGGTCATGATGAGGCGAGAGCCGGTCAAGCGATTCGACGACTTGGTGTTATACTACGATCGATAGCGACCCATTCCTTGTTATACGAGGGGCTGGTCTTTGCCCAGCCATGTCAAACAGGCACTATAGCTCGAAAAGCCTTATACGCACTAGGGCATAGTACTTAGCCCCACTAGTCAAGCTCCTATGGCTAAGTGAAAGCAATAAAGCCGCATAGTCTGATTGCCTGGTTCGCTTCGCAGACACCTCCTATACAGACCAAGACGTTGGGTAAAAGTGTTCATGTGTGTTACCGAACACTCTTGTAATATTTACATGGGGGCTGAAATCGACTACTGGAAACTTTCAAATGTAAATAAACAGCCGCACAGGAGGTAAAAGTCGCTCATAAATATAGTAGCGCAATATTTATATACATCGGCACATAGACTTACTCCTTAGAACCCGAATACAATCACTCAAAGATTAAATCCTTTGAGCACTGGCCCTCTACAAGGCGGGCTCCTTATAGGATGTTGCCAAAGTACCTTTCCGGCTTGCGGTGATCCTTGCCCTCTGGAGGGCCAGCAGTGGCTATCTCCGTGGCCTTCATCTTCGCCCAATGCACTTTCATGCGGACAAAGGCCATCCGAGCACCCTATATGCAGGCAGAGCGCTTAATAGCATTGACCCATGGACTCGCTTTGACGAGCTTCTTCACCAATCCGAAGTAGCTACTTGGGATTGGATCAACGGGCCATAGCCGGACTATCAAGTCCTTCATGGCCGTACCCGCCATGTTGTGCAGCTTGACCAACTGCTTCATTGGGTCATTGAGGGGCACCGGATGGTTTGGCGCAAGGAACTGCGACCAAACCAGCTTCTCCGTGTTGTTCCCCTCCTGAGCTCGGAAGTATGGGCGGCCTTGGCGATGCTCATCGGGAGATCCGGAAACATGCCTAGAGCTCTACAATTGTGTCAGCCCAAGATACCTCTAACCTCCGAAGATGCTCTGCAAGAGAAAAACCTTACAAGCTGCTATTTGACGTTCTTGTTTTATCTCATCCTGAGCACTGCGCGACTCAGTCCACGCCTTCTTGGCAGCATTAACCGCCGCAGTGAGTTCAGACGCTTGGTCCGAATTTTCCTGCTCCAATGCATTGCATTTGCGAATAGCATCTTGCAGCTCGACCTCGACTTCGGTCACCCGAGCCTCGTGTTGTTGACAAAGGGCCTTCTCAAACTCCAATTCGGCAGCCCCTTTATTAGCGGCTGCCTTGCTCGCTCTGGCCTCCTCCTTGGCCGACGCAAGCTCGCCCTTCGGGGCCTCGACCATAGCTGCATCACCTGTTTCATGAGAAAACATAACAAAAGTTAGCTCATGTTCACACATATAGTGTGTTAAAGTTTAGATTTCCTAAGCCCGCATACCTTGCGTTTCATCAAAACGCTTGTAGACACGGTCGAGATCTTCATTAGCTATTTTAAGCTTCCGATTTAACTAGAAAACTTATGCGGCTTGGATAGTTACTGCCACTAAGGAAGCCTGTTCAAAACACAAAGTGCACAGTTCAGCTCTCTAATATGCTATAACATTGATACTTCGTCTGATTCTGTCCAGAATCAAACAAAGCACCAGGGGCTATTGTCTCTCTCTCTCTCTCTCTCTCTCTCTCTCTATATATATATATATATATATATATATATATATATATATATGTATATATATATATATATATGTATGTGTATATATATATATATGTATGTATATATATATATATATATATATGTATGTATATATATAATAATAATAATAATAATAATAATAATAATAATAAGTTCTCTTTAAAGAACATTACATCGCATACCTCAAAGTCTGTTAGTAGGCTGTTGAAGGCTTTGTTCAGTCCACCTTTGCCGGACTGAATTTTCTTCATGACCGCACTCATCAGAGTGCATTGTTCTTCTATGATGGAAGCACTTTACAGTGATCCCTCTAGAGTATTCGGCGCCTACGGATTGACGGCAGGCGCCGTAGGAGCATTTGCTACCTCCCCCATTACGGGGGGCTAGTCTCTTGATTTTGGAGCCACACTTGACTCCGGAACAGTGTATGGTGGGGCCCAGATTGTTTGGGCCCCCCGTCTTCGGTCACCATGCGGATCGCTCCCCCTAGTCGACCGCGGTCGAGGGATTGACCTTGGCCACCCTTTCATCCGCCCCACTCCCACCTGCTGGAACAGGGGGTGTTTGTAGAGAGGATACCTCGGTATCCCCTACGGTGGTCAACCAGCCCCGCGGAGGCGTATCGCTCTCCATCTCTCCAGACGCTAGAGAATTTCCCGAGGACAGTGAAGCCACGGGGATGTTGTGCGGAGGTCTATATAATGGTAAAATAAATATTAGATGCTAAAAAGGAAAAATATCCGAATAAAAGCAGTTTAAATACTTACGATTTGGCCATGGGCTTTATCCTGGGCAGAACCCGATAGTTGTCTTCGGACAATGAGTCCAAACTAACAGGAAGAGTTAGCTTCTTCCTGGGCACGGCCTTGCCTACGTCAGCAGGGGCCGCTCTTTTCCTCCCTTTTGCCAGGACGGGGGAGTCTTCTTGTTCTTCTTCTACTTCCTCCAATTCTTCTTTGGGAGAGAGTTGGGAGCCCGTTTCCTCGGACCTTATGTCCGTAGGGCAAGCAAGGCGGGGGTCGCTCTTGACCTCCTTGCCCTTCTTCTTGGCCTTATTCTCCGGCGCCTTGTACGGCGCCGGAACTAACATCGCCGTCACCCGAGGCGTCTTCGGGTCCTCTGGTAGGGGAGCCGGACTCTTGATCCGCTCTGCCTTTTTCATCCAGGCCTGGATAGAACGTAGAAACTCTATCTCCTGTTATATTCGGTAGAAATCTCAATTACCTCTAATGCGGCGAGTGCAGTACTGAAGCCCTTGTCCTCCGTCTCCTCTAGCCACCTCTTCTGGGCCTTGAAGAGGTGCTTCCAGATGTCAACATGCATAGTGCCGAAGAGGTGCTTCAAGGGCCGGGACCCTTCCGGATTGAACTCCCAAAGATAGGAGTCCCCGCATTGGGAGGGAAGGATGAGACGGGCGAGCATTACCTAAACCATGTTTGTGATATGGGTGCCCTTGGAGATCATTCCAGAGACGTGGCTTTGGAGCGCCAGCACCTCCGCCTGAGACCCCCAATCCAAACTCTTGTCGGTCCAAGAGGTCAGGCTCTCCGAGGGTCCGGATCTGAATGCGGGCGCAGCCACCCACTTGGTGTCTCATGGCTCAGTGATATAAAACCACTCCTGCTGCTAAATTTTGTTCATATCCACGAACGCCCCCTTTGGCCAATTGGCGTTTGGGAGTTTGCTTAACATGGCACCACCGCACTCCGCGTGCTGCGCGTCGACCATGTTCGACTTCAAATTGAAGGTTTTTAGTCATAGACCAAAGTGTGGGGAAACTCGGAGGAATGCCTCACATACCAATATGAAAGCGGATATGTGCAGAATTGAATTTGGGGCCAGATCATGGAAATCTAGCCCATATAAAAACAAGAGGCCCCGTACAAAGGGGTGGAGAGGAAATTCCAACCCCCGAATGAAGTGCGAGAGGAATACAACCTTCTCACCCGCCTTAGGGACAGGGATCACTTGGTCCTTTTCACGGACTCGATGTGCCACATCATCAGCAATATAGCCCGCGCTCCGGAGGCTCTTCGCGGTCTTCTCTGTGACCGTACATGCCTCGCACTTGACTTTAGAGCCGGAGCTAGCCATTGCTGGGAAAGGCGGCGGTGGGGGAGGAGTTGAGGATTGAGGGCGCAAGAGATGTGAGTGCTTGGGCTGGAGAGATTGGAGAACTAGGCCTTGAGGAGAGCGTGGGGATAAAGGGTAAAGATTTGAGTCCTTTTATAAGCGGTGAATACTAAACGCCACCCCCCACTCTAGCTGTAAACCTCACCGGTTCACAACGAGGTCGTGCGTAAGGCGCGGTTAAGATGCTCATGTCACATTGATAAGGATCCCGTAATAAGCGGGCACGATCTCTGCTTTGACAAGACGTGCCAATGAGGCTATACCTCGAAACGCGAAACCAGGGCCAAGAAAATGGTTCGGTATATATTAAAGGGACAGATGTGACGCTTCGCTGAATGGTTGTCAGTAAAGACATAGTATCCGGTTTTCAATACCTTGCCTTCGAGGCTAAGGGTAGTACTAACCATGCAGAGCCGAACACAGTACCTTTTGTAGGGAATATTGCTTCAATATGTTTGGAGGAGGAACCCGCCTTGCAATGCCGAAGACAGTGCGCAAACCGAACTTGTCATCATCGAAGACTGGTTGAGGGGCTACTTAGGGAGTCCTGGATTAAGGGGTCCTCGGGCGGCCAGATCGTTCATTATGGGCCGGACTGGTGGGCCGTGAAGATTATCAATGAAGACTATCTCCCGTATCCGGATATGACTCCCCATGTGTAAAATTGCAAGTTTGGAGTCCGGGTGTAATACTTTCCTTCCTCGGCAAGGTTATCATGTACAAACCCTAGGTCCCACCGGTGCATATATATACTGGAGGGTTAAGTCTGTAGAGACAACAGCAGAATCATAGCAATCACATAGGCTAGACTTTTAGGGTTTAGCCACTACGATCTCGTGTTAGATCAACTCTTGTAACTCATACTCATCAAGATCAATCAAGCAGGAAGTAAGGTATTACCTCGATCGAGAGGGCCCAAACCTGGGTAAACATCATGTCCCCAGTCTCCTGTTACCATCGATTCCTAGACGCATAGTTCAGGACCCCTACCCGAGATCTGCCGGTTTTTACACCGACAGTGGTATGCATGTTGGGGTGCAGAGAAGCACAAGCGAGAGTGGTCGCCATATAACCTTGATGGGGATGGATTGTGTGCTCTTGGGAGGGGGAGTATGTGTGTGTGTGTCTGTCAAATATTGAGAAAAATCAAACCTATAGAGAGAATTTTCGTGCATGTGACGGAAAGCTACATGATAAATAGGGTTTTCTCGAAGAGATTGTATGTGCGAGATAGAGTTCGATGTGCGGGCATTGATGCGGGCAGCGGCCGGGTGACGGTGTCAAAATGTGTGGGTTGATGCATGTGTTACATGCGATTGTGCGAGGGACGGACGAATCGAGGGAGATAGTTGTGTTGTGTTACAGATGCTCCTCTCTCTCTCTCTCTCCCACACCCACAAGTACAATTAAAAGATTGTTCCCTCATGTATACACAATATATCGGCATCTCTCAATGTCTTTGTCTCACTCATGCCTGATCATTTGCACAATCACACCTCTCTATGTCTCTATCAAACACACACCATCACCACATTGCCTTTTCACCACAACACACATATAGACACATACAAGCGTTCTCTCCCAGTCACACACACAAAATCAGTACTAAAAGTTTTTCAAGGGGGCACCTAAAACATCGAAATCCAAATAAGCACGAACAGACGCAAAATTCAAATGAATGGACATATTGTAGTATGAAGAGCTTTTATAGGAAAAAAAAGTAGAGTAATATTTGGGGATTATTTTCACACACAAAAAGGTTTGCTGGATGTCCTTCGAGCGTGACACGGTGCACGTGCTTGCACAGGATTCCGTATCGATGTTGTGCTAACTAATGTGGTAGTATAAGCATTGCTTCAGTCTAATGTTTACGTGTACTAGTAAGGTGTTATTTTAAGTTTGACCAACCCTATATAAAACTAAAATAAGCTCCCATATGCGCACTCATCAATATGCCACCGCCGCCATTGCCCATGTCGGCGCCCACCTACTCCGGCCAACCATTTCTTACCCATCACCGCTGTGTCCCCGCCATCCCTATGCCATGAAGCCAAAGGCTCGCCCGCTCACGTCGTCTGCAGTCCCTCCTCGCAATGACGTCGCGCTGCCAAGCATGCAAGCAGGTGGAGTCGCGTCTATGCCCAGAGCATACAAAGTGGAGGACGAGTGCATGCTCCAGCACGTCGCCGAGGAGGACCTAGCGTGTCATAGTCGTCTCCACCCGCGCGGAGGAGGCGCGCATGGTGGCTGTTGCGGTGGAAGCTGGTCGCGCCCGCGCCGAGCCCGCAAACCGGGTGTGGACGTGGAATCTACCTTCCAGACCTTGAATGCCACGTGGATCCTACAATTTGAAGGAAAAATTTGGGTCAGTTGACTCTTGTGAGCCGTTGGATGCAACATGGACGTCCAGAGGAACTTCTTCAACCTCCGAAAATGATGCATTGTCCATCTTCTCTCTCAGACATCGAGCCACCAGCCCACCACAGGCGTAACCGCCTGCCACCACTGCCCTGCCATCCCCTGAACCGCCTGCCACCACCATGCTCCCCCCACCCCCGCCATCCGTTTAACCCCGTGCATGATCCATTTTTTCCGATGAACTGCATTCCACGCCCAACACTCATAACAAAGATCATGGGCACCCTGCCACCCTAATATAGATAGTAGGGTAGCTTCTCTGCCGTCTTCTTCCTTCACTCCATCGAACTTCGTTCACAAATCGACTAACCGAAATTGTACTACCAGTACGTATAAACTACACTAGGAATGTGAAGATATGACTAGTAGTAGCAACTACAAGAGGAACAATAGTAAGACATAATAGTACTACTGTACGTACTAAAGAGTTCAAATAACGAGAAAGAACATCACATAGTTCTGTTGGGGGCTCAAGACAACACACCCCTGAAATAAAACTAAGCAACTAGTCTGCTTGACACTACAATAGGATCACCATGAGCAACAACAATGCCACCTTACTCGGAGTCCAAGTCCATGTCCTCGAGTTCGTCCTCGTCACTCTTCCTCTTCGCCGACACTTCTTTGCTTGAACCGGACACTGGGCTCTGCTTCTTCATCCAACCGTTGTAGATATTTAAACAAAGGTAGGCATCCGTTGCCGTGTACATGATGTGATATTCATCTATTGTCGTCGACTCCCATGCATGATGAAACTCCGGGTGAGGTTTCTTTAGTTGAGCGTACGAAGGATCAATCATGGCTTCTGCTAGAGTCATCATTGAAGTCTTCAAGGAGGACACCAGGCTTTCCTTCTGGAGATCGAAGGGCTAGCCTACAACAAGGACTATCCGACCCAAGACTCTCATTTCATTCATAAAGTCTACAGTAACGAATTTCACTCTTTTGTCCTTGAAGAAGAACTCAAAATCCTGGCACATAACGTCGGCATGGCATATGTGGTATACCAAGCACACATTATGTATCACGGCGTACTTCTTCATCTCTGCCACCTTTAGAAGCTTCTCCCTTTCCAGGATTATGGTGTACTCAGCATCTAGCCCAGCGACTCACTCATCGTTTGAACTTTTGAACATGTGCAGGAAGCGACCAAGGCATGCTTCCACGGTCGCGGATTTGCGGGTGTAGATGACGATGAACACATCGCCGGCAATGGTTCCAACCTTGTACTCACTGTCGATCATGGAGATTTGGGAGGCCATGGATTTTGGAGGCAGGTCAGGAGAAGAAGAACTGGTGTACTGTGAAAGGACGGGATGACTCAAAGTGAACTGTTGTAAGGTAGAAGATGGGGACAAGTAGGGTGTGCAAACGGCATGGGGTGGTGGCTTGCCCGGTGGATAAACGGCTGCATGCCCCCAAAGAGTTCTCGAGTACTATGCGAGACCCACTAGATGTCATGTCTACTAGACCCATATCGTAGGCCTGATGGTACAGCTTTTGCGTGTTCGCACGCCATGCCGATGCGTGCATGTAACTTCACTTAATTCTGCCAACCATTGTGCCTCCCACGACCTTTGCCTCCCTTGCACGGTCGCGCACTTTGAGACTTCGGACGGCTATAAATGAGAATTTTTTTCCTACCCCACATGCATGATACTCCCTCTGGTCCTTTTTACTCCGCATAAGATTTGTATCAAGTCAAAGTTTGCAAAGTTTGACCAAATTTATACTAAAATATCAATATATATATCACATCCCTAGTCAGTGCTTGCATTAGGACTAGCTAGAGTGTGCATCATGTTTACTTTCCAAAGAAAATTGAAATGGGAATGACAGAAACCCCAACACCCCTCTTCTAACAACTAGGGTTTAATAAAATCTTTTCCAATGTACCCAAAATGCCCTTCAAAAATGTTCATCATTTCTGCCTTGGTCTTAAACCTCTGCCAAAAAATGGTACACAATTTTCTAGGACACCCAAGGTCTCTGGATTAATTCATATGGTATTTGCATTTGGGCATTTAAATGCTATAAAATATTTTGTGTGCCCAAATAATCATAAACTAAAATGTTCCATACTGTTCATGTTATATACAGTGGGCATGACTAGTTATATGAGCTATAAAAATGTTCTAGCATTTTTATTAATTCAACAAAGTTGCAAAAGAAATGAAACAGAAAGTAAATAGAAAAAATAGGAAGAAGAAAACTTACCTGGCGCCACTAACAGGCCCACGTGCCGGCCCAGCCCAGCCACCGCTCCAGCGAGCTGCTTGGCTCGGCCAGGCAGGCAGGCAGGTGCTCGATGGCGGCCGCAGCGCGCGCCACGCAGCTGCCCACCGCCCTGCTTCCTCCCCTCGCCGTTCTGGTGGGCGGGATCGACCACCCACTTCTCCCCAAGCTCGCAGACATGCTCAACCTTCCCCAGCTCCTCTCCCTCGCCTTCCCCGCACCATGGCCGACGCTGCCGCGCTCGCGCCGTCGTGATAGCCGCGTCCACCGCCGTCCCCGAGCTCCGTCACCGTGTCCGTCCGCTCCGTCGTCATCGACTAAGTCGAGCAGGCTGAGCCCCGAGCGCTCGACCACTCTGGAGTCGCCCCCGACCCCGTCTTCCCCAACTCCGGCCACAGAGATCCCCATCGCCGCCCCGCTCAGCTCCGACCGTCCCCGAGCCCGCCTCGACGTTTACTGCAACCGCCGTGAGCTCAGCTCCGTCCTCCCCCTCTCTGTTAGTTCTTTCCTACACCGTACGCACCGCACGAGGCTCACCTGCACGCGCTGCCGCGGAGCTCGTCGCCGACGAGGCTCTGGCCATTTAACGGCCCAACCATCGTGCCCACCAGCTTCACCGTCCCGTGTAGGTGTTGTAGGATCACTCCACGCACCTCTACGAGCACCGCACCGATGAGTTCGACCTCGCCCGAACTCCGGCAGCCGCTGGACTCGTCGCCGGCATCGTTTCCGGCGACCCCGAGGCCAGCCACCACCACCACTTGACGCGGCTCACTCCCAGCTGCCCGTAGGCGTGCTCCACCGTTGTTCTGGCAGCCGGAGCACAAATCCCGCACCTCACCGCCGCGTTTGGCCTCGCCGGCGGCTAAACACCGGCGAGTTAGCCCCGTTTGACCAAGGGTTTGACCCCTCGGTGTCACTGACATGTGGGGCCAGCCGTTGACTAATTTCAGTTTAGATTTTTAATTAAGTACTAATTGCTGTCATTAGTTTAGTGAGCCACTGACATGTGGGGCCCAGCCCCTGTTAACTTTTAGTTTAGTGTTAAGCTCTTTTTAGTTAGTACTGAGAGATTGACCAGTGGGACCCACTAGTCAGGTTTGACCTGGACGCCCTGTTGACTGGCTGACGTCAGCATGATGTCATGCTGACGCAGTAAATGATTTTCTGGGATTATTTGATTGAAAAACAATTCAGGAAATTCCAGAAAATGCTTTAAACTTAAAAAAATCATCTAAATTCAACTGTAGCTCAGATGGAAAAGATTTATATATGAAAATTGATCAGAAAAATCCAATCTTTCCAATGGCACTGGTTTCATGCATGTTTGAGCAAGTTAACCTTGCTGAATACTCTAAAACATGATAATGCACTTAAATAAATAATAGTTTGAGTTTCAATTTGAATCTTTGATTCAAATGGGCTCAAACCCTTCTGGTTATAGTTGCATTAGCCCAAAACACATGCATCTTGCCATATCATGAGTATGCATCATATTGTTGCATTTGTTTGCTTATTGATTGTATCACCGTTATTCTCCATGTTAGTTCCTGCTCCCGAGGATACTTCTGCGTATCCAACTGAAGAGCAGTACCCGACAACCACTCTGTCAGGCAAGCAATCATTGACCATTCCGATACAAACCCATCTTCTCGCTCCTGCTCTCTTTTACTACATTAAGGCAATAGCGTGTGAACTGCTACTTGCTCGGTAGTTGAACCCTATTCCCTTGCATGACCTGTCATTGCCACAGTAAATAGTTGAAACCCACTAGCATGTGTAGGAGTTGATTGAGCCATGTGATGTGTGATCCACCATGCTATTTGTTTATGTTGCCTGCTATGCTTAGAGTTGTGTCAGGTCTGATTCATCTGGGTGATGGATCAGAGTGAAATGATCGTACCGGTAAAGAGAAGGAAGTGTGGAACATGTTTGGTAAAGGTATCGATGAAAGGCCATGTAGGAGTACGTGGTGGGTTGTTTCATTGGAACCGTCCATAGGACCTGAGATCTGTATGTGTGGTTCAAGTTACAGCTACTACCACACATTGGGCCCTGAAATATGACCCCGCTCGACTTATTGACTGCCCATGTTCTCTGTCCAGGAGTTGCAACTAGTTTCTGGTGTTTGTAGTTTACTGCTGGTCGTGCACAGCGCTGACCCTCGGGGTGGGCTGTGATCCAACAGGTACGTGGCACGGTGTACCGATTCCCCGTTTGGTGACTCGGGAAACCTGTACACATCGTTTGGGGCCGTGAGCGACACCCCGGCCGGATCTCCCCACGGATGGAACCCAAATAGGCGATAAACCTGGACGAGAGACTTGAGTGGTTGGTTAGGTCGTGGTCTACACCCATGTCAGCTTTCGCTTGAAGTCTGCCGAGCACATGTCGTGTGCAGACGCTAAGTGGTGAAAACATGTGTGAAGAAGTACACCCCTGCAGGGTTATCAATCTATTCGAATAGCCGTTGTTCGCGGTATGGACTACTTGGTTACTCTTACAGTTCATAGACAAGTTGATGGATACTACTAAAAGCCTCAAGACAAGTATGAGTGTCGTGGATGGCCCTTCCGTAGGATGACGGAAGAGGATCCTCGGTGGTGTATTGTTGTGGTGAGTAGAGGACTCGTGTACGTAGTAATATCTTGCAATCTGTTGAGAGTTGTAGTGTAGGTTAGCCACGAGTCAAAGCTGGCTTTCTGCTATGAACTCCACTACCCCTGTTGATAATGTTGCATGTATGATAGGTTCTGTTGTAAGACTTGCTGAGTACCTTTGTACTCATGCATGTTTGCTTAATAACTGTTTCGGAGGAGAACCCTGCCCCTTCTGATGGGTTCTACATAGACGTTGACGTCGACGAGTAGCTTGCTACCCAGACGGAGATCTGGAGCTTGTGAAGGGCCTTGTAGATAGTCAGGCTACACCAAGCCTGTTTTATTTTCCAAGTTGTCTGTACTCAGACATGTTAGCTTCCGCTTGTGCTTGTATGACTGTATGACTTGAGTGTTGGGTCATGTGACCCATACCTGTATGGATATGTTATGTATGGCTCTTGGAGCCTCTTAAATAAAGTAATTTGAGTCATAGAGTTCTGTTGTGATGCAATGTTGTATTTGCACATATTGAGCATATTGTGTGTATGATTGAAATGCTTGGTATGTGTGGGATCCGACACCTAGTTGTTTTCCTTTGGTAGCCTATCTTACAGGGAAATGCCTCCTAGTGCTTCCAATGAGCCTTGGTAGCTTGCTACTGCTCGGAACACGTAGGGTGGCCGGCATATGTCCTTCTTCGTTCTTGTGTCCGTCCCTTAGGGGAAATGTCACGCGTTGTTCCTTTAAGTCCATGTAGCTTGCTACGACTTGGGTTCATATGTTGATGACCGACACGTTCGTTGCTGGGTCATGGATGCTTGTCTCTGTAATTTGGTGCCACTTTTGGTTTATAACTAGCCATGTCGGCTCGGGTTCTCTATCATATGGATGCTAGCGACACTGTCATATACGTCTGCCAAAATGCGCAAATGGTCCCGGGCCAGGTAAGGTGGCACCCGTGGGGATACCGTCGTGAGGCGGCAAAGTTATATGACGTGTTACAGCTAGATCGGTGTGACTTAGGATCGGAGTCCTGACAGCGTTGGCATCAGAGCCGGACTACCTGTAGGTTTCTCAAGCCAAACTGGTCGATGTTGAGTCTAGAAAAATTCTTAGTTATATGTAAGGGAATTGATTGTGGAAGGGAACGTAAGGCTCTTTTTACTCCTTTACCTTATGCCCTTCTGATCTGAGTCAGTCTATTCTTTCTACGGGGGTTTAGGACTAGGCCTCTTATCCTTACTAGGTTCACGTGTTACTAATCCGTAGACTCTTAGGATTGTTGGTTTCAAGCCTCAGCTCAGTTTCTACCCTTTTAGTATGATGATTTGTTGGACTCGGAACCTTGATATGATATTGTTGAGTGGCTATGCTATCATTTGTATGATGTCTCAAAATCTTTTCTTGAGCATTTACAGTTGTTATGCTGCCCGATTTCTTCCAGAAACACTAATGCCTTTGCATTACTTCGTGTTTCAGATGTTTGGCCGCACACCTCACCAAGTGGTTCGTTTGACTCGGTGCATTAATGTGCCCGGTCACACGGCCATGCTAGTCCTTGCGTTGACTGAGACCGGTACCGCTGTTATCCTGAGTACACCGTGGAGGAACAGTACCGGGATTTCAATCAGAGTCAGTATTTCTGCACAGTCCGGATACACCCCTCATATCCCGGAGCTAACGACCCCATCCATTGGTCTTATGGACTCGGGGTTACCATCGAGATGGCAGTGCAGGATGCCGCTTATTCGATGATAACCATCCTTCGGGCTAGGCATGCCCTGCTGCTGAACACTGAGTTCTGTTACATGCCAGCCTCACTTCCCGGAGAGGAAGGCTACTACACTGGTCTGTATACTGATGCTGCTCATGAGGAGCCACTGCTTCAGACTACTGTCCAGATGCTGGAGGATAGGGACCGTGAGTTCCGTGCCCTCCGGATGGAGCTGTATAACACTCGAGCCGCCCACTGGACTACTTTGACACGGCTTGCACCTGCTGTGCACGCCGGATATCTGGATATGCGGGATTTGTACCCCGTGCGGACTCGTCTGCCTGATCGTATGGATTGGCGTGACGTTGGGGGTATTACACCTCCATGTGTGCGTCAGTTACCACCAGCATCAGGCCCTAGGCCACATCCATGTCCCTATGGTCCACAGCCTTCGAGTGATCGAGAGTTTCAAGATCCATCTGTTCCACTCCCAAGGTACGGTGGTAACCTTTATGAAGATTACTACGGGAATGTCTGAGCTAGACCGTGGCAGTAGTAGTATCGTAGTAGTTGTATTTCCACAGTCTTGCGCGTCTTGTGGAATATGACTTAGTGTGTACAGAGTTCCGGAGGTGTAGTTAAATAATGTATAGGAGCTTGGAATGCCTCTGATGGGATGTATCGTCTTTCACCGTAGTTGTACTTTAGCCTTGGCTTGTACTAAACTATGTATGGTGTGTATGACCACTAGTGTATATATGGCAGTTTCTATATTACCATGTCATACGGATGAACATCTCTGCATTCCATGTCATCCATTACATTCTGCACTCCTATGTCAAGTTTTTGCCATCCTTGTCTAAACATTTGTTTTTTTTCCTACGATGGTCAACACTCGCAGCACTCCTGCTGCTCAGGAGCAGGGTGACGCTAGTGGGGCTAGAGATGAGAATCTTCCCCAGCCACCCTCCTTGGCTGAAGTTATGCTCGAGGCAGAACGGAACAAGAGAGAGACCAACCGCCTGCTGGAACGCATAGAGCCGAACACTGGGTTTTGTTAGAGGAATGACGTGGTGTCAATCAACGACTTTATCAAGATGTGCCCACCTAAGTTCCATCATTCCACTTAACCTCTGGATGCGGATGACTGGCTTCGTAGTATCACCCATAAGCTACACTCTGCCCGTGTGGCCGAAGCTGACAAGGTTACCTACGCCGCCTATCATCTTGAGGGCCCTGCCAGTCTCTGGTGGGAGAACTTTGAGGCTATGCGTCCTGCTGGCCAAATCACTACTTGGGCTGAGTTCAGTGAGGCATTCCGTGAACATCACATTCCGGAAGGTCTCATGGATCGCAAGCGGGAGGAATTCTGCAATTTCACCCAGGGCCGGTTAACCGTGGATGGCTACAGTCGCGAGTTTGGCAACTTGGCACGCTATGCACCTGAGGAAGTATCCACCGATGCCAAGAAGCAGGCGAGGTTCCGCAAGGGACTCAGCCCTGAACTCCGCCGAGATCTACGTCTGCACGAGTGCACTTTCTTCTAGAAGTTGGTGAACAAAGCTATCAGTGCTGAGACGAGCCAGACTAATTTCGAAGCCACACGCAAGCATCCTCGTGACTTTGGTTCCTCATCCGGCTCTGGCTCTCACAAGCGCCGTGTGTGGGTTCCTAACACTGCTCTGCCACCCAAGTACACACCGAGGCCATCCTATGAGGCGCCTCGCCCAACCCAACAATATGCACCTGCCAAGACTTATGGAGGACCACCTACCAACTTTGCTCCACGCACTGGCACTGTGACATGCTTCAAGTGTGGAGAACCGGGGCACTACATGCGTGAGTGTCCTCAGAACCAACCAGGAAAACCCGTTGGCCGTGGTAAGCCAACCGGCAAGGTGAATTATGTCAAGCCAATTCCCACTGCACGTGGTCATGTCAACTATGTCTCTGCTGAGGAAGCTTATGAGGATCCTAACGTCGTCCTTGGTATGCTTCTCGTTAACTTCCATCCGGCATCTGTTCTTTTCGATACTGGAGCATCCCATTCGTTCATATCTGAGAGCTATGCTCGAATGCACAACATGACATTTTGTGACATGCCTACTTCCATGGTTATTCAAACTCCTGGCTCAAAGTGGCAAACCTCTAGGGTAAGCCATGGAAATGAAATTCTTGTCGATAGACTTGTTTTCCTTGCATCTCTAATCGCTCTCAAGTCCTCAGACATAAACATCATCTTGGGTATGGATTGGTTGACAACTCATTACGCCAAGATTGATTGCTACACTAGGACCGTTCAACTTACACACCCATCCGGCAAGACAGTCAATGTCTTGACCCGAATGGCTGAGCGTCAGCTCTACTCTCTTAATGCCAGCCCTCTACCAGAACTCGAAGATATCTCGGTAGTCCATGACTTTCCGGATGTTTTTCCAGAAGAACTGCTAGGTGTTCCACCTGATAGAGATGTCGAGTTCGTCATAGATCTTATTCCAGGAACTGTTCCAATCTCTAGGAGACCTTATAAGATGGCACCCCTAGAATTAGCTGAGCTTAAGAAACAACTCGATGAGTCCTTGAAAAAGGGTTTCATCCATCCTAGTTATTCCCCTTGGGCTTGTCCCGTCCTCTTCGTCAAGAAGAAGGATGGAACGGAACGGATGGTCGTAGATTACCGACCTGTCAATCTGGTCACCATAAAGAACAAGTATCTGCTCCCCAGGATCAACGATCTGTATGATCAGCTCGCTGGATCCTCGGTCTTTTCCAAAATGGATTTGAGGTTGGACTACCATCAAATCAAAATCAAGAACGGGGACATTCCTAAAACGGCTTTTGTTACTCGTTACAGCCAATACAAGTACACCGTCATGTACTTCGGATTAACCAATGCCCCGGCCACCCTCTCCCGGCTAATGAATTCTATATTCATGGAGTATTTGGATAAATTCGTCGTGGTATATCTCGATGATATACTCATCTACTCCAAGAACAAGAAAGATCATGCCGAGCATCTAAGGCTGGTATTGACGAAACTTCGAGAGCACCGCCTTTATGCCAAACTCTCTAAATGTGAATTCTGGTTGCCGGAAGTGACCTATCTAGGTCATGTGATCTCTCGCAAGGGTATTGCTGTCAATTCCGAGCGAGTTCAAGCCGTCCTTGATTGGACTCCCCCTGAATCGGTCAAGCAAGTTAGGAGTTTTCTTGGCTTAGCAAGTTATTGCCGACGCTTTGTCGAGAATTTCTCCAAGTTTGCTAAACCTCTAACTGAACTCCTCAAGAAAGATAAAAAGTTCGAATGGACCCCACAATGCGAGCCCAGCTTTCAGGAACTGAAAAGACGCCTGGCATCTGCACCCGTACTGGTACCACCAGACTTTTCCAAGGACTTTATTATCTACTGCGACGCCTGGCGACAAGGACTAGGTTGCATACTCATGCAAGATCGTCAAGTGATCGCATACGCATCCCGGCAGTTGCGTCCACATGAGGATAACTATCCTACACATGATCTAGAGCTTGCAGATGTAGTCCAATCACTCAAAACATGGCGACATTACCTTCTTGGTAATCGCTGTGAAATCTTCACCGATCACCAAAGTCTGAAATACATCTTCACCCAACTGGATCTAAATCTCAGGCAAAGACGTTGGGTTGAGTTGCTCATAGATTACGACTTAGGAATCACTTACACCCCTGGGAAGGCCAATGTCATGGCCGACGCACTAAGTCGTAAGTCTTATTGTAACAACCTGATGTTACAACAAGGGCAACCACTTCTTCACGAGGAATTTCGTATGCTTAACCTTCACATTGTTCCTCGAGGATTCCTTTCCACCTTGGTGGCAAAACCTACCCTTATGGATCAAATCATAGCTGCCCAGAAGTGTGATAAGGGTATATCCCAACTCCAGGTGAGCATCGCTAGCGGAGTCGCTAGAAGTTTCTCTACGGATGATCGAGGTGTTGTCTTCTTCGAGAACCATTTAGTGGTTCCCAAGAACCAACATCTACGACAGTTAATCCTTAAGGAGGCTCATGAATCTCCTCTCACGATTCATCCCGGTAGTACCAAAATGTATCAGGACCTACGCCAGAGGTTTTGGTGGACTAGGATGAAGAGAGAAATTGCTCAATTTATTGCTAACTGCGATGTTTGTCGTCAAGTTAAAGCAGAGCATCAACGGCCGGCTGGCACCCTCCAACCTTTAGCTATTCCTGAATGGAAATGGGACAAGATCGGTATGGACTTCATTACCGGGTTTCCCAGGACCAGGAAAGGGAATTATGCTATCTTCGTCGTTATCGACCGCCTCTCCAAAGTAGCTCATTTCCTGCCAGTTCGAGAGAGTATTACCGCTAGCCAGCTAGCAGACTTGTATATCTCTCGGATAGTATCACATCATGGTGTGTCGTTGGAGATTAACTCAAACCGTGGAAGTCTTTTCACTTCACGATTTTGGGAAAGTTTCAAAATGCTATGGGAACTCATTTCTCTTTCAGCACTGCCTTCCATCCTCGGTCAATTGGTCAAGTGGAACGAGTCAATCAAATTCTGGAAGATATGCTTCGAGCCTCTGTCATCTCCTTCGGTATGGATTGGGAGAAGTGTCTTCCATTTGCCGAATTCGCTTATAACAATAGTTATCAAGCTAGCTTGGGCAAGGCTCCGTTCGAAGTTCTATATGGACGAAGGTGTCGAACACCTCTTAACTGGTCAGAAACCGGGGAAAGACAATTCTTTGGTCCAGATATGATCCAGGAAGCAGAAGAGCAGGTTCGCATCGTTCGTGAGAAATTGAAAACAGCCCAGTCTCGGCAGAAGAGCCAATATGATAGTCATCATAAGGCTGTGACTTTTGAAGTCGGCGATAAGGCTTAACTTCGGGTTACTCCTCTTAAGGGAACCCATCGCTTAGGTATCAAAGGCAAATTGGCCCCTCATTACATCGGTCCTTTTCGCATTCTTGCCAAACGAGGAGAAGTTGCCTACCAATTGGAACTACCTCCGCACCTTTCCAGAGTTCATGATGTCTTCCACGTTTCTCAACTTAGGCGTTGCTTCTCGGATCCTATCCGCGGAGTGGACCACGAAACGCTTGATCTCCAGGACAATCTCACATATCGAGAATACCCCGTTCGTATTCTTGATCAAACCGAGCGTACCACTCGACGTCACAATATCAAGTTTCTCAAGGTTCAATGGTCAAATCATTCCGAGAGTGAAGCTACTTGGGAAAGGGAGGATCGTCTTCGACTTGAGTACCCCACCCTCTTTCCGGAGGAACCCGAATCTCGGGACGTGATTCTTTTGAGTGAGGGTGAGTTGTCACATCCCTAGTCAGTGCTTGCATTAGGACTAGGTAGAGTATGCATCATGTTTACTTTCCAAAGAAAATTGAAATGGGAATGACAGAAACCCCAGCACCCCTCTTCTAACAACTAGGGTTTAATAAAATCTTTTCCAATGTACCCAAAATGCCCTTCAAAAATGTTCATCATTTCTGCCTTGGTCTTAAACCTCTGCCAAAAATGGTGCACAATTTTCTAGGACACCCAAGGTCTTCGGATTAATTCATATGGTATTTGCATTCGGGCATTTAAATGCTACTCCCTCCGTTCGGAATTACTTGTCGTAGAAATGGATGTATCTAGACGTATTTTAGTTCTAGATACATCCATTTTCGAGACAAGTAATTCCGAACAGAGGGAGTATAAAATATTTTGTGTGCCCAAATAATCATAAACTAAAATGTTCCATACTGTTCATATTATATACAGTGGGCATGACTAGTTTTATGAGCTATAAAAATGTTCTAGCATTTTTATTAATTCAACAAAGTTGCAAAAGAAATGAAATAGAAAGTAAATAGAAAAAATAGGAACAAGAAAACTTACCTGGCACCACTAACAGGCCCACCTGCCGGCCCAGCCCAGCCACCGCTCCAGCGAGCTACTTGGCTCGGCCAGGCAGGCAGGCAGGTGCTCGACGGCGGCCGCAGCGCGCGCCACGCAGCTGCCCGCCGCCCTGCTTCCTCCCTTCGCCGTTCTGGTGGGCGGGATCGACCACCCACTTCCCCTCCAAGCTCGCAGACACGCTTAACCTTCCCCAGCTCCTCTCCCTCGCCTTCCCCGCACCTTGGCCGACGCCGCCGCGCTCGCGCCATCGTGATAGCCGCGTCCACCACCGTCCCCGAGCTCCATCACCGTGTCCGTCCGCTCCGTCATCATCGACTACGTCGAGCAGGCTGAGCCCCGAGCGCTCGCCCGCTCTAGAGTTGCCCCCGACCCCGTCTTCCCCAACTCCGGCCGCAGAGATCCCCATCTCCGCCCCGCTCAACTCCAACCGTCCCCGAGCCCGCCTCGACGTTTACTACAACCGCCGTGAGCTCAACTTCGTCCTCCCCCTCTCCGTTAGTTCTCTCCTGCACCGTACGCACCGCACGAGGCTCACCTGCACGCGCCGCCGCGGAGCTCGTCGCCGACGAGGCTCAGGCCATTTAACGGCCCGGCCATCGTGCCCACCAGCTTCATCGTCCTGTGTAGGTGCTATAGGATCACTCCACGCACCTCTACGAACTCTGGCAGCCGCTGGACTCGTCGCCGGCGTCGTTATCGGCGACCCCGAGGCCAGCCACCACCACCACTCGACGCGGCTCACTCCCAGCTGCCCGTAGGCGTGCTCCGCCGTTGTTTTGGCAGCCGAAGCACAAATCCCGCACCTCACCGCCGCGTTTGGCCTCCCCGGCGGCTAAACGCCGGCGAGTTAGCCCTGTTTGACCAAGGGTTTGACCCCCCGGTGTCACTGACATGTCGGGCCGGCCGTTGACTAATTTCAGTTTAGGTTTTTGATTAAGTACTAATTGCTGTCATTAGTTTAGTGAGCCACTGACATGTGGGGCCCAGCCCCTGTTAACTTTTAGTTTAGTGTTAAGCTCTTTTTAGTTAGTACTGAGTGACTGACCAGTGGGACCCACTGGTCAGGTTTGAACTGGACGCCCTATTGACTGGCTGGCGTCAGCATGATGTCATGCTGACGCAGTAAAGGATTTTCTGGGATTATTTGATTTAAAACAATTCAGGAAATTCTAGAAAATGCTTTAAACTTCAAAAAAATCATATAAATTCAACAGTAGCTCAGATGGAAAAGATTTATATATGAAAATTGATTAGAAAAATCCAATCTTTCCAATGGCACCGGTTTCAAGCATGTTTGAGCAAGTTAACCTTGTTGTATACTCTAAAACATGATAATGCACTTAAATAAATAATAGTTTGAGTTTCAATTTGAATCTTTGATTCAAATGGGCTCAAACCCCTCTGGTTATAGTTGCATTAGCCCAAAACACATGCATCTTGCCATATCATGAGCATGCATCATATTGTTGCATTTGTTTGCTTATTGATTGTATCGCCGTTATTCTCCGTGTTAGGTCCTGCTCCTGAGGATACTTCTGCGTATCCAACTGAAGAGCAGTACCTGACAACCACTCTGTCAGGCAAGCAATCATTGACCATTCCGATACAAACCCATCTTCTCGCTCCTGCTCTCTTTTACTGCATTAAGGCAACAGCGTGTGAACTGCTACTTGCCGCGGTAGTTGAACCCTATTCCCTTGCATGACCTGTCATTGCCACAGTAAATAGTTGAAACCCACTAGCATGTGTAGGAGTTGATTGAGCCATGTGATGTGTGATCCACCATGCTATTTGATTAGGTTGCCTGCTATGCTTAGAGTTGTGTCAGGTCTGATTCATCTGGGTGATGGATCAGAGTGAAATGATCGTACCGGTAAAGAGAAGGAAGTGTGGAACCTGTTTGGTAAAGGTATCGATGAAAGGCCCTGTAGGAGTACATGGTGGGTTGTTTCATTGGAACCGTCCATAGGACCTGAGATCTGTATGTGTGGTTCAAGTTACAACTACTACCACACATTGGGCCCTGAAATATGACCCCGCTCGACTTATTGACTGCCCATGTTCTCTGTCCAGGAGTTGCAACTAGTTTCTGGTGTTTGTAGTTTACTGGTGGTCGTGCACAGCGCTGACCCTCGGGGTGGGCTGTGATGCGACAGGTACGTGGCACGGTGTACCGATTGTCCATTTGGTGATTCGGGAACCCTGTACACATCGTTTGGGGCCGTGAGCGACACCCCGGCCGGATCTCCCCACGGATGGAACCCAAATAGGCGATAAACCTGGACGAGAGACTTGAGTGGTTGGTTAGGTCGTGGTCTACACCCACGTCGGCTTTCGCTTGAAGTCTGCCGAGCACATGTCGTGTGCAGACGCTAAGTGGTGAAAACATTTGTGAAGAAGTACACCCCTGCAGGGTTATCAATCTATTCGAATAGCCGTTGTTCGCGGTACGGACTTCTTGGTTACTCTTACAGTTCATAGACAAGTTGATGGATACTACTAAAAGCCTCAAGACAGGTGTGAGTGCCGTGGATGGCCCTTCCGTAGGATGACGGAAGAGGATCCTCGGTGGTGTATTGTTGTGGTGAGTAGAGGACTCGTGTACGTAGTAATATCTTGCAATCTGTTGAGAGTTGTAGTATAGGTTAGCCAAGAGTCAAAGTTGGCTTTATGCTATGAACTTCACTATCCCTGTTGATAATGTTGCATGTATGATAGGTTCTGTTGTAAGACTTGATGAGTACCTTTGTACTCATGTTTGCTTAATAACTATTGCAGAGGAGAACCCTGCCCCTTCTGATGGGTTCTACATAGACATTGACGTCGACGAGTAGCTTGCTACCCATACGGAGATCTGGATCTTGTGAAGGGCCTTGTAGATAGTCAGGCTACACCAAGCCTGTTTTATTTTCAAAGTTGTCTGTACTCAGACATGTTAGCTTCCGCTTGTGCTTGTATGACTGTTTGACTTGAGTGTTGGGTCATGTGACCCCTACCTGTATGGATATGCTATCTATGGCTCTTGGAGCCTCTTAAATAAAGTACTTTGAGTCATAGAGTTCTGTTGTGATGCAATGTTGTATTTGCACATATTGAGCATATTGTGTGTACGATTGAAATGCTTGGTATGTGTGGGATCCGACACCTAGTTGTTTTCCTTTGGTAGCCTATCTTACAGGCAAATGCCTCCTAGTGCTTCCAATGAGCCTTGGTAGCTTGCTACTGCTCGGAACACGTAGGCTGGCCGGCATATGTCCTTCTTCGTTCCTGTGTCTGTCCCTTAGGGGAAATGTCATGCGTTGTTCCTTTAAGTACATGTAGCTTGCTACGACTTGGGTTCATACGTTGATGACCAACACGTTCATTGCTGGGTCATGGATGCATGTCTCTGTAATTTGGTGCCACTTTTGGTTTGTAACTAGCCATGTCGGCCCGGGTTCTCTGTCATATGGATGCTAGCGACACTATCATATACGTGTGCCAAAATGCGCAAACGGTCCCGGGCCAGGTAAGGTGGCACCCGTGGGGATACCGTGTGTGAGGCCGCAAAGTGATATGACGTGTTACAGCTAGATCGGTGTGACTTAGGATCGGGGTCCTGACAATATACAACACTAAATATATATTTTATAAAACTACGTTTCATAATGAGTATAATAATATTGTTTTGACATTGTGAATGTTGATACATTTTCCTATAAGTTTGGTCAAAGTAGAGGTACATTCACTTCAAACAAAACTTATATGTCGGCTTTCGCTTGAAGTCTGCACCCACGTCGGCTTTCGCTTGAAGTCTGCCGAGCACATGTCGTGTGCAGACGCTAAGTGGTGAAAACATTTGTGAAGAAGTACACCCCTGCAGGGTTATCAATCTATTCGAATAGCCGTTGTTCGCGGTACGGACTTCTTGGTTACTCTTACAGTTCATAGACAAGTTGATGGATACTACTAAAAGCCTCAAGACAGGTGTGAGTGTCGTGGATGGCCCTTCCGTAGGATGACGGAAGAGGATCCTCGGTGGTGTATTGTTGTGGTGAGTAGAGGACTCGTGTACGTAGTAATATCTTGCAATCTGTTGAGAGTTGTAGTATAGGTTAGCCAAGAGTCAAAGTTGGCTTTATGCTATGAACTTCACTATCCCTGTTGATAATGTTGCATGTATGATAGGTTCTGTTGTAAGACTTGATGAGTACCTTTGTACTCATGTTTGCTTAATAACTGTTGCAGAGGAGAACCCTGCCCCTTCTGATGGGTTCTACATAGACATTGACGTCGACGAGTAGCTTGCTACCCATACGGAGATCTGGATCTTGTGAAGGGCCTTGTAGATAGTCAGGCTACACCAAGCCTGTTTTATTTTCAAAGTTGTCTGTACTCAGACATGTTAGCTTCCGCTTGTGCTTGTATGACTGTTTGACTTGAGTGTTGGGTCATGTGACCCCTACCTGTATGGATATGCTATCTATGGCTCTTGGAGCCTCTTAAATAAAGTACTTTGAGTCATAGAGTTCTGTTGTGATGCAATGTTGTATTTGCACATATTGAGCATATTGTGTGTACGATTGAAATGCTTGGTATGTGTGGGATCCGACACCTAGTTGTTTTCCTTTGGTAGCCTATCTTATAGGCAAATGCCTCCTAGTGCTTCCAATGAGCCTTGGTAGCTTGCTACTGCTCGGAACACGTAGGCTGGCCGGCATATGTCCTTCTTCGTTCCTGTGTCTGTCCCTTAGGGGAAATGTCATGCGTTGTTCCTTTAAGTACATGTAGCTTGCTACGACTTGGGTTCATACGTTGATGACCAACACGTTCATTGCTGGGTCATGGATGCATGTCTCTGTAATTTAGTGCCACTTTTGGTTTATAACTAGCCATGTCGGCCCGGGTTCTCTGTCATATGGATGCTAGCGACACTATCATATACGTGTGCCAAAATGCGCAAACGGTCCCGGGCCAGGTAAGGTGGCACCCGTGGGGATACCGTGTGTGAGGCCGCAAAGTGATATGACGTGTTACAGCTAGATCGGTGTGACTTAGGATCGGGGTCCTGACAATATACAACACTAAATATATATTTTATAAAACTACGTTTCATAATGAGTATAATAATATTGTTTTGACATTGTGAATGTTGATACATTTTCCTATAAGTTTGGTCAAAGTAGAGGTAATTCACTTCAAACAAAACTTATATGTCGGCTTTCGCTTGAAGTCTGCACCCACGTCGGCTTTCGCTTGAAGTCTGCCGAGCACATGTCGTGTGCAGACGCTAAGTGGTGAAAACATGTGTGAAGAAGTACACCCCTGCAGGGTTATCAATCTATTCGAATAGCCGTTGTTCGCGGTATGGACTACTTGGTTACTCTTACAGTTCATAGACAAGTTGATGGATACTACTAAAAGCCTCAAGACAGGTGTGAGTGCCGTGGATGGCCCTTCCGTAGGATGACGGAAGAGGATCCTCGGTGGTGTATTGTTGTGGTGAGTAGAGGACTCGTGTACATAGTAATATCTTGCAATCTGTTGAGAGTTGTAGTATAGGTTAGCCAAGAGTCAAAGTTGGCTTTATGCTATGAACTTCACTACCCCTGTTGATAATGTTGCATGTATGATAGGTTCTGTTGTAAGACTTGCTGAGTACCTTTGTACTCATGTTTGCTTAATAACTGTTGCAGAGGAGAACCCTGCCCCTTCTGATGGGTTCTACATAGACATTGACGTCGACGAGTAGCTTGCTACCCATACGGAGATCTGGATCTTGTGAAGGGCCTTGTAGATAGTCAGGCTACACCAAGCCTGTTTTATTTTCAAAGTTGTATGTACTCAGACATGTTAGCTTCCGCTTGTGCTTGTATGACTGTTTGACTTGAGTGTTGGGTCATGTGACCCCTACCTGTATGGATATGCTATCTATGGCTCTTGGAGCCTCTTAAATAAAGTACTTTGAGTCATAGAGTTCTGTTGTGATGCAATGTTGTATTTGCACATATTGAGCATATTGTGTGTACGATTGAAATGCTTGGTATGTGTGGGATCCGACACCTAGTTGTTTTCCTTTGGTAGCCTATCTTATAGGCAAATGCCTCCTAGTGCTTCCAATGAGCCTTGGTAGCTTGCTACTGCTCGGAACACGTAGGCTGGCCGGCATATGTCCTTCTTCGTTCCTGTGTCTGTCCCTTAGGGGAAATGTCATGCGTTGTTCCTTTAAGTACATGTAGCTTGCTACGACTTGGGTTCATACGTTGATGACCAACACGTTCATTGCTGGGTCATGGATGCATGTCTCTGTAATTTAGTGCCACTTTTGGTTTATAACTAGCCATGTCGGCCCGGGTTCTCTGTCATATGGATGCTAGCGACACTATCATATACGTGTGCCAAAATGCGCAAACGGTCCCGGGCCAGGTAAGGTGGCACCCGTGGGGATACCGTGTGTGAGGCCGCAAAGTGATATGACGTGTTACAGCTAGATCGGTGTGACTTAGGATCGGGGTCCTGACAATATACAACACTAAATATATATTTTATAAAACTACGTTTCATAATGAGTATAATAATATTGTTTTGACATTGTGAGTGTTGATACATTTTCCTATAAGTTTGGTCAAAGTAGAGGTACATTCACTTCAAACAAAACTTATATGCACAATGCAATCTAGTTCGTCCGTCCAGGTGTGTGCCATACTACCATGTCCTATCTAGCCATCATAACAAGGTTAGCTATTAGAGTACTACTACTACCTCCCTTCTAGTTTAAAGGTCTGAGCTCAAAATTTTCACCTACTCTTACCTAGATAGAGGCGGTGGAATAGTTTTTATAGTATGCAAATGTACTCAATTAATGCTCTCATTCTTCACACAAAAATGTGTTTACCAATGCATTATCACATTGCATGCATGCATGAACAATAGTAAATGACAAAAAATTTACATGCATTAGTCCATATTCTCTTTAGGCTACTCATAGCGGAAAGTATCATATACTAGTATCATGCGCATGATACTACTAGTGTATGATACGGGACTACCTTTATAGCGCCATGCATGCCACAAAGTAGCTTAGTGTAACGCCCTAGATGTAACAATTCCATTTATGGCAATATATTCATTGTTGACTTAATCAATTCCATTCTGGGCTCCTCCTTCATTTTGGGTTTTTGTGTTTTTGCTTTAAGCGTGTGTTGCATATCATTATGTCATTTCCATCATGTGCATTGCATTGGCATAGTCTCACTTGCATCCGTGTGGTAGTTGCATCGTCTCCGTCCTCTTCGTTGTCCGTTTCGGGTTCCGACTCTCTCACACGGCACCCGCAGCACCTCTCTAGCTTTGTTTCATGAGTGGGATAAAAACATCCTCGGAATGGGCCGAGAGTTGTCAAGTGGTCTTAGTATATCACCGGTAGACCGCCTGTCAAGTTTCTTCTCGTTTGGAGGTCGTTTGATACTCCAACGGTTAACCGCGTTAACACCGGAAGCCCTATCTCTTTTGGCCCAGCACCCATCCACAACAGCCCACAAGCCCATCCTAACCACCTCCATCCTCTCGGTCGTTGGATCGTGATCGTGTGGGTGAAAACCGCACCCCATTTGAACTCTCCTAGCTCCCATAATCTATATAAATAACCCCTCCCCCGGATTTTCGGGCAAAACCCTAGCTCTACCTCCCTCCACGCCGCCGGACATGTCCGTCCACCGCCGGACACGTCCGTCGCCGCCCCCTTGACCAATCAAGTCGTGCCATGTGTCACCGCCGCCGCTCTCTCCTCCCCGAGCCGCCAGGGCCCTCCACAACCCGCAGCCGGCCCGCCTTGGCCCAAACTCCACCGCCGCCGGGTCCGAGTGCGCCCAGGTCCCTCCGCCGGCGTGCCTGGCTCCCTCCGCCCACCTGGACCCCGCCGTCAGCCTCCCCACGGCTAGGCGCCGCCGGGACCCCGCGCCGCCCGTCCTCCGCCCCCGGCCCTCACCGTGTCGCGCCATCGCCCTCCACCGTCCGGCCGCCGTCACGCGGTAGCTCCGCGAGCTGCCGGCCGCTGCATCCGTCCTTCGCCGGCGACCGGCCACCTCGCTCCGGCGAGCTTCGACCGGATGTAGTCACGTGAACCAGATCCACCAACTCCATGAATCAAACGCCTCCGTCCTCTTCCCGCTTCGCTCCGTCCCGCACCTCTTCGTATAATTTTCCGCGGGGTATAATTTCGCCGAAGTCTGTAAACTCTGTTAATATGTTGCCTCCTTCATCATGTCGTATCTCCGTGCCCGTTGCTGTGAATCGCGCATATGATATATGGAAATGTTCATCTCAAAGTGCTCTCCTGTTGGCGTCAGTTTTGTGCATGTTAGGGTTCATCTAGATGTCTTAATCTTCGTTGTCAAACTGCTATGTGATGTTACTGTTTCAGCACTAGTTGTCTGTTAACAATATGTGTGGATGTTCGTGAGGTCGTAACATTGTGCATGATGGTCCAAATGGAGTGTATGATATGTCGAAATGTTTGTCTTGTGATGCTCTTCATGATGGATGCTTTTGCCTAAATGATAGGTTGCATTATGCCATGTTTAACCCTGTTGCAAAAGTGCTTTTGGCTATTAAGTTGCTGAAATTGTTATAACTTAAAGATTTGTCTTTTTCGTAGCATTTTGTGTGATTTTATTTTGAGCCACATGTCAACATGTTTTAGGAACATAATCATGTTATCTTTGAAGTGGTGTATTTAGTTTTCCATGATATGCTCTGTGGTGACTTAAACAAGCTTGTAAACATGCCATGTCAATGTTGCTGTTTTACACTTGGTGAAAAAAACGGCTAAGTTTGGAATCTGTCATAACATGTTGTCCTGTAAACTTGATACCACAATCTTTTCCATGCATGTTGTGAAATAGCTAGTGAGCATGTCTTGATGTCCATGCTGTTGTCTATCAATCCATGCCTTTGTTTGCATATATGCCATGCTGTAGCTTGTTGTAATCTTGCTCTGAAAATGCTTGAAATTAAAATTGTGTTAAGCAACCCTTGCATGGAATGAACTATTTCTTTGGATGAATTATAAGTATATTATCTATTCTACATGCTCATGTGAATTCCATGCTTGTTATAGTTGTTTTTTCTTTCTGTTGTGTGCCTCCAAAGGTAGCTACAAAATGTTCCTGGTTGCATGCCTTGTAAATTTCACTAAGTCTGAGAAATCTGTTAACTTATTGAATCTTGCCATGCTTGTTTAATTGTGCTCCATCAAGTTTTTGGGTGTACTCTAAGTTCATACTTGTTGAGAATCATGTCTATTTCACATCCATGCCTTTTGTCATCATGTTTGGGTGCTGTAGCATAATTAAACATTGCTCCAAAGTTCTCATTTTGCTGTTAACTTCAGTATTGCATTGCATCTTGTTTTGTTTGCCATTTGCAAACCGCACATCCGATTCCAATGATCTTTATATCAATCTTGACTAAAATCTTTCAATCTATCCAATGGCATGCTTGGTTTTCCAAGATCTTTCCGACATCCATCATGTCTTCACATGTCCTTCCCAACTTCATCTCCCTTCATACCGGTAGCTCCGTATCATCATACTTGAATCTCTCATGCATATCATGTGTTCTTTTCTTGTCAAGTGTGTTTATCTGGATGCTTGTTATGTTGGGTAGCACCGGGAGATGAGTTCGAGTCCGAGGTTGAGACAGCCGCTGAGTACGAGTGCGAAGAGAAAGGTCTCGAGTACACCGACGACTTACCAGGCAAGATGACCATTCCATGATATCACCTCTATTGTTGCCATGCTAGATGACTCGCTCTATTGCTTTTCGCGATACCTATCCTTTTGCATGTCAGTCCCATTTTGCTGTGAAACCTCTGACTAACTACCTAGCAAACAGTTGTTTGGCTAAGTACGCTTTTTCTCAAGCCCCCACTTATAGCGTTGCTAGTTGCAGGTGAAGATGAAGTTTGCTCCATGAGGATTGGGTTTTGGGAATAACACAATATCTATTATTACATTAATGCACCTTGTATACATGGCAATGGGTGGAAGGCTAGGCCTTCTGCTTGGTGTTTTGTTCCACTCATGCCGCCTTAAGAACTGATAAACCGGTGTTATGTTCCCTGATTTTGCGTTCCTCACGCAGTTGAGTATATGGGGACCCCTTGATAGTTCGCTTTGAATAAAACTCCTCCAGCAAGGCCCAACCTTGGTTTTACCATTTGCCTAATAACAAATAAAATGTTCATAGGGACTAGCTACCCCGAGGACTTAATTAACAACCCCGGGACTGTGCTCCTCATGAGTGTTTGTCCAATCTAGAGCAGCTTGCGGCACCGCCCCTTGGCAACTTGGGGTATTTTGGTTGTTGTAACCATAGATTATCCACCGTAGCCTGAGACGAGATACGCGTGGCTTCTATCAGGATGTTGGCACATCGAGAGGTCTTGCTGGACTTGTTTTATCATTGTCGAAATATCTTGTACACCGAGATTCCGAGTCTTATCGGGTAATCCCTAAGATAAGGGGTTTTAACCTCTGTTGATCGCGAGAGCTTGTTATGGGCTAAGTTGGGACACCCCTGCAGGGTTATAATCTTTCGAAAGTCGTGCCCGTGGTTATGTGGCAGATGGGAATTTGTTAATATCCGGTTGTAGATAACTTGACACAAAACCTCCAACATAATACACTACCGTGTGAGTAGTCGTGATGGTCTCTTTTCGAGGGAGTTCGGGAAGAGAACACAGCTAGGTTATAGATGTCTCGTAGGTAGATAGGATCATCTAGTGATCATGATTTAGTTCACGACTGATGGCTTTCACTTCTCTTATCGCTCTGATGATACGTACGCTAGCCACCTCAGCTACGCTTAGTGCTTACAGTAGCCACTTGTACACTTTGTCCTTACCCAAGAGCTTTGATAGTTTTGATACCCGGGAATGGGATTGCTGAGTCCTCGTGACTCACAGTTTACTACAAACACAGATGCATGTACAACCGAGTACGATTCAGTTGATGGCCAGGAACTCAAGTGGGAGTTTGATGAGGAACGTGGGTGTATCTACGTGACGTATCCCGACGATTAGTAGTGGTTCCTACTAGGGCCGATCGGGCATAGTGGGTGGTTATATTCTTTTCATTTGGATTTGTCCATAGTCGGACCATGTTTGTACTTGGATGAATGTATGACTTATTTATGCACTATGTGAAGTGGCGATTGTAAGTCAACTTTGTATTTATTTATTTTCCTTTGTTCTTGTACATGGTAATGTGTGAAGATAACCTTTTTGTGATCGTACCAACATGCGATTATGCCTCTAAGTCGTGCCTCGACACATGGGAGATATAGTCGCATCTTGGGCGTTACAAGTTGGTAATCAGAACCTTCCGCGACCTAGGAGCTATTGTTTGATCGAACCGCTGCCGATGTTGAGTCTAGGCACACACACACAAAAATGTTTTGAGTCCTATATATATATATATATATATATATATATATATATATACATATATACATATATATATATACATATATACATATATATATATATATATATATATATATCGGAGAGTAGGATTTCTTTTCACTCCTCATCCCCTTCGTCGTTTTGGTGAGGATTCCTGACGTTGTTTTAACATCACTATCCTTAATATTTACCAAAAAAAATTTAGGATCTCGCGGGTATTGTTTGGATTGTTCTGATATCTTTGTGACGAGAACATTGTTCTTGGTTCCTTGTGTCATTTAGGGGTTGTGGCAGTGTCCCGGGGAGTTGAGCTCCGAGGTGTTAACGTCACAATTGTACCGTTGCAGTTCTAGAATGTCAGAGGCGGCAGACAACGAAAACTCTTCTATGCGTGTCTGGTCGTGAGATAACCCCGACGTCACCCAGTACTGGGGGATAGTTCGGGAGTATTGCCACACCTAGTATAGCGTATGCGTTTCGAAGGTCCGAGGTAAACGGTTTCCGAAGGTGCCTGGTTATGTGTTGACGAATGGGTACAGCTGGATGTAGGATTTATTAGTTGAGTGATATGCGGTGCTTCCCCTGTATCCCCAACACTTGATTGCCTAACCGGAAAGCTTCGGGAATTAATAGGTGGGAATTCAAGTAGCTCAGAGGTAATCTTCCAACGGGTGCATGATATGAGGTTGGGGTTCAACATCTAGTGGAGAGATTATCATGGTCGTTGTTACACTGGGGGTTGCATCTTAAAGGATCCTTGACAATGCTGATCCGGGGATTGCAAGGACCTTTGTAACACGTGCCATGGGGCATCAGCACGAACATGTGGGATGAAACCTCTATTATGTATTTGTTCCATCTGTTACCTTGTTGGTTTATTCTTCAATCATTCATGTGGCTTCTCAACAAGTTGATGTGTCATTTAAGCTTATGGAATTCATTCGTTCTTTGCTATGTTCGGATGATATTGTGAAGATTTATCTTGCAACATGTCTAGCCTTTGATTCAACTTATATATCTTGAAATTGGGATTCTAACGGTTGTCGTCATCTCCAGGATGGCACCTAAGAAAGTTCCCAACCAGAACCCGGAGGTTGATGATGAAACTCCACCATCTCCTCCTCCTCCGCTTGAGGCATGGTGGGCTGTGATGCAAGCCACCACCGCCAATACTCAGATGCTCATGCAAATAATGCAGAGTTTCCAAGCAAACCAAGGGAATCAATGCAATCAAGGGAACCAAGGCCAAGGAAATCTGTTCAATCAACCTCACTTTGCTACTCTGAATCAATTCCTTGCCAATCAGCCCAAGTCCTTCAGCTACTGTGTTGATCCGCTCGATGCCGAGGATTGGATCACTGACATCAAGAAACACTTCGAGTGCAGTAATGTCAGACTTGAGGTTTATGTCAAGTTTGCCGCATTCCAACTCAAAGACCAAGCTATAGATTGGTGGCAACAGTACAGAGACTCCAGGACGGGTTGTGAGATCACTTGGACTGATTTCTTCCGTGGTTTTCATTCTCATCACATCCCTACCAGTGTCACTGAAGGCATGCGTGAGCAATTCCGCAACCTCAAGCAGGGCATCATGTCTGTCTACCAGTATAATGTCAAGTTCCAGAATCTGGCCCATTATGCTAAGCAAGACATTCTCGATTCAAAGAGCAAGATCTACCAATCCGAGGTGGTCTGAAAGATGAACTCCATCTTGATCTCACTCTCTTCGATCCAGAAGAATTTGATCAATTCTAGAACTTGGCTCTCAAGCAAGAAGCTGCCCAGCTCAAGTGTGAGGCTTGAAAGAAAAGAATCAGAGATGTAGTGAGTTCCTCTTCCTCCTCACAAGTGGTTGCTAAGTAGCAGAAGTTCTAGCTTCCACCACCTCCAGTTTTCCGTCCTCCAAGTCAGAACAAGCACTCAGGTGGTCGTGAATCTTACCACCCACCCAACCCGAGCAACCAGAACAAGTCTCAGTTCCAAGCTACAAGGCCAAGCGGTCCTTATAATCGGCCAATCTCTGAAGTTACTTGCAACAAGTGTGGTCAGAAAGGTCACTATGCTAACAAGTGCACCCAAAGACGCCTTCCACCTCCTCCTCCTATCAAGCAGTCAAGCAATGCTATTGTTAAGCACAATCCCAACGTTGAAAGGGTGAATGTAATGAACGCAGCTCAAGCAGAAAATTCCTCTCAAGTGATCATGGGTACACTTCTAGTTAACTATGTTCCTGCAAAAGTTTTATTCGATTCAGGTGCATCGCATTGCTTCATCTCAAAACCTTTCTTGTCCAAGCATGAGTTGCCTACAGAAATTTTGCAAGATCCTTTTCGTGTGGTTTCTCCGGGTATGAGAATGAGCTCTCATATTGTAGTTCCTAACATTAGTATCAAGATGGGCAATTATAAATTTCTGGCTTCTCCTATTGCTCTCAGTAATTCAGGCATTGACCTCATTCTTAGGATAGATTGGCTCTCTAAGAATGATGCTCTTCTTGATTGTACAAACAAGGAGGTCAATCTAACTCATCCTAATGAAGACGTGATTATCTTGACAGCTCGAGATAACACAATCAGGCTATTCTCTCTCAATGACAAGGGCGAGATTAATGCCATATCCTAGATTCCGGTGGTTTGTGAATATGAAGGCGTATTTCCCGAAGAATTGCCAGGGATGCCTCCCAACCATCCAGTTGAATTCGTCATTGAACTTGAACCTGGTACGAAGCCAGCTTGTCGGCATCAGTACAAGCTATCTCCAAAAGAGGTTAAGGAGTTGAAGAAGCAACTTGACGAGCAAGAACGCATGGATTTGATCAGACCGAGTTCTTCTCCTTGGGGTTGTGGTGTTCTTTTTTTCAAGAAGAAGGATGGTACGGAACGATTGTGCATTGATTACCGAACATTGAACAAGAAGACAATTAAGAATAAGTACCCGCTCCCCAATATCAATGAACTGTTCGAGCAGCTCAAAGGAGCCAAGGTTTTCTCGAAGCTTGATCTCCGGATGGGCTAGCATCTAATTCGTATCCGTGAAGAGGATATTCCCAATACCGTATTCAGGACAAGTTATGGCTCCTATGAGTACACAGTCATGTCCTTCGGGCTTGCAAATGCACCTCCTACCTTCTCTCGGATGATGTATTTCACATTCAATCGATACACCAATGAGTTTGTCCTCGTCTATCTTGATGATATTCTGGTATTCTCCAAGAATAAAGAAGACCACGGCAAGCACCTCCGTTTTGTCCTTGATAGGATCAGAGAGCACCGTTTTTATGCGAAATTCTCAAAGTGCGAATTTTGCCTTGATGAAGTCCTCTAACTTGGTCATATTATCTCTGCCAAGGGCATTTCTGTTAACCCCGAGAAGGTTGAATCTATTGTTAAGTGGGAACCACCTGAGAACGTGAAGCAACTCCGAAGCTTCCTTGGGCTTGCAAGCTATTGGAGAACGTTAGCTGAGAACTTCTCCAAGATTGCCAAGCCTCTGTCCAACCTGTTGCAAAAGAATGTCAAGTATTCTTGGACTCCTGAGTGTGATGTGGCATTCAATACACTCCAAGAGAAGCTTGTCTCAGCTCCAGATCTGACTCCTCCTGATGAATCAGAACCATACCAAGTGTTTTGTGATGCCTCTTTGCAAGGTCTGGGTGGTGTCCTTATGCAAGAGTAGAAGATAGTGGCATACACTTCTCGGCAGCTCAAGCCAAACGAGAAGAACTACCCCACTCATGATCTTGAGAATGCGGCAGTTGTCCACGCCTTGATCAGGTGGAGACACCTCTTGTTGGTAAGGCATGCTTACATCTTCACCGATCTCAAGAGCCTGAAGTATATCTTCACACAACCAAACCTCAATATCCGTCAGACTTGTTGGGTCGAAATGATTCAAGAGTACAACCCAAGCATTGAGTACACTCCTGGCAAGGCCAATGTGATTGCAGATGCCTTGAGCAGAAAGGCTTATTGCAACAGTCTCATCCTCAAACCGTTCCAACCGGATCTCTGTGAAGCATTCTGGAAACTCAACCTTCAAATTGTTCCGCAAGGATTTCTTGCCAACTTTCATGTCGCTCCTACCTTGGAAAATCAAATCCGTGAAGGTCAACTTATTGATGTTGTGGTGAAGAAAGTGAAGCATGGTATTGCCAAAGGTACTCCAAAGTACAAGTGCTACCGCATTGATGACAAGGACACCTTATTCTTTGAGGACCGGATTGTGGTTCCAAAAGGTGACCTACGGAAGATCATAATGAACGAGGCTCATAATTCCCTTCTCTCGATACATCCAGGCAGCTCCAAGATGTATCATGACCTCAAGCAATCCTATTTGTTGACTCGCATGAAAACATAAATTGCTCAGTTCATGAACGAGTGTGATGTCTGCCGCAGAGTCAAAGCAGAGCATCAACGTCCAGCTGGACTTCTCCAACCTTTACCTATTCCCGAGTGGAAATTCCATCACATTGAGATGGATTTCATCACCGGCTTCCCCAAGTCCAAGCGAGGGAACGGCGCTATCTTTGTGGTTATTGATAAGCTCACAGAAGTTTCTCATTTTATTCATGTCAAGGAATCCATCAACGCAGCATAACTGGCAGAGCTGTACACGTCCAGAAGTGCCTCTTTCCATGGTATTCCTCAAGTAATCTCCTCAGACCGTGGAAGCTTGTTCACTTCCAAATTCTGGGATTCCTTCCAGTCAGCTATGGGTACCAAGATTCGCTTCAGCACAACTTTCCATCCTAAGACAAGTGGTCAAGTCAAGAGGGTGAACCAAATTCTTGAAGATATGCTCAGGGCATGTGTAATCTGCTTCGGTATGAAATGGGAAGATTGTATTCCATTTGCCGAATTCTCCTACAACAACATCTTCCAAGCAAGTTCAGGCAAAGCACCATTTGAAATTCTCTATGGCAGGAAGTGACGTACCCCTCTCAACTGGTCCGAGATGGGTGAACGTCAACTCCTTGGCAATGATTTGATCTCAGAGGCCGAAGAAATGTGCAAAGTCATACGTGAGAATCTCAAGGCCGCGCAATCGCGCCAAAAGAGCTACTACGACGGCAAGCATCGTGACTTGGTTTTAGATATTGGTGATCATGTGTATCTCCGTGTTTCTCCTATGAAGGGCACTTAGAGGTTCCGTATCAAGGGCAAGCTAGCTCCAAGATATGTGGGGCCTTTCAAGATTGTTGGAAAAAGATGCGACCACACCTACCAACTTGAGCTTCGTCCAAACTTCTCCAATGTGCATGACGTGTTCCATGTGTCACAACTCCGCAAGTGCTTCAAGATGCCCAAGCGCACCGTCGCCTTCGAAGAAATTGATCTTCAAGCCGACTTGTCTTATCATTAGCACCCCATTGTTATCGTTGAAGAGACCGAGAGCAAGACTCGCAACAAATCAATCAAGTTCCTGAAAGTGAAGTGGTCACACCATACCGATCGAGAAGCTACGTGGGAACGCGAGGATCACCTCCGTTCTGAATATCCGGAGTTCGTTCAGTCCTAGATCACGGGACGAGATCTTTTCGTAGTGGAGGAGAGTGTGTAATGCCCCAGATGTAACAATTCCATTTATGTCAATATATTCATCATTGACTTAATCAATTCCATTCCGGGCTCCTCCATCATTTCAGGTTTCTGCGTTTTTGCTTTAAGCGTGTGTTGCGTATTGTTATGTCATTTCCATCATGTGCATTGCATTGGCATAGTCTCACTTGCAACCGTGTGGTAGTTGCATCATCTCCGTCCTCTTCGTTGTCCGTTTCGGGTTCCGACTCTCTCACATGGCACCCGCTGCACCTCTCTAGCTATGTTTCATCAGTGGGATAAAAACATCCTCGGAATGGGCCGAGAGTTGTCGAGTGGTCTTAGTATATCACCGGTAGACCGCCTGTCAAGTTTCGTCTCGTTTGGAGGTCATTTGATACTCCAATGGTTAACCGCGTTAACACCGGAAGCCCAATCTCTTTTGGCCCAGCACCCCTCCACAACTGCCCAAAAGCCCATCCTAACCACCTCCATCCTCTCGGTCGTTGGATAGTGATTGTGTGGGCAAAAACCGCACCCCATTTGAACTGTCCTAGCTCCCAGAATCTATATAAACAGCCCTTCCCCCCGGAATTTTGGGCAAAACCCTAGCTCCACCTCCCTCCGTGCCGCCGGACTCGTCCGTCCACTGTCGGACACGTCTGTCGCCACCGCATCCACCAATTAGGTCATGCCACGTGTCGCCGCCGCCTCTCTCTCCTCCCCGTGCCGCCAGGGCCCGCCGCAACCCGCAGCAGGCCCGCCCATGCCCAAACTCCGCCGCCGTCGTTCCCGAGCCAGCCCGGCTCCCTCCGTCGCCGCGCCTGGCTCCCTCCGCCCATCGGGACCCCGCGCCGTCCGTCTTCCGCCGCCGACCCTCACCACGTCGCGTCGCCGCCCGGCACCGTCCAGTTGCCGCCCGCGACGCAGGCGAGCTCGGCCGCCGCCCGGCTCAGCGAGCCGGAGCTTGCCGCTCCACCGCCGGTCGCCGCCTCCGTCCTTCTCCGGCAACCCGCCGCCTCGCTCCGGCGAGCTCCGGCCAAATCTGGTCTGGTGGACAAGATCCACTAACTCCCTGAACCAAACGGCACCGTCCTCATCCCGCTCCGCTTCGTCCCCCACCTCTTCGTCCAATTTTTTCGTGGGGTATAATTTCGCCTAAGTCCCTAAACTCTGTTAACATGTTGCCTCCTTCATCATGTCGTATCTCCGTGCCCGTAGCTCTGAATCGCGCATATGATATATGGAAATGTTCGTCTCGAAGTTCTCTCCGTGTTGGCATAAGTTTTGTGCATGTTAGGGTTTATCTTCTTGTCTTAATCTTCGTTGCCAAACTACAGTGTGATGTTACTGTTTCAGCACTAGTTGTCTGTTAACAATATGTGTGCATGTTCCTGAGGTCGTATCTTTGTGCATGTTGGTCCAAATGGAGTGTATGACATGTCAAAATGTTTGTCTTGTGATGCTCTTCATGATGGATGCATTTGAATACATTATAGGTTGCATTATGCCATGTTTAACCCTGTTGCAAAAGTGCTTGTGGCTGTTAAGTTGCTGAAATTGCTATAACTTAAAGATCTGTCTTTTTCGTAGCATTTTGGGTGATTTTCTTTTGATCCACATGTCAACATGTTTTAGGAGCATAATCATGTTATCTTTGAAGTGGTGTATTTGGTTTTCCATGATATGCTCTGTGGTGACTTAAACAAGCTTGTAAACATGCCATGTCAATGTTGCTGTTTTACACTTAGTGAAAAAAACTGCTATGTCTGGAATCTGTCATAACATGTTGCAATGTAAACTTGATGCCACAATATTTTCCATGCATGTTGTGAAATAGATAGTGAGCATGTCTTGATGTCCATGTTGTTGTCTATCAATCCATGCCTTTGTTTGCATATATGCCCTGCTGTAGCTTGTTGTAATCTTGCTCTCAAAATGCTTGAAAATAAAACTAGCAGCATGTTAACAGAACATTCAATTTGGGAAAGCTTGTGTTAAGTAACCCTTGCATGGAATGAACTGTTTCTTTGGATGAATTAGAAGTATATTATGCATTCTTCATGCTCATGTGAATTTCATGATTGTTATAGTTGTTTTGCTTTCTGTTGTGTTCCTCCAAAGGTAGCTACAAAATGTTCCTGGTTGCATGCCTAGTAAATTTCACTAAGTCTGAGAAT
This sequence comes from Secale cereale, assembly GCA_902687465.1. Lineage (NCBI taxonomy): Eukaryota > Viridiplantae > Streptophyta > Magnoliopsida > Poales > Poaceae > Secale > Secale cereale. Next base: position 385,130,486 of record LR738711.1, read on the forward strand.
TCTGTTAACTTATTGAATCTTGCCATGCTTGTTTAATTGTGTTCCAACAAGTTTTTGGGTGTCCTATAAGTTCATACTTGTTGAGAATCATGTCTATTTAACATCTATGCCTTTTTTCATCATGTATGGGTGATGTAGCATAATTAAACTTTGCTCCAAAGTTCTCATTATGCTGTTAACTTCAGGTTTGCATTGCAGCTTGTTTTGCTTGCCATTTGCAAACCGTGCATCCGTTTCCAATGATCTTTATATCGATTTCGACTGAAATCTTTCAATCTATCCAGTGCCATGCTTGGTTTGCCAAGATCTTGCCCACATCCATCATGTCTTTACATGTCCTTCCCGGCTTCATCTCCCTTCATACTGGTAGCTCCGTAGCATCATACTTGCATCTCTCATGCATATCATGTGTTATTTTCTTGTCAAGTGTGTTTATTTGGATGCTTGTTATGCTGGGTAGCACCGGGAGATGAGTTCGAGTCCGAGGTTGAGACAGCCGCTGAGTATGAGTGCGAAGAGCAAGGTCCCGAGTACACCGACGACTTACCAGGCAAGATGACCATTCCTTGATATCACCTCTGTTGTTGCCATGCTAGACGCCTTGCTCTATTGCTTATCGCGATACCCATCCTTTTGCATGTCAGCCCCATTTTTCCATGAAACCTCTAACTACTCACCTAGCAAACTGTTGTTTGGCTAAGTATGCTTTTCCTCAAGCCCCCTCTTATAGCGTTGCTAGTTGCAGGTGAAGATGAAGTTTACTCCATGAGGATTGTGTTTTGGGAATAACACAATATCTATTATATACATGGCAATGGGTGGAAGGCTTGGCCTTTTGCTCGGTCTTTTGTTCCACTCATGCCGCCTTAAGAACTGATAAACCGGTGTTATGTTCCGTGATTTTGCGTTCCTCACGCGGTTGGGTATATGGGGACCCCTTTATAGTTTGCTTGAATAAAACTCCTCCAGCAAGGCCCAACCTTGGTTTTACCATTTTCCTAATAACAACTAAAATTTGTATAGGGACTAGCTACCCCGAGGACTTAATGAACAACCCCGGGCCAGTGCCCCTCATGAGTGTTAGTCCAACCTATAGCAGCTTGCGGCACCGCCCCTTGGCAACTTGGGGTATTTTGGCTGCTGTAACCATAGCTCATCCTCGTGGCTTGAGACGAGATACGCGCGGCTTCTATCAGGATGTTGGCACGTCGGGAGGTCTTGATGTACTTGTTTTACCATTGTCGAAATATCTTGTACACCGGGATTCCGAGTCTGATCGGGTAATCCCTAAGATAAGGGGTTTTAACCTCTGTTGATCGCGAGAGCTTGTTATGGGCTAAGTTGGGACACCCCTGCAGGGTTATAATCTTTCGAAAGCCATGCCCGCGGTTATGTGGCGGATGGGAATTTGTTAATATCTGGTTGTAGATAACTTGACACAAAACCTCCAACATAATACACTACCGTGTGAGTAGTCGTGATGGTCCCTTTCGAGGGAGTTTGGGAAGAGAACACGGCTAGGTTATGGATGTCTCATTGGTAGATAGGATCATCTAGTGATCATGATTTAGTTCACGAACGATGGCTTTCACTTATCTTCTCGCTCTGATGATACGTAAGCTAGCCACCTCATCTACGCTTAGTGCTTGCAGCAGCCACTTATACACTTTATCCTTACCCAAGAGCTTTGATAGTTTTGATACCGGGGAATGGGATTGTTGAGTCCTCGTGACTCATAGTTTACTACAATCATAGATGCACGTACAACCGAGTACGATTCAGTTGATGGCCAGGAACTCAAGTGGGAGTTCGATGAGGAACGTGGGCGTATGTACGTGATGTAACCCGACGATTAGTAGTAGTTCCTACTAGGGCCGATCGGGCATAGTGGGTGGTTATCTTGTTTTCATTTGGATTTGCCTGTAGTTGGACCATGTTTATAGTTGGATGAATGTATGACTTATTTATGCATTGTGTGAAGTGGCTATTGTAAGCCAATTATGTATTTATTTTTTCCCTTTGTTCTTGTACATGGGAATGTGTGAAGATAACGTTCTTGCGATCATACCAACATGCGATTATGCCTCTAAGTCATGCCTCGACACGTGGGAGATATAGTCGCCTCTTGGGCGTTACACTTAGGCCTCTTCCAGTGCATGGGTGCTTAGATAAGGTGCTAAGTACATTAAACTCTTAGCAACTAGTCCTCCCAACACATTGGTGCTTAACTTTTGTAGCTAAGCTTCCCTTATGGAATTGTTTAATAATTAAACTCTTTCATGTATTGGTTGTAGTTAGTTTACATAGGTTCGCGTGCTTAGCACCGTTTCTTCTTGAGGTTACCACAATGCTCTCTCTTCTCTTTAGTTGCTTTGCCACATAATTTTTTCCCTATTTGGCATCCTTAGCACCTTTACACCTTGGAGCACTGGGAAGGGCGCTAGTATTTAAAATGATACGGTATCTCTAACCCCCTCTCTTCTTAAATTCTTTGCCACATCAGCATGTTTTCTATTCCAGTGTGCATGATTCCAGCTAGGATACCACCACTATGGCCGGCCTTAATCATCGCATGCAATAATTTAGTGCACCTTGAAATCTAAACATCTATAGTGCATGTATGTTTTTAATGACTTGAGAGTATACCTAGCCCGACATGCAATGGTCAGTTCATTGCATGTAAGATGACTTATTATGCACCGTTCCCCCTACCAGCAGGAAGCCCGTTCGTCTCCAAATCTTTTCCTCTCCATGTGTGAAAAGAATCCGCCTGTTTAACTATCCTTCTCCATCCGGTAGTCCCACCACTCCACCCCGTGTGGAAAAAAATTGCATGTATGACTCTCCTCCCCCTGCGCTCATGCAATCCATTGTGACCAGCAATATTTCCACCCCTTCGCTCCTCCACAATTTACTCCACCAAATATGCCCATGTAATTGTTACGTTAATCACGGAACATATCTTACGTAGGTGTGCCATTGCTCTCTTTAAATACTACACCTCCCACGACATTCGAAAGAACGCTCACGTTCTTCGCTATCCCCCCCTCCACTCACGTCGATCACCATAGCGTCACCCCTCCCAAGCCCTAGGCGCCCCTCGCTGCACCGCACAGATGGTCACGCATCGATGTTCTGTTCCTGGCTTCCACTAATCAAGGAGGATGCATCGGCATTCCACTCCTCGCCGCGACGCCTCGAGGTGGACGTGTAGGTGTTCCGCTCCTGGTCGCGTTGTGTCGAGATGAACGCGGCGGCGTTGCTCCTCGCCACAATGCGTCGAGGTGGACGCGTTCGCGTTCCCAGTCTCGCCAGTACGTGCATTGGAGGACGCCACTACAACAAATATGTCAACTTGTGACCATCACTATTGGTCGCTGAATGGTCACTGTTTTTTATTTGTGACCTTTTTATGACCAAAAATAGATGGTCAAAAGCTAACCGTCTTTAATGGAAATTAACGACATTCTTTGTGATAAGGTCGTAGAAGGCAACGACCAAAACAAAAGGTCGTTTGCCCAACGACCCTTTGTTTTGATTGCTGGTTGTTTGCCCAGGCCACGTCGGATATGACATGGCAAGCTGACGTGGCAAAATAGCGACCAAATAAAAAGGTCGTTGACTAGAATCAGCCCAGTCCAATTCAATGCTTTACATGGGTTGAGCCCAACAATTCAGGCCATTTGTATTATTATTTGTATATAAATTTTGGTCAATTACCTGGACCAAGCCAAACATTTCAACCTTTTTATATTTTTTTTCTACCAAATTATGTTTAACCAAATAAGTCCAGCCGAATGTTTTCTAGGTTTTTTCTTCGTTTTCGAGGCATTTTCTTTCCTAGACCTTGGCCTTTGCACATTCATTTCTATTCATTTTATTTTTTAAACAAATATTTGTAAAATATAATTTGATCCTTGGCCTCTTTAAGGTCCAACTCCAGCCCATTTAACGTACGTTTTCAAATCAGTTTGAATAACAATATGAATCAAGTTTCCACCAATTAGCTGAATATTACTGAAATATCTCAGAACACACATTCTACCAATTTCCATCACATATGTATTTTATACAGTTCCAAGCAACCTACAACATGTTGTATTCAAGCATGCAGCTGCTGAAATGCTCCAGAACAGGAATAATAAATAGAACAAGCCTATCTAGTGCTTCACAACGAGAAAACATGTAATCTGCTTCTTCAAGTACTGCTTCTTCCTTAGCAATGATAGGTTGATTCAATACATCTGTACATTCAAACGAGAAAAAAAAGTATGTCATTGATAGAAGAAATATTAGACGGAGACTTCTAAAATAAAAACTAAAGACACACCAGTATTTTATCATTCTACTTATTATTATTTTAACAAGATCATTCTACTTATCTGGAATAGGCCTATTCAACAAAACTGGGAATTGAATTAGAACATATGACAAACTTGGCAGCAAATAAGCATTGAAAGTCTCACATACATGACAAGGTTTAGAAACAATCATTCAAAGTTATAGCAGATCGAAGTTCCATTTGAGTATAAGGAATAATACTCATATTCAATCAATAGTACCTATTAAACTACCAGCTACATGATGGAATTAAATAGTCACTAGCTATTCATCTTTACATCCATATAGGTGTAACAGAGCAACTATGTCAAAGTTAATTCAGATTTGCTAATGTTTGTCACATGATACATGCATCAAGCACCAGGCCCCTATCTATTCAACAAGACAAGTACATACCTGACTTTGTGTTGATGTGATGGATGGTTATGTAGTTGAACACCTAGTCCATATCATCGTTGATGATGGACGACGCATGTACTTGTCAATTTAGAAGTATACCATGCAAAATGTTACACATGCAGGTATTAGCATAAAGTAGAACTTCTACAGTACATGTAAACTTTAGATATGAATGACCAAGAGTTCCACGAAAGATCTGAAGTTACAGAACAAGCATGTATTGACCATCCTGCTAGTAGCAAGAACATAAATATAATCACTTAACAAGCATCATGAACATGAGTAAATAAAATAACTAAGTACAATTCAGTATCCCAGCTACCACAAAATTTGAAAATATTCAACACATTAAGACAACCTGGAAATAGTTTGTAATCCAAACCAAACCGAGACCAACCCATACATTTACAAGTCCAGCAATCAAACCAAACATATAGATAGTTGTTGATGTACAGAGCACTCCTACTCTTGATGCATGCTCAGTACGAATTGCACAACAATACCATTAAGTATTGCATGCATACAATTAAATTCGGCAACTACAGACTCTTGTGACCTAGGAATAATTAGCACTACTAATTCAGAGGCGTCAATATCTGAGCCATGCAAAACTGCTCACTTCTGAAACTTGAAACAATCTCAAGGCAAAAAATAACACAAAGGAGCAGTATGAACCCTGCAGGCTGCAGACCACTAGCAACAACAGCACAATGGCAGAAGTAGCCATATATGCCTCGCAAACAAAGAACACTCGATATCCAACATCTGAGGACATTGCAAGGACTTCTAAGAACATCTAGCATACTAGTTTTCGCAAAGAGCATAAGCAAACATGATACAATATTATTTCCATCACATCATATCAAGATATTCAGGATGCACAACATGCACATGAACAAAGACATGTTTTAGGTCCTGTCTGATTCACCTAGTTGATGAGGGCGGCAGAGCGGGAGACGAGCTCGATGTCATTGCCATCAAGGATGATCTCATCCTAGACCTTCTCGGATAACAAGATGGTGACTCCGTCGAGCATGTCCACCTTCCTCACCTGCAACCAAATTATAGCACAAATTAGTAAACTATACACAAGCATATCCACAAATCAAATCTGAATATCAACCACGGAGGCAACAAAAAGGTCAAAGCAGCAATAAGGTCTTATATTGTGGGGGCAGACGAAGTACTGGATGAGAACTAATGCTTAAATGTGTACATTTTAGTTTCTGAAGTGCTCCACAAACAACTGAAATACTATAACGAAGTGAATACTTAATCTTGAATAAACATCAATGATAGCTATATCTATAGCATCTTATATAGAAGCACACTGCACTTAACTTGGTATCATAGGGTGCCTTCATCTTAACCTGAAGACAAAAACTCAGATCAACCGTTAGGTAGGGAGGCAAACTCGCTGAGAATATATCATGGTAGGATACAAAGCACAATCAATCCTTCAAGGGGAACCCGTACCAGGCAGCCAGATAAGTATGCAAAGTAGCATTATAAGATCAACAATGTGCTAAATTAGAAAATCACAGTATTCTACTGCATCCTATTTCCAATTAGGGGGTGTTTACCATGTGAAAACAAGATCTAGAATCAGGGAAACCTGCTCAGGACTCATCGCATCAACTAGTATAGAAGAATAAGGAACCGCTCGGGGGATGGGGGAAGAGGGAACGGACGGTGCTTACCTCGATGGAACGAAACCTCTCCTCCTTGATCAAAGCAGGGCCGACGGCTAGGTGCAGCCCTCATCCTCCTGCCGTCGGGCGAGACATGGGTGCCTACGCTTGGCGGTGGCTGCAAATGAGACGCATGCCCACACCTACTTCATCCAAATCCAACTCGAACAAGAATAAAAAATTACGAATGGTTGCCGAGGGAGTCCTGGATTAAGGGGTCCTCAGGTGGCCAGATTGCTCGTTACGGGCCGGACTGGTGGGCCATGAAGATTGTCGCTGAAGACTTTCTCATGTATCCGGATAGGACTCCCATATGTGTAAAATAGCAAGTTTAGAGCCCGGGTGTAATATTTTCCTTCCTCTGCTACATGGTCATGTGCAACCCTAGGTCCCTCCGGTGCATATATAAACCAGAGGGTTTATTCCGTAGAGACAACAATCACAATTGCATAGGCTAGACTTCTAGGGTTTTAGCCATTATGATCTTGAGGTAGATCAACTCTTGTAATCCTATATACATCTAGATCAATCAAGCAAGAATTAGGGTATTACCTCGATCGAGAGGGCCTGAACGTGGGTAAACATCGTGTCGCCAGTCTCATGTTACCATCGATCCCCAGACGCAAAGTTCGGGACCCCCTACCCAAGATCTTCCGGCTTTGTCATCCATGGCGTCACCACCGCAGAGGGAATTTTTCTCCCCGACCAGCTTTTTGTGTTCGACGGCTTCGTGCTTCGCACCAACACAAAAGTCCACCTCGAGCAGGTTCACAGCAACGCCCCTGGTCATCAGATCAGATTTGGAAGCTTGAACTACGTTGCTGACGTCCGTGGACACTTGATCTTCGACGGATTCGCACCCATGGCGGCTGCCCCCTGCATCCACGATGAAGAGGTCTTAGATCTATCATCGAATCCCGTCGAGGAGACAACACCAGCGATAGCTTTGGCCTTAGATCCGGAGGAGATCGCTTCTTCCGAAAACGGGGAAATCAATCCCGCCATGGAAACCGCAGATTTAGCGGCGTTCAAGCCGCTCACAGACTCATTATTGAGTGGGATACCCCCCCCCCACCGCTGGAGCACCTTACTCGTCCCCGATTGCAAGCACCGAACTTTTGGGATCCGCACTTTTCGAGCCCAATGGAGTGGTTGTCACTGAGCTCGGCCCCGCAAACTCCCAAACATAGATCGAGCACTCTCTTTGAAACGAGGCACTGTACTTACTACAATCTCTGAACCTAACAGAGGATTCCCTGCCGAGCTATGCCCAGTTTGAACTGGGGGCTGAAGACAGAGAGTTTTGATTCCCACTCACCACAAACTTGGTAGCCACGATCGAAGACTTAACCGATCTATTAGATTATGCTTCCTAAGACATCGACAGGATGGACCACGACATCGAAGCCGATCTAAGTGCAAACCCGCCCGTAACAGAGAGATGGACGACTACTTCTACCTACGATGTATACATGGTGGATACACCCAATGAGAAGGAAGATGGCGATAAAAATCCAAAGTAGAATAAGCCCGTCGATGAACATCCTAAACGTCGGCATCAAAAACGTCGCTCACGATCGTGCAAAGGAAAGTAAAGTAACACTATCACCAAAGACGATGAAGATCCGGAGGAAGCCGATGTCCACGTGGAGCTAGCGGTGGAGAAGGACAAACGGGAGACGGTTAAAAGAATCCCGAACCACTGGCCGATCATGGCGATGCCGAAGAAAGCAATTATCAACCTGTCCCCGAAGAGGACATCAGTCTTGGAGATGAAGAATTCATCATCCCAGAAGAACCCCCCGAACAAAAACGCTTTCAACAACAGCTCCTTCCTACAGAAAGGAGCTTGAAAAAACAGCAGCAGCGGCTTAGAGCAGAACAAGATACGCTCAATAACAGATGGAACGAAGTGCGAGACGCTGAAGAAAGATACGGTCGTGAGTGCCAAACAAAGAGCTATCCCTAGCTCAAACTACTGCCCCAATTTGGCGATGAGGCCATTGCACAAATTCCGCTGAAGTACGACAAGGCCAATCAACCAGACCGACCACCTCGTGGACGGGATAAAGCGGCCAGCAACGCCGTACACCATCCCGCACCTCCCCACCGTAAATTAAAGGATACAACGTCTCAGGGCCTCAATTACGATCTATGTCAGGACCTGATTAAAAAAGCTGGCTAGGCCAGATCAATCTATGGATCAAGAGAACGTGCTCCCACACGGGACGAAGGCTATCAAGCCAAACACGCCGGGCACAATCATGTTCGCAACCAACACCAAACACAGACACTGTCCGAATTACGCCACGATATTGCAAAATACAGGGGTGCTGCACACCCTCTGTGCTTCACCGATGAGGTGATGGATCACAAATTTCCATAATGGTTTAAACCCGTAAACATCGAGGCATAAGATGGAACGACGGACCCTGCTGTATGGATAGAAGACTTTATTCTTCACATCCACATGGCTCATGTAGATGACCTCCATGCCATCAAATACTTACCCCTCAAGCTAAAAGGGCTAGCACGACACTGGTTAAACAGCCTCCCAGAGAACTCCATTGGAAGCTGGGAAGATCTTGAGGATGCGTTTCGGGCCAACTTTCAGGGGGCTTATGTCCGGCCCCGGATGCTGATAATCTTAAGTCACATAATCCAGCAACCTGGGGAGTCAGCCTGAAAGCTGTGGAATCGGTTCTTAACTAAAATGAACCAAATTGTTCACTGTCCGGACGCGGAGGCCTTAGTGGCATTCAAGCACAATGTCCGGGACGAGTGATAGCAAGACACCTCGGCCAAGAGAAGCCGAGGACAATGGCAGCCCTCACTACACTCATGACCCACTTTTGCGCGGGCGAAGACAGCTGGCTAGCTCGTAGCAGCAATAGCACCAGCAACCCTGGCACTAGGTATGGCAATGGTAAGCCACGACGCAATAAGAACAAACATCGAAACAATAACAAAAGCACATATGACATGGCAGTAAACACTAGATTTAGTGGCTCCAGAACCGGTCAGCGGAAGAAGCCATTCAAAGGCAACAGAGACAGTCCATCTAGCTTGGACAAAATATTGGAAAGGCCCTGCCAAATTCATGGCAACCCTGATAAACCTGCAAATCACACCAACCGAAATTGTTGGGTGTAATATTTCCCTTCCTCTGCAAGATGGTCATGTACAACCCTAGGTCCCTCCGGCGCATATATAAATCGGAGGGTATAATCCGTATACGCAACAATCACAATTGCATAGGCTAGACTCCTAGGATTTTAGCCATTACGATCTCGAGGTAGATCAACTCTTGTAACCATATATTCGTCAAGATCAATCAAGCAGGAAGTAGGGTATTACCTTGATTGAGAGGGCCTGAACCTGGGTAAACCTCGATCAACTCTTGAGAAGGTCGGACGCATAGTTTGGGACCCACTACCCGAGATCTACCGGTTTTGACACCGACAATTGCAAACTCATTTATTCTCTGGGATTCAATTTCAGGACGACTTTATGCATCCGGCGAGATTAAATATTAGGCTTTATGCAGTCGCATTACAGAGGATACTTCAATATGGCATATTCTACAGAAAACTAAACTAGAGCTTCGTATCCTACTGCACGACTACAACCCAATTACACCACAGCGTGCAATTGCAAGGCCAGTACAACACTGGAGAAAGTCATGATAAACTCCAATAATTTGCACATAGGTGGAGAAACTGAAACTGCGGAACCATCCATTATTATTATACACAAATCAAACACATATCCATGGCGAGGTAGCCACGTATTCATTAGCAACTCGAGCAATTCGATGAAGAATTCCATACGGGGAGTCGGAGAGGAGAGGCGCTTGGTTGGGTACCTCGGGTAGGGGAACATGCCGACGATGTAGCACTTGGGCCTGGAGGTGTCGAGGCCGTCGCCGATGTCCGGTGTACGGAACGTGCGGTGCTCCTCCCAGCGCGCCTGCCGCCTCAGCTCGATCTCGTCGTATGGGTACGCCCGCCTCGCCTACGCCTAGGCCTTACCCGTGTCGGCACCGGCTGGAGCGAGCGCGGCACGGCGGGAGGAGCACACAACAATGGTGGGCGGCGACGACGACGGGAGGGCGCGCGTGGAGCTGGAGTGATGGGTATGTCGTGAGAGCCATCGTGCGTTGGGGACACGCAGCGGATCTAGACTGATGGGAGGAAGGAGCGGAGGAGAGCAAGCGCTAATCGTGGAGACGAGGATGTGGTGCCGACCATGGAGTGCAGAGAGGAGGAGGGCGGCGCGACTGAGCGCAAGGATGGATCTAGGGATCGAGGGAAGGGGCAGAGGGAGAGGGTGGGTCAGCGTGGGGTGGCAGCGTCGTTGCCTCGATCGGATCTGGGGATCGAGGGGAGGGTGGGTGTGTGGGTGGGTTAGGGTTTTTGGTTCTCGGGAGAAGGGAGAAGCTCCACCGTTGGATGGATGCGTGTTGGATGGCTCAGATTGCATCAATTTGGTGATCCGCGTGAAGATGGTTCCTCACGTCTCATTGGTCGGCTGTCTCCGGCCAATGAAACCGGTCGACCGGATGAAACTTTGCGGTCACATGTAAGGTGGCAGGAGGCCCATGCACTCAGCGCTTAAAGCCTTTCCTTATCCTTTTAGCAGGAAGCGTCCCGAGCCATCCATTCCACCGCGCTCGTCTCTTCCTTGTGACCTCCCAAAACTAACCCTCTTGCCACCGACCGTCGTTGATTCCAGCCCAACCTACCCGACGACCATCCCGCGTAAACAGCAACCCCCACCCTCACCCCAAAATGGGCGCTACTTTGGGAAGCACCCGCGACCACACGAGGCAAGGTGGATGTCATGGCCTCTGGGGCAGACAAGGTGAGGTGCTCGAGACCGGCCGGGAAATTTTCTTCAGCCGGCAAGGATGGTGATGGGGCGGCGAGCTTCGAGGGCGAGCATCAGAAGCGAGGCAAACTGACGAGGGTCGGCGCCTATCGGTGCCCTTTTTTAACAAAACAAAGGCATAGTTTGTCAAAATGATCTCGTATTTGCATAAGTGTGCATTTTGGAATGGCCAACATTGTTGCCAAATAGAGCTTTCATTTTCTTAAAACGAAGAATTCATTTTCCATTTTTCGAGTGCCCGAAATGAGTTTTTCTTTTGTGAAGGACATACAATATATTTGTTGCAAAATTTGACCAAATCAATTTTCTAAAATACTAGGTCATGTTTAATGTATAATTGACCGAATGGTTGGGTGTCAAAAGCTTTTGTCCACCTCTCGTGAAAAAGACAAAATTCCGCGATTTAGTTGGAAGTGGGTCAAATTTGAACTGCAACTGCCTCATAGTTTGCTCTTTATTTTTTCCAAAAATCTTTTCTAGGTACATAAGTATCTATTTAATCATAGAAACACAAAAAGTTTTCCAAGATTCAACCACTAGCTAGGAACGCTCATGCCCGCCGTTTTGACCGCATTTTGAAATGGGCATGAATAAATAAAAAAATAAATAAAAACTGGAAAACCTTCGCATTGTGTCATTATATGTGACCAAGTTACCAGGAAAAATAATAAACTTGTAATACGGAAATTATTTTAAAAAAGTGTTCTCAGAAATGAGCTATCATGTGTGAAGATTCATGGCTTTCAAGCCAAATGATCAATCTTATGGTCACACTAATGGCATAGTTTGTTCAAGTGATCTCATATTGTGCACAAAGGTGGATCATGGAATGGCAAACAATGTTGCCTAAGGAAGTTTTCACTTTCTTTGGACGAAAAATCAATTTTCCATTTTTGTGTGCCCAAAATGAGTTTTTGTGTGAAGGACCTACCATATATTTGTTGCAAAATTGGACCAAATCATTTTTCTGAAATACTAGGCCGTATTTAATGCACAACTGACCAAATGGTTGAGTGTCAAAAGTATTGATCCACCTCTGGTGAAAAAGACAAATTTTTGCCGATTCATTAGAAAGCGAATCAAATTTGAACTGTGTGTGCCTTATTGTTTTCTCTTTATTTTTTTCAAAAATCTATTCTAGGTACATAAGTATATGTTTAATCAGAGATACACCAAAAGTTTTTCAAGATTCAACCCCTATCTATGAATGGTCATGCCCACCGTTTTGACAGCATATTGAAACGGACATAAGAAATAATAAGAAATTGGGAACCTTCGAGGAGAAATAAGAAATCTGGAGTACTCTAAATACCTTTTAAAAGTCTTCTCAGAAAATGAGCTACCCTGTGTAAAGTTTCATGTGTTTCATGCCAAATGTCCAATGTTATGACCAGATTCATGGCATAGTTTGTTCAAATGATCTTATATTGCGCACAAGGGTGCATCTTGGAATGGCAAACAATGTTGCCAAAGGGAGTTTCCATTTTTTAAATGCCCAAAATGAGTTCTTTTTGTGAAGAAACAATGAAATATTTGTTGAAAAACTATACCACAGCATTTTTCAAAAATATTAGACCACATTTCATGAACAAATTTCCAGATAGTTCCATGTAAAAAGTAACATTTGCATTTTGTCAAAAAAATGGAAAGACTTTGTATTCTATCATTATATGTGACCTAATCTTAAAATTGGTATAAAAAAATAAAAAATGAAAACCTTCACGTCAATGAACATTTTTTAAATTCATAATCTTTTTTTGTGAACATTTTATGAAAAAATGTGATCATTTTTTAGTTTGCATTTATTTTTCAAATTCATGAACATTTTTTCAATACGCAAACATTTTTTAAAAATCATTAACATTTTTCAATGAACGAACATTTCATGATTTTACGAACATTTCTCCAAAATACATTTTTTAAAGTGTGGAGCTTTTCTGAAATCATGAATTATTTTAAAGAAGAAACAAATAAAATAGAAAAAAGCAAACATTTCCTACCAGAAAATGTCTTCTAATAGGCTATGGACCGTTGGCCCACTTGGTGGACCGCAATGCTAAAGGGAAAAAAGAAGGAGCGAAGGGGAAATCTCTCACATTTGGGCCCAAGGCCAGGAAGTGGGGTTTTCCTATAGAAGTAGCAATTGGAGTTTCCTAACGTGACTTATGTGGTGGCGTTGTTGTAAGGAACAACCATATTTCCTTAGGCGACGTGGGTTCGAATCCCATCGGCACAATTTCTTTTCTATTTTTCTGCTATCTCCGGTTGAGCCATGTTGGTCCCACTCTTAGGTCGGAGGTCGGCCCCCCTTGTAAGTTGGTTTGTCTTGCATATCATATCCATAGTGGGGCAACTTGTCAGGTCAATGGTGGGACCCGCATTTAGTTCAATGGTGGGTCCTCCTTGTCATGTTGGTGGGACCCATGACAGGGGTGGGTCCGACATGTAAGTTGGTGTTGTGTCCGAGATGGGGTGGGTTTGGCGTGTAAGTTGGTAGGTGGCTCTGAGGTGCAGGTTAACGGGTCATTGGTATATTTGATCTACACAAGTAAGCGTAAATTGACACATGAACAAGATATATAAGCAAAAATTCACACATATACATGACACATAGGCGAAACTGGTGAGGTGGCGCCCAGTCATAGTAATGTACCGCAATTTACAAGGCTATAACCATCTATATTGGTCGTGATCAGCTAGAAATAAGGCAGCGGACTAGTGTTGTTTGCTTTACGACCATTTCATGTAAGGAAATAACGACTTTTCTGACCACAATGGTCGTTCTGGTTTAGGGTTTGGAGCTCCCCGAACAGCTTGTGACCAATTGGTTTCAAATGGTCGTAGATTTACAACCAATTCTTTCAGGGTCTCTGACAGAAGGTCACAAGTTGACATATTTCTTGTAGTGCGCGTCAGCTCCTCTCTACGAGGAGAACGTTGGGCCGTCCGCCGAGCCCCCCAGCCTTGAGGAGCTCTGGAAAGAACTGGAGGTCACCTTGCGGGAGGCTTTGCCTCTGGCAGAGCGCGCCAAAATAGAGGCAGAGAAGAAGGCCGAGGAAGGGAAACGCGTCGCGAGGCATGTTGCCTAGCATGCCTATGTCGCGTCCGAGAGAGTAAGGCAACTGGCTCTTTCGCAAAAGTCTCGTGCGAGGGACGTCAGGGTGGTGAAGGTCGCCCGTGTCAAAACCCTGATTGCAGTCGAGCCCAAGCACCTCATCTATGCTTGCTGGTACGTTGATCGGGTGCATGCTTCCAGTAAGGAGGAGTAACTGTTGGCGCCGAATCGCCACCGGTGAGATCGCGCTCGCCCTCCGGCGAGCTGGCAATCAGCACCTTGCGAGTTGCGAGGCTGAGGAAGAGGCGTCGTGTCGGCGCGCTGGTTAACTGCCGCGCACCAGGGCCCTCGTGGCGCGCCGCAAGCGCTTCTGCGAGTGATGTGGCTTTTATTAGGAATAATTTAGTTTCATAAGGCGATCTCATTAGTTTTGGGATGCAAATGATAAATCCGGAACGTTCGGGAATTGTTACCGTCCTTAATTAAGTATGTAAAAGGAAAAGTTTGGAAACCTTGTGTATCTGTACCGCATTTTGTAAGTACGTGCATATAGCACAAACTTAACTATATATCGCACTACACGTCTCTCTCTCTATATATGCTTGCAGAATGTGCTACTACTATTACTTATATACGTGCAAATGCACGTTTTAACGTTACAATGTGGTTTTTGTAAAAGTAGAAAAATATCGCTAGTCAAGCTTGTGGAACGATTCAATGCAAAAGAAATTAAAAAATGCTCGTTTGATTGTTTACTTTTAGCTTCCTTCTCTGTGGTTATTTATTTATCGTACTTTGTACGGAGTATCTCAATGATCGGGAAGGCATGCAAATTCCCAAACCGCTTCATACACTCTGTATCGAATTTTTTGCCTAACAAGTTATACCGTGCAATTGAAATTCCAACTTGAGTACCACTACTAGGAATACCAAGGGCCAGTTCTTTTAGGCTTATAGATTAGTAATCGCATAACTACCACCTTCGTCCAGGTTTATTGGTCCCCATTGTAATCTGTGTCAAAATTTGAACATAAATTTGACTAATGAAATGTTTATGCATGTCACCAAAAATTATATAACTTTGGTTGACAAGCACTAACATTTTATCAGTAAACTCTTTGATCAAATTTTTTTAAAAAATACAATGGTGACTAATAAACCATGAAGGAGGTAGTATTTTCAAAGCCCAAATGAACGAGTGAGGTGCCTTATGTTACTCTCCACTGTGACTAGTCTTATGGGAAAAGGTGGGGAAGAGACGGCTTATTTTTTACGCCACCAAAAGAACTGGCCCTAGAAGTAGTAGCTAGGGATACTAGGAGTAGTAGCTAGGGATCGAGTGTGCAATATGAACTGGATAAAGTGTGGGGACCCCGACTCACGAGTCAAGATCACCGAATGCATGTGTACAGTGATCCCAGAGATCAATGCTCACTGAACACACAGAAGCTGAATAACAAGAGTCTTACATCCATACATATCGTCTTACACTAATTATGACAATTATGGTCAAGTCTTACATAGATAGAGCCTTAAGTGTTGAACATCAAATAAATCATAAGCAGCGGAAATCTTCGTTGATAAGTAGAACCCATACCATCTGCCTTAACCTTACAAGCCTTCTGACTAGGAAACCGTCCTAGATCGCATGTTCATCTCCAAAGAACTCTTCTTCGAACTCCTGCTCTTCCAAGCCTGGCCAATTAAATAACCAGTGGCAAGCCAATGAGTACTTTCAAAGTACTCGCAAGCAACCCATGTTTTTGGATCAATGTAACATTGCATGATGTACCAATTGGTAGGTACCGTAGCATCAAGCTATTTGGAAATTCAGTGACATAACCTAATCAACTAGTAAAACATGCATCAATGAACTCCGGTAACCATGTGAATAGGTTACATATATCAACATCAATAGAATTGGATCAACTCTAGCTTAATCAACATGTCAAGTCATCTGCCTTGACTCACATAGTTTTATTCCACACATTCATGTACCAAGTTCGTAAAATACGGGACATAGTTTTAGTAGCACCACCTGACTTTCCATGACCGTGGACACGACTATTCAAATTGTTTGAGACTCTACAGAGGTTGTGTAATTTACCCACAAGAATCGGGGACCTTTCGTGTCATCCATGATCCCGCAGTACCTCAAGTACTCGCGGGAAGCACCCGATCACTATCTTTCCATAGGCGATACTAACATAGGGTCCACTCGTTGGTACACGACCCTCGTGTATAAGCATAAGATTTTGGGACTCTGCCCTTTTTATTATAACACATACACGAAGGGACCAACCGTGTGTACGATGCCCTGTGAAAGCAATCATGGCCTCCTATCCAAGCACGACCCCGTCCAGAGAGTGATCTCTTGTCTCCCCCATCACTAGTAATGCGGGCACCATGCTAGTATCGGCCTATGTAATTAATAATGTTGTTAGATCTTGGGTTCTGGCAAAACGCTTGAGGTTCGAACTCTAGGGTGCGCACGAAGACCCCTCCTTCCACCCTTGCTCGTCTACTCGCTAATCCCCAGGCCTGGCTCGTCAGATCCGAAGAACAAGGGACACAAGGTTTATAATGGTTCGAGCCACCGTCGTGGTGTAATACCCTAATCCAGTGGTGTGGTGGATTGCCTCGTGGGCTGAGGAAGAACTAGTACATGGATGAATTGCCTCCTGAGGAGAGGAGTTCTTGAGCTCGGGTGAGCTTGTGGGTGTGCGGGTGGTCTCAATGATCCGATCCCTTTCTAAAGGGGTGGCTAGTACTATTTATAGTGGCTCGGGTCCTCTTCCCAAATATTGAGCGGGAAGGGATCACACAACGGCCAAATTTGAAGGGGGGCAGCAAGTACAAGCTATCCTGACAAAAGGTGGTCTTCTCCTGCCAAAGCCTTTGGTGGTGACGCCGTCGTGGGCTCCGCGATGACCTCCGTTTTGTTGTCTTGCTGGTCTTGGTATTGTTGCACCGATATGGAAACCTTTGCTTGACACCTCGGGACTCTTTGTCTGCACCTGCTTCTTTAGCACCAAAGAGGAAACAGGCACACTGCTCCCGCTGGCGCCCGCCTGGCCTTGGTCGTTACTGCTCACGTCACGAGGACCTCGCGAGGTGCCCCTTGCCTTGATATCTCCGATCCTCATGAGCCGGCCTAATGAGGTCACCTCAGGGGATGTCTTGAGTGGTCTTGAGTGGTTGCTGAAGATGTTGGGCCAAACCAGGCCACCTGATGAGCCATGTCCTGGGATGCAGGCAGGCAAGTCTTGGTACCACCGTTCCCAGAACGCCGATAGTAGCCCCCGGGCCCAAGGTGCGCTCGGGCTTGGCTTCGTGGCGAAGCCAAGGGCAAAGTGCGAAGCGCCGAGGGCCCCAAAAGCATGCGGCCTTGCTATCGCGTGGCGATTGACGGGACGCGGGCGTCTCCACTTCCCCACGCAGCCTCGTCGACTACTCGACTTGACAAGTCCCTGCATGCACAGAAATTATCATTACCAGCGATTGTGGAGGCCAGCGGCTGGCCTTTTTTTGGCTATAAATAAGGCGGCAGGCGGAGTCCTCGCTGCACATCTTCTTCCTTCGTTCCTCTTGCTCCTTCTTCTCTCTTGCCCTTCGCCTGACCGAGCTGCTCATGGCGCCGCCCATGCAGTTCTCGTCCGTGGAGAAGGGGAAGGCTTGGTAGGAGGGGCCCGACTCACCACCAGCTAAGAAGGGACGAGGCCGTCCCCGCAAGAGAGCCGAGACTCCTATCGGAGTTGCTAGCGGGCGTGGGCGGACCCCCACAGCGCCATCAGCCGCTCCTGGTAACCGCGGTGGTGGTTCTTCGAGCGGTGGGGGCCGCCGTGGCATTGGCGGTCCTGTGAACGAAGGGAGGCGCTCTCGGGTCGCCAGGCCTCCCGAGCCACGCTCCCACTTGGCGGAGGTGACGCTGGAGTTCGTCGTGTGGTTAGAGAGCCCAGTCGGCACACGGCTCCAGCTCCCGCGCTCCCTAGCCGGCGAATTCCTCACTGCGAGCTCCGGTGGCTTTTGGCTGCAGGCG
This sequence comes from Secale cereale, assembly GCA_902687465.1. Classification (NCBI taxonomy): domain Eukaryota; kingdom Viridiplantae; phylum Streptophyta; class Magnoliopsida; order Poales; family Poaceae; genus Secale; species Secale cereale. The sequence goes on from LR738711.1 coordinate 385,148,901, forward strand.
GACGGTTGTTGCAGCAGGGCTTCATGGGTCGCGGTGAAGGTCTCCGCCTCAGGCACTGTGACCTTGGCTCGTGGCTGGCAGACGTTTGCCCGCGCGCATGGCTTGGGCGGACGATCCACCCTTCATTTCAGATATGGCGACGACTCGACCGTTTTCGTGAGGGTGTTTGGGGAGGACGGGCGCCGCGCTGAGTGATGCCCCGAGGAGAACGGCGGCGGTGTGGTGCTTGGCCTGGGCGATGGCCGCAGCTACGGCGGCTCCTCTTTCAGCGGCAGCTCCAGCAGCGGTGGCTACAACCAGCCGCCACGCTGTTGTGCCCGCCTAGAAGGTGGCGCTGGGTCGTCTCATCGTCACGCTCAGGTGAAGTGTGAGGAGGGCTCTGGCTGAGCTCGGGGTGTAGGTCCTTGTGAGCAGTCGCGCCTCGAGGGTCGTCGGCCGTTCTTGGTTTTTCTTTCTTCCTTCATCGTTCAAACAAACAAGTACGGAGCCCTGGAAGGGCATGTAGTGAACTGTGATTTTATGTTGTTTAGCACCATGCTTAGTGTCCATGTCCATCGTTGCTTGATTTGTGTACTATGCGCTCTTAGGGTGAGGAGACTTATCTTGACGCACTCGGGGTTGTCCTCATCTCGCGATGTTTGACCCTTTCTGAGGTTGCAAAAACTCATTAGGCGGCTATTATCCTTTACCGCCAGAGGCCCTTGATGCGGGCAGAGCATGGTCGGCCGCCCCTTGTCGCGGCACCCGTGGGGCACGGATATAAGGAGGGGAGGCATGCCAATCACAAGCCCGGGTTTGGGCACGTTGTGAAGGCTAGGGGGAGCACTGGGGAGAGCGTCGGGCAACTACCGCTCTCCCTGAGCTAGCCCGAAAACTAAGGGAAGTACTACAGAGGGAAATCAAAACCAAGCAATGGAGGAACGCCAGCACTTTAGAATCCATTAAAAAGAGAAGACAGTGGCAAGCCAACTCCAGAAAGCAAATGAACAGCCATGTCCGACACCTAATCTAGTCTTCTCACCAGCGCGGAGCTAAGTACTGCCACTAGGACGTGGGAGGGAGCCCCCGAGGCCCGAGGGCGGCTCTTCGGAGACTCCGGGGCGTGTACAGCCCCACTCATTATTACGTGAGAGTGTCATGAGCGGAGATCTTCACAGACGTGAGCCTTGCTTCACAGGCACTGGGCCTTGGCTTCTTAGGCGCAGGGCCTTGTTCCTCGCAGGCACGGAGCCAAGTCTTCTCAGGCGCACGGTCTTGTTCCTCGCAGGCACGGAGCTTAGTCTTCTCAGGCGCAGGGCCTTGTTTCAAGCAGGCACGTAGCCTAGTCTTCTCAGGCGCGGGGCCTTGTTCCTCGCAGGCATGGAGCGTAGTCTTCTCACGCGCCGGGCCTTGTTCCTTGCAGGCACGGAGCCTAGTCTTCTCAAGCGCAGGGCCTTGTTCCTCGCAGGCACGGAGCCTAGTCTTCTCAGGCGCAGGGCCTTGTGCCTCGCGGGCACAGATCCTAGTCTTCTCAAGCACAAGGCCTTGTTCCTCGCAGGCACAGAGCCTAGTCTTCTCAGGCACAGGGCCTTGTTCCTCGCAGGCACGGAGCCTAGTCTTCTCAGCCGCAGGGCCTTGTTTCACAGATAGAACCTCTGGAGGTGCCGGATGTTCCACGCATTCGGGACGGGGACGCCGTCCCCTGTTTCCAAGCGCACGGCGCCAGGTCTGGAGATGTGGGTGATCTTGAACGGGCCTTCCCACATGGGTGAGAGCTTGTGCAGCCCCTCCCTAGAGAGGACTCTCCTCAAGACGAGATCACCTACCTCGAGTGTCCCGGGGCGGATGCTGCGGCAATGGTACGGCCGCAACGCCTGCTGGTATCTTGCCGCTCGGAGTGAAGTGTCACGCCGGCGCTCCTCCCGCAGCACGTGGTCCGCCCCTTGCACGGCGCCCTGCCGCGCCTCATCGAACGCTAGGACTCGCGGGAATCGGTGCCTGACCTTGTGAGGGTGGACCGCTTCAGCCCCGTAGATGAGGAAGAATGGGGTCTTGCCTGTTGGCTTGGTGGCGGTGGTGCGGATTGAAAATAGCACGGACAGGAGCTCGTACTGCCAACCCCTTCTGCAAGCTTCAACCTTCTTCTTGAAGGTCCTAGTCTTGAGGCCTCTCAGGACCTCCGTGTTGGCGCGCTCGGCCTGTCCATTGCTTCTGGGGTGTGCTACAGAAGCGTAGCAAATCTGCGTTCCAAGGTTAGCACAATATGTCTTGAAAAGGTTGCTAGTGAACTGTGAGCCGTTGTCGGTGATGATGCGGTTAAGGACCCCGAACCGGTTTACGAGGCCCTTGATGGACTTGACTTTGGAGCCGGCTGGGATGGTTGGGACAGCTTCCACCTCAGCCCATTTGGTAAATTTGTCCATGGCGACGTAGAGGTATCGGTAGCCCCTGGGCACTCGAGGGATAGGGCCTAGGATGTCCAGCCCCCAGACCACGAACGGCCAGGAGAGTGGGATGGTTTGGAGGCCCTGAGCCGGTTGGTGGATCTGCTTGGCATGGAACTGGCAAGCCTCGCAAGACTTCACCAATTTGACGGCATCGTTGAGTGCCGTGGGCCAGTAAAAACCACTGCGGAACGCCTTGCCGACCAAGGCGCGCGATGATGAGTAATGTCCGCAGTCCCCGGCGTTGATGTCAGTTAGCAGCTTGCCTCCCTGCTTCCTGGAGATGCATTGTAAAGAAACGTCATTTGGTCACTTCCTGTAAAGCTCACCGTCTTGGATGCAGTATGCCATAGCTTGTCGGGCCACGCGTTCGGTGTCCTCCTCCTTTTTTGGCAGCGCTCCTCGCACCAGGTATGACTTGAGTTCCTCGGTCCAGCATCCCTCCTGAGGCTCGAGTGCCAGGGGCAAGCGGGCTCCTGAGGCCGGGCCGCAGGCGGGGGCTCCCGAGGTCGATGGCTGGTGGAGTTCCTCCTGTGGCTTCGCCGGCCCTTATCATGGGGGTGACACAGAGGGCTTGAGGAGCCTATCCTCGAAGACACCCGGCTCTTAGAGCAGGCGTCTGGACGCTCTCTTGGTGATGTCGTCGGCCTCCTTACTAGTGCCGCGAGGCACATGCTCCAGCTGCAGGCCCATGAACTGCTTCTCCATGTTGCGTACCTCCGTGAGGTATGCCTCCACATGCTCGTCCTTCGGCTCTTATACCTTGTTGGAGAAGTTGACAAGGAGCTAGGAGTCGCCCTTGATGACGAGGCATTTCACCCCCAGGGCCATCGCTGCCTTGAGATCGGTGATGAGGCCCTCGTACTCCACGATGTTGTTGGAGACCTTATCGCCTGGCTGAAAGCAGAGCTGCACAGCGTATTAGAGCGTGTCTTGAGTGGGCGAGATGAGCACAGCCCCAGCCCCGCGCCCTGGCGGGCGAACGCACCGTCAAAGTACATGACCCAGCCGTCCGACGCTTCGCTCCCCGGCGAGAGGGACTGGTTCTAACTTGCTTCGGGTCGTGGGGCGTCGGTCCATTCTGCCACAAAGTCAGCAAGTGCGGCCCCCTTGATGACTCTGGTGGTGCTGAACTCTAGCTCGAATGCCTGTAGCTCTGTATTCCATTCCGCGATCCTTCCTACCGCGTTTGGGCTCCGGAGTACCCTTTCCAGAGGGTAAGCTGAGACGACCTTGATGGGGTGGCCTTGGAAGTAGTGGCGCAGCTTACGTGAAGCGACGAGGAGCGCAAGCAAGAGCTTCTGCGGCATGGGGTAGCGTGCTCGAGCATCACGGAGCACCGTGCTGACGAAGTATACCGGGTGCTCGACGGGAGTGAAGTCTGGGCTCGCATGTGGCTATATAGTGCGACTCGGTAAAGGTGCTCCAGAGGCTTGGTCGCCAGTTGTAGCAGCTGCAGCCTCAGGAGAGTCATCTTGCAGGACGTGGTCGTCCCCCGGCTCTGCGGGGGCCTCGGGAGTGCCACCCTTGGGTTGCGAGGTCTTGTCTTGGCGCTCCTCTCGGACAGCCACCAACGCTGCACTAGCTGAATGTGGTGTTGCGGCCAGGTAAAGCACCAATGGTTCTTGAGGTTTCGGTGCCACCATCATCGATGGACTGGTGAGGTATCTCTTGAGGTCTACGAACGCCGCATCAGCCTAAGGAGTCAATTCGAATGGGCCCTTCCTTTTCTTCAGCTTGAAGAACGGGAGGGCTATCTCTCCTAGTTTGGAGATGAAAAATCCGAGCGACGTTACACATCCGGCCAGCTTCTGCATCTCCTTGAGGTTCCTGGGCGTACTCATCTTTTCTATGGCCTTGACCTTCTCGGGGTTTGCCTCGATCCCTCGGTGCGACACCAGGAAGCCCAAAAGCTTGCCTGACGGGACGCCGAACACGCACATTTCCGGGTTGAGCCACAGGTCTACCTTGCGTAGGTTGGCTAAGGTTTCTTCCAGATCTGTGATAAGGGTTGCTGCCTCCTGACATTTTACCACGATGTCATCTACGTATGCCTCAGCGTTCCTCCCGAGCTGTTTTCCCAGCACAATGTGCATTAACCGCTGAAAGGTTGCTCCGGCGTTCCGTAACCCAAACGGCATGCAGGTGTAGTAGTATACTCCACACGGGGTGAGGAAGGCAGTCTTCTCGACATCTTGCAGCGCGATCTTGATCTGGTGGTAACCTGAGAAGGCATCCAGGAAGCACAATAGGTCGCACACGCTGGTGGAGTCGACGATCTGGTCGATGCGGGACAAAGGAAACGGGTCTTGCGGACAAGCTTTGTTGAGGTTGGTGAAGTCGACACACATGCACTCTTTTCCCCCTTTCTTGGGCACGACGACGGGGTTTGCCAGCCACTCCGGGTACCGGACCTAGCGGAAGACACCCGCCGCTTCCAGCTTACGAGTTTCCTGCATGCTGAAGGACTGCTTCTCCGTAGATTGGCGCCTGGCCATCTGCTTTACGGGGCGCATATTGGGGCACACGTTCAGGTGATGCTCGATCACCTCCCTTGGGACTCCCGCCAGGTCCTTGGGTTCCCACGCGAACACATCCCTGTACGTGTGAAGGAACCCAACCAGCGCCTCTTCTTTAGCTGGGGGGAGACCATCACCTATGGTGAAGATGACACCCGATGGCTCGTCTTCATCCACAGGCACCTGCTTCATCTCGGCTTGGTCTTGAGAGGAAAGTTGCTTCTTCTTGGCCGGTGCAGCCCCTCGGTTCCAGGGGCGGCTTCACCGGACGGATGCGCCACCGCAGCGGTCCGGAAGACACGCTTGAGGGCCGCCAGAGCCTCCTTGGTATCCCCCGCCATGGTGAGGACGCCACTGCTCCCGGGCATCCTCATGAGGTTATAGGCCGGATGGGTCGCGGCCAAGAACTGAGCCAGCGCGGTGTACCCGAGGATGGCATGGCGTTGTAGGGGAGGCCGATACGGGCGATGTCGAAGTCGATCAGCTCGGTGTGGTAGTTGTTTCGGGTGCCTAAGGTGACCGGTAGGCGGATCTGCCCCAGAGGGCTGGTGGAAACACTGCTGACTCCAGAGAAGAGTTTGGTGGGACACAGCCGCTCGAGCGGGACGTGAAGCAAGCTGAAAGCCTCCATTGAGAGCACATTGAGGCCAGCCCCACCGTCGATGGGGGTCTTGGTGACTGCAATGTTGCAGATGGTGGGGGTGCAGAGGATCGGGAGAGTGCATGAGCCCACGGTGGAAGCAGGGTGGTCCCCTGAGTCAAAGTGAGGTCAGTCTTGGGCACTACCCATCCAGGAGGAGCCCCTGGCGTATGGAGGCGACGCCCGCCTGGCGAAATATCTGCTTGATGTGGCGGCCAGAGGGTGGCGCTTGGGAGCCGCCGAGGAGGGCCACGACAATGTGGGGCGCCGGCGCCTGGAAGTGTGCGACGAAGAGGTCGCGCAACTCCTCCCAGAACGCCACGGATGATTTTGGCAAGCTAAAAAACCGGGCGCGCGGCATGCCGGTGAGCGCCATGGGAGCCAGCTGGCCAAGACCTCGCTGTCGCCGCCGACCGCCGAGATGGCCTCTTCGTAAGCCTGGAGGAAGACGGCCGGGTCCGCTGCCCCGTTGTAATGGGGCCGCAGATCTGGCCTAAACCTGGGTGGCCACTGCACCCATCGTAAGGCGGGGGTGAAGGCCCCGTGGCCCGGAGTGCCGCTGCGTGCGGCTGCCAAGGCAGTTGGAGGAGGGATGCCCGCCATGGGAACTTGGCAGATGGAGAACGGGATGGACGGGGGAGAAATTTTGGCACACTCCTACCTGGTGCGCCAAATGTCGGAACTTGGGTTCTGGCAAAACCCTTGAGGTTCAAACTCTAGGGTGCGCATGAAGATCCCTCGTTCCGCCCTAGCTCGTCTACTCGTCGATCCCCAGGCCTAGCTCGTCAGATCCAAAGAGCAAGGGACATAAGGTTTATACTGCTTCAGGCCACCGTTGTGGCTTAATGCACTAATCCAGTGGTGTGGTGGATTGCCTCGTGGGCTGAGGAAGAACTAGTACATGGACGAATTGCCTCCTTAGGACAGGAGTTCATGAGCTTGGATGAGCTTGTGGGTGTGTGGGTGGTCTCAATGATCCGATCCCTTTCTAAAGCGGTGGCGAGTCTTGTTTATAGTGGCTCGGGTCCTCTTCCCAAATATTGAGCGGGAAGGGATCCCACAACGGCCAAATTTGATGGGGGACAGCAAGTACAAGCTATCCTGACAAAAGGTGGTCTTCGCCTGCCAAAGGCTCTGGTGGTGACGCCGTTTTGGGCTCCGCGATGACTTTCGTTGTGCTGTCCTGCTGGTCTTGGTTTTGTTGCACCAATATGGAAACCTTTGCCTGACGCCTCGGGGCTATTTGTCTGCGCCTGTTTCTTTAGCACCAAAGAGGAAACAGGCACTCTGCGCTCGCTAGCCACCGCCTGGCCTTGGTCGTTACTGCTCACGTCACAAGGACCTCGCGAGGTGCCCCTTGCCTTGATATCTTCGATCCTCATGAGCCGGCCTAGTGAGGCCGCCTCAGGGGATGTCTTGTGCCATTCGCCTTGTGAGGCTTGGCCGCTCGCGAGGGTCTTGAGTGGTTGCTGAAGATGTTGGGCCGTACCAGGCCACCTGTTGAGCCATGTTGTAACACCCCAGATGTAAAACTTCCTTATATGGCAATATATTTCTATTTTGCTCCTTATCTTTTCCTTGGGGGTTTTCATTTTTTTTCATGCAATATCCTACCATCTTTGGCATCATTATTGCATTGTCATGCCTTGCTTCATTATCATCATAAGCATCATGGTCACATCATATTGCATACTTGCCTATGTCATGTTGCATTCTCATTTCTCACCATGTGCATGTGGTTTCTTGGATGTTATATTGATGCTTGATCCATGCGTGATCCATGCATGATCACTTCCAAGCTTCACCACCTCTCCTTCTCTCTTTTCTTTCGTATTGTCTTGCAAAGTGCCATCTTGCCTACACCTTTAATGTTAATATTCTCCCAAAAAATCTTGCACCATGTCCTAAACATCTATGCCAAATTTCATCTTATTTGTAGTTGTTTTGGTCAGGTTCAAAAATGACCCAAGTTTGAATTATATTCAAACTTGTTTTATCTTTCAACCTCTAATAATGTCGAGGGCAATTTTATTAAATCAAGCATAAATCCAGGACCCCAGAGATATTTTTATCTCCTCCCACTTTTTCCCCTAACCCTCTAGCCTTTTCTGTTTTCTTTTCTACTTGAGGAAAAGGAAAAGAAAAGGAAAAAAGAAGAAGTAGCAGAGCAGCAACAGCCCAGCAGTAGCAGCCCAGCCGCAGCAGACCCACCTGGGCCTTGGCCACCAGGCCGGCCCAGCAGCCAGCGCGCACCGTAGCCCAACTGCTCCCCCGCTTGCCCCCTCTGCCTTTTCTCTCCCACGCCCGCGCGAACCCCCTCTGCGTCGCTCCGATGTGGCTAGGACGGGCCCGCGCATGAGCGACTGCACCGCGCGCCACACCCACCTTTTCGTCCTCCACGCGCCGTCGCCATGGGGACCGCGAGCACGAGCGCATCGCCGCTCCGTTCCGTCGCCTTGGCCCCTCTCTTAAGCCCCCTCGGTGTCCACCTACTCCCCTAGCGTTCCCTCTTCCTCCTCCCCACCGCCAGGTGTGCTTCGGCCACCACATCTCCCACCTGCCCCGTGTCCCGAGTGCATCCAGGAGCACGACCTCGTCGTCGGCGTGCTCCTCGACCTCCACTGCATCGCCGAGCCTATCCGCCTGCTTCCCCGTTGTCGTCTACTTCCCCGACATGGACTACACAGAGCTAAGGGGCCCGTCTGCTTCCTCTACGGCCTCGTGTTCGTCTCCGGCCGCCGCAGCTGTTCGACCGCCACCCTCCTCGACTCTGACCCCCTCACGGCAAGTCGAGCACACCCTTGTGTTCGTGGTGAGCTTGCGCTTCAACTCAACCCCTTTTCCTTCCTGTTTGCATGCTCTAGCCACGCTAGCCGCGCGCGCCCGAACCCGTCGCCGTCGGACCTCGTCTCCGACGAGTGCTCCGACCATCGTTGCTCCTCCGCGTATGTCCATCGTCTTCTCCGTGTTGCGTAGTACCTGCTACGTGCTCTCGCCGCTCCGTTAGGGCCCGTAGCTATCGCGCCTGAGCTCGTCGCCGCCGCCTCTGTTAGTTGCCACTGGCGTCGCTGTAGTCGCCGTTAGGTGCAGCTGGTCCGTGTCGCCTATAAGGGAGCCCCATGTGGATCCGTCGCGCACCTCCGCCATCCCTTGTGGTCGCCGGAGCAGCCCCGTGAGCCTCGCCGCCGTCTCTGCTTTGCCGGAGTGGCGTGGCTCTGTCCGCGTTGTATCGGTTCTTCAGAAGCCAAGCACATCTTCTGTCAGACTCACCCACCTAGCCCAGCTGGTCGACGCCTTGCTATGTTAACCCAGCGACCTGGGTTCGAATCCCCTCGGGCTAGTGGTGAAAATGCCAAATTTTTGCTACTCTTGTCTCACTGACACCACGGTCCTTCCTGTCATGCACTGCACATACACACGCCCACTCCCACACCCAGCACTACCACCTCAGCGCCCCCTGGACCCACTAGTCGTTGGTTGAGGCTAGTCTAGGCCGGGTCAGAGGTGTTCCTTTTTCTTTTTCTGTTTAGGTTTTATTTTCAGTTTTTGCATTCATTTTTGAAATGTTCATAGTTTTCAAACCATGCATCCTTTTAAAATGAGTTATATATAAAACCTGCTTAGTTTTTAGTATAGTTTCATATTATGTAGTTTGCTGCCATGTTTAAAATATTTAAATTGTTGTTTTCTCATGTTTTGTAAATAACATGTTTAAATTGGTTTATTTCATAACTAGATAACCGTAGCTCCAAATTTAACAAACTTTATATGTAAATGGGGTGGAAAAATGTGTAGAATAACACGGTGCTCTTACTTTGCATGTTTAACAACTGTAACATATGGTTTTAACAGATCAGCACCAAATTTGATATACGCACATGGGATTTTCCGGAATTGTTGTTTGTTTCTTCCAGCCCATTCAAATTTCTTACATGGTGTAGTTGGTCTTGTGATGCACTCTTTGCCATGCTAAGCAACATTTTCAACTTGTTGGGTGCCTATCTAGTTAAAAACTAAATACCACATGTGTGGCTATGTTGTTCTTGCTCTCTTTTGCATGTTGTGTTCCCTTAGTTGAATTGTAGTTGTTGCATTTTCCATACCACATGTTGCACTCATCATGTACCATTTGTGATGCATCATACTATGTTCATGCTCATTTGCATCGTGTCTTGCATCATGTGCTTGTGCATTGCATCGTGATTGATTTTCTTCCGGTGTTTGTATTATTGTGTTGGTTAGAGCCCAGTGATGATTCAGAGTTCGGGGTTCCTGTCAAGACTGAGTTTGAGGAGCAAGGTCACGATCCCACCGTGAACATAACATGCAAGATGACCGTTCCCCGATATCACCTCTATCTTTGCTTTGGCTAGTTCTCTCGCTCTATAGTTATGCATCTATGCATATTCTTGTCTTGTCAGCCTCCTATGTTACCATGAAACACTCTAACCGCCTTCCTAGAAAACTGTTGATTGGCTAAGTACGCTTTTGCTCAGCCCCTCTTATAGCATTGTTACTTGCAGGTGAAGTTGGAAGATTACTCCATGTTTGGACTTGTTTATTGGGATAACACAATATATATATATATCTTAATTAATAATGCACATATCTATTGGTAATGAGTGGAAGGCTTGGCGTTCTGCTTGGTGTTTTGTTCGACTCATGCCACCTTAGGACCCGATAAACCAGTGTTACGTTCCTTGATTTTGTGTTCCTAACACGGTATGGGTTTATGGGCCCCCTCGATAATTTGCACTGCTTAAAACTTTTCCAACAAGACCCAACTTTGGTACTGCATTTGCTTAACAACTAAAATGTTGCATAGGGAGTAATTAACCGGAGTTCTTAGTTAACAACCCGGTCCAGTGCTCCTCATGAGTGTTGGTCCAACCCAGAGTCGTTTGCGGTTCCACCCCTTGGCAACTTGGGTATTTTGGTCACTGTACGCTGTGCTCATCCGATCGTGGCCTGAGACGAGATACGCGCGGCTCTTATCAGGGTGTCGGCACATCTGGAGGTCTTGCTGGATTTGTTTTACCTTTGTCGAAATGTCTTGAGCACGGGATTCCGAGAATACTCGGGTCTTCCCAACATGGAGTTGTGACTCCGCGGATCGTGAGCTTGTGATGGGCTAAGTTGGGACACCCCTGCAGGGTTTTGAACTTTCGAAAGCCGCGCCCACAATTATGTGGCAGATGGGAGTTGTTAATATCAGGTTGTAGATAACTTGACACCCTATCCTTAAGAATACACTACATGTGTGAGTAACCGTGGCGGTATCTTTTCGAAGGGGTTTTCGGAAAGTGAACACGGTGGGGTTATGCATGAACATGAGTAGCTAGGATCACTTATTGATCATCTTTGGCGAACGTTGGCACATATCCTCATCTCGCTCTGACTTTGTAAGCTAGTTGCTTAGTGCTTGCTACAGCCACTTTATTACCTCTCCACACCTATATGGCTTTGTTAGTTTTGATACCCGGGAATGGGATTGCTATGTCCTTCTGACTCACAGATTACAACACACACCTGATGCACGTACAACTGAGTACGACGCAGGAGTTGGACAAGAACTTCACTGGGAGTTTGATGAAGAGCGTGGTCGTATGTATGTGATGTATCCCGATGATTAGTAGTGGTTCCTACTAGGGGCGATCAGGACTTGTGGTTGTGGTATATTTTCTCGTTTGATTTGGTCTGTAGTCAGACCCTGTGTGATTTGGATGAATGTATGAATGTTGAATTAATTGTGTGACGTGGCGAGTGTAAGCCAACTATTTATATCTTTTAACCCTGTTCATTACATGAGTTGTGCAAAGATACCACGCTTGCGATCATTCTAGAATGCGATTATGTCTCTAACTCGTGCCTCGACACGTAGGAGCTATAGTCGCATCCTGGGCACTACAAGTTGATATCAGAGCCTTCTCCAACCTAGGAGCCCCCTGATTGATCGAACTGCTGCCGATGTTGAGTCTAGGCACACACACAAAATGTTTTGAGTCCTATATATATTGGAGAGTAGGATTTATTTTTTCTTCTTGTCCCCTTCGTCGATCTGGTAAGGATTCCTGTCGTTGTTTTAACATCACTATCCTCAATTTTCACCAATTGTTTTAGGATCACGCGGGTATTGTTTGGATTGTTTTGATATCTTTGTGACGAGAACATTGTTCTTGGTGCCTCCTGTCATTTAGAGGTTGTGGCAGTGTCCCGGGGAGTTGAGCTCCGAGGTGTTGTTGTCACAATTGTACCGTTGCAGTTCTAGAATACCAGAGGCGGTCGACATCGAAAACTCTTATATGCATGTCTGGTGGTGAGATAACCCCGACGTTACCCAGTACTGGGGGGATAGTTCGGGAGTATTGCCACAGCTAGTATAGCGGATGCGTTTCGAAGGTCCGAGGTAAACAGTTTCCGAAGGTGCCTGGTTATGTGTTGACGGATGGATACATCTGGATGTAGGATTTATTAGTTGTGTGATATGCGGTGCTTCCCCTGTATCCCCAACACTAGATTGTATAACCGGAAAGCTTCGGGAATTAATAGGTGGGATTCAAGTAGCTCTTACGAAATCTTCCAACAGGTGCGTGATATGAGGTTGGGGTTCAACATCTAGTGAAGAGGTTATCATGGTTGTTGTTACACTGGGGATTGCATCTCAAAGAGTCCTTGGCTATGCTGACTCGGGCATTGCAAGACCCTTTGTAACACGCTCCATGGGGTATCAGCACGAACATGTGGGATAAAACCTCTATGATGTATCTGTTCCATCTGTTACCTTGTTGTTTTATTCTATCATTTCGTCCTCCCAAGTGGCTTTTTGACATGTTGATGTACCATTAAGCCATGGAATTCATTCGTTCAATTTTGTTCGGATGTTCATTGTGAAGACTATATGTTGCAGATATCTATCCTTTGATCCAACATATCAATTATTGCTACGATGGCAAATGGTTTTCATCATCTTCTGGAGTGAAGAAGAGCGTCCACCTTCCCCTCCTCCTCCGGCTGAGGCATGGAGAGCGATTATGCAAGCAACCAATGCAAACACTCAGATGCTCATGCAAATGATGCTGAGTTTCCAAGCAAATCAAGAGAATCAAGGCAATCAAGGGAACCAAGGCCAAGGAAATATGTTCAATCAACCTCACTTTGCTACTTTGAACCAATTCCTTGACAATCAACCCAAGTCTTCCAGCTACTATGTTGATCTGCTCGATGCTAAAGATTGGATCACACACATAAAGAAACACTTCAAGTGTAGTAATGTTAGACCTGAGGATTATGTCATATTTGCCACTTTACAACTCAAAGACCAAGCTGCAGATTGGTGGCAACAATACAACGACTCCAGAGCTGGTCGTGAGATCTCTTGGACTGACTTTTGTCGCAATTTCCGTGCGCACCACATCCCTACCAGTGTCACTGAGGGCATGAACGAGGAGTTTTGTAACCTCAAGCAAGGCACCATGTCTGTCTACTAGTACAATGTCAAGTTCCAGAATCTTGCCCGCTATGCGAAGCAAGACATCCCCGATGCCAAGAGCAAAATCTACCAGTTCCGAGGTGTTCTGAAAGATGAACTCCAACTTCCACTCACTCTGTTCGAGCGAGATGAATTAGATCAATTCTAAAATATGGCACTCAAGAAAGAGGCAGCTCAGCTCAAATGTGAAGCTTCCAAAAATAGGATATCACTCCTCCTCTTCCTCTCAAGTGGTCGCCAACCAGCAGAAGTTCTGGCTCCCACCTCCTCCGGTGCTCCATCCTCCGAGTCAGAACAAGCACTCGGGTGGTCGTGGATTTTCCCACCCACCCAACCCAAGCAACCAGAACAAGTCTCAGTACCAAGCTTCAAGACCAAGCGGTCCTTATCATTGGCCACTCTCAGAGGTTACGTGCAACAAGTGTACTCAGAAGGGTCACTATGCTAACAAGTGTCCCAACCAAAGGCGCCTTCCGCCTCTGCCACCTGTCAGTAATGCAATTGTCAAGCATAACCCCAAGTTTGCAAGAGTGAGCGTGATGAATGCAGCCCAATCAGAGGATTCTTCTGAAGTGATAATGGGTACACTTTCGGTCAACTCTTTTCCTGCAAAAGTACTATTTGACTCGGGTTTATCACATTCTTTTATATCAAGACCTTTTGCATTGTCACATGATATGCCTTTCCAAGCTTTTCCTAGACCAATGTCCGTGCTTTCCCCGGGTTTGCTAATGAACTCCAATAACTTCGTTCTGGATATCTCCATCAAGATGGGCAATTATAAATTTCTAGCTTCCCCAGTTGTTCTCGGCAACTCTGACATTGATCATATTATTGGGATGGATTGGCTCTCTAAGCATGATGCTCTTCTTGATTGTGCAAATAAAGAGGTGAATCTAACTCATCCTTCCGAAGACGTGACTAACTTCGTAGCTCGAGATAACACAATCAGGCTATTCTTTCTCATTGACAAGGGCAAGATTAATGCCATATCCCAGATTCCGGTGGTTTGTGAATATGAAGATGTATTTCCTGAAGAATTGCCAGGGATGCCTCCCAACCATCCAGTTGAATTCGTCATTGAACTTGAACCTGGTATGGAGCCAGCCTGTCGGCGTCCGTACATGCTTTCTCCTAAAGATTTGAAGGAATTGAAGAAGCAACTCGAAGAACAAGAACTCATGGGTCTGATAAGACCAAGTTCTTCTCCTAGGGGCTGCGATGTTCTTTTTGTCAAGAAGAAGGATGGTACGGAACGATTGTGCATCGATTACAGGCCATTGAACAAGGATACAATTAAGAATAAGTACCCTCTCCCCAATATCAATGAACTGTTCGAGCAGCTCAAAGGAGCCATGGTATTCTCGAAGCTTGATCTCCGGATGGGCTACCATTAGATTCGTATCCGTTAAGAGGATATCCCCAAGACCGCATTCAGGATGAGTTATGGCTCCTACGAGTACACAGTCATGTTCTTCGGGCTTCCAAATGCACCTCCCACCTTCTCTTGGATGATGCACTTCATATTCAACCCCTACACCAATGAGTTCGTCCTCGTGTACCTCGATGATATTCTTGTTTTCTCCAAGACGAAGGAAGACCACGCCAAGCACCTCCGTTTGTTTCTTGACAAGCTCAGAGAGCACCGCTTTTATGCGAAATTCTCAAAGTGCGAATTTTGGCTCGATGTAGACCTCTATCTTGGTCATATTATCTCTGCCAAGGGCATTTCTGTTAACCCTGAGAAGGTTGAAGCTATTGTGAAGTGGGAACCTCCTCAGAATGTCAAACAGCTCCGAAGTTTCCTCGGCCTCGCTAGCTATTGCAGAAGGTTCATTGAGAACTTCTCCAAGATTGCCAAGCCTGTGTCAAACCTGTTGCAAAAAAATGTCAAGTACTCGTGGACTCCTGAGTGTGATGTGGCATTCAATACACTCAAAGGGAAGCTCATTTCTGCTCCAGTACTTACTCCTCCGGCTGATTCCAAGACTTGTGAAGTGTTCTGTGATGCTTCATTGCAAGGTCTCGGAAGTATTCTCATGCAAGACAAGAAGATCGTTGCATACACTTCACGTCAGCTTAAACCAAATGAGAAGAATTACCCCACACATGATCTTGAGCTAGCAGCAGTTGTTCATGCCTTGATCACGTGGACACACCTCTTGTTAGAGCCTGAAGTACATATTCACCCAACAAAACCTCAACCTCCGCCAGACTTGTTGGGTTGAGATGATTCATGAATACAACCCGAGCATTGAATATACTCCTGACAAGGCCAATGTCATTGCAGATGCCTTGAGCAGAAAGGCTTATTGCAACAGTCTCATCCTCAAACCGTTCCAACCTGAACTTTGTGAGTCATTCAGGAAGCTCAACCTCCAAGTCGTTCCGCAAGGATTTCTTGCCAACCTTCAAGTAACTCCAACTTTGGAGGATCAAATCCGTGAGGCCCAACTCAGTGATGCTATGGTGCAGAAGGTGAAACATGGTATTGCCAAGGGTACTCCCAAGTACAAGTGCTATCGCATTTATGACAGAGACACTTTGTTCTTTGAGGATAGAATTGTGGTTCCCAAAGGTGACCTCAGGAAGCTCATAATGAGCGAAGCACATGATTCACTCCTCTCGATACATCCAGGAAGCTCCAAGATGTACCATGACCTCAAGCAATCCAATTGGTGGACTCGCTTGAAAAAAGAAATTGCTCAATTCGTGAATGAGTGTGATGTCTGTCGAAGAGTGAAAGCAGAACATCAACGTCCAACCGGACTCCTTCAACCTCTACCTATTCCCGAGTGGAAATTCGATCACATTGAGATGGATTTTGTCACCGGTTTTCCCAAGTCCAAGCGAGGAAACGACGCCATCCTTGTGGTGATTGATAAGCTCACAAAAGTGGCTCATTTTCTTCCAGTTAAGGAATCCATCAACGCAACACAACTGGCAGAGTTGTATACCTCCAGGATTGTCTCATTGCATGGTATCCCTCAAGTAATATCCTCAGATCGTGGAAGCTTGTTCACTTCCAAATTATGGGATTCCTTCCAATCAGCTATGGGTACAAAGATTCGCTTCAGCACAACTTTTCACCCTCAGACTAGTGGCCAAGTCAAAAGAGTGAACAAAATTATTGAAGATATGCTTAGGGCATGTGTAATCTTCTTCGGTATGAAATGGGAGGACTACCTTCCATTTGCCGAATTCTCCTACAACAACTTCCAAGCACGTGCAGGCAAAGTACCGTTTGAAATTCTCTATGGCAGAAAGTGCCGTACCCCTCTCAACTGGTCAGAGACTAGTGAACGTCAACTCCTTAGAAATGATTTGATCTCAGAGGCCGAAGAGATGTGCAAAGTCATACGTGAGAATCTCAAAGCCGCACAATCGCGCTAGAAGAGCTACTATGACAGCAAACACCGAGATTTGGCTTTCGGCATTGGAGATCATGTCTATCTCCGTGTTTCTCCCATGAAGGGCACTCAGAGGCTCAGAGGTTCGGTATCAAGGGAAAGCCTCCAAGATACGTGGGCCCTTTCAAGATAATTGGCAAGAGAGGAGATCTAGCCTACCAACTCGAGCTTCCCTCCAACTTTGCAAATGTGCATGACGTGTTTCACATGTCACAACTCCGCATGTGCTTCAAGATGTCTGAACGCACCATTCCTTTCGATGAGATTGATCTTCAGCAATACCTGTCTTATCGTGAGAACCCCATTGCTATCCTTGATGAAACAGAGCGCAAGACCCACAACAAGTCCATCAAATTCCTAAAAGTAAAGTGGTCACACCATATCGACCGAGAAGCTATGTGGGAACGAGAAGATCATCTCCGTTCCAAGTATCCTGCTTTCTTTCAGTCCTAGATCTCGGGACGAGATCTTTTCGTAGTGGAGGAGAGTTTGTAACACCCCAGATGTAAAACTTCCTTATATGGCAATATATTTCCATTTTGGTCCTTATCTTTTCCTTGGGGGTTTTCTTTTTCTTTCATGCATTGTCATACCATGTTTGGCATCATTATTGCATTGTCATGCCTTGCTTCATTATCATCATATGCATCATGGTCACATCATATTGCATACTTGCCTATGTGATATTGCATTCTCATTTCTCACCATGTGCATGTGGTTTCTTGCATGTTATATTGATGCTTGATCCATGTGTGATCCATGCATGATCACTTCCAAGCTTCACCACCTCTCCTTCTCTCTTTTCTTTCTTATTGTTTTGCAAAGTGCCATCTTGCCTCCTCCTTTAATGTTCATCTTCTCCCAACGAATCTTGCACCATGTCCTAAACATCTATGCCAAATTTCACCTTATTTGAAGTTGTTTTGGTCAGGTTCAAAAATGACCCATGTTTGAATTATATTCAAACTTGTTTTATTTTTCTACATCTAAAAATGTCCAAGTCAATTTTGCTAAATCAAGCATAAATCCAGGACCCCAGAAATATTTTTATCTCCTCATACTTTTTCTCCTAACCCTCTGGCCTTTTATGTTTTCTTTTCTGCTTGAGAAAAAGAAAATGAAAAGGAAAAAGAAGAAGTAGCAGAGCAGCAGCAGCCGCAGCAGACCCACCTGGGCCTCGGCCAACAGGCCGGCCAAGCTGGCAGTGTGCGCCGCAGCGCAGCTCCATCCCCGCGCGCCCCCTGTGCATTTTCTCACCCACGCTCGCGAGTACCCCCTCTGCGTCGCTTTCACGTGGCCATGACAGGCCTGCACGTCAGCGACAGCACCGTGCGCCACACCCACCTTTTCGTCCTCCTCGTGCCGTCGCCATGGGGACCGCGAGCACGAGCGCGTCGCCGCTCCGTTCCGTCGCCCTGGCCCCTCTCTTAAGCCCCCTCGAGGTTCACCTACTCTGCTAGGGTTCTCTCTTCCTTCTTCCCGCCGCCAGGTGCACTTCGGCCACCAGATCTCCCACCTGCACCTCGTCCCGAGCGCATCCAGGAGCACGGCCTCATCGCCGGCATGCTCCCCGACCTACTCCGCCTCACCGAGCCTGTCCGCCTGCTTCCCCGTTGTCATCTACGTCCCCGACGTCGACTACACGGAGCTGAGGGCCCCGTCTGCTTCCTCTACGGCCTCGTCTTCGTCTCCGGCCGCAACAGCTGTTCGACCGCCGCCCTGCTCGACTCCAACCCCCTCACGGCGAGCCGAGCACACCCTCGTGTTCATGGTGAGCTTGCGCTTCTCCCCGACCCCTTTTCCTTCCTGTCTGCATGCTCTACCCATGCTAGGCACGCGCGCCCGAGCTCGTCGCTGTCGGACTTCGTCTTCGGCGATTCCTCCGACCATCGTTGCTCCTCCGTGTATGTCCACCGTCTTGGTCGTGTCGCGTAAGACCTGCTACGTGCTCTCGCCGCTCCGTTAGGGCCCGTAGCTGTCGCGCTCGAGCTCGTCGTTGTCGCCTCTGTTTGTTGCCACCGGTGTCGCTGTAGTCGTTGTTAGGTGCAGCTGGTCTGCGTCGCCTGTGCGGGATCCCCTCATTTATCCGTCGCGCACCTCCGCCGTCCCTTGTGGTCTCCGGAGCAGCCCTGTGAGCCTCGCCGCCGTCTCTGCTTCGCTGGACTGGCGTGGCTCTGTCCGTGTTGTATCTGTTCTTCAAAAGCCGAGCACCTCTTATGTCAGACTCACACGCCTAGCCCAGCTAGTCGACGCCTTGGTCTGTTAACCTAGTGACTTGGGTTCGAATCCCCTCAGGCTAGTGGTGAAAATGCCCCAATTTTTGCTACTCTTGTCTCACTGACACCAGGGCCCTTCCTGTCATACACTGCACACACACACCCACTCCCACACCCAATACTACCACCTCAGTGCCCCCTGGACCCAATAGTCATGGGCCGAGGCTAGTCCAGGCCGGGTCAGAGGTGTTCCTTTTTCTTTTTCTGTTTAGGTTTTATTTTTAGTTTTTGCATTCATTTTTGAAATGCTCATAGTTTTCAAACCATGCATCCTTTTAAAACGAGTTATATATCAAAACCTGCTTAGTTATTCGCAATATTGAGGATATCGCTTATCGTTATCGTCTCGATCAGCTGGGGATTAGAGATTTATCGGAAATCGGCCGATTAATCAATTTTATCGGTCGACTATTAATCGGCCTTTTTTTCAAATCTCGGGTTCCCAGCACTAAAATATGCTATATTCAACACCAAAACATTATTGGACAGAAGTGCTACCTTGATTCCTAGCCCTTTGAATCCCGGTATAATGACAAACAAAATAGGAAAACAATATATATTGCGTAACAAGGTGCACAAAACGCAAACATAGTTTTTGCAAACATAGTGCTATGAGTAGGCCCGATTTATCGGTAGATTCCCGATAAATCGTCTGTCACAATGATAAATTGGCCCAAACGATTAATGGTGAAGATAAGGCATAATCTTATCGGTCACCCCAAGAGTAGCGATAAATCGCTGAATCGAAAGTTTTCTTAAACAATGGTTTTTAGTATAATTTCATATTATGTAGTTTGCTGCCATGTTTAAAACATTTAAATTGTTGTTTGCTCATGTTTCGTAAATAACATGTTTAAATTGGTTTATTTCATAACTAAAAAACCGTAGCTCCAAATTTAACAAACTTTATATGTAAATGGGGTGGAAAAATGTGTAGAATAACATGGTGCTGTTACTTTGCATGTTTAACAACTCTAACATACAATTTTAGCAGATCAGCAGCAAATTTGATATATGCACATGGGATTTTCCGGAATTGTTGTTTGTTTCTTCTGGCCCATTTAAATTGCTTACATGGTATAGTTGGTCTTGTGATGCAGTCTTTGCCATGCTAAGCAACATTTTAAACTTGTTGGGTGCCTAGCTTGTTAAAAACTAAATACCACATGTGTGGCTATGTTGTTCTTGCTCTCTTTTGCATGTTGTGTTCCCTTAGTTGAATTGTGGTTGTTGCATTTTCCATGCCACATGTTGCACTCATCATGTACCATTTGTGATGCATCATACTATGTTCATGCTCATTTGCGTCGTGTCTTGCATCATGTTCTTGTGCATTGCATCGTGATTGATTTTGTTCCAGTGTTTGTATTCTTGTGTTGGTTAGAGGCCGGTGATGATTCGGAGTTCGAGGTTCCTGTCGAGACTGAGTTTGAGGAGCAAGGTTACCATCCCACCTTGAACATAACATGCAAGATGACTGTTCCCCGATATCACCTCTATCTTTGCGTTGGCTAGTTCTCTCGCTCTATAGTTATGCCTCGAAGCATATTCTTGTCTTGTCAGCCTCCTATGTTGCCATGAAACACTCTGACCGCCTTCCTAGCAAACCGTTGATTGTCTAAGTACGCTTTTGCCCAGCCCCTCTTATAGCATTGTTAGTTGCAGGTGAAGTTGGAAGATTGCTCCATGTTTGGACTTGTTTATTGAGATAACACAATATATATCGTAATTAATAATGCACACATATATTGGTAATGACTGGAAGGCTTGGCCTTCTGCTTGGTGTTTTGTTGCACTCATGCCACCTTAGGACCCGATAAACCGGTGTTATGTTCCTTGATTTTGCGTTCCTAACATGGTTGGGGTTTATGGGCCCCCCTCGATAACTCGCACTGCTTCAAGATTTTCCAGCAAGACCCAACTTTGGTACTAGATTTGCCTAACAACTAAAAACTTGCATAGGGAGTAATTAACCCGAGTTCTTAATTAACAACCCGAGCCAGTGCTCCTCATGAGTGTTGGTCCAACCCAGAGTCATTTGCGGTACCATCCCTTACCAACTTGGGTCTTTCGGTCACTGTATGCTGTGCTCATCCGATCGTGGCCTGAGACAAGATACGCGCAGCTCTTATCAGGGTGTCGGCACGTCGGGAGGTCTTGTTGGACTAGTTTTACCTTTGTAGAAATATCTTGAGCACGTGATTTGGAGAATACTCGGGTCTTCCCAACATGGAGTTGTGACTTCGTGGATCGTGAGCTTGTGATGGGCTAAGTTGGGACACCCCTGCAGGGTTATGAAATTTCAAAAGCCGTGCCCGCGGTTATGTGGCAGATGGGAGTTGTTAATATCCGGTTGTAGATAACTTGACACCATATCCTTAGGAATACACTACCTGTGTGAGTAACCGTGGCGGTCTCTTTTTGAAGGGGTTTTCAGAAAGTGAACATAGTGGGGTTATGCATGAATGTGAGTAGCTTGGATCACTTATTGATCATCTTTGGCGACCGTTGGCACATATCGTCATCTCACTCTGACTTCATAAGCTAGTTGCTTAGTGCTTGCTGCAGCCACTTTATTACCCCTCCACACCTATATGGCTTTGTTAGTTTTGATACCCGGTAATGGGATTGTTGTGTCCTTGTGACTCACAGGTTACAACACACACCAAATACAGGGACAATTGAGTATGATGCGGGAGTTGGACAAGAACTTCACTGGGAATTCGATGAAGAGCGTGGTCGTATGTATGTGACGTATCCCAACGATCAGTAGTGGTTCCTACTAGGGGCGATCACGACTTCCGGTTGTGGTATCTTTTCTCGTTTGATTTCGTCCATAGTCAGACCCTGTGTTATTTGGATGAATGTATGAAAGTTGAATTAATTGTGTGACATGGTGAGTGTAAGCCAACTATTTATCTCTTTTATCCCTGTTCATTACATGAGTTGTGCAAAGATACCACGCTTGCGATCATTCCAGAATGTGATTATGTCTCTAACTCATGCCTCGACACGTAGGAGCTATAGTCGCATTCTAGGCATTACACATGTCCTGGGCCGCAGGCAGATAAGTCTGGGTACCCCCGTTCCCAGAACGCCGACAAATGCCCTGTCCCATAAGGGGTAGAGTGGTTGCACATGTTTTTGTTTTGACAGTAATCACACCTTAAATCTAATCCATCATTTTACACACACACAAATGCTTGCTCCAGTACACCACTTCTTCCTCAAGTGGTGACCTTTGTTCAACATCACCCACGAGCATTAGGGGCCCAATGGGGTTTCCAAAAGAATGCAACCACAAAGTGATCATGGCATACATGCAACATTACACATCAATAACTATATTTTTGACATCGTATCTCCAAGAACAAGGTAGAGCTATGATTATGGGCATGCATCATTTGGTGGTTCACAACAAGTTCATCATCGTCACTTTCATCATCATGCAATCGGAAAAAGGTAACGATGAATAAGAGAGCTATCATGGTCAAAGTGCTGCTTTCCTTGGTTGGCTTGGTCTTCGAAGTCCTCAAGTCCTTCTCCTTCTTCTTATCCAACTACTTCGTCAAATACGGGATCTATTCGTCGCAAAGCAACAACATGAAAAATAAGTCAATAGCAAAAACAGAAAATCAAAGTGCTCAGAAAAATGTCAACTTATTTCTGTTAAATACTAGGATGAAAACTAAGAATTGAAAAATTCTTAGTTTTGGATTTGGGGCTTTAAAAACTGGGAAATGGATTTTTAAAGAAGGATTTAAACACTCAAATTTGAATTTAAATTTGAACAGTACAGGAAAGTGTGATGGATTTGCATAAAAGTTACACCATTAAATAGGTGGGATTATTACAAGATTTTTGGAGTTAGAACTATTTAATTTGGATAAGTAATGTGGGTTGTGGAAAATTTGGAAACCCATTGTAAAAAGAAAAAGGAAGAAGGCTGGGGGCTACTGTGCTTACCGGGCTAGAATAGCCGCAGCACAGCAGGCCCTGAAGGGAAATGGCCCGGGCGAACCGGCGCATGCATGCGCGCGTGTTTTAAACCCGACAGGTGGGGCCCGACTGTGAGTGGGAGAGAGAGGATGGGAGAGTGAGGTGAGGATGACAGGTGGGTCCCACCTATCATGCCCAACCTCGCGACCAAAGAGGTCGGTGAGCTCACCGGCGAGGTCGGGGAAGGGCACGGCTGGACTCAATGTCGAGTTGTCGTTCAGGTAGTGGTGTATGCGGTCGCCAAAGTTGACTGGTTCGCCGGCGACGAGGTCCCGCAGCAGAGGACCTTATAGAGGAGGTTGCCAGCGTCGACTCCAGCTGGAAAACACGGCGGGAACAAGAGGGAAATAGTCAACGCGCTGCAGGCGATCAAGAGGACCAGGAAAGAGAGCCGGGGGAGGCTTGTACCACGGGATCGACGACGACCTGAGGCGGCGGAACTCAAGCTCGATCTCGAGCTCGGGCGCTTTTGGAGAGGAGTCGGTGGTGTTGGGGGTTGATTAGGAGCTGCAGAGAGCGAGTGGTGAGGAGAGGAGAGCTCGGGGAGGTCTTATATAGCTGGGCATCGACTCCCCGTGAACCTGTGCGCCGGCGAGGTCGTTGCCGTCACTTCAGGTCACTAGGGCTCGTAGGGAGGTGTCTGGGGTGCTTGTGGGGTTGGTCTAGGGCTAGGGTAAGGAAGAGAGAGAGAGCGGGGGAGGCCCGAGGTGCTGCACGTGTGAGCTCGCCCATTGGGGCTCTCGGGCGGCCTTGGTGCGCGTGCTAGGCGAGAAGTAGGAGGGAGACTGAGGAGGGGGACAGAGGTGTTAGATTCAGGGCTCTGCAAAACCCAAGAAGTTCGAACACAGGGGCGTGAACAAATATCCCTCCCGCTCGCGTCTACCTAGCATCTCGCCCTCACCCGGTGAAGAGATTCAAGCAAACAACAGATGAAGCACGCGAGAGTTTACCCAGGTTCAGGCCACCGTGTGGTGTAAAACCCTACTTCCTGCTTTAGTGGATTGGCCTCGGGAGGGCTGGAATATGAACTAGTACAGTGGTTCATGAGCTCAGGGGGTGAGCTCAGGAGGGTCAGAAGGCAAGTGTTCTTGCTCCTTTGTGTGGTGGCAGAGTCTATGGATCAGCCTCACTTGGCTGGGCTTGGTCTCACTTGTCCCTCCGTAGTGGGGATCCTAGCTACTTATATAGGCAGCCAGGGTCCTCTTCCCCCGAAATGTTTAGGCGGGAAGGGATCCCACAACGGCCATTTTTGAGCGGGAACACAAGGGTGTTCCTATCCTGACAAAAGCAGTCTTCGCCTGCAAAAGGATCAGGCGGTGACGTGGTGGTGGGCTCGGCGGTGACATCCTCCTTGTCGTACTTACGGTCTTCGGTCTTGTTGCACCAAAGGGGAAACCTTTGTCCCACTCCTCGGGAACCTGCGTCTGCGCTACCTCCTTTGCACCGAAACAACAATTGCACCGCTGGCGGGTGCTGGCACCCGCTGGCGCGGTGCATCACTGCTGACGTCTCTGCCTCCTCCTGAGGCAGACTTGGACTTGGATTCTCCGCCCCTCCGGAGCACCTTGCCGAGGCCGCTCCTGAGGGGGTCTTGACGTTGATCTCCTCGCGAGGGTCTTGGGCAGCTGGTCGATCAGCTGGGCCGTAGCAGACCATAGTAGGAGCGCGTCGCGGCCCACATACATGCAAGTGTGGGTACCCTGGTTCCCAGGATGCCAACAGTAGCCCCCGGGCCCAAGGCGCGCATGGAGTTCGCTTCGAGGCGAAGCCTTAGCCGAGGACGATGCGCCACGGGCCCCAAAAAGGCTGCGGGTTAGGCCGGCGCGCGACAGTTGGATTGGACGTGGGCGACTCCGCTTTCCATGTAGTCTCGACAATCATGCGACTTGACAACTCTTTGGCGCGGGCGGCGGGGCCATTATGGCCGTGCGTGAGTAGCCGCCGGTTGATCTTCTTGGTCAATAAACAGGGGGTGAGCACCACGCCTCTCACTTGACTGTTGTAGATCGATCCCTGCTGCTCCCACTACTCCGACGGCTTCCATGGAGCCGAGACGCAGGTTCTTGGCCGTGGAGAAGGGGAAGAGCCCGATGGTGGAGCCTGAGCGGCTCCCCCCGAAGAAGAGGCGCCGTGGTTCTCCAAATGCATCCTTGAGGCCGGCGGACGCCCGCACATGGTGCACGCGGGTGCCGCCAGGATTTCCGCTTCCCTTGTATGCTCTAGTGGCAAGCGGACGAAGCTGGGACGGCGACAGGGGTGGTGCCATCAGCCGCCCAGAGAGACGGGCGACTCCTCATGCCCTGCTGCCGTCCCATACTGAGGATGATGCCTGTGAGTTCATCGTATGGGCGGGGGCCCCTCCGCATTCCTGGATCCTTCTTCCTCCATTCCTGAAGGAGGTGCTCCCGGCTTGCGGCCGGGTGACGATGCAGCTGAGGCACGAGGGGTGTCGCCTTCCCCCTTCGTATGCCGACGTGGAAGTGATCTCCTCTGGCCAGGTCTTCATGACCTGGGGTTGGGGTGTGGTGCGCCACGCCTGTGCCCCCGCCGGGAGACACATTCTTCATTTCGCGCTGGATAGGATGGGCACGATGACCTTCAAGGTCTTCGGGGCGTACGGCCGCCGGCTGTCGTGTGGCGCGGGGGACGGGCTCGCCGGAGACCATTCCCCATGCCGCCAGGGCAGCGAGGCGCTCGCCATCGGTTGCGCCTCTGCTACCCCTGAGACGGCCTCGAGCTCCGACGAGAGCTATGAGCCGCCAAGTCGCCGCTCCTATCGCCGAAGGGAAACGGTGTCCTCCCGGTGATGTCATTGTTGAAGGAGTTCAAGCTGTATTCCTTGAGAGCGACCTTCTTAGCTTTGTCCTTGCGGGACATCATGGATGGCTCCATGAGGGCGTGTAAATTCTTGTAATACTTTTGCTATTGCCTGGCATTATAAACTTATGTCCTTCATGAGACCCTTTGTTAGAGCATGACTTTCCCTTCCTTATGTCCCCGTGGTAGTTTAGGGCCCTACGCCTGCGAGACCTAGTCCCTAGACAAGCCTCAGCCTGCCCTGGTATGCCAGGTCGCGATGCCGTGGTCAAGGCCAGGAGGTGAGTGATCCAGGGTCTGGTAGGAGCCCCCGAGGCGCAATGTTCAAGAAGTCCCTCTTGGCGTGCAGGCAACCGCCCACCGGTCCATCGGGAAGGGATTTCATGCCACAGCGGATTCGTGATTATAGTGGATGGAGGTGTAGGTACGCGAGTAGATGCGGTGTTGAAAACTTATCTTAGCGATCCCCTGTGGTCAGGTGGCGGTGGCATTTGACTTTCTATTACCCTTCCCTCGGGGTGAGATTCTGTGTCCGGGCTGTCTTCACGAGGAGGTGACAGTAGTCGCTCCGAGGCCCTGGGGGCAAAGGTCACGAAGCTTGTGGAGGCATTCCTCCAGGCCGCTGCTACCGCAGCCGAAGAGGAGGAGACCGGTGATGACGTGCTTGGTGATGCCTCATCTGTTCCTGTCCAGAGAGAGAAGTGCAAGTGCCTCGGGGAGATGTGAGAACTTCGTTTGAATTTGAAAAACTTGGTATTATTGTAATAGCTAGATGATTTCCGTGCTTGCTTCCTTTCATGTTTGCTTAGGTGCTCTGTGTCGGCAAGGCCCAACCCTGCGCATACCTCGACCGCCATTGAGCCCTCCGGGTGACCGGGGTTATTGTAATAACTAGACTCAAGGGATGAGGGGCTACATGGCTAGTGAGGCCCCTGGGTCGCGATGCCCAGGGGTCCCCCGTGACGTTCAAGCGACCCCATTTGCGTTCTGCGTCGGCAGGGACCAACCCCGCGCATACCTCGATCGCCATTGAACCCTCTGGGTGACCGGGGTTATCGTCATAACTATACTCAAGGGATGAGGGGCTACGTGGCTAGTTAGGCCCCTGGGTCGAGATGCCCAGGGGTCCCCTTTGACGTACGAACGGCTCTCATGAAGGAGAACAAGCACCATACCTTGCTCACGAGCCTTCGCCTGGGATAGGGGCGCGAGAAGGCCAGGTGTCTAGGCAGCTGGTAGTGTGGCGTCTGCCAGGCATGACCTGAGCATAGCCCCCGTGCCTAGCCCCCCTCGCGACACCCATCCAAGGAGAAGTTGTGAGCGTCGTGAGCTGAAAAGCTCCGTGAGGTTGGTGCGACCACTAGGGGCCGCCCTTAGTTGTTTATAACTAGCGCGAAGCATAGAGCTACCACACTTGCATGGAGTGTGGGCATAACCGCGCCTCGGTCGTAGCGGCCAGCGCGAAGCTTGGTGCTTCCACTGGTTCGTGGGCATAACAGCTCCTCGGTTGGATCTGCCAGTGCAGAGCATGGTACTTCCACTGGACCGTGGGAGGGATCCTTCCACCGGGAGAGACTCCGGGGCGTGTACAGCCCCGTCCTGACACGTGGCTTGCACGGTAGGACAGCCAAGGTGTATATGGGCCCTCCTCAGGATGAGCTGAATGACTCTAAGGAAGTTCTCGTGAGCTTACGTATCACTCACGAGACCCTACCCTGAGGCGGGTGGCGCATGAGTCTTCTTCTGCAAAATGTGAAAAGAGAGGTGTTGTGTCGACCTGCGCCGAGTGCATCTCTAGAGGGTATCACATGAGAAGACCGCAGCACCTACGACCCCGGGAGGTGATGTCACGGGAATGGCTCGCGAGACAAAGCTCAGCCGCTAGATTTGTCGATGTTGCAGGGACGGTCCCGAGCACAGACGTCGTGCCCAGTCTTCTCATGCAACGATCCAAAAGAAAAACAGCCGGCGCGCGGTTCCCGCGTGAGCGAGGCACCTGCCATGGGGCCCTACTTACCCATCCACGATTAGCCCAAGCGAGAACAAGGCACCAAGGACCACGGGAGTTGACGTCACGGGAATGGCTCGCTAGACAGAGCTCAGCCCTTGGATTTAGCGACGCTGCAGGGACGGACCTGAGCACAGACATCGTGCCAGTCCTTAATCATGGGGCGGTCGCGAGTGGGCTCACAAGGGCTCATGACCTTAGTGGCGGTGAGAACGCCAAGCATGCAGATAATGCGAATGGAAAGAAACAACTAGCCTTGATCATGCACAAAAAGGGAGACAACTACGGTGGAGCAGCCCCCAGCGGTCCGAGGATGATGCAGCCCGGGGGGCGCCCGCGATTGGATACCTGAAGCGTCACATGATACTTGTCGAAGAAGAGTTGGGGTAGCTGAAGACGCGAGCCATGCGGGTTGCTCCTGAGGATCATCGGGCTCCTGAGGCCCAGGGGCTCCGAAGGCTCTCAGCGGTCGCGCGGGTCCGATTCTTGCTCCGTCCGGACCGCCTGCCACTGAGCCTCCCGAGCCCCCAAGGCCTGCTGCGTGAGACGCTGGAACGTGGCAGTTGTGTTGCGGAAGCCGAAGAGTTTGCGGGCGTAGTTGCAGGGGAGGGCCCTCCTCCGGCCGACCGTCGTCGGCCAGAAGGGCTCCTGAGAAGCGGCTCGGTTGAGACACACGATGTCAATGCAGACGCGGAAACGGTCACTCGGGTTGCGAGCAGGTGAGCTTGGGGTTGTGCGGTTACGCCCATCGCGGATGAGTCTTGCGTACTGAAGTTCCTCGGTAGCTTGGTCGATGAAGTCCTGAGCCCCCAGCGTTGAGCGGTCCACACTGGGCTCAAAAAACGCGCGTCGAGACAGGCCTGCAGGTGGAGCCCGAACACCTCCCTCGAGACGCTGGTGAGTCCGGAGACACTCCAGAGGAGAGCCCCCGAGCCCGTCATGAGAGGGGTGTCGGGCGCGCCTCCGTATGCGACGGCAGAGGCCGTCTTGTCAGCAGGCGCGAGTCCTGAGGCGGGGCCGTCAGGAGCCCCTGTGTCCTGAGGTCCGTTGACGGGCAGGTTCTTCTTCTTCTTGGGGGCGGTCTGCAGGGCGAGGACGGCTCCATCCTCATCGAAGCATTTGACCGCCGCAGTCTGGTAGACGCGCTCCAGGGAACGCACCGCTTCCTTCTCGTCGGAGGTGATCGTGATGACTCCGCGGCTCCCAGGCATCTTCAGGACGTTGTAGCCGTGATGGGTCGCCGCCATGAACTTGGCGAGGGCTGGATACCCAAGGATGGTGTTGAACGGGAGGTGGATGTTGGCGACATCGAAGTCGATGAGCTCGGTGTTGTAGTTGTCGCGGTCACAAAAGGTGAGGGAAGGTGGACTTGCCCCATTGAGAGTGTGGAGCCATCCGTGACTCCGTAGAATGGCTTGGTCGGGTGGAGCTGATCGTAGGGGACCTGGAGTGTCTCGAAGGTCTGGACAGAGAGGACGTTGAGTCCCGCCCCGCCGTCGACGAGGGTCTTGGTCACGAGGACGTTGCTGATGGTCGGGGTGCAGAGCATCGGGAGAGCGCCTGGGGCCGCAGTGCACTTGAGCTGGTCCTTGGGGTCGAAGGCGATGACTTGCTTGGTCCACCTGAGGTTGCGCGCGGCGTCAGGCTTGGGAAGCGACATGTTCACCTCACGGGCGAACTGCTTGAAGATGCGATGGGAAGCCGGAGCATGGGCTCCTCCCAAGATGCATGCAACTGCACACAACTCCTGGAAGCCCCCTGCTCTGCCTCCCTGGCGGTAGTTGTCATTCCTTCTTGGTGGTGGTGGCAGCGGAGGCAGGCCTCCATTGCCCTGAGGGCGACCTTCACGAGGCTGGTCGCGCAAGGGGGCGTCACGAGGCTGCTCCTGCCAGTGGTCTTCACGAGGCTGTTCGCGCCACCCTTGGCGTGAGTTCCTATCGTCCGAACGTCCTCCACCTCGGCCTCCTCCACGACCATAGCCGCAGTTGTCGCACTCAGGGCGCTGTCCATTGCGCCCGCCACGCATCGCCCTGAGCTCTTGGCAGTCGTCAGTGTCGTGGCTGTGGACGTTGTGGAAGACGCAGTACGGTCGGTTGTCTCTGGGTAGGTCATCATAGCCGCAGCCACGCTTCACTTCTGGCTCCGCAGCCAGCACGGCGGGTCCCTTGCGGTTTGCTTCTTTGTCCTTGGCATTCTTGTCGTCCGCCCCTGCCTCAGGCAGCTCCTGGAGGGAGAGGCATCCTTCATCCGCCCTGGCGCACTTTGCCACGAGCTTGAACATCTCGAGGGCTGTGCACAGGTCCTCGTGGATGGCGAGCTCCTCCCTCATCCTGACGTCACGGACGCCGTCAGAGAACGCCGAGATGATGGCCTTGTCCGAGACCCTAGGGATCCGGAGGAGCATGGTGTTGAACCGTTGGATGTACTTTTGCATGGTCTCTCCCGGCTGCTGCCTCACGCGGCACAGATCAGCAGCTGCCGGGGCTCGGTCGCGGGTGCCTTGGAAGTTGGCGACGAAACGCTCACGAAGCTCTTCCCAGGAGGAGATGGATCCCACGGGGAGGTTCAGGAGCCAGGAGCGTGTGCCATCTTCGAGAGCCATGGGGAACCAGTTCGCCATGACCTGCTCGATGCTCAGCTCATAGAGTTGGAGAAACTACGTGGGGTCGGTGGTGCCGTCGTAGCGCGGGGGTAGGTCCGGCTTGAACTTGCCGGGCCAGACGAGGCGCCGTAGCTCAGGAGCTAAGGCGTGACATCCAGCCATGCTCATGATCGCATGCGCCCCCTGCACCCACGGTGCTGGTTCTTGGGGTGCTGGCGCCACCACCTCATGTGGCGTGCGGTCTTGGCGCTGCGGGCCAGGGGGCCTGCGAGCCCCCGCCTAGGGATGCGGAATCACCTGGCAGCTGTCCTCGTTGCGCGCATGAGCTCTGCGGGGTTGCTCACGTCGAGCAGCCTCACGCCGGACCTCCTGGTCGGCGCCATAGAGTGGAGGTGGAGCCGGGACTCCGTGGCCTTCGTTCCCCGCTGGGGGCGACGGGGGATGGGAGGATTGCATTGGTGCAGGTGCTTCTCTAGCGGCGTTGACGAGCTCGGTGATGCGGTGGAGCCACTCGTCGTAGAGGTCATCCGTCGGGTGGTAGCGTAAGAGCTCCCGCGCCATCAGTAGCGCAGGCTGCTGATAGACCGGCCCGCGGCAGACCAGCGAGGACGACGCCGCGGCCGGTGAGGGTGAAGGCGTTGCCGTGCGGCCATCGCGGTGCACGGAGGGCGTCAGCGATGAGTCCTGCTGCTCGTGGACGGCCAGGTCAGTGGCGGCGTTGGCGACTAGCGAGTCGGGGCGGAGCGGTGTGCCGTTGTTCGCAGGCGCCGTCTGAGCGACGTTCGCAACGCGGCGGGTGGCGCGAGCTCGGCGTGTGTCCACCATGGCTGTGGAGTGAATTCAACGACGAGAGCGGGACGAGGTTGTCGGAGAGGCGAGATCTCAGGCCACCGTGTTGTGTAAAACCCTACTTCCTACTTTATTGGATTGGCCTCGGGAGGGTCAGGAGGCAAGTGTTCTTGCTCCTTTGCGTGGTGGCAGAGTTTATGGATCAGCCACAGTTGGCTGGGCTTGGTCTCACTTGTCCCTCCACAGTGGGGATCCTAGCTACTTATATAGGCGGCCAGAGTCCTCTTCCCCCGAATTGTTTAGGCGGGAAGGGATCCCACAACGGCCACTTTTGAGCGGGAACACAAGGATGTTCCTATCCTGACAAAAGCAGTCTTCGCGTGCAAAAGGATCAGGCGGTGACGCGGTGGTGGGCTCGGCGGTGACATCCTCCTTTTCGTCCTTGCGGTCTTTGGTCTTGTTGCACCAAAGAGGAAACCTTTGTCCCGCTCCTCGGGAAACTGCGTCTGCGATGCCTCCTTTGCACCGAAACGGCAACTGCGCTGCTGGCGGGCGCTGGCACCCGCTGGCGCGGTGCGTCACTCCTGACGTCTCTGCCTCCTCCTGAGGCAGACTTGGCCTTGGATTCTTCGCCCCTCCGGAGCACCTTACCGAGGCCGCTCCTGAGGGGGTCTTGACGTTGATCTCCTCGCGAGGGTCTTGGGCAGCTGGTCGAATAGCTGGGCCGTACCAGGCCGTAGTAGGAGCTCGTCGCGGCCCGCAGACAGGCATGTCCGGGTACCCTGGTTCCCTGGACGCCGACAAGAGGTGTAGCATGTTGCGGACGTCGAGGCACATCGTCGGGGGTGCGGGGGAGGCCCGAGGTGGCTGGAGGCGCTTGGCCGAGGGCGGCTACAGTGTTTGGCCACACTGTAGCACGCTCTAGATTGTGCATATCATTACTGCAGGATGCTGCTAACAAGACACTACGATCTGAGATCCTTCGACGAAACTGGGTGCGATGCGATAATCGCAAACAGTGGTGTAAAAACCCCGTCAAAAAAGGTGCAAAACATTTGCGATGACGGATGCATCAAACACGGTTCAGATTTAAGTTACGTGTGCGATGCAGGGCATACGGTTCAGTTCAATTAACTGTTTGCGATAAAGCGATACAAAAGAAACGGGCAGCCTTATGAAGGCGAGTGTGATATACATCATACGGTTCACTCGAATGAACTGTTTGTGATTCGGCAACACAAAAGAAATGGTCAGCCAGATAGACTACCATGAGGTTCAGCACACAGATAGTCTACGTACGTTCATATACAATCATGATGACTGTCGTCTATGGAAGATAGTAATGTGTTGAGTTCCCAACCGTTCTTGGGATTACAAGAACTATGATGTTGTTGCTATCTTCAACAAGCTTGTTGTCGTCTCTGCTTCCATGGATGGATGGATATTGCTCAAAAATCAATTTATGTACACGAATGAGTACTGTGATGCAATTCAATACGAGCGTCTTGGGTTTGCTGCCACCACTCGTGGCACTGTTTTTGCATGGAATCCTTATGGTGTTGTATCGCATGTTCACACTCTCCGGACCTATTCCAACATCCATTGCATGGTATTCTGGATGGATATTAGTGTGCTAGCGCTAACACCTTCTCCCTAGTTCAATATTGATAGTCTTGGAGAAAACTCGCTCTTCCTTGGACAGAACTATCCAATGATGGTGAAAAGCGATCCAGCTACTGTTGACACAATGTTACTACCATTTATGAGAAGCAACAGGATCTATACCTTGGACAGTGCTATGCTTCCTTACCATGGCTATCACAATATGGGTATTGAAATAGGCCGCTTCAGCCTAGATGATCAATCATGTGTTTGTCTCGAGATTGACTGTAGCTGGCCGTTTCCAGAGAATCACTTCTGGTTCAAAGCAAGCATTTCCAACGCCGACGAATGGTTGAGTTGAAGTTCATTTCATCGCTTTCTTATTTGTTGTTTGACAAAAAATTTGCTTTACTAGAATGTTTTGTTGGAGATGATCTATAATCAAACATGTATCCTCGTTGTCGTTGTGGGTTGATGACTTGTTGTATGTAATCAATGGTACATTTGCATATGCGTTGATCAACTCACGCCTGCTAGTGGTGTCCATATGAACAGGGCTAGTGATTTTAGTTGCAAAAAATAGATAGTGCTAGTGATTTTTAGCTACATATTTTGACAAATCAGAGTGTTACAAGGTTAACAAATGACAATGTTACTAGATAAACAAATATCAATCTTTCCAGTTTGACAACTGGCAACATACCCAATATGACAGATGCAAATCTTACCCAATTGTTTCTACATGCTTGCACATGGGTCAACCAAAACAACCGTTTGCGTTGAAGGGATGCGCAAATCCTGCACTGCGAATTTTCCCTTGACTTAAGGGGGAAGACCATAGCTCTCACTTTGCATATAGGTGTTCTATCTAAAATGTTTGCGATCAAGAGCTGCACAAATCGTGCTCGGCATATTTTCTCTTGGCTCCTTGGGAAGCTGTCGGTTTGCACGCGGATGTTCTAACTAAAACGTTTGCGATGAGTGTTTTATATTTGAAAACCATTGATTTTTTTTCAAAAGAAAATCATTCGATAATTCTGTACATTAAGAGAGAGAAATGCAAGTTCATTCAAACCATATCTTTCATTCAGTCACACTGCGAATTTATATTCATATGATCGAGAATTCGAGATACCTTTGCGGAGACCTCGCTGACGCCCGCGGTTTCTAGCTCTGCGATAGTACTCGGCGACCAGTCTGTCAATGCTACGGGGATGGTCGCTGGCCCGCACATGGGGATGGGATCTGGGACGGGAGGGGGGCAGCAACCGCCGCGGCCAGCACGTTCTGGGCCATGTCCATGAGGCCCCATTCCTCCTTATTTTCTATCTCCTCCGGCTCGGAGTCGACTTCACCAAACATGAAGACTAGTGGCAAATGATCATTCTGCGCCATGGTGTTCATGGAGGTCTGCGGGAGGGAGGGGAATGGGAGGCGAACAGTAAGGCCGCCCGTATTAAATAGCAGCTCGGCCGCCATTAATGGAGGGGAAGGCGGGTGGCCAAGGAAGTCAAAGGGCTCGCTTCCCAGTGAGCCTGCGCTGCATACAGCTCGCACGCTTCCCGATGAGCCTGTCAAGCAGCTATCCGCGCGGCACCTCCTATTGCCATTAAAATGAAGACACGTGGCATCACGTGAATGGTTAACAGAATACACACAATTTTAATTATACAAACGTTTGAGATATTAAAGTGCAGCTATTTTTTCAAAATGCCTTTGTTGGCTATTATTCGAGTGCGCCTTCTCTCAAAATGGACATGAAAAATACCATAGCATGTCAGGTGCCATTCCATGATAGTATGCCAAGTTTCATGAATTTCAGACGAGTTTTGGATTTACTAGAATTTAAAAACAAAGTATCTCAACATTTTGCGGGCAATCAACGGTGCCCTAGTGTTTGAAATTCATCCCCATTTCTTGCATGGGACCTAAGCATGCGCCCAAGGATATAGATTTGATTTTCAACCAATTTATATGCATTAGAGCATGTGCATGTAGTTCAAATTTGAATTATGCACATAAATGCATTCAAAACTCAACTAACGCATAAAATTGTCCAAACGAACCCAAAAAAATCACAAAAATTGACACAACACTCCTGTTGTTCTATGTTGACACGAGAAATTTTTGAAAGCAATAAGAGGCAATAGATATCGTTTCGTCCCCAAAGGTGGGACGTTCCCTACCAAAACCATCAGGCTTGTTGTGAGAAGCTCTAGTTTGGGAGAAGCATATCCCCAAACCTGCCCCAAATGGGACAAAAAAATTACCACAACATGTTGATGCTACTCCTTGATAGCATGCCAAGTTTCATGAATTTTAGACGAGCTTTGGATTTACTAGAATTTAAAAACCAGGTATCTCAATGTTTGCGGCCGAGTCACCGTGGCAGGGTGTTTGACATTCATTCCCATTTCTTGCATTGGACCTAAGCGTGGAACCAAGGGTCATATTTGTTTTTCAACCAATTTATTTGCAATAGAGCATGTGCATGTAGTTCAAATTTGAATTATGCACATAAATGCATTGAAAACTCAATTAATGCATAAAATGTCCAAACGAACCCCGAAAAATCCCAAAAATTGACACGACACTCCTGTTGTTCTATGTTGACACACGAAATTTTTTTCAAAGCAATAAGAGGCAATGGATATCATTTCATCCTCAAAGGTGGGACGTTCCCTAACGAAACCATCAGGGTTGTTGTGAGAAGCATATCCCCAAACCGGCCCCAAATGGGACAAAAATTTTACCAAGACATGTTGATACCGCTCCATGATAGCATGCCCAGTTTCATGAATTTCATATGGGCTTTGGATTTATTAGAATTTAAAAAACAGGTATCTCAATGTTTGGGGCCGAATGACGGTGGCAGGGTGTTTGACATTCATTCCCGTTTCTTGCATGGGACCTAAGCAGGAAACCAAGGACACATATTTGAATTTTCAACCAATTATATGCATCAAAGCATGTGCATGTAATTCGAATATAAATTATGCACATAAATGCATTGAAAACTCAATTAATGCATAAAAATGTCCGAACGAACCTGGAAAAATCCCAAAAATTGACACAACACTCCTATTGTTCTATGTTGACACTAGGAAAAAAATTGAAATCTAGTAGACGCAACAGATATCGTTTCATCCAGAAAAGTGAAACGTTCCCTACCGAAACCATTAGGCTTGTTGTGTGAAGCTCTGGTTTTTGAGAAGCATATCCCCAAACCTGCCCCAACTGGGACAAAAAAATTACCACGACATGTTGATGCCGCTCCATGACGGCATGCCAAGTTTCATGAATTTCAAACGAGCTTTGGATTTACTAGAATTTAATAACTAGGTATCTCAATGTTTGCGACCGAGTGACGGTGGCAGGGTATTTGACATTCATTTCCATTTCTTGCATGGGACCTAAGCAGGCAACCAAGGACACATATTTGAATTTTCAACTAATTTTTATGCATTAGAGCATGTGCCTGTAGTTCAAATTTGAATTATGCACATGAATGCATAGAAAAATCAGTTAATCTATAAAAATGTCCAAGCGAACCCCGAAAAATCCCAAAAATTGACCCAACACTCCTGTTGTTCTATGTTGACACTAGGAAAAAAATAGGAAATCGAGAAGAGGCAACAGATATCGTTTCGTACCGAAAACATCACAATTGTAGTGAGAAGCTCTGGTTTATGAGAATCTTATACCCAAACCTGCCCCAAATGAGAAATATTCAGAAGAATTTCATGAAATGGGACAAAATGCCATCTGAAATTCATGAAACTTGGCATGCTATCATCCAATTTTGTCCCAAATATCATTTCACTTATCAATCGTTGCCTGTGAAAGATGGGCACGTGGAGCCGCATCCTGAGGGCAACTTCCGTGGCCCACTCCGGCTAGAGCACGATCGCAGCAACCATGCGCGTGCTAACAAGCTTCGTGAGCACGGCCGCAATCTGTGGCCTGGCGGCCAAGGAAGCCAAAACAATCGTTGTTGCTTCTGAAGCGGCGGCAGCAACATCTGCCTCGGGGATAGCAATTGGCGAGAGCGGCACATCAGCTATCCGTTTTGCAGCGGCGGCCTTAGACCTGATGCAAAATGCCCACGGCCATGTCGAGGCCGTCCACGCCCAGCTCGTGGTGGTCACCGCACAAAATGGAACGAAGCTTCTCTCACAACGGCCAGTAGCCCACGGCCAAAGAGTTGGCAATCGCCGAGAGCATTCGAGTAGCCATCCATTCCGGCACGGCATACCTTGCCACGACGGAGCCCGCCAAAACCTAGATCGCGGTCGCCCACACCCAGCTCATGGCGGCCTATTCCAAAGATATGGCGGATGCGGATGGCGAGAAGCTTGCAAAGTATGGTGCGATTGATGCCATGGAGCGCCTTCCCCAGGAGATCGTCGGGCGCGAGCTGGACATGGAGGCTGCGGCGAAGATCAACAAGCACCACCCTTAGTGGTACTCTTTGTTTTGCTTAATTAAGAGCGCCGGTCTTTAATTTGTTAGATTGATGTTTAGGTCAGCTAGCTCTGTTTAATTGATGAACTTGCTTGATTAAGAATTGTGGGTCTGCTGTAGTCTCCTTTGTGTACCCGAATTATGCAATGACGTGAATGACCACTGTAACCATGGAAATTCGAACCAAAATTTTTGACATTCAACCTCATCACACACGGGTTAAGCTATCTGAATCGTTTGTGATGTTCACATATCGTACATAGTTCTGAATAAGGGTCCATGTCTGATGACATTTTGCGCGACATGTTTTTCGCTAAAGCGATTCCAAATTTTTGTCTTCCGCAGAAATATCTACCTCCCCGCCCCTCCCCTGTGGCACCCCGGCTCAGAGAAACCGGAACGCCCCGTATTCCAGCCTAGAAATCGAGGTGAAGTCTTCTGGAATACGGAAGTTCTTAGCATAGAACAAACCAGCTTTCTATTACAACATGAATATGGATACAAGTTCTCTGATATTATAGTGATGAACACCGGCATGGCGACACTACGCCAACCACAGTTGCTCTATGCAAGCAGCATAACAACTCGAGGCAGCGGAACCTCTACTGGCAGCGGAACAACGAACGGCGATGATGGACTCCAATCCGCAGGGGCTCTGGCTGGAACGTTTATCCTAGCTCGCGAACACCGAAACCACACCAAAAAAAGCAAGCAATCCTAGCACGACCTGCAAACTAGCATGACACGCCAGGTCAGTACGTTGAATGTACTTGCAAGCTCACAATAAACCAAAAACATTCAAGACAAACAATAGCATGGCATTAGCAGGTTAAATCATTCATGAACATGGTACTAACCGAATAACATGGCATGCACAACTGAACATGATACGAACATGATGATGCTACATGCAACATGATGATACTAACATGCACCAACTTACTCTGCTCGGGTTACGTCATAACCTTCACCTGCACAAACGTACCAACACGGACATCACACGATCATCTCAGGATCAAATCAAGCTTGGTATAATCAATACCGTAGTAATCATTAAATGATCACAAGGAGCTTGACCTTTACCCTTGATTCTCGCACAACATCACAAATATCCAACAACTCGGTATCCTCGATACCACGATGATCACAACCATGACCAGCACTTGGTCTCAAACGGTGATCTTTCCGGTGATCACAACCAACTTATCTCATCATCGAACCGGGGTTGCTTATTAAGCACATTATTACTATTACTGTTGACTCATAGTGTGACCGACACGAACTGGGCCCTTATCCGTGGGCACGGTTATCGATAGATTAAGATACACACACTCTGCAGAGGTAGCACACTGTACCCACACCACAGAACCCATGGCCTCGCACTTCCATTCGGGTGGACCAACGACGTTCCAACAAAACCGATCTACTGCCATGACACTCTGCCGGCCACTTCGACTCACTCCCCGTTGGGCTAGTCCTGGGTGGCCCCGTGTCTACCAAAGACACAACGACCACCGTCGTGGCCAAACGGTCCCAAACAGGGACCCTGAGCTCAAAACAACAACAACAACGGGCACACAAGGTTATGTCCGCCTACCTGATCAGGGTAACTTGTGCCCATAACCTTCCCTCGTTGGAGGCACCGGCGAGAGGCATGACAATAGACCCAATTAGGGCCTTCCCATAAAGGCAAGTGTGGCTGCACTGGTCAGCTCGATATGGTGGCACCATGACTCGGTTAACAGTTTTTCAAGTTCAATTTAATCCGGTTAAACTTGAATGCAATAAGTCGAGTCATAATAAACTAACATGATGCAACTACAATGCATGAACATGATTCTGACATAAACATGGAGGTGCACATAATCATCGAGCACAACCACAAAGAAATATTTAACCAAAGGATCATCGCATACTGACGAGCATTAATATCACAAGTATAATATCACACATGACTACTAGTATCATAAATAATTACCATGCAAGAACATAGCCAAATCACTACCAAGTAATCATGTAAATAACTAGTGGTAACAGAACATGCATATCCACGGTACTTGATAGACAGCAAGCATGCAACAGATGAGCATTACTACTACTAGCATGTACTTGTGCTACCAAGCATACATGTGAACATGATAGTAACAAGTAGTACAAGATAACAAGAAGCATCAGAACTTAGCATGACAGTGAACATGAAACCACGAGCATAACCAAAACAACGACAGCCGTAGCAAACAGGCGGACATATAACGGGCAAACTATTATTAAATATTCAAGTTGAAAACCAAGACTACTGCATGGCTATCATGCAAGTGGTTATTGTGGCTTGCCTGGAGTGGAAGAAATCGCCGGGAAGAAGTGCGAGAAGCTCGCGGAAAGAATCACCGGAAACAATTCTCTCTGGGAGCGGGCTGATTACGGCAAGGGCAAAATGGTCATTTTTAGAATGTCAAATCATAGTGAAAATGATGCCACCAGAACGGGATCGATGAGACGAAGACGTGGGCTTTGGAATCACCTGATTCGGAGTTACGGTCACGAAGTTATGAAAGGTTGAATGAGAGGGACCAACCTGTGAAAAATCTTCAGCAAACAGGTCCCTGGCGGTTAAAACAGAAAACGCATATAGAAAATACGTTTCCAGAACAGGAAAATGTACTTCGCGTTTCAAGCAGAATAAGAATGCGCTTACTTAAAAGAAAAGTGTGCTCCAGGGAGTACGTTTCCACTTGTCCATGCTAGGAGTTGCGGGGCCGGGCTTTGGTCGCTGACGTGCAGGTCCCACGGGGTGGGGCCCGTCACTTATCAACGCTGGCGAGTCCGACTCAACGCTGGCCAGCCCCTATGCGGCTGACTGGTGAGGTCGGGGAAAGAGGCGGGGCCCGCTTGGCCTCTCTCTTCTTTTTCCTCGCCCTGCTCCCGCACAGGATAGAGGAGGCAGGGGAGGGCGCGCCACCGGCGATGAGCCAGCCGGCTCCGGCCGTCTCCGTCGTGGGCGGAGACACCGATGGGCTCGGGAGGCCGTGCCGCTTCCATTCAGCGAGGAAACGGGTGCTGGGGAGAGACAGAACAGCGGCGCCGCGCGGCTACAGCAAGTAGAGGAGGCGGCGGCCGGTCTTGGGGACGGCGACCAAAGGGGCTCCGGCTGCTCGTGGAGGGGTTGGGGAGGCTTGGTGAGTAGTGTGGAGGCCTCTGGTGGTGGTGGACGGATGGGAGGGGCTCGGCTCCGAGCTAATTTGGGCGGAGCTGAAGCGCGGCCATGGCGGCGATGGAGGAGCAGGAGAGCTCCTGGGTCTCGGGAAGAGGAGAGGGGTGGGGTAGTGGAACGAGGTGAGGCAGATGGTGAGCTTGGATGACTCGGGGAAGGCCAATATATAGGCGGGGAGGGAATGCCCGAGGTGGTGTGCCGCCGTGCACAACTGGCCGACGCTCTGGCGCGCACAACGATCACGGGAGGGGCGGGATCACGATGAGGGGGGGGTGCGGACGAGCCACAGTGACGCACTGTGTAGGAGGGGCCGAGCGCACAGGGGAGGAAGATGCCGCGCTCGAACAGAGCCGGTCGGCTACAGCTTGCTCGTCAGCGCGCGGCGACAAGCACCGACGCCGAAGCTGCTGGAGGGGGAGAGGGGTCGAGGGAGGTGGCGAAGACGAGGGAAACACGGTAGACATGCCCGTGCACGCTGAGGCGTCGAGCAGAGAAGGGGCCCGAGCAAGAAGCCATTCTGGGCGCAGCCATTGCATGCCAAAGCGGTGGTCACCGCGCAGACTAGGGAGGAGAAGATGCCAAGGCTGTAAAATGATGTCTAGCTAGTGGTATGTTCATCCAAGGTAAGTTTAAACTATGGTGGTAGCTCGGTGAAAACTGCTCTGGTTAAATGGTAATCATCGTCTAAAGTTTATTGTAGTAAACTTAACCATGAACTAGAGATCAACAGGAAGGAGTTTTGGAGAAATGGAGTTGTCTACGAGGTTTAGGGTAAGAAGGACTTTCATCCTGGTAACTTTGAGGTGATTTGGACCAAAAATAAAAATAGTTGCTTCACAACTGCATATTTGGTCCAGAAAAAAGATTTGGATGATGCACTCACATAGTGAATCCACTTGAGTTGAAATTTGGCAAGGCTTGGTCATTTGGTCATATAGAGATGCTGTAAAAATTACATGCCATTTGGACGTGCCAAAATGGTATTTCCTTCAAAAACATCTCCATTGACCAGAAACTTAGGAAACTTCCTGAGGGTAAATGGCTACATAAAATGCGCCCACAATTTGTGGAGGTAGATTATATGGGTAATAGAAGGCCTAGAAAAATTGGTAGCCATTATGGAGCAAGATAAAATATACTTGGTTCACAAACTGAAATTTTGGACAGAATCAAAGAATTGAAGATGAGCTCACATGGAGGCATGACATGAGCTCTATTTGGTAGAGGGCTATGATATGATGATATGAGCGATCACGCAAAATGGCAACTCATTTGGATATTCCTAGCTTGCACCTCCTTCACAAAGCTTCTTTCTGGATAGAAACTTTGGAAAAACATAATTAAATAATTACTAGGCAAATGAGGTTGCATTTTGGCATGTCGCAATTATATGGATAGGAAAAGGTGTCCAACGAGTTTGAGGTCAAATGGGAAAAGGAAAATAGCACTTGCTTCACAATGTGCTATTTAGGGCAGAATAGGAAATGAAATATTTTGCCATATTTGAGAAAGATATGACCCAAACAATTTATGAGAATTCATTTGGGAATTTTTGGAGTGATGGAAATATAGGTTGCTTCACAACCTAGGGCAGACAGGGTTATTCCTTTAATAGAAAAAGGAATATTCACTAGAAAAAGAATATTGAGGTTGGTTCAAGCTGGAAATGGCAAGGTCTAGGGATAGTCATGAGGATGACAAGCCACTCTGGAAAGAAAGAAGATGTCATCTTTGTCAGTTTCCAGACCACATAGCCACGGAAAAAAGAAAACTTAGGCAAAAATCTCAGAAAAACAAAAGAAAAAGAAAGGGCCAAAAATCAGGCTGTGACAACTCTTCCCCCCTTAAAGAAATCTCGTCCTTGAGATTTGGTTGCTTAGGGAACAATTATGAATATACTGACTTAAGGAAACCATTTCCAACTCGGGTATCCTTTTTCCATTATTGATTGTTCCCATTAAATTTCAGATGACTCACTGTCTGGCTCGGGGTGGTCTCCTTTACTGTATCCATATGCTGACTGATCTTACCTCACATGTTCATGCTAATGCTGGCTCCAATTATTTTTATACCGGCTGACTAGGCTGAGTGTGATCGATTATTATGACTGAAATATATGCCCGTCTCACAAGTCCAAGAGTGAGCTCCGATTGATGTGTCATCCAGCACCGGCAACCTTTCATGAAATTGTGGACAAATTTTTCCTGGTGGACACCCAATCTTTTTCTCCTTGCATTGGGTTTCCCAACTAACTGTGGGCCCTCCAGGTTTAACATAGTGAGGTAGCTCATAACCATTCTCCTGACGGATTCTGACTTCTCGCAGGAGTTTCTGATTGATCTTGACTGGCTCCACTGTCTTGAGTGTCAGATCTATACCAAATATTTGCCTGTCGTGGCCAGCATAAATAGGTACGGCCTTATGTGATAGTATCCATAGAGTTGACTCACGGTGGAAGGCGTGGCCATATCTCTTAATTCTTCGTGTGACCACGGGTTTTGTCAGGGGAAATATTTTGATTGACGTGCCTTTATCATTATCTCCTGACAGGGTAACATTACTCCAATGGTAGGTTTATCGTCTCTCATGTTTTAATGGTAGGGAAATGATCATCTGAACCCTTGTAAGAACTCGGCAAATAAATCAGTAGCCACCGGAACGGTCTTTACAACTTAGATCTGGGACATTACTGAAATAACTCAACCTTGACTCAAGACGGCTGAAAAACAGCTCAGAGCATGAGACCGTGTTGATAAGAAGAAAGTGGCAGCTCCTTAAGAGGGCCGAAAAGCGGCTCAAAGCATAGGGCCACTGTCACAAAAAGAAACTCAACAGTTGTACGAGACGGCCGAAAAGCAGCTCAGACCCTGTTTCTGCCTTCCTTTCCAAGTTGAAACCTCCACTCCTTGTTTGAAGTGCCGCCTCCTCGCGGGCAACCCTCCTTCTATCACATCCCTAGCTTTACTTTGCCCTAGGATAGTTTTTGCCTGTGCATCATGTTTAAAATTTTGTTAAACTTGAAATGGGGATGACTAAACCCTAGCACCAAGTCAAAGCAATTAGGTTTAACCTAAAAATATTTTCAATGAACCCAAAAATTGCCTTCGGTAATGTTTGATAATTTTGGCAAGGGTTTTGGTCCAAACCAAAAATATTGAACATTTATGGGGAATTGTTTGGGCTTTGATTTAATTCGCTAATGTATTTGAGTTGGAGCAAATAAATCCTATAATTATTTTTAATGCTCCAATTATTCTGAAAACATTTTGTGGAGTTTTGGAACAATCCATACTGCTTCCACAAATAAATTCAGAAGCAACAAAATGGTTTAGTATTAGTACTAAATAAAAATAGAGCAAAACAAATAGAAAACAGTAATTAAAAATAGAAAACAGAAACTAACCTAGCCTTACGTGTGCAGCCCACTAGAAGCCTGCAGACAACCGGGCTGCCAGGCCCAGCCCACCTCCCTCGCGCGTCGTCTTCCTTGCGCCTACTGGCTCGGTGCGTGGCGCACGCACAGCCGAGCCGCGGCCACCTCCTTCTTTGCGGTGGCAAGGCCCCGGCCCCTCTCTCCTCGCCAGCGCGACGCCCTGGCCGCCCTGTTTCCCTCCTCTCTCTCGCTGGACCTCTCCCTCTTCTCCTTCCCTCTCTCACGCGCGCGGCCGAACGCCACCATCGCCGCCGCTCGTCGTTACCACGGCCACAGCCTCCCCCTCGCCCCTCCGACGAGCCCATAAGCTCCGTCGTGCCACCCTCTTCCTCTCCTTCATGTCACGCG
This sequence comes from Secale cereale, assembly GCA_902687465.1. Taxonomy (NCBI): domain Eukaryota; kingdom Viridiplantae; phylum Streptophyta; class Magnoliopsida; order Poales; family Poaceae; genus Secale; species Secale cereale. Next base: position 385,192,931 of record LR738711.1, read on the forward strand.
GCGCCAGGAGCTCTCCCTAACCCGCAACACCGTCGATCCACTCCTCTGCGTCCGGTGACCGTCGTCGATGATTCACCGCCGACTGGACCTCCCCGAGCCCGCTGATCTCCTATTCGGCATCGCCGTGAGCTCCTACTTCGATTCCCCCTCTCCCCCGACCTCCCCGCGCTCTCTAGCTACGGCTCCACCTCCGGCCGGAGCTGTGGTCCGCCGGACATGTCGCCGCCGTGGCCACAGCTGCTGTCGCTCTCGTCCGAGCCCATAAGCACACTCAGCGCACCCCCAGGAGCACGCCGCACCCACCAGCCCACCTCACCGTGCCCCGCAGCACATAACTCGACGGTGCCCGAACTCCGGCACCGCCGCGAGCTCGTTTCCGGCGAGCTCCGGCCACCCCAGCTCCTACCACTTGCGTGGATGGATGCGGGCGAGTGAGGGCTTCCTTCCGGTGCCCTCAGCACGCCCAGCCGCGGCCTGCAGCGCCGCCCTGACCAACTCCGGCGAGTTTCCACCGCTGTTATGGTCGCCGCGTCACCTGCTGAGGTGGCGCCGGCTATTTAGCCTAATGACGCCCAAACTAACCCCCCAGGGCCACTGAGATACGGGCCCAACTGCTAACTACCTAGTTTAGGTTTAATTAAAATAGGATTAGCCCTGGCTCACTAATGTGTGGGCCCAGGCCCTTGACTAATTAGAGTTAGGTTCAAATTAGTGTTATCTAATCTAGTTAGTTAGGTTAGTCACTGACAGGTGGGCCCAGTGCCCTGTTAATTTTAGGTTATTGCTAATTTGTAAATTAGTTAACCCTGTGACTCACTGACATGTGGGCCCCGCCCGGCTAATTGAACTAGGTTAGTATTAAATAAGTTAGTTTAGTTAGTTGTGTCACTGACCAGTGGGCCCCACTGGTCAGGTTTGACTAGACCAGCCCCTGTTGACTTGCTGACGTCATCATGACGCAGTGTTGACGCAGTAAAGCTTTTCTGGAATTAAAATAAATCAGAAAGGTTTAGAAATTCCAGAAAATGCTTTAAACTTCTAAAAATCATATAAAATCAACCGTAGCTCAGAAGAAAATAATTTATATATGAAAAATGATCAGAAAAATTCAAGGAATCTGTTTATGGCACTTTCATGCATGTTTGAACAAGCTAAGCCTGCTGATCAGGTCCAATCAATTAGATGGCATTTAAATAATCACATATGAAGTTTGAATTTGAACCTTTGGTTCAAACCAACTTTATTTAACATGGTTGCTAGTTGCATTAGCTCAATCAACAGCATATTGCCATATCATGATCATGCATCATATTGTCGCATTGCATTGATTGTGTTCTCTCTTGTTTGCCGGTGCTAGTCCCCTTTCAGTAGACGTGTTCCGACGATGTGATCGATGACACTGATGAAAACCCAATGTTATCTTCAGAAGTGCCAGGCAAGCAAAACCCCCATTGAGCATTCCGATACAATCCCACTCTCTCGCTCTTGCTCTCTTTTACTGCATTAGTACAACAACGCTTCAACTGTTACCTACTGCGGTAGTTGAACCCCTTTCCATTGCATGACCTGTCATTGCCACAGTAAATAGTTGAAACCCACTAGTATGAATAGGAGTTGTTTGAGCCATGTTGTGCCTACTCATTCATGCTTTCTGGTTATGCCTGCTATTGGTTAGAGTTGTGTCAGGTCTGATTCATCGGGGATGAATTGGAAGGGTGATGAGCATGTCCTACTGTGTGTGAGCTAAGTGTGTGAACACGATTTGGTAAAGGTAGTGATGAGAGGCCATGTAGGAGTACATGGTGGGTTGTCTCATTGAAGCCGTCCTCAGGAACTGAGTTCTGTGTTGGTTGATCCATGAAACAGCTACTACCACACATTGGGATCCTTAATTGACTCTCTCGACTTATTAATCAACATGATCTCTGTCCAGGAGTTGCAATAAGTTTCTGGTGTTTGTAGTTTACTGGAGGTCGTCCGCAGCGCTGACCCTCGGGGTGGGCTGTGACGCGGCAGGTACGTGGCACGGTGTACCGATCGCCCGTTTGGTGATGCGGGAACCCTGTACACATCGTTTGGGGCCATGAGCGACACCCCGGCCGGATCTCCCCACGGATGGAACCCAAATAGGCGATAAACCTTGACGAGAGACTTGAGTGCTTAGTCAGGTCGTGGCCGACACCCTCGCCAGGCTTCCCCTTGAAGGTTGCCGAGATACATGACGTGTACATGGCGGTAAGTGGCGAGAGCGTGTGTGAAGAAGTACACCCCTGCAGGGTTTTATATATATGATCTATTCGAATAGCCGTGTCCGCGGAAATGGACTTCTAGGTTACCTCTACAGTTCATAGACAAGTGAAAGTGGATACTCTAAAACACGCAAGATAAGCGTGAGTGCTATGGATGGCCTTCTCGTAGGGAGACGGGAGCGGATCCATAGTGGTGTATTGATTGTTGAATATGTGGACTCGTGTGCGCCACCTCAAAAGTATTGCTTGCAATCGTAGTTTAGGATAGCCACCGAGTCAAAGCTGGCTTGCTGCAGTCAAACTCCACCACCCCCTTTGTTGATACTGATGCATATGTAGCTAGTTCTGATGTAACTCTTGCTGAGTACCTTTGTACTCATGTTTGCTTAATTTATGTTTTGCAGAGAGACTTCAGTCTCGCTAGTGGTTCCGCGTGGACTTCGACGTTTAGCTTGTTACCTCAGCTACGATCTTGTACCCTTGGGAGGGTCTTGTACATAGTCAGGCTTTTTCAGCCTTCTTCATTTGTAGTTGTCTGTACTCAGACATGTTATGCTTCCGTTGCCTGTATGCTCTATATGTTGGGTCATGTGACCTCTGTTTGTAATAAATGCTATGATGGCTCTTCTGGGCCTTATCTATATGAGTTGTTGAGTTATGTTGTGATGCCATGTTGTACATCACATACTTGCATGTTATGCATACGTGTAATGTGTATTGCTATGTGTGGGATCCGACACCTAGTTGTTTACCTTTGGTAGCCTATCTTATAGGGAAATGTCTCCTAGTGCTCGCTACTGCTCCGGAACACTTAGGCTGGCCAGCATGTGTCCTTCTTCGTTCCTGTGTCTGTCCCTTAGGGGAAATGTCACGCGTTGTTCCTTTAAGTCCTTGTAGCTTGCTACGACTTGGGTTCATACGTTGATGACCGACACGTTCGTTGCTGGGTCATGTATGCCTGGCTCTGTAATTTAGTGCCACTTTTGGTTTTTAACTAGTCTTGTCGGCCCGGGTTCTCTGTCATATGGATGCTAGCGACACTATCATATACGTGTGCCAAAATGCGCAAACGGTCCCGGGCCAGGTAAGGTGGCACCCGTGGGGATACCGTGCGTGAGGCCGCAAAGTGATATGATGTGTTACCGGCTAGACCTGTACGACTTAGGATCGGGGTCCTGACAGCTTTGGTATCAGAGCCTGACTGCCTGTAGGATTAGTAAGCCAAACTGGTCGAAGTTGTGTCTAGAAACTCTTTAGTTATATAAGGGAACTGATTGTGGAAGGGAACGTAAGGCTCTTTTTACTCCTTTGCCCTATGACCTTCTGATCTGAGTCACCTTCTTCTTTCTACGGGGATTAAGAACTAGGATTCTCATTCTATTTATCAGGATCACGTTAATGGTGAATTCAACCCTCAGTTCAGTTTATTCTACTTCTGTGTGTTCCACTGTTGATCTCAGAACCTTGACATTATGATGTTGGGTGGTTATGCTATCTTTGTGCATGAGTCTCAAAAGTATTTTCGAGCATTTACAGCCGATATGCTGTCCGAGTTATCCCAGGTTTTTAAATAGTCTGATGCATTTGCAAACCTTCCTCCCTGTTTCTGATGTCCTTTAGGCCAGATTAATCACACTAGTCGGTGTGTGGAGGTACTCCGTTACCTCGACACATGTGTTGGAGTTATTATTATGACCCTAGGTGTCTTAGAAGATCACCAGTAATCTAGCAATGCATTATATTCCCAGTGTGATGATTCTGGCCATTATTCTCGAAAGCATCCCGTGATGCCATTTAGTTAGTAGGCATTCTACTCCTGGGTTCTTGGACCCGAGATTCACTCTACTTACTTCATGTGGACAGTATTGCTCGTTCCTTTAGGATATTAGTAACCTTGTGATAGTCCTCGAGGTCTGTGGTTATCGTTCTTCCAATACCATGAATCATCATGGAATAAGTTCTCCCGAACCAAAAGATCACAACCAGAGTGCTCCTGAGTGGTACTCCATTCATATTGTGACTCTGCCAGTCCTACTTTTCTGCATGGGTTATCCGGAAGAAACATGCTGAACTAGTTCGACATACCAACCTATGCATCCACAACTCAAAAAGTTATATGTTCCTTTGAGTTGTTCCCTATTAGTGGTAGTATCACCCTCGTCTATCAGTTGATAGTCAGGAGTAGTTGTGCACTCATGCTCATCGATGCCTTTTACTCTTGTGGTCCGTCAAGCCATTCTATTCCGGAATGACTAGGAGAAACAAACTCCAGTACCTTATCCATATCCAGGATTGGGTCAAAGAAGTTGTACTTCGCAGATGAAGAATGCTAATGCAGCTTCTAAACTGTTCTATCATGGAGTATTACCATTTTTATCTCAAGAATGTCATGAGAATTGCACTATCTCTTATGAACTCTTGATACAGTGATACTTCTCACCATCATCGTCCATTCCTCGGTCTCCGTGTTGTTGTAACCGGAATACTGACAAGTGAAATGTGATGTGTGAAATCAATACTCCTAGCAACTTCGTTGCTTGGTAGCAAATGGACGATAATCTCATTCCTAGTGTGTTGGTTACCAAATCACCATTCTAAGATCGATCGTGCTACTAGTCCATCTTTCCTAGTGCACTCCTTGACCAATGAGTTAGGATTATTCAATCCCTTGCTTATTTGATCATATCTTCTTGCCCTGAAAAGCAAGATTGTTTCGGACTTAGCTACATATCGGTCGTTCGTGATTTTCTGAATATCTTCTCGGATGTATTACCAGGTTGTCACCTGACCGCTATGTTGGGTTCGTGATCAAGTTGGTTCCTTATAAACCACCACTTCTCCAAGAATCTGTGTTGGATACCCTGAACTGGTTGGTTAAGCTAAAACAATAACTTGGAGAGTTGGAGGATAAAAGCTTGCCAACTTAGTTCATCTCAAGGAGTATATTTGCGTGTGTTGAAGATAGATGATATCCTCATCAATTGGTCCCTGTGATCAGTTGTTGGACCTATTGTCGTATCAAAACTTTGATTTGAGTATGGGCTATCATCAAATCAAATCAGAACCAATGATATTCATAATGTTGTCTTACTCGTGGGTGTCCCTCGGGCATACCTCATTATATCTCTTGGTCTGACCAATGCTACCACCTTGTTCATATAAATTGTGGAATTCCATCTTCATGGATATCTCGATGACCCATTGTTGAGCCCATCAACATCGTTTATCTTGACCACGATTCATGCTGAACATTTACGTTAGTATTGGAAACTTCTCAAGCATGGCCTTCGTGTACAGTTCATGAGGTATATGTTGTATGAGAGGAGAGACTTTCCCTAATTCATGTGCATTTGGTGCAAGTTGTTGCCGTGAGTTCGAGAAAGTTTGTTTTGCTTCCTGTGGAATCATCCCAAGTCAGTCATGCATACGTGCGAAGTATTATGTGGTTTGGAGATTTGCAACCTTCACTCTATATGTATCCCTAGCACACCAAGCCACTGATTGATTTGTTCAAGGAGAAATGTTCCATCATAAGAGCTAATCATATGACTTATGTAAGGACTTCGATATCGTAGACGATGGTTCCCAACCAGAACTCGGTAGTGTTTTATCATAAGACTGCTATGTGGTCATGCTTGTCTTGGACAACGTGTTCACAGGTTTGTAGCAGAACCAGCTCATGTTTTGGAGCTTGCTATCGTAGTTCATTCCCGAGAATCTCGCAACGTCGTCACGTCGAATTGTGTTGCAAACTTTCATTTTTCCTTCTAGACTCGATGAGTCCAGAATATCCTGACACCAACCAGAGCTGAATCTCAGGCAGATATGATGGTTGGAGCATTTCCCAAGAACTATAATATTGGTCTCTCGATAACCGGTAAAGTGGATGTCGTGGCCAACACACCCAGCCGGAAGACCTATTGTTGTAGAATCTTGATTGAAGAAGTTAGCCACCTCCCCATAAGGATTTCATAGGATTTACTCCCTAGTTGTTCCTTATGGATTTTTGTGCTCCTGAAGTCCGACCTTTTACTTGACGTTTTAGGTACCAAACCATTTTAATAAATGGGTTTCGCTAGCACATCAAGGAGAACATTAGAAGCGGAGTGCTAAATGTCTCTCGGTCGATCATCCAGGTTTTGCCCCTTGACTCCGCTAGGGTGAAATCCGAGAAGGTGTTATCTTCCTTTGCATCTGCATCATCCATCATTATTCATCATGGTAGTATGTGATGTTGCCAGGATCCTTGACACGGATATTGGTAAAACCTTGATGAATATGGGAATACTCAAGTTCTTGAGAGCACGCACAAGCACTAGGTGTTATCCTCGACACCAACCGGGATTGCTCCCAGTGCTCTTGGTTATGCTATAACCCCTCAAGAGTAGATTTACTCTCTACTGTTGGGATTCTTCCCAGTTACCAGAATCATTCCCAGCATTTGCATTTTGTTCCCAGCTTGCACCACCATCATGCCAATTTTCCATGGGTTGCCCTTCTCAGCAACTGCTGTTCAGGATTATCTTCAAAAGTGGTCCTACCATAGGTTCCATCCATTTCCGATGATAAGCAAAATCATCCCTTGTGTTGTCTTTTACAAGGTAGTCCACATCATCCATTTTGGCCCGAGATTGTCATTCCTTCGGACTCCGTCAAACGATCGATTGTGTTTGCCTTAGGCTGGTATAGGGAATTTCAATGATCTCTATATCAAAAGTAATTCTTTTTGCCACTTAAGGGAATAACTCTACGAGTCACCTTCTCTAAGGTGCCCCGTCTGGTGGTATCGATCACCATCTTCTTAGGTGTGGAATTATTGCCACAAGGTGAACCTTCATCGTTTGTTTCACTCCATCCCCCTGGAGGTGTACTCTGTGTCTCAGCTCAAGAGATATCTCAATGTCTCACTCCATGAGTTGATATTGAGTTGCTCGATCTTTCAGAAGATCAATTTTGTAGAGTTTCTTTCGTCGTCACCGTGTTGGACAAAGACCTCAAAAGCAAGGGTTTCAAGATCAACATGATGCCAGCAATCAACATTCATATGAAGGGCACTTGGATCATGAAGATTGTGTTAGTTAGTGTCCCCTCTGATTTCTTATCTCACGTGTTGAATCTCGGGACGAGATTCTTGTTTAGTAGGGGTGAGTTGTCACATCCCTAGCTTTACTTTGCCCTAGGATAGTTTTTGCCTGTGCATCATGTTTAAAATTTTGTTAAACTTGAAATGGGGATGCCTAAACCCTAGCACCAAATCAAAGCAATTAGGTTTAACCTAAAAATATTTTCAATGAACCCAAAAATTGCCTTCAGTAATGTTTGATAATTTTGGCAAGGGTTTTGGTCCAAACCAAAAATATTGAACATTTATGGGGAATTGTTTGGGCTTTGATTTAATTCACTAATGTATTTGAGTTGGAGCAAATAAATCCTATAATTATTTTTAATGCTCCAATTATTCTGAAAACATTTTGTGGAGTTTTGGAACAATCCATACTGCTTCCACAAATAAATTCAGAAGCAACAAAACGGTTTAGTATTAGTACTAAATAAGAGCAAAACAAATAGAAAACAGTAATAAAAAATAGAAAACAGAAACTAACCTAGCCTTACCTGTGCAGCCCACTAGAAGCCTGCAGACAGCCGGGCTGCCAGGCCCAGTGCACCTCCCTCGCGCGTCGTCTTCCTCGCGCCTACTGGCTCGGTGCCTGGCGCGCGCACAGCCGAGCCGCGGCCACCTCCTGCTTCGCGGTGGCAAGGCCCCGGCCCCTCTCTCCTCGCCAGCGCGACGCCCTGGCCGCCCTATTTCCCTCCTCTCTCTCGCTGGACCTATCCCTCTTCTCCTTCCCTCTCTCACGCGCGCGGCCGAACGCCACCATCGCCACCGCTCGTCGTTACCACGGCCACAGCCTCCCCCTCGCCCCTTAGACGAGCCCCTGAGCTCCGTCGTGTCACCCTCTTCCTCTCCTTCATGTCACGCGGCGCCAGGAGCTCCCCCTCACCCGCAACGCCGTCGATCCCCTCCTCTGCGTCCGGTGACCGTCGTCGACGATTCGCCGCCGACTGGACCTCCCCGAGCCCGCAGATCTCCTATTCGGCATCGCCGTGAGCTCCTACTTCGATTCCCCCTCTCCCCTGACCTCCCCGCGCTCTCTAGCTACGGCTCCACCTCCGGCCGGAGCTGTGGTCCGCCGGCCATGTCGCCGCCGTGGCCACAGCTGCTGCCGCTCATGTCCGAGCCCATAAGCACACTCAGTGCACCCCCAGGAGCACGCCGCACCCACCAGCCCACCTCCCCGTGCCACGCAGCACCTAACTCGACGGTGCCCGAACTCCGGCGCCGCCGCGAGCTTGTTTCCGGCGAGCTCCGGCCACCCCAGCTCCTACCACTTGCGTGGATGGATGCGGGCGAGTGAGGGCTTCCTTCTGGTGCCCTCAGCACGCCCAGCCGCGGCCTGCAGCACCGCCCCGACCAACTCCGGCGAGTTTCCGCCGCTGTTAGGGTCGCCGACGTCACCTGCTGATGTGGTGCCAGCTATTTAGCCTAATGACGCCCTAACTAACCCCCCATGGCCACTGGCATACGGGCCCCACTGCTAAGTACCTAGTTTAGGTTTAATTAAAATAGGATTAGCCCTGGCTCACTGACGTGTGGGCCCAGGCCCTTGAGTAATTAGAGTTAGGTTTAAATTAGTGTTATCTAATCTAGTTAGTTAGGTTAGTCACTGACAGGTGGGCCCAGTGCCCTGTTAATTTTAGGTTAGTGCTAATTTGTAAATTAGTTAACCCTGTGACTCACTGACATGTGGGCCCCGCCCGGCTAATTCAACTAGGTTAGTGTTAAATAAGTTAGTTTAGTTAGTTGTCTCTCTGACCAGTGGGCCCCACTGGTCAGGTTTGACTGGACCAGCCCCTGTTGACTTGCTGACGTCATGATGATGCAGTGCTGACGCAGTAAAGCTTTTCTGGAATTAAAATAAATTAGAAAGGTTTAGAAATTCCAGAAAATGCTTTAAACTTCTAAAAATCATATAAAATCAACCGTAGCTCAGATGAAAATAATTTATATATGAAAAATGATCAGAAAAATTCAAGGAATCTGTTTATGGCACTTTCATGCATGTTTGAACAAGCTAAGCCTGTTGATCAGGTCAAATCAATTAAATGGCATTTAAATAATCACATATGAAGTTTGAATTTGAACCTTTGGTTCAAACCAACTTCATTTAACATGGTTGCTAGTTGCATTAGCTCAATCAACAGCATATTGCCATATCATGATCATGCATCATATTGTCGCATTGCATTGATTGTGTTCTCTCTTGTTTGCCGGTGCTTGTCCCCTTTCAGTAGACGTGTTCCGACGATGTGATCGTTGACATCGATGAAAACCCAATGTTATCTTCAGAAGTGCCAGGCAAGCAAAACCCCCATTGAGCATTCCGATACAATCCCACTCTCTCGCTCTTGCTCTCTTTTACTGCATTAGGACAACAACGCTTCAACTGTTACCTGCTGCGGTAGTTGAACCCCTTTCCATTGCATGACCTGTCATTGCCAGAGTAAATAGTTGAAACCCACTAGTATGAGTAGGAGTTGTTTGAGCCATGTTGTGCCTACTCATTCATGCTTTCTGGTTATGCCTGCTATTGCTTAGAGTTGTGTCAGGTCTGATTCATCGGGGATGAATTGGAAGGGTGATGAACATGTCCTACTGTGTGTGAGCTAAGTGTGTGAACACGATTTGGTAAAGGTAGCGATGAGAGGCCATGTAGGAGTACATGGTGGGTTGTCTCATTGAAGCCGTCCTCAGGAACTGAGTTCTGTGTTGGTTGATCCATGAAACAGCTACTACCACACATTGGGATCCTTAATTGAATCTCTCGACTTATTAATCAACATGATCTCTGTCCAGGAGTTGCAATAAGTTTCTGGTGTTTGTAGTTTACTGGAGGTCGTGCGCAGCGCTGACCCTCGGGGTGGGCTGTGACGCGGCAGGTACGTGGCACGGTGTACCGATCGCCCGTTTGGTGATGCGGGAACCCTGTACACATCGTTTGGGGCCGTGAGCGACACCCCAGACGGATCTCCCCACGGAGGGAACCCAAGTAGGCGATAAACCTGGACGAGAGACTTGTGTGGTTAGTCAGGTCATGGCCGACACCCTCGCCAGGCTTCCGCTTGAAGGTTGCCGAGATACATGACGTGTACAAGGCGGTAAGTGGCGAGAGCGTGTGTGAAGAAGTACACCCCTGCAGGGTTATATATATATGATCTATTCGAATAGCCATGTCCGCGGAAATGGACTTCTGGGTTACCTCTACAGTTCATAGACAAGTGAATGTGGATACTCTAAAACACGCAAGATAAGCGTGAGTGCTATGGATGGCCTTCTCGTAGGAAGACGGGAGAGGATCCATAGTGGTGTATTGATTGGTGAATATGTGGACTCGTGTGCGCCACCTCAAAAGTATTGCTTGTAGTCGTAGTTTAGGATAGCCACCGAGTCAAAGCTGGCTTGCTGCAGTCAAACTCGACCACCCCCTTTGTTGATACTGATGCATATGTAGCTAGTTCTGATGTAAGTCTTGCTGAGTACCTTTGTACTCATGTTTGCTTAATTTATGTTTTGCAGAGAGACTTCAGTCTCGCTAGTGGTTCCGCGTGGACTTCGACGTTTAGCTTGTTACCTCAGCTACGATCTTGTACCCTTGGGAGGGTCTTGTAGATAGTCAGGCTTTTTCAGCCTTCTTCATTTGTAGTTGTCTGTACTCAGACATGTTATGCTTCCGTTGCCTGTATGCTCTGTATGTTGGGTCATGTGACCTCTGTTTGTAATAAAAGCTATGATGGCTCTTCTGGGCTTATCTATATGAGTTGTCGAGTTATGTTGTGATGCCATGTTGTACAGCACATACTTGCATGTTATGCGTACGTGTAATGTGTATTGCTATGTGTGGGATCCGACACCTAGTTGTTTACCTTTGGTAGCCTATCTTACAGGGAAATGTCTCCTAGTGCTTCCACCGAGCCTTGGTAGCTCGCTACTGCTCCGGAACACTTAGGCTGGCCGGCATGTGTCCTTCTTTGTTCCTGTGTCTGTCCCTTAGGGGAAATGTCACGCGTTGTTCCTTTAAGTCCTTGTAGCTTGCTACGACTTGGGTTCATACGTTGATGACCGACACGTTCGTTGCTGGGTCATGTATGCATGTCTCTATAATTTAGTGCCACTTTTGGTTTTTAACTAGTCTTGTCGGCCCGGGTTCTCTGTCATACGGATGCTAGGGACACTATCGTATACGTGTGCCAAAATGCGCAAACGGTCCCGGGCCAGGTAAGGTGGCACCCGTGGGGATACCGTGCGTGAGGCCGCAAAGTGATATGATGTGTTACCGGCTAGACCTGTACGACTTAGGATCGGGGTCCTGACACCTTCACACTGCTCGGCCTCGTCTATCCAGGCAGGTGATCCACACCCGGCCCCCATCCTCCTCCTCCTTCCACATCACACATGTCCCGACCGCCAACGCGAGCGCTACACCTTCCACCCAAATCACTAACCCCTCCACCAAATAAGCGTCGCCCTAAGCCATGGTGCACGCAGTATATCCAGGATCTCAAGGAGCATTTGGCAGCGAAGAAGAAAATCACGACTGCACGCGCAGATGAGGTCGTGATGGCTGGCATTCATGCCGTCCCCGAGATCTTGGAGGAGCACCTCGCTATCGAGGCCACCATCGACGCCTTCCATACCTACGCCGCGACACGGTTGGCTGCTTTAAACGACAGTTCGTGGCGTTTTCTTGAGGCCACCGTCGGTGCCTTCGATGAAGATTACGAGGTGTTTTCCCAGCGTGCACGTGCTTACCTCATCTCGAGAGCCAGCAGGTTGGTGCCCATAGCAGCTCAGGCAACTCACCACTACGACGAGGGCACCCACGAAGCGGAGGCCTCGCCCTCTTCCATGTACAAGGAGCCAATCGTCATCGATATCTCAGACAATGAGGAGTAGATTGTCTTATTATCTCACTATAAGAACCCATGTTCAGTTTGCTAGCTACTGCCTTTCCTTAATAAATTTTAGTGAATTGTGCTATCTACTTTTAGCATGCAATCTTCTGCTCTAGAGTTTATGTTCTATATGTAGTGCAATGTGGTGTTCAGGTAATTGTTTGGTTTAATTATGCAAATGTGATGTTCAATTCTTTAGGGTGCAATTTTCCAGGTTGTCAAGCATTATTGGTTTGGTTAACTGTCCAATCTTCTATTAGGAGTATGTTATATTGTGCAATGTGGTGCTCAGTTAACATTTGGTTCGTTTGTTGCGGTGTTTATTTAACTGTTTGGTTCAATTCTGCAATGCGATGTTCAATTGTTGTGGGTGCATTCTGTTATTGTATACCATTTGAGAAATAAATCGAATTTGGATGTACTACATACATGAGAAACAAATACAATTGCTATATTTCCAAGTTGTTAAGCATGCTTGGTTTGGTTAACTTTCTGATCTTCTATTAGGAGTATGTTCTATTGTGCAATGTGGTGCTCAGTTAACGTTTGGTTCATTTGTTGTGGTGTTTAGTTAACTGTTTGGTTCAATTATGCAATGCAATGTTCAATTGTTGTGGCTGCATTCTGTTATTGTATACCATGTGAGAAATAAATCGAATTTGGTTGTACTAAATACACGAGAAACAAATACAATTGCTATATTTTCAAATTGTTAAGCATGCTTGGTTTGGTTAACGGTCTGGTCTTCTATTAGGAGTATGTTATATTGTGCAATGTGGTGCTCATTTAACATTTGGTTCATTTTTTCTGGTGTTTACTTAACTGCATGGTTCAATTCTGCAATATGATGTTCAATTGTTGTTTCTGTTATTGGATACCATGTGAGAAATAAATCGAATTTGGCTGTACTAAATACATGAGAAACAAATAAAAATGCTATATTTCCAAGTTGTTAAGCATGCTTGATTTGGTTAATTGTCTGAACTTCTATTAGGAGTATGTTATATTGTGCAATGTGGTGCTCAGTTAACGTTTGGTTCATTTGTTTTGGTGTTCAGTTAACTACACGTGCATGGTCTGTTGTCTAATAGCACATTATTGCGTAATTGTAGGAACCATTCTAATATTTCGTTTTAAAAAAATTTGGTCTTGCACATGTAGGTCCTGCTGTCAGAGATTTTGACCCACTGATCGACCCTTTTTGCATATGGGGAAATGAGTTGTCCATGAATATCAATCAAGTGAAGAAACACCGAAAGATTTTTGGGATAAAAAAATTAGCAACAAAAAACAAAAAGATCTTTGTCTGCACAATGAAGAAGACATCAGTTCACTACAAGATGGTACAACTATTATACCTTGTTTTTCTATTCCTTTGCCCCATTTCCAATATAGATAAGATATTTATGCACATCCTTGTTTTCAGGCCTTTCCAAAGCAGTTCACTCATGATTACCTCTCAAACCACCTCTATTGTCAGGAGGCGAGGAAGATTTTCATACAACACCCACGGATTAGTATTAAAGTGTTTCTGAAGAGGATGAAGGATGGACGGTCAATCATCCAAAGGTATTGGCCTAAACTTGCAAAGACCTTCAACATGAATGAAGGATCAATATTCACCTTCCGCTTCAGCAGTTTTCCAGATGAGATGCTTCTGTCTATATACTGTCTAACTGGTGTAATGGGGCATTGGTGTAATTGTGTGGCTAGGTGCTGAAGCTATATCATGTTGTAGTCTGATGTATTTCAATTATGTGCTTAATATGAATGTCAATTAGATTAATAAATGAATTATTAATAATAGGGCAATTAGCCTGCTAATTGGGTTTTGCTATTGCAACCCTGTTATTGAGAAAATACCGTGGGCGATGAGCACAGGCAATGCACACAGTTTCTAGGAATAAATCATGTTGGGTCAATGAACAATCACACATGACATTCTCTTGAAAACTGTTTGCATTATGCCACCTTGCGCAAACGTTTACCACATAAATATTGTGTGTTATGGACAGCCTTTGCCACACAGTTTCTTCTATGCACCGTGTGTGATGAATTCAATAACGCAAACGATAAAATTGTTACTATCCTGTGCAATGGCAACGCTATCACAAACGATTTAACGGGAAAAATTATGTGTGATGTACCTGTGAACGGAAACGATTTCCTTGGATTGACTGTGTGGGATGTACATACGAATGTAAACGTTTAGCGGGGACTGACTATGTGGGATGTACTTGCGATCGGAAACAATTTCGCCTATATAATTGTATTTTTGTTAGCTCTACTATATGTATTTCCATATTTGAGCGCTTGTCGGTCGCACACTACCTCATTTTGCCGAGAGTGTGTGCCAGGAGGGCATATCCCCGACGGTTTCTGTGTCGTGTGCGAAGGACCCCCCTATCGCCGCCACTCACTAGGCGGCGGTTCCAAATGCCGTCGCGGAAAGGGGTTAAAAACCGTTTGTATAGCACCGACGCGTACTAGTGTATGGCTGGCATGGCCATTTTAAAAGGCGAGGGGCATGTCCTCTTGTGTCTTGGGGCTTCCTTGGATGCTCTAGAGTGGACAGGAGCTAGGTGGGGTGCTGCATATAGAAATGGAAGAGAGAGAGAGGTGTTGCCATGGGTGAACAGAGAGAGAAAGAGGTGGGTTTTACCCCCAATTATTTGAGCTGTGAAATTGCAATTGTTACTGGAGGTAGAAGGGGACTAGGATGAGCTGTGGTAAAAATTTGAACTCATGGGGAATAGTGGAAGAGGTCAAAATGACAGTTTTGAAACATGGCAGAAGGTGTTTGATGCATGTTTGAGCCGCTTGCACTCATCTCCTCCTTGTGCCACTTGATGGGTGTGTTGTGCATGACCAAATGGCATTGTGGTTGAAATGTGAGCTCATTTGGACAAAGTTGCCAATGCAACTTTTGTAATCCATAGAAATCGATAGAAATGGACTTGCTTATATCTAGTTAAGCTAATCTCTTCCCCTTGATGCACCACTTGGTGTAGTGTCATTATTTGGGTACTTGAGTATGTCCACAAATTTTGGGATCAATTCGAGAAAGTTGACAATGTTAAGTTGTTCAAACTTGGATTTGGACAGAGATGGTTTTGGGGCACTCTTGTGAACCATAACTATTTTGATTGGAATAAAACTTTGCAGAATTATCACATTAGGCATATGTGACTTGCCATAATTTTCTTGGATGTTTAGTGAATATTCCCTTTGTAAATATTTCAAAAGCCTGAAATATCTAGAAGGGTTTTTTGAGGGATTTGACCAATATTTTTAACATGACCATGTGTTGAAACTCTTATATATGGACAATATATGTCCTCTGAGCTTCCCTGAATTTTCTCAAATATTTTTAAAATATTAAAATAATTTTAACCTATTAAAGACCATTTCTGGACTAAAGAAAAAGCCATAAAATAAAATAGGAAACTAACTTTTAAAATTAAATTTTTGTGGTTTATGGGAGTCCTATACCTAATAGGAGTCAAATATAGTCCTTGAAAGTTTTGTCACACCCCAAATTAAGTACTTGTAGTGCAAGCCTCAATTTTGGGGTTTTTGGAAAACCTAATTTGGAAAAATAACTTTTGGCCAAATTACTTTTGTAAGAATATACTATTCTGTCATATACACATGGCATGATCATTGGGCAAAAGTCTGGATCAAGGAGATGAAGTATAGAAGGTGGAGCTATGTTCACTATAAAGAGCACTTGAAATCACAGACGAAGATCCAATCCAATAAAAAGCCAAATAATGCAAAAGTTTTTCTTGGTCCAAATTTTCATGGTTTATTAATGCGAATGACATGTTACAAAATGTTGGGTGTGAGAGACCTACCCCCTACAAGAATCTCATCCCCGAAATTTCTAAACTAGGCTTTGAAGAGATAAGGGAACTCGGATCTAAGGTAGTCTTCATGCTCCCAGGATGCTTCTGCTTCAGTGTGGTTGCTCCACTGGACCTTGAAGTACTTGATGGTGCGGCTTCGAGTACATCGTTCTGCTTCATCCAATATGCAGATGATCCTCTTACGGTAGGTCGGATCAGATTGAAGGTCAATGGATTGGTGATCGATGTCCTTGTAGATATCAGGCTTGTTTGGAAATTGGATACACTTCCGGAGTTATGACACGTGAAACACATTGTGCACATCGGATACTTCCAGTGGTAGTTCCAACTGGTAAGAAACTTCTCATCGTCTTACAGTGATCTTGAAGTGGCCAATAAATCTTGGTGCGAGCTTACCCTTAACGTGGAAACGCATGGTACACTTACGAGGAGTTACTCGCAGGTACACATGGTCTCTGACATGGAAGCTCACTTGTCGACGACGAGTGTCGGCAGAGCTCTTCTGTCATGACCTGGATGTCTTTAGACACACTCTGACTAGCTTAACTTGTTCTTCTGCTTCATGGAGGACATTTGTTCCAAAGACTAGATCTTTTCCGGTTTCTGACCAATTGAGGAGTGTGCGACACTTGCGTCCGTACAACACTTCAAATGGTGCCATTTGGAGACTTGACTCGCGACTATTGTTATAGGAGAACTCGGCAAATGGGAGGCAATCTTCCCACTTGGCTCCATATGCTATGACACATGCTCGGAGCATGTCTTCGAGTATCTGATTCACTCGTTATGTGTGACCTCCGGTCTGCATGTCGAAAGCAGTGCTAAGAGGACACTTGGTTCCCGTTGCTTCTTGGAACTTCTTCCAGAACTTCGAGGTAAACTGCGTTCCTCGATCTGACACAATCTCCTTAGGAACACAATGAAGGCTTACTATTTTCTTGATGTAAAGAGTTTCCAGTTGGTTGCCATCATAGGTACTTTGACAGGAATGAAATGGGCGACCTTGGTCAAATTGTCGACTATGACCCAGATGGAGTCATGCCCCTTGTTTGACCTAGGTAATCATGTGATGAAATCCATTCGGACTTTATCCCATTTCCACTCAGAAACCTTGAGTTGTTGGAAAAATCCAACAGGTCGCTGATATTCAGCCTTGACCCTTTGGCATACATCACATTTTGCAACATAGGTGTCAATCTCCCTTTTCATCTCATGCCACCAAAATCTTTCCTTCTGGTCTTGATACATCTTGGTTCCTCCAGGGTGGATGGAATACGGGGTGTCATGGGATTCTTGCAGGATCAAATCCTTTAGTTCCTTCTTGTTTGGCGCACAGATACGGCCTTTGTACCAAACAATTTCATGTTCGTCTTAGGAGAATCTCGGGGCCTTGCCTTGCTTCATCTTCCTTTTGATGCCTTCGATGCTTTTATGTCCTTTCTGCGCCTCTTTGACTTCGTCCATTAGGATCGGCTTGACTTCTAGGTTGTCCAGGTGTCCATAGGTAACCAATTCCAAGCCAAGTTGTTCAAGCTCTTCAAACAGGGATGTCTGCCTTCCTTAAATCATGGCATTCAGGGAGCAAGCCTTCTCGGGGTGGTATTGAACACTGAGGTCATAATCTTTGTTCATTTCCTGCATCTTCTCTGGCTCATGTTCAGTTCCTTTTGAGTGAAAATATACTTCAGACTTTTGTGGTCTGTGTATATCTCACACCGTTTTCCTTAGGAGGTAATGTCTCCATGTTTTCCCTAAAGATCATGAGTTGTGTAGTTTTCATTATGAGGACGTAGCTGCCTTGACAGGTAAGCTAAAACTCTGCCTTCTTGCATCAGAGTGCTTCCCAGTCCGGTCCAAGAGGCATGACAATATATCACAAACTCCTGGTGAATGTCAGGTGTCGCCAGAACTGGGGCAGTGGTCAATCTCTTCTTGAGCTCTTGGAAGCTTTCTTCGCAAACTTCTTGTCCTTCTTCAAGAGCTGAGTCATTGGTCGGGCAATACATGAGAACATTTCCACGAATTTGTGATAATAGCCCGCAATTCTGAAGAAGCTACTAACCTCCTTAATGGTAGTTGGCGATTTCCATTGGGTCACAGCTTCAATCTTCCCAGGATCTACTGACAATCCTTCCTCGGTCAATACATGACCCAAGAATCCAACTTTCTATAGTCAAACTCACACTTGTTGAATTTGGCATATAGTTGGTGCTCTCAAAGCTTGTCTAGGACCATCCACAAGTGTTTCTCATGCTCTTCTTCCATCTTCGAGTAGACAAGAATGTCATCAATGAAGATGACAACAAACTTGTCCAAATATTCCATGAAGACCTTTTACATGAGACACATGAAGTAGGCTGGGGCATTGGTCAATCCAAAGGACATGACTGTGTACTCATACACGCCATATCTGGTTACAAATGTCGTCTTCGGAATATCTCGGGGTCTAATCATCAACTGATAGTACCTAGACCTGATGTCGATCTTGTAGAACACCTTGGCTCCATTGAGTTGATCAATCAGATCTTCAATCTTGGTGTGATGCCCCAACACCGATGCTCCGGAGGACTTCCGTATTTTTTGTGATCGCCGTGTGTTTTATTTGATTGCTCTATTTTATTTTTGCATTGCATCATGTCATCATGCCATCATGTCATTAATCTTTGCAACCCAAATAAATAAATTGTATGGATCTTTGACCCATTTAAATCGAGGGAAATCACATGGTGATTTATCTTTATAACATATCCTCCCAATATTATTAGTTTGGAATAAACCATAACACACTTACAGTTTAAGTTCCATGCATTTTCTATCTCAATTCCTCGCCTCAAACTTTGCGACAATTCTTTCATCACTTTTCCGAGCTCCACCTAAATTCTTAACATTTTGGACACCCCTAAAGCCTAGACTCCATTCAAACTCCTTTGGCACAAGTTAAATAATTTTGGGTTTAACTTCCCCTAATATGTTGGAACCACTATTGTTGGGTTGGAAATATTCCATAAAGCCTTACAAAATGTCCCACCATTTTATTCCTGTACGTGGCCTCTTCTCATAATTCTTTAACCTCTCCTTGTTTTGCTGAAAAGAGAAATTAGAAGAGGGAGAGAGAGGAGCCACTAGTCTAGGACTTCCTAAGCCTGCTATGAGTCCAACCCGTTTGCTCCTCAAGGCCCACCTCAACCGCCCTGTCTTAACCTAGCCCAGCCTGATCGATCCCCTCGTCCTCTTCCTCTCCTCTCGATCCCCTCCTTCCGCCGCCACACTCGCACATAACCCGGTGCCGGCGCCCGCGCCCGATCCCCTCACACTCGCACCCACATCCTCCTCGAGCCCCTCGTCACCCGCGCCCCCCTCCCCTGTTTGCCACCACCTGCTCAGACTACAACCATGATAGCGAGAACCTCGTCGGACCCACTCTTCCCTGCCGCCTCCTGCCCGTGATAAGGCAGCCTTGTCACCCCTCCGGCAAGTCCACCACCAGTAGGCCGGAGCCCCGTCGAGCCTCCTCGACCTCGCGACTGGCGCTGTCGCCCCAGATCCGGTGTCCTGACCTCTCCGAGCTCCGCTCCTTGCCGGCGACCTCTCCTGCTTCGCCTTGCTCGCACCTCCTTCTGTTGCCGGCCATCCCCAGGGTCTCGAGGTCCCGATGCTTCAAAGGTATAACGCTGAGACGACCTTCCGAGAAAGAATGCCTGTTGTATGAGATGATCATGTTTGCACTGTGTCGGAATTATCGCTTGCACGTTCCCCGTTTCCATGTCACCGACACGTGGGAACCCGGTATCAGGGAGCACCCCACCATCTTGCATGACATGCTCCCGTACTACTTCTTTTGCACCGACATCTCGAAGAGTTGTCGGAACTGAAATGTTGTTGCGGCATCATTTTCAGATTCGGAGCCGTGGCACCCCTTTCCTTGCACCACGGTGACGAAATGCACCTTATCATGCTCACGTCAACATTTTCTAAAATTTGCATGAAACTTGAATATGTCATCCGCATCATGATAACAACATTTAAAATGTTTTAAAATGTTGTTTGCATTAACAACATTAATAGTTGCTAATGTCATGGGGATTTTCCGAAATTGAGGTCTGTTGTTTCTGGCCCCATTTAAATTGCTTAAATAGTTAGTTTACATATGTTGCACCTCTTGCCTTGTTAAGAACATTTAAACTTATTGGGTTCAAAACAACAGCAAACTAAATATTTGAATGTGGAGATTCGTCAATATGCAACTCGTTGCATATTGAGCTCCACTTAATTTGTAGAATTATTTGTGCACTTTGCCATGCCATGCTAATTAAACCGGACATGCATTATACTAGTTTGTGCATCATGCCATGTTTATGCTTGTGGTTTACCTTGTTGTTTGCTTCTTTCCGATTTTCTTCTTTTGTTAGCTTCGGTTTTGTTTCGGAGTTGTGAGGATTCATTCGGCTACGTCCATTTGTCTTGTTCATGGACTTGTTCTTCTTCCTTGCGGGATCCCAGGCAAGATGATTGTTCCTTGATATCACCTCTATCTTTGCTTTGCTAGTTGTCTTGCTCTATCGCTATGACGCGCTACCTATCTATTTGCTTGTCAGCCTCCTACATTGTCATGAAACCTCTAACCACCTTCCTAGCAAACCGTTCATTGGCGAAGATACGCTTTTGCTCGGCCCCTCTTATAGCGTTGTTAGTTGTAGGTGAAGTTGAAGATTGCTCCATGTCGTAACATCGATATTTTGTAATATCACAATATCTCTTATTTAAATTTATGCACCTATATACTTGGAAATCGGTGGAAGGCTTGGCTTTCTTCTCGTTGTTTTGTTCCACTCATGACGCCTTAAGAACCGATAAACCAGTGTTATGTTCCTTGTTTTTGCGTTCCTAACGCGGTTGGGGTTAATGGGCTCCCCTTGATAGTTTGCTTCGAGTAAAACTCCTCTAGCAAGGCCCAACATTGGTTTTACCATTTTTCTAATAACTAAAAACTTGCACGGGGATTAATTAACCCAGGGATTCTTAATAAACTACCCGGGCCAGTGCTCCTCATGAGTGTTGTCCAAACTGGGTAGCCTATAGGGTCGCCTCGGGGAAACCCCATGTATTTGGTATATACCTATAGGCTGACCTATCCGATCGTGGCCTGAGACGAGATACGCACGGCTCCTATCGGGGTGTCGGCATGTCGGAAGGTCTTACCAGACTTGTTTTACCATTGTCAAAATATCTTGTGCACAGGGATTCCGAGTCTGATCGGATTGTCCCCAAGATGGAGGTTTTACCTCTTCTGATCATGAGAGCTTGTGATGGGCTAAGTTCGGACATCACTGTAGGGTTATGATCTTCCGAAAGCCGTGCCCGCGGTTATGTGGCGGATTGGAGTTTGTTAATATCCAGTGGTAGATAACTTGACACAAGAACTCAAATAAAATACAGTACCATGTGAGTAGCCGTAATGGTCTATTTTCGTGGTAGTTCGGGAAGAGAACACGGCTGGGTTATGAATGACTCATAGGTAGACAAGATCACTTAGTGATTATTACTAGTTTACAATCATTGGCATAGCTTCTCATCTCTCTGAAAGATCGTAAGCTAGCCACCTCGTATATGCTCAGCGCTTGCTGCAACCCCACTTGATACCTTATCCCCACAAAGCTTTGGTAGTTTTGATACCCGGGAACAAGATTGCTCAGACCTCGTTACTCACGGTTTACTACACAAACAGGTGCAGGTACAACTGAGTTTGATGCAGGCCATGGCCAGGAGCTCCAATGGGAGTTCGATGAAGAGTGTGGGCATATGTACATGACATACCCCGATGATTAGTAGTGGTTCCTACTAGGGCCGATCGGGCATAGTTGGGTGGTTATCTTCATTTCATTTGGATACGTTCATAGTCGGACTTTGTGTGTACTCTGAATGATGTATGAATAATTGATCATTGTGTGATGTGGCGATTGTAAGCCAACTATTTACTTACTTGTTCATTTACATGGGAATGCATGAAGATGACCCTTCTTGCGATCATACCAAAATGCGGTTATTCCTCTAAGTCGTGCCTCGACATGTGGGAGATATAGCCGCATCTTGGGCGTGACAAGTTGGTAATCAGAGCCTTCCCCGACCTAGGAGCCCCTTCTTGATCAAACCCCTACCGATGTTGATTCTAGAACAAAAACTGTTTTGAGTCTTAGAAATATATATATCAGAGAGTAGGAATTCCGTTACTCCTTATCCCCTTCGTCGCTCTGGTGAGGACTCATGCGTAGAAGTTTTGATTTCACTCTCCTCATTTTCACCAAAAAAATTAGGATCACGCGGGTATTGTTGGGATCGTTTTGATATCTTTGTGATGAGAACATTGTTCTTGGTGCCTCCTGTCATTTAGGGGTTGTGGCAGTGTCCCGGGGAGTTGAGCTCCGAGGTGTTGTCGTCACAGTTGTATTGTTTCAGTTCCGGAATACCAGAGGTCGCCGACATCGAAAAATCTTCTATTTATGTCTGGTGGTGAGATAACCCCAATGTCACCAAGTACTTGGGGGATAGTTTGGGAGTATTGCCATAGCTAGTATAGCGGATGCTTTTCGAAGGTCTGAGGTACACAATTTCCGAAGGTGCCAGGTTATGTGTTGACGGTTCGATACATCTGTATGTTCGGTGAGATATTTGAGCTTCCCTTGTATCCCTAACACCAGATTGCATAACTAGAAAGTTTCGAGAGTTAGTAGGTGGAAATTCAAGTAGCTCTAGGATTTGTTCTGAGATATACATGATATGTGGTTGGGCTCCAACGTCTAGTGGTTCGCTTGTCATGTCGATTTTACAGTGGTTTTGTCGCGTCTTAATGAATCCTTGGCTATGTCGATTCGGGGACGCTTCATAGTCATTCCTAATGTCCGCTGTAACGTCGTGACCGGGGGGCCTCATCATGAAAACTTTGGATGGAATCTCTATCATATGTTTGTTCTGACTTATTTTGCATGCTAAATCCTTTGTTTTGTTTTGATTGTGGTATTCGAGTTGCTTCGATGTCAAGTGGTGATTCCATACATGTTCCTAATCGGTGTTCTCATATTTCTATGGGAGTGCTAGTCCATCTTGTTCATCGATATTGTTATGTTAAATTCTTTTCAACCGGCGTGCTTCTCTTCAAGTCAACCCGATCCTTTCAATATGTGCAAGACCAATTCTCAGTTTTTTCTCAATGGTATATGTTTCATTCATCCCAAGTTGTCTTTGTCTTTCCCCACCCTGCCACCCTTTTTCTTTGAAGAGTCAGAAATCTCATGTCAAGTATCCATTTTATTCATGTGAAGTCCCTTCCTTCGTTTCCTTCAATGTTATTATCCGGTGATTTCTCGTGAAGATGCTGAGGAAGCTTCAAGTTTTTCATTCTCTGTTCTCGTTTCTTCTCCGATGGACTAAATTCAAGCTTCAGTGCTGATCGTATCTCTTCCTTATTGTTTCACATGATTTCACATGTTGGTATTTCTTGTCCAAGGCTCTCTTATTAATTCATCTCTCCCTATACTTATCGGAGTGTACGAGATATCTCAGAAGATTCGTGTTTCCATTTTCAATCCATTCAAACTATTTTGAGGTTGTCATCTCATTCATGCCATTTAATTCAACTGGTGCAATCTCTCTTTCAAGCAATCCCTTCCAATGGTGTTTCTTTTGAGTGGTCCCTAACCCAGAGGTCTTTTCCCAGGATCTTACCTGGCTCTTCTATTTTTCTGGAGCTATTTTCAATTTTTTTAAGTGTGGCATAAGAAGGATTTTCCATCAGTCATATGCCTTCTCCAAGATCGCTTTCAAATTCTTTTCATCATTGCTTCAACCTTTGAATTCTTCATTCTTCCAGAGTATCTCATAAATTCTTCATGGTGGTTCTCATTGTCATTCTCAGCATTTTGAAGACCAAAGAACAATTTATGCTGATTCCTTACCCGTTCTTCCAAAGATTCATGGTTCTAGCTTCATACGATCCTCATAACTGTTTTGGATTGTGAGAATTATTTTCATACCCATCTGAAGCATTTCATGAATCATGCCCATTTTTAATCCTTCCAAGGCCATCATTTCAGAAAATTTATTCGTTCTCACCTTCCATACCTCGTCCTTCAATCCTACCGGCGCATTGTTCAAGCATACTCTAGTCAGCTCATGATCTGTTCGTTCTCTTGGATCTAAATTCCCTCAAGTATCTTAGTTCATTTTCTTATTCTTCCCGGTGATTCATTCTATTATCTTCATTCATTTTCAATTCTTATAGTGGTTCATTCAAGATTACTCTTTCGTTCTTATCATATCAATTCATTCTTCTTTCCAAATCTTACCGATGGTCCGTTGAATTGTGCTATATCTCTCTCCAATCCTTTTAAAGAAGAATAAGTAGTATGCCAAATCCAGTGATTCTCATCAATTTAAATTGGTGAAGGATACGTGTAACATAATTCTTATTCTTGTTTCATCCAAGTGATTAATCCCTTCCTTCGGAGTTTGTTCAGGAGGAATACGTTCTTGGTTTCAAGTTGTTCGTCTTGTCTCTTGGTGTTCTAAGCTCTCTCAATTTTTTCATGGTGAAGATCCATCTAATTCATTGCATGGCTACATCTTTTTCTTTTTAAGCCTTCGCTTCTCATCCTTTTGTCACCGTAGTTCTTCATGGTGGTTAATCATGATTTAATTCATCCTCGAAGTGTTCTTCAAGATTCTTTTTGGAGGAGCTCAAGTATTCTTATCTTTGCACTTCGAAGTGCAAATATTTCCCCCCTTATGTTTTGAGGTGGTGTTATGTCATTCTTGACAATTTCCTTTTGTGTTTCATGATTCACAAGTTATCAAGAATGAAATATTTAAACCCATAATTTTTCTTTGTTCAGGAGATCCTGTCCACCCCTCAATTAAATTGTTGGAGTAATATTGGGTTTTATCTCACCAAAAAGCTGTCCCTAAGGATTGTTACTATTTATGGTGCTTATAAATGACCCAAGTTCTCTGTTTATCCTCTCGGTGGAAGAAGTTTTCATCTCTTCGTTGATCTCAAGCAATCAAATGTTTTCGTTAGTGGCCGATTGTCACCTCATAATTTTGAGATGTTTCCCATAAGCCCACGAGAAGCATATATTTTGCTTGTTGATTCTTCCAACAACTCCATTCAATCCTTCTTTCTAAGGATGCTTCCAAATTCATTGGTAGTAGAAGTTATCATTTTCTTCTACTTTCTTTCTTCCTAACGATCTATTTTCTATTCTTTCATTCCAGATGTTTTGTGATGTTGCTCTCTTCGTTCCATCATCTCATTTTGTCAAGAGCCTGCTCTTTTCCTTGCTGGTCTATTTAGCGAGAGTGTCGTGTCCTGCATTCAAGATCTCTCATCTTATCAAGTTTTGCCTCTCTTTTCAACAAAGGTACTATGTGAAATCTTTCTTACCACTTGTGCCATTCTTTCAATAGTTCCGGAGGAAGTGTGTTGTTGATTTCATCAGGTATCATCCCATCTTCTCAAGTTCATGTTAATTCCTTCCATTTTCAGTCGGAGTGCTGTCCAAATTCTTTCGTTCTTATTCCTTCTCTATCTTGTCTTAACCGGAGTGATTTTAATGTCTATCTTGTCACCTAAGCTCTTCATTCTCATCGTATTCTTTGTTCCTCTTGTCCAATAGATTGTTTCCAATTTGGTTCATCTCCAGCGTATCATTTCTTCATTTGGCAACCTCAAAAGTTTGTGGTTTCACTCGTTTGTCGAAGAAGCAACTTTCTTTTACCTCTTCCTCTTCCGATTTTATCCATTGCCATCTCTGGGATCTCGGGTCGAGATCCTCTGTTAGTGTGGGAGAGTTGTGACGCCCCAAGACCGACGCTCCATAGGACTTCCGTATTTTTTGTGATCGCGGTGTGTTTAATTTGCTCGCTCTATTTTATTTTTGCATTGCATCATGTCATTATGCCATCATCTCATTAATCTTTGAAACTCAAATAAATAAATTGCCTGAATCTTCGACCCATTTAAATCGAGGGAATTCACACGGTGATTTCT
This sequence comes from Secale cereale, assembly GCA_902687465.1. Lineage (NCBI taxonomy): Eukaryota > Viridiplantae > Streptophyta > Magnoliopsida > Poales > Poaceae > Secale > Secale cereale. The sequence goes on from LR738711.1 coordinate 385,219,102, forward strand.
CTTTATAACATATCCTCCCAATATTATTAGGGAGCTATAATAAAATTATTCCGTTAGTTTGGATAAACCATAACACACTTACAATTTAAGTTCCATGCATTTCCATCTCAATTCCTTGCCTCAAACTTTCCCAACAATTCTTTCATCACTTTTCCGAGCTCCACCTAAGTTCTACACATTTTGGACACCCCTAAAGCCTAGACTTCATTCAAACTCCTTTGGCACAAGTTAAATAATTCTGTGTTTAACTTCCCCTAATTTTTGGGAACCACTTTTGTTGGGTTGGAAATATGCCATAAAGCCTTACAAAATGTCACACAATTTTATTCCTGTACGTGGCCTCTTCTTTTAATTCTTTGACCTCTCCTTGTTTTGCTGAAAAGAGAAATGAGAGGAGGGAGAGAGAGCAGCCACTAGTCCAGGACTTCCTAAGCCTGCTACGAGTCCATCCCATTTATTCCTCAAGGCCCACGTGAGCCGCCCCGTCTTAACCTTGCCCAGCCTGATCGATCCCCTCGTCTTGTTCCTCTCCTCTCGATCCCCTCCTTCCCCCGCCACAGTCGCACACAGCCAGGCGCCGGCGCCCGCGCCCGATCCCCTCGCACTCGCACCCACCTCCAGACCTCCTCCTCCTCGAGAACCTCGTCATCAGCGCCCCCTGCTCAGGCTACAGCCATGACAGCGAGCACCTCACCGGACCCGCTCTTCCCTGTCGCCTCCTGCCCATGATAAGGCACCCTTGTCACCCCTCCGACGCTTTGACTCACAGCCATGGCCACACCGCATCTACGCCTTCCACCCCGGCTGTCGCGCCCCGCCGCCGCTAGCAACCTCCAGGAGGCTGTTGCCTTCGTCGTCCCGCATCGAGCACCACCGTCGCCAGCCAAGTCCACCACCAGCAGGACGGAGCCCCATCGGCCCTCCTCGACCTTGCGACTGGCGCTGCCGCCCCGGATTCGGTGTCCTGACCTCTCCGAGCTCCGCTCCTCACCGACGACCTCTCCTGCTACGCCTCGCTCGCTCCTCATTCTGCTGTCGGCAATCCCCATGGCCTCGAGGTCCCCGACGCCCTAGCCTAACACTGACTTCTTCTTTGCTCGAGGAGCTTTCGCGTCGACCTGTCCCCTGCCCCGTGTACCATTCTGTTACTGTACTGGACGCCAAGTACCACAACCTTCGTGTTCCATTTAATAACTGTCAAGGCCGAGAGGATGCCATGTACCAGGACGATGAGGACCACCAAGTTCGTCTACCGCTGTTTCCGGAATCGCCAAGTACTCATTCGAATCGCCAAGTTCGACTACCCCGCGTAACCCTACCGTCGCAAGAATCAAGACCGGCAAGTCTGAAGACCCCAATTACCACAACGTCGACGACCCTCCAAGTTTGACCACCGTGGCGTAAACCACTACTTCCACCACGACGTGTGTAGGACTACTGTCGACCCTCGAAGACCCCGTGGACGTCAATATCCTCGCCGTGACCCCGAACATCTACGAATGTGTACGACTACTTCCAATACGACCCGCGAGTACCACTACTTCCCTCGACAACCCATGAACGACTACTTCCACTACCGCCGAACTCGACCCGCTTCGAGAACACATGCTTCAAAGGTATAACTGAGACAACCTTCCGAGAACGAATGCATGCTGTATGAGATGCTCGTGTTTGCACTGTGTCGGAATTGTCACTTGCACGTTCCCCGTTTCCCTGTCATCGACACGTGGGAACCCAGTATCCGTGAGCACCCCACCATCTTTCATGACATGCTCCCGTCATACTTCTTTTGCACCGATATCTCGAAGAGTTGTCGGAACAGAAATGTTGTTGCGGCATCATTTTCAGTTTCGCAGCCTTGGCACCCCTTTCCTTCCACCACGGTGACGAAATGCTCCTTATCATGCTCATGTCAACATATTCTAATTTTTTCATAAAACTTGAATATGTCATCGGCATCACGATAACAGCATTTAAAATGTTTAAAATTGGTGTTTGCATTAATAGTTGCTAGTGTCATGGGGATTTTTCGGAATTGTTGTTTGTTGTTTCGAGACCCATTTACATTGCTTAAATAGTTACTCCCTCAGTCCCATAATGTAAGAACGTTTTTTGGCACTACACTAGTGCTAAAAACATTCTTATATTATGGGACGGAGGTTGTAGTTTACTTATGTTACACCTCTTGCCTTGTTAAGAACATTTAAACTTGTTGGGTTCAAAACGAGAGCAAACTAAATACTTGAATGTGGAGATTCGTTGATACATCTCCAACGTATCTATAATATTTGATTGTTCCATGCTATTATATTATCCTTCTAGGATGTTTTATATGCATTTATATGATTTTTGGGACTAACCTATTAACCCAGAGCCCAGTGCCAGTTTCTATTTTTCTCCTGTTTTAGAGTATCGCAAAAAAGAAATATCAAACCGAGACCAATTGACCTGAAACTCAACGGAGGAAGTTTTTGGACCAGAAGAAGCCCAGAAAGTGTCGCAGGGGGGCCAGAAGGTCCACAGGCTGCCAACGAGGGTAGGGGCATGCCCCCCCCCCCTATTGGGCGCACCCCTGCCTTGTGGACAGCCCGGAGACACCCTTTACTTGCTCCCGACTCCAACACCTCCTATATATACTGAAACCTCCGGAAAAAAACCTAGATTGGGAGTTCCATCACCGAAAGCCTCTGTTGCCACCGAAAACCAATCTAGACCTGTTCCGGCACCCTGCCGGAGGGGGAAATCCCTCTCCGGTGGCCATCTTCATCATCCCGGCACTCTTCATGATGAGGAGGGAGTAGTCCACCCTCGGGGCTGAGGGTTTGTACCAGTAGCTATGTGTTTGATCTCTCTCTCTCTCGTGTTCTTGAGATGGCACGATCTTGACGTATCGCGAACTTTTCTATTATACTTGGATCTTATAATGTTTCTCCCCCTCTACTCTCTTGTAATGAATTGAGATTTCCCTTTGAAGTTATCTTACCGGATTGAGTCTTTAAGGATTTGAGAACACTTGATGTATGTCTTACGTGGGATATCTATTGATCCACTTGATGTATGTTTTGGTGATCAACTTGCGGGTTCCGTGACCTTGGGAATCTATGCATAGGGGTTGGCACACGTTTTCGTCTTGACTCTCCGGTAGAAACTTTGGGGCACTCTTTGAAGTTCTTTGTGTTGGTTGAATAGATGAATCTGAGATTGTGTGATGCATATCGTATAATCATGCCCACGGATACTTGAGGTGACAATGGAGTATCTAGGTGACATTAGGGTTTTGGTTGATTTGTGTCTTAAGGTGTTATCCTAGTACGAACTCTATGAAAGATTGAACGGAAAGAATAGCTTTGTGTTATTATACTACGGACTCTTGAATAGATTGATCAGAAAGAATAACTTTGAGGTGGTTTCGTACCCTGCAATAATCTCTGGGTTTGTTCCCCGCTATTAGTGACTTTGGAGTGACTCTTTATTGCATGTTCAGGGATAGTTATATGATCCAGTTATGTTATTATTGTTGAGAGAATTTGCACTAGTGAAAGTATGAACCCAAGGCCTTGTTTCCTATCATAGCAACACCGTTTATGCTCATGTTTACCACTTGCTACCTTGCTGTTTTTATATTTTCTTATTACAAAAACCTATATCTACCATCCATATTGCACTTGTATCACCATCTCTTCACCGAACTAGTGCACCTATACAATTTACCATTGTATTGGGTGTGTTGGGGACACAAGAGACTCTTTGTTATTTGGTTGCAGGGTTGCTTGAGAGAGACCATCTTCATCCTACGCCTCCCATGGATTGATAAACTTTAGGCCATCCACTTGAGGGAAATTTTCTACTGTCCTACAAACCTCTGCACTTGGAGGCCCAACAACGTCTACAAGAAGAAGGTTGCGTAGTAGACATCATTCGTCAATATGCAACTCGTTGCATATTGACCTCCACTTAATTTGTACAATTGTTTGTGCACTTTGCCATGACATGCTAATTAAATCGGACATGCATCATACTTGTTTGTGCATCATGCCATGCTTATGCTTGTGGTTTACCTGGTTGTTTGCTTCTTTCCGGTTTGCTTCTCTCGTTAGCTTCGGTTTTGTTGCGGAGTTGTGAGGATTCGTTCGGCTACGTCTGTTTGTCTTCTTCATGGACTCGTTCTTCTTCCTTGCAGGCTCCCAAGCAAGATGATCGTTCCTTGCTATCACCTCTATCCTTGCTTTGCTAGTTGTCTCGTTGTATCGCTATGTCGCGTTGCCTATCTATTTGCTTATCAGCGTCCTAGATTGCCATGAAACCTCTGACTACCTTCCTAGCAAACCGTTGATTGGCTAAGATATGCTTTTGCTCAGCCCCTCTTATAGCATTGTTAGTTGCAGGTGAAGTCGAAGATTGCTCCATGTCGGAACATGGATATTTTGGAATATCATAATATCTCCTATTTAAATTAATGCAGCTATATACTTGGCAATGGGTGGAAGGCTTGACATTTTTCTCGGTGTTTTGTTCCACTCATGCCCCCTTAACAACCGATAAACCGGTGTTATGTTCCTTGATTTTGCGTTCCTAACGCGGTTGGGGTTTATGGGGCCCCCCTTGATAGTTCGCTAGGAATAAAACTCCTTTAGCAAGGCCCAACATTGGTTTTACCATTTGCCTAATAACTAAAAACTTGCATAGGGAGTAATTAACCCGAGGATTTTTAATCAACAACCCGGGCCAGTGCTCCTCATGAGTGTTGGTCCAAACTGGGCATCCTGCGGGGCCGCCTCGGGGAAACCCAAGGTATTTGGTATATACCTGTAGGCTGACCTAACCGATCATGTCCTGAGACAAGATATGCGCGGCTCCAATCAGGGTGTCGGAACGTCGGGAGGTATTGCCGGACTTGTTTTACCATTGTTGAAATATGATGTGCACCGGGATTCTGAGTCTGATCGGGTTGTCCCCAAGATGGAGGTTTTACCTCTATTGATCGTGAGAGCTTGTGATGGGCTAAGTTGGGACACCGCTGCAGGGTTATGATCTTTCGAAAACCGTGCCCGCGGTTATGTGGCGAATTGGAGTTTGTTACTATCGGGTTGTAGATAACTTGACACAAGAACTCAAATAAAATACCCTACTGTGTAAGTAGCCGTGATGGTCTCTTTTCGAGGGAGTTCGGGAAGAGAACACGGCTAGGTTATGAATGACTCATAGGTAGATAAGATCACTTAGTGATCATTACTAGTTTACGATCGTTGGCATAGCTCGCATCTCTCTCTCTGAAAGTTCATAAGCTAGCCACCTCATATATGCTTAGCGCTTGCTGCAACCCCACTTCATACCTTATCCCCACCTAAAAGTTTTGGCAGTTTTGATACCTGGGAACAAGATTGTTGAGTCCTCGTGACTCATGGTTTTCTACACCAACAGGTGCAGGTAGAACTGAGTTCGATGCAGGCGATGGCCAGGAGCTCCAATGGGAGTTCGATGAAGAGCGTGGGCGCATGTACATGACATACCCAGATGATCATTAGTTGTTCCTACTAGGCCAATCGGGCATAGTTGGGTGGTTATCTTCATTTCATTTGGATCCGTCCATAGTCGGACTTTGTGTGTACTCTGAATGATGTATGAATAATTGATCATTGTGTGACCTGGCGATTGTAAGCCAACTATTTACTTCCTTGCACATTTACATGGGAATGTTTGAATATGACCCTTCTTGCGATCATACAAAAATGCAGTTATGCCTCTAAGTCGTGCCTCGACACGTGGAGATATAGCCGCCTTTGGGCGTGTCACTTGGGAAGTGGATACTTGTTCTTTGTTGTGACTTTGTTAAGGGAACGATAGTCAACACATAATCGGATGGTACCGTCCCTCTTTGCCACAAATAAAACATGTGATCCCCAAGGAGAGGCACTAGGGCACATGAATCCTTTTCTCAACTGCGCTGCCAGTTGCTCCTTCAACTCTGCTAGCTCCTCCGACCCCATTCTATTAGGCTTCTTATAGATGGGTCGTGCTCCGGGCATGAGCTCAATATTGTACTCAATGTCACGGTCAGGAGGCATTCCCGTTAGCTCATCAGGAAAAACATCGGGGTACTCGCATACTACTGGCACTTGCTCTAATCCGACTTTAGACAGATAGTTGACTTGGGTGACTTGAGCAGAGGAGGGGTTGGGGGTAAACTTAGCTTTGACTCCTTGGTCATTGGTCACTATGATAGTACGGCTGGCAGAATCTAACAAGCCCTGGTGCTTGATGAGCCAATCCATTCCTAAGATCACATCCATGCCTTGTGATCTCAGGATGATAAGGTCTGCTAGGAACTCTACCCTGTTGATGATGAGGAGGAGAACGTCGCGCCGCCCGGCGAGCCCCCCCCCCCCCAGCCTTGACGAGCTTTGGAAAGAAATGGAGGTCGCCTTGTGGGAGGCTTTGCCCCGGTAGAGCGCAGCAAAATAGAGGCGTAGAAGAAGGCTGAGGAAGAGAAGCGCGCCACGAGGCATGTTGCCTGGTAGGCCTATATCGCGTCCGAGAGAGTCAGGCAACTGGATGTTTGGTAGAAGGCTCGTGCGAGGGTCGTGAGGGTGGCAGAGGACACCCACGCCAAAGCAATGATTGCAGTCGGGCCCTAGCGCCTCATCTATGCTTGCTGATACTTTGATTGGGTGCACGCTTCCAGTGAGGAGGAGTAACTGTTGGCGCCGGATCACCAAACCGGTCATATTACGCTCGCCCGCCGGTGAGCCGACAATCAGCACCTTGTAAGTTGCGACGCTGAGGAAGAGGCATCGTGTCGGTGCGCTGGTTAACGGCCGTCCACCAGGGCCCTTGTGGCGCGTCGCAAGCGCTTCTGCGAGCGCCATGGCTTTTATTAGGAATAATTTAGTTTTGTAAGGTGACCTCATTAGTTTTGGGACGCAAATGATAAATCCCGAACATTTGGGAATTATAACGTCCTTAATTAAGCATGTAAAAGGAAAAGTTTGGAAACCTTGTGTATCCGTACGCATTTTGTAAGTACGTGCATATAGCACAAACTTAACTATATGTCGCACTACACGTCTCTCTCTCTATATATGCTTGCTGAATGTGCTACTACTATTACTTATATACGTGCAAATGCATGTTTTAACATTATGATGCGGTTTTTGTAAAAGCAGATAAACAACACTAGTCAAGCTTGTGAAACGATTCAATGCAAAATAAATGCAAAATTGCTCATTTGATTGTTTACTTTTAGCTTCCTTCTCTGTGGTTATTTCTTTATCATACTTCGTATGGAGTATCTCAGTGGTCAGGAAGGCATGCAAATTCCCAAACCGCTTCGTACACTATGTATCAATTTTTTTGCCTAATAAGTTGTGTCGTGCAATTGGAATTGCAACTTGAGTACTACTACTAGGAGTACTAGGGCCAGTTATTTTAGGCTTCTATATTAGTAATCCCATAACTACCACCTTCGTCCTAGTTTATTGGTCCCCATTGTAATCTGTGTCAAATTTTGACCATAAATTTAACTAATGAAATGTTTATGCATGTCACCAAAAATTATATAACTTTTGTTGACATGCACTAACATTGTATTAGTTAACTCTTTGGTCAAAACTTAACTCAAATTACAATGGTGACTAATAAACCATGACAGAGGTAGTAGTTTAGAACCCCAAATGAATGAGTGAGGCTCTTTATGTTACTCTCCACTATGACTAGTCTTATGGGAAAATTTGGGGAACAGATGGCTCATTTTTTTAAGCCGCCAAAAGAATCAGTCCTAGAAGTAGTAGCTAGGGATACTAGGAGTAGTAGCTAGGAATCGAGTGTGCAATATGAACCGGACAAAGTGTGGGGACCCCGACTCATGAGTCGAGATCACCGAATGCACGTGTACAGTGATCCCAGAGATCAATGCTCACTGAACAAACATAACCTAAATAACAAGAGCCTTACATCCATACATATCGTCTTACACTAATTATGACCATTATGGTCAAGTCTTACATAGACAGAGCCTTAAGGGCTGAACATCAAATAAATCATAAGCAGCGGAAATCTTTGTTGATAAGTAGAGCCCATACCATCTGCCTTAACCCTATAGGCATTCTGACTGGGAAAGCGTCCTTGTTCGCATGTTCGTCTCCAAGGAACTCTTCTTCGAACTCCTGCTCTTCCAAGCCTGGCCAATTAAATAACCAGTAGCAAGCCAATGAGTACTTTGAATGTACTCACAAGCAACCCATGTTTTTGGATCAAGGTAACATTGCATGATGTAACAATTGGTAGGTAACCTAGCATCAAGCTATTTGGAAATTCAACGACATCACCTAATCAACTTGTAAAACATATATCAATGAACTTCAGTAACCATGTGAACATGTTACAGATATCAACATAAATAGAGATTGGGTCGACTCTATCTTAATCAACATGTCAAGTCATCTGTCTTGGCTCACATAGTTTTCTTCCACACACACATGTACCAAGTTCGTGAAATACTGGACATAATTTAAGTAGCACCACCCAATTGTCCATGACCGTGGACACGGCTATTCGAATTTTTTGACACTCTGTAGAGGTTGTATACTTTACCCACAAGAATCAGGGAGCTTTCGTGTCATCCATGATCCCGCAGTACCTCAAGTACTTAGGGGAAGCACCCAATCACTATCTTTCCCTAGGAGACACTAACATAGGGTCCACTCATTGGTACACGGCCCTCGTGTATAAGCATAAGATTTTGGGACTCTGCCCTTTTTATTATCACACATATATGAAGGGACCAACGGTGTGTCCGGTGCCCTATGAAAATAGTCATGGCCGCCTACCCAAGCACGACCCCGTCCTGAGAGTGATCTCTTGTCACCCCCGTCACTAGTAATGCGGGCACCATGCTAGTATAGGACTAGATATTTAATAATGCCCCGTCCCATAAGGGGTGGAGTAGTTGCACATGTTTTGGTTGGGACGATAATAACACCTTAAATCTAATCCATCATTTTACACACACACAAATGCTTGCTCCAGTACACCACTTCCTCCTCAAGTGGTGACCTTTATTCAACATCACCCACGAGTATTAGGGGCACCCAATGGGGTTTTCGAGAGAATGCAACCACAAGGTGATCATGGCATACATGCAACATTATGCATCAATAACTAAACTTTTGACATCATATATCCAAGCACAAGGTAGAGCTATGAGTATGGGCATGCATCATTTGGTGGTTCACAACAAGTTCCTCACCGTCACTTTCATCATCATGCAATCGGAAAAAGGTACAGATGAATAAGAGAGGTATCATGGTCAAAGGACTGCTTGCCTTGGTTGGCTTGGTCTTCGAAGTCTTCAAGTCCTTCTTTTTCTTCTTATGCAACTACTTCGTCAAATACGGTATCTATTTGCCGCAAAGCAACAACAGGAAAAATAAGGGAATAGCAAAAACAGAAAATCAAAGTTCTTAAAAAAATGTCAACTTATTTTTGTTAAATACTAGGATCAAAACTAAGAATGGAAAAAAATTATTTTGGATTTGGGGCTTTAGAAACAGAGAAATGGATTTTTAAAGAAGGATTTAAATGCTCAAATTTAAATTTAAATTTGAATAGTACAGAAAAGTGTGATGGATTTGCATTAAAGTTACACCATTAAATCATTGGGATTATTACAAGATTTTAAGAGGTAGAATTATTTAATTTGGATAAATAATGTGGGCTGTGGAATTTTTGGAAACCCATTGTAAAAAGAAAATGGAAGAACGCTGGGGCCTACTGTGCTTGCTGCGCCAGAACAGCCGCAGCGCAGCAGGCCAGAAGGGAAATGGCTAGGGTGAGCCGGCGCGTGCGTGCGTTTGCATTTTAAACCCGACAGGCGAGGCCCGACTGCGAGTGGGAGAGAGAGGAGGGGAGAGAGAGGTGAGGATTATAGGTGGGTCCCACCAGTCATCTCCAACCTCGTGAACAGAGAGGTCGATGAGATCACTGACGATGATAGGAGGCACGGCGAGGTCGGGCAAGATCACGGCTGGACTCAACATCGAGTCGTCGTTCGGGTGGTGGTGGGTGCGGTCACCGGAGATCACTGGTTCGCAGGCGACAAGGTCCCGCGGTGGAGGAGCTTCGGGAGGAGGTTGTCGGCGTCGGCTCCGGCTGCAAAACACGGCAGGAAGAAGGGGAAAGAGTCGGCGGGCTACGGGTGATCCAGAGGAACAAGAAAGAGGGCCGGGGGAGGTTTGTACCGTGGGATTGACGATGACCCGAGGCGGTGGACTAGAGCTCGATCTCGATCTCGGGCGCTTCTGGAGAGGAGTGAGTGCTATAGGGGGTTGATTAGGAGCTGCAGAGAGCGAGTGGTGAGGAGAAGAGAGCTCGGGGAGGTCTTATATAGCCCAGCGCCGGCTCACCGTGGACCAATGCGCCGGCGAGGTCATTGTCGTTGCTTTGGGTCACTCGGGCTCACAGCAAGGTGTCTGGGGTGCTCGTGGGGTTGCTCCAAGGCTAGGGTTAGGAAGAGAGAGAGAGCGGGGGAGGCCAGAGGCGCTGCGCGTGTGAGCTCGCCCATTAGGGCTATCGGGCGGCCATGGCGCGCGTGCGAGGGGAGCAGCAGGAGGGAGAATGAGGAGGGTGACAGAGGTGTAGCGTGCGGCGAACGTCGAGGCGCATCGCCACGCGTGTGGGGGAGGCCCGAGGTGGCCGGAGGAGCTTGGCTACATTGTTTGGCCGCACTGTAGCACGCTCTAGATTGTGCATATGGCCGACATGGCCATTTTAAAAGGCCAGGGGCATGTCCTCTTGTGTCTTGGGGCTTCCTTGGATGCTCTAGAGTAGACATGAGCTAGGTAGGGTGCCACATATATAAATGGGAGAGAGAGAGAGGTGTTGCCATAGGTGAACACAAAGAGAGAGAGGGGGTTTTACCCCCCAAATAATTGAGCTGTGAAGTTGCAATTGTTACTGGAGGTAGAAGGGGACTAGGAGGAGCTGTGTTAAAAATTTGAACTCATGGGGAATAGTGGAAGAGGTCAAAATGACAGTTTTGAAACATGGCAAAAGGTGTTTGATGCATGTTTGAGCCACTTGCACTCATCTTCTCCTTGTGCCACTTGATGGGTGTGTTGTGCATGACCAAATGGCATTGTGCTAAAATTTGAGCTCATTTGGATAAAGTTTCCGATGCAACTTTGGTAAACCCTAGAAATCAACAGAAATGGACTTTCTTAGATCTACTTAAGCTAATCTCTTCCCCTTGATACACCACTCGGTGTATTGCCATTATTTGGGTACTTGAGTATGTCCACAAAGTTTGGGATCAATTGGAGAAAGTTGACAATGTAAAGTTGTTCAAACTTGGATCTGGACAGAGATGGTTTTGGGGCACTTTTGTGAACCATAACTATTTTGATTGGACTAAAACTATCCAGAATTATTACATTAGGAAGATGTGACTTGCCAGACTTTTCTTGGAATTTTTAGAGAAAATTCCCTTTGTAAATATTTCAAAAGCTTGAAATATCCAGAAGGTTTTTTTGAGGGATTTGACCAATATTTTTAACGTGACCATGTGTTAAAACTCCTATATATGGACAATATATGTCCTTTGAGATTCCCTGAATTTTCTCAAATATTTTTAAAATATTAAAATAATTCTAACCTATTAAAGACCATTTCTAGCCTAAAGAAAAAGCCTTTAAATAAAATAGGCAAATAACTTTTAAAATTATATTTTTGTGGTTTATGGGAGTCCTGTACCTACTAGGAGTCAAATGTACTCTTCGAAAGATTTTTCATACTCCATATTAAGTACTTGTACTGCAAGCCTCAATTTAGGGATTTTTGGAAAACCTAATTTGGAGAAATACTTTTTGGCAAAATTATTTTTGTAATAAAATACTATTCTGTCCTATACACATGGCATGATCGTTGCCAAAAGTTTGGATCAAGGATATGAAGTATAGAACGTGGAGCTATGTTTACTTTAAAGAGAACTTGAAATCCCAGACAAAGATCCAATCTAAATAAAAAGCCAAATAATGCAAAAGTTTTTGTTGATCCAAATTTTCATGCTTTATTAATGAAAATGACATGTTACAAAATGTTGGGTGGGAGAGACCTACCCCCTTACAAGAATCTCGTCCCTGAGATTCCTAAACTAGGCTTTGAAGAGATAAGGGAACTCGGATCTATGGTAGTCTTCACGCTCCCAGGTTGCTTCTCCTTCAGTGTGGTTGCTCCACTAGACCTTGAAGTACTTGATGGTGCGGCTTCTAGTACATCGTTCTGCTTCATCCAATATGCAGACGGGCCTCTCACGATAGGTCACATTAGATTGAAGGTCAATTGCTTGGTGATTGATGTCCTTGTAGAGATCAAGCTTGTTTAGAAATTGGAGACACTTCCGGAGTTGTGACATGTCAAACACAATGTGCACAACGGAAACTTCCGGTGGCAATTCCAACCAGTAAGCAACTTCTCATTGTCTTGCAGTGATCTTGAAGTGACCGATAAATCTTGGTGCGAGCTTTCCCTTAACGTGGAAACGCTTGGTCCCCTTAAGAGGAGTTACTCGCAGGTACACATGGTCTCCGATGTGGAAGCTCACTTGTCGGCGACGAGTGTTGGCATAGCTCTTTTGTCTTGACTTGGAAGTCTTCAGACGCTCTCTGACTTGCTGAACTTGTTCTTCTGCTTCATGGATGACATATGTTCCAAAGACTAGCCCTTTTCTAGTTTCTGACCAATTGAGGGGTTTGCGACACTTGCGTCCGTACAACACTTCAAATTGTGCCATTTGGAGAATTGACTGATAACTGTTTTAATAGGAGCACTCGGCAAAAGGGAGGCAATCTTCCCATGTGACACCCCGAGACCGGTGCTCCAGGTGTCAGCCAGTTATTCGTAGACGTTGCCTTGTCATCTGCTTGCGTGTTGCATCTTGCCATGTCATCATCTGTGTTGCATCATCATGTTTCCAAAACTTGCATCAGTCCGAGTTCCCTCGTCCTCTCCGTTGCTCGTTCTGAGCTCAGACACACTCACACGCGCCCGCGGCGCCTCCGATTTTTTATTTTACGGGTGGCCGGAAAACGTTCTCGAATGGGTTCAAACTTGGCGTGTGGTCTTATTATAGTGTAGACAGGTCGCCTCCCAAATTTCATCGCATTTGGAGTCCGTTTGATAGCCCAACCGTTAAACATAGCGGCACTAGTCGCCGGTTTAAACGTCAGACGTTTTCGGTCTCCGAAAACCCCCGCGGGCCACTCTCCCTCTCCTCTCACTTCAGCCCAACTACTTCTACACAGCCCACTAATTCCATTTAGGCCCAGCCTACTCCCCCTTCGCTCCGTTGCCGTTGGATCGCGATCAGATGGCTCCGGAACGGCCTAATCCCCTAACCCTAACCCCCTTTCCCTATAAAACTATCCCTCCATGCCATGTTTGGGCATCCCTAGCCTCTTCCCCTACCTCCCAGCCGTCCTCCTCGAAATCAGCAGCTCCAGCCGCCACCAGCCTCAAAATCCGCGCCAGCCAGCACCCCTCCGCCACTTGGCGCGCCCCTATTGGGCCACCTCAGCCTTCCACCGCCCTCCAGCCACTCCTGGCCCTCCACCTGGCCTCCAGCGCCTTCCCCGCCGCCGCGGCCTGCCAGGCCCGCGCGGGGCCCGTCGGGCCCGTTCGCCGCCCCCTCGCCCGAGGCGCTGCGCCCGCGAGCCGCTCGCCCGAGCCCCGCTCCCTCTCTCGAACGACATCGTCCCCGCCGCCAACCTCCTCCGGCCCATCGCCGGCGGAGCTCGCCGCTGTCGGCCCCGAGGCCGACCCCTTCGCCCTCGCCTCCCCGGAGTTCCCTCGCCGCCGGATCCCACCGGCCCGCCTCGCGCCCGCTGGAGTGGCCCCCCTCCGCCGCCATCTGCCCCGTCGTCGGCCTCCTCCGGTCGTCCCTCGCCGAAGACCGGCCAGATCCGCATCCTCCGGCCGGATCCAAGCCGCCGCCGGCCTCCCGTCCTCCTCTGGATCGGGCAGGGCCCGGATCCACCCTCCGCACCGCTCCGCGTTGACCTCTCCGTGCCACTAGCTAGTGGGCCCGCGCCGCCGTACCGACGGACGTGTCCGGGAGGAGCCCGGACATGTCCGCCCCATCTCGCATGTGACAGTGCCCCGTGGGCCCCTGCCACGGACGTGTCCGCTGGTACTGGACATGTCCATTTCCCCGAGGTGGTTTTTCTCTCTAAGTCCCAGAAAATTGCATATTATGTTGCATCTATGCATGCTTGTAACTTTTTGTGTGATGATCCAAATTGAGTGTATGATATGTCAAAATGATCGTGGTGATATGCTCTACACTCTGTTCCATTGTGCAATGCTTGTTTGAGTTCATCTAGATGCCCTAATCTCTGTTTCAAGAGTGCTACTTGTTATAAACTGATGTTACTTGTTATTTTGTTGCCATGTTTCAGATATGATAACTTGGTGCATGTTCATCCAAATGATGCATATGATATGTCAAAATGTCCATTGTGAAGTGTACTACATGATGGTTGCTGTAGCATGCTTGTTTGAGTCCATATTGCCATGTTAATCTCTGTTGCAAAAGTGCATTTGGCTGTTATGTGCTGAAATTTGTCATGAGATGCTGATTTCAATTGCTCTTTGTTATTGATGTGTTTGTCTCTATGCCACATGTCTAGATGTTTTAGAAGCACCATTATATGGTCTTTGCTGTGGTGCATTTAACTTCCCATGATATGCTTTGAGGTGACTTAAACATGCTTGTAAACATGCCATGTTGTTGTTACTGTTTTATACTTAGTGAAAAAACTGCTAAGTCTGGAATCTGTTATAACCTGATGCTATGTTTGGTTGATGCCCTAGTCAAATCCATGCTTGTTTTGGAGTGACCAATGATCATGCCTTGTTGTCTATGTTATTGTCTATCCATTCATGCCCTTACTTGCTCATATGACCTGCTGTAGCTTATTCATTTCTTGCTATCAAGTTGCTATAAAATATAACTGTCAGGTTTTTAACAGCATGTTCAATTTGGTGTAGCTTGTTGCTATTGATCCATGCCTCCTATGGAGATGCTCCAATGGAGTTGTTTGCTGTAGGATATATCTACTACATGTCCATGCTCTTTATGTTCTTAGTTTAGTTGATATGCTTGTTGTTTTGTGCCTCCGAAGGCAGCATCGTGATGATGCTTTTACCTTCCCAGATTTTGGCTAAGTCTGGATAATTTTATTGCAACTTGCCATGCTTATTTAAATGTGTTCCAGCAAGCTTTTGGGTGTGTTCTAATTTCATGCTTGTTAAGTATCATGTCCACTTTACATTCATGCTTCTTGTTATGATGTTTGGGTGCTATAGCTTATAATTACCTTGGTCCAAAGTTGCCATGTGGCTGTTAACTTCAGCTTGTTGTTATATCTTGTTTCATGTGTATCTTTTAGCCCGTTGCACCGTTTTGGGTGTGTCTTATATGAAACTTGTGTGATTTTGCATGTAGAATCATAATATCATATTATTTTCATGTTTGGAGTGAGTCTGCTTGATGTTTGGGTGCATCTTGCACAGTTGCCATGTTTGACTTGTTTTGCTCATATCTTCTAGGCCGTAGCTCCGAATTAAACAAACTTTATATGAAACTTGACTAGAATTTCATGTAGATCATCTTGGTGCATGTTAAACTTCTGTTTAACAACTTTAACTTAAGTTTTTTCAGATCTGGACTAATTTCACATTATGCATATGAGGGCTTACCGGATTTGTTATATGCTGATTCCGGCCACATTTAAACTTGTTGTTTGGTGTTGTTCTTGTGTGCTTCATCCCTTGCCATGTCTTGCATCATATATAGACTTGGCTTGCATTCTACTTGGTTGAGCATATTGTCATGTTCTTGTGTTGTGTGTTTACTATATTGCTTGCTTCTTGTCGTTAGTGCTTACTGCGTTGCGATCGTGAGGATTCGTTCGTCTTCCCATGGTTCGTCTTCAAGGCTTCTTCTTCATCTTCTTCACGGAACCGTTATTCTTCCTTGCGGGATCTCTGGCAAGATGACCATACCCTTGGATACCTTTACTATCATTGCCATGCTTAGTTGTCTCGATGCTATCATTATATGTCGCGCTACCCATCATTATTGTCAGCCCTCTCCTTGTTGCCATGAGACCTCTAACCTTTGACACCTTCCTAGAAAACCATTGTTTGGCCATGTTACCCGCTTGCTCAGCCCCTCTTATAGCGTTGTTAGTTGCAGGTGAAGATGAAGTTCGTTCCATGTTGGAACTTGTTGTTGGAATATCACAATATCTATTATTATTATTAACACACCTATATACTGGGCATGGGTGGAAGGTTTGGCCTTTTGCTCGGTGTTTTGTTCCACTCATGCCACCTTAGGAGCCGATAAACTGGCATTATGTTCCTTGATGTTGCGTTCCTTACACGGTTGGGTATATGGGGACCCCTTGACACTTCGTCTTTGAATAAAACTCCTCCAGCAAGGCCCAACATTGGTTTTAATTTGCCTCATAATAACAACTTAATTAATTAATTAAATTGCATAGGGGGTCGTGTCCCCGAGTATTCTTCTACATAGCAGGGGGGCCAGTGCTGATGGTGTTGGTCCCAAACTAGAGCCACTTGCGATGCCACCCAGTTATCTGGGCCTTCGGTTACTGTACGTATTGCTCATCCGTACGTGGCCTGAGACGAGATACGCGCGGCTACTATCAGGGTGTCGGCACGCCGGGAGGTCTTGCTGGACTTGTTTTACCATTGTCGAAATGTCTTGTGCACCGAGATTCCGAGCCTGATCGGATTGTCCCTAAGATAAGGGATAATTATTATTATTACTTCTGCTGATCGTGAGAGCTTGTGATGGGCTAAGTTGGGACACCCCCGCAGGGTTATGATCTTTCAAAAGCCGTGCCCGCGGATATGTGGCATATTGGAATTTTTTAATGTCCGGTTGTAGAAAACTTGACAGAGGATCCGAAGTAAAACACACAACTATGTGAGTAACCGTGACTGTCTCTTTTCACTTTGAGAAGAGAACACGGTGGGGTTATGTTTGACTCGTAGGTAGTTCAGGATCTTTAGCGATCATTATTAGATTGCGACCGTTTGCATAGATGCTCATCTTATTCTTGTACTCGTAAGTTAGCCACCATATATTGCTTAGCCGCTGGAGCAACCTCACCACTTTACCTCTTCATACCCTTTAAGCTTTGATAGTCTTGTTACCCATGGTTATGGGATTGCTGAGTCCTCGTGGCTCACAGATACTACAACAACAGTTGCAGGTGCAGGTTTCCGATGTCTTGACGTGAGAGCGATGATCGTTGTGTTGGAGTTCTTTCTTCTTCTTCTTCAGTCTTGGGTTAGGTTCCGGGTCGGCAGCCTGGGATAGCTGATGGATGTCGTGTGTTTCTCATGTTTGCATCCGTAGTCGGATGTCTTGTATTGATGTTGTTGTATTCATGAGATTTGTATGTATTGTTGTATCCCCCATGTATGTATGTAATGGTATGATGTAATGATATCCATCTTGCTAAGCGCCCGAAATGCGGTTGTGCCCCAATCACGTAAGTGTCACGTGATAGGGATAGAATCACATCTTGGGCCTAACATCCCACTTGGCTCCATATGCTAAGACAAAAGCTCGGAGCATGTCTTCGAGTATCAGATTCACTCATTCTGTCTGACCTCTGATCTGCAGGTGGAAAGCAGTGCTGAAAGACAACTTGGTTCCCATGGCTTCTTAGCACTTCTTCCAGAACCTTGAGGTAAACTAGGTTCCTCGATCTGACACAATCTCCTTAGGAACACCTTGAAGGCTTACGATTCTATTGATGTAAAGAGTTTCCAGCTGGTTGCCATCATACGTACTCTTGACAGGAATGAAATGGGCTACCTTGGTCAAATGGTCAACTATGACCCAGATGGAGTCATGCCCCTTGTTTGACCTACGTAATCATGTGATGAAATCTATTCAGACTTTATCTCATTTCCACTCGGGAACCTTGAGTCGTTGGAGAAATCCAACAGGTCGCTGATATTCAGCCTTGACCCTTTGGCATACATCACATTTTGCAACATAGGTGGCAATCTCCCTTTTCATCCCGTGCCACAAAAATCTTTCCTTCAGGTCTTGATACATCTTGGTTCCTCCAGGGTGGATGGAATACGGGATGTCAGGGGCTTCTTGCAGCATCAAATCCTTCAGTTCCTTATTGTTTGGCGCAGATATGGCTTTTGTACCAAACAATTCTGTGTTCGTCTTTAGAGAATCCAGGGGCCTTGCCTTGCTTCATCTTCCTCTTGATGCCTTCTATGCTTTTATGTCCTTTCTGCGCCTCTTTGACTTCGTCCATTAGGATCGGCATTACTTCTAGGTTTCTAGATATTCATAGGTAACCAATTCCAAGCCAAAATTTTCGAGCTCCTCAAACAGGGCTAGCTGCCTTCCTTTAATCATGGCATTCAAGCCTGTTCAATGCATCTGCTACCACATTAGCCTTCCCGGGGTGCTATTGAACACTATGGTCATAATATTTGATCAGTTCCAGCCATCTTCTCTGGCTCTTGTTCAATTCTTTTTGAGTGAAAATATACTTCAAACTTTTGTGGTATGTGTATATCTCACTGCGTTTCCCTAGGAGGTAATATCGCCATGTCTTCAGATCATGAACCACTGCTACTAACTCAAGATCATGAGTAGTGTAGTTCTCTTCATGAGGACGTAGCTGCCCTGACAACTAAGCTATTACTCTGCCTTCTTGCATCATAACGCTTCCTAGCCCGGTCCGAGAGGCATCACAGTATATCACAAACTCCTTGTGAATGTTAGGTGTCGCCAGAACTAGGGCGGAGTTCAAACTCTTCTTGTGATCTTGGAAGCTTCCTTCGCACTTTGGCGTCCATTCGAACTTCTTGTCCTTCTTCAAGAGTTGAGTCATTGGTCGGGCAATACTGGTGAACCCTTCCAAGAATTTGCGATAATTGCCCGCAAGTTCGCGGAAGATTATAACCTTCTTGATGGTAGTTGGGGATTGCCATCGGGTCATAGTTTCAATCTTCGCATGATCTACCGACAAACCTTCCTCGGTAAATACATGACCCAAGAATCCAACTTTATGTAGCCAAAACTCACACTTGCTGAATTTGGCATATAGTTGGTGCTCTCGAAGCTTGTCTAGGACCATCCACAAGTGTTCCTCGTGCTCTTCTTCCGTCGTTGAGTAGGCAAGAATGTCATCAATGAAGACGACAACAAACTTGTCCAAATATTCAATGAAGACCTTGTTCATGAGATACATGAAGTAGGTTGGGCCATTGGTCAATCCAAAGGACATGGCTGTGTACTCATACATGCCATATCTGGTTACAAATGCCGTATTCGGAATATCTTGGGGTCTGATCTTCAGCTAATACATGCCATGGTTGTGTACAACCTATCTTGGCTCTCATATCTGCTCCGGGGGTTTGTACCTATCACACCCTGCATTTTGTAACATGGTTATTGCATTAATAAAGCATGAAAATTTGGACCAACAAAAACTTTATGCATCATTTGGCTTTTATTTGGAATTGAGTTTTCTCTCTCTCTGAGTCAACATAGCCTCACCTTCTATACTTCATCTCCTTACCCCAAACTTCTGCCCAATGATCACACCATGTGTATAGGACAGTATAGTATATTCTCATAAAAATATTTTGGCCAATTAGTATTTTCAAAAATTAGTTTTCCAAAAACCCGTGAATTGAGATTTGCACTACAAGTACTTGATTTAGGGTGATAAAAATCTTTGAAAAGGTATGTTTGAATCCTATTAGGTATAGGACACCCCAAAACCACAAAAGTATAATTTAGAAGTTATTTTCCTATTTTATTTAAATGCTTTTTCTTTAGGCCAGAAATGGTCTTTAATAGGTAAAAATTATTTAACTATTTCAAAAATATGTGCCAAAATTCAGAGAGACTCTTAGGACATATATTGTCCATATATAAGAGTTTCAACACATGGTCATGTTCAAAATATTTGGAAAATCCCTCAGAAACCCTTCTGGATATTTCAAGCTTTTAAAATATTTAAAAAGGAAATATTCTTTTAAAATTACAGGGAAATTGTACCATGTCAGATATGACATATTTGATGATCTTGCCAAGCCTCATGCCTTGGGGAACAAGAAAACATCATCAAATCCCCTGAAAACGATTTCTGTCCATTTTGAAGTTTGAGCAACTTAACATTGCCAAACTTGTCCAAATGCTCTCAAACTTGGCACACATGCTAAAATGGTCTAATTATGCATCTAGACCAAATGGCACAAGTTTTGGAGAAGGGTAACTTGATCAGAGTGCCCCAAAATAATTTCTGTTCAGATTTAAATTTGAACAACTTTACCAACTTTTTACTTGTGACCCCTAATTTGGTGGACAAGCCCACAACCCCAAATGATGACACTACACCAAGTGGTGCGTCAAGAAGGGATGATTTACTTAACTTAATCTTGGAAAATCTATTTCTGTTGATTTCTAGGGTTTACAAAAGTTGCATTGGCAACTTTGCCCAAATGAGCTCTAATTTGGTGAAAGGGCCTAAATATATGTGCCATTTCATCCTGTGGAGTCTAATGCCAAATGAAACACATTTGCTTGCACAAAACATCATCAAACACCTTCCGCTATTCTACCAAAACCTTTGATTTGACCTCTTCCACTATTCCCCCTTGCCTGAGGTTCTTACCACAGCACCCCGAGGACCCCTCCTACCTCCAGCAACAATGGATGCACCGTAACTCAACGATTGAGGGGGGGGGGGTTAAACCCCATTTACATCTCTGGACATCCAATTTCACCCTCCTTTCCCAATCCTCTCTCCTTCTAGAAGCCCTCCAGATCAGCCAATGCAAGTTCCTGGTTGTTTATGGTCTCCCTTATCCTCTAGACATGGGTGGCCACGACCACATGGCATAAACAATGCCATGCCGGCCATTTGCGCGCTTTGGAGCACGCTACAGTGCGCTCCGACACTGTAGCCGCTCCTGACCCAGCGCCTCCGACCACCTCGAGCCTCCCTCTCGCGCCTGTCGAGGTGCCTCGACGTCCGCGACACGCCACGGCCCTGTCCCCCTCCTCCTTCTCCCTTCTATGGCTTCCCTCACACGCGCACCGGCCGCCCGCGAGCTCCACTCTTCGGCCTCACACGCGCGAGCCTCTGGAGCCTTCCCCCGCTCCTTCTCTTCTCTTCTCTGGACGTGAACCACACCCACGAACACCCCAGACACACCCCGACGAGCCCCCGTGGCCTGTAGCGACCACAACGAGCTCGTCGGCGCACACCTCCTCGGTGGGCCGCCGCCCGCCTATATAAAGGCACCCCCGAGCCATCTCCTCTCCATCACTCGCTTCTGGGCTCGCTCAAGCACACCCCCACACTCCCAGCTCCCTCCCAGGAGCTCTCGAGCTCGAGATCGAGCTCGAGCTCCGCTGCGGCGGCTCGCCGTCCTCCGCTCGGTACGGGTCGTCCCCGCTATCCCTGAGCTTCGATCTGAAACCGCCAAGCCTCACTGACTAATTCCCCTCTCTTTCCCCTCTCTGGTGCAGTCAGAAACGTCCGGAGCAACCACCACCCGACGCTTCTCCGCCGTGCAACCTCGTCACCGGCGAACCTGACCACTCCGGCGACTGCCACCTCCACCACCCGAAAGGCGAATTCACGCTGACTTCGTCCCTACCCTCAGCTCGCCCTGCCCTGCCCTGAATCGCCGACGGTGAGCTCGCAGGCCCTCTGGACGGGGGTTAGGGATGACAGGCGGGCCCCGCCTGTCAGCCTCCAATCCCTCTCGCCTCCTCTCTCTCCCACTGGCTGCTGGGCCCCGCCCGTCAGGTTTAAACCTGACACGCTCGTGCCGCTCGGCTTGCCCGGGTCGCAAACCCTCTGGGCCTGTGCGCTGAGGCCATTCTGGCCCAGTTGCACAGTAGCCTTTTTTCCTTTTCTTTTCTGTAGGGTTTTCAAATAAATCTACAGGATACAATAATCATCCAAATTAATTTATTCCAACTCCTAAAATCTTGTAATATTTGAACCGATTTAATGATATAACTTTCACACATATTCATGAACCTTTTCTGTACTGTTCAAATTTAAATTTAAATTTGAACATTAAAACATCTGTTCAAAAATCCATCTACCCCATTCTATCACTCCGAATCCAAAACTAAGAATTTTGCCTTCTTAATTTTGCTTCTAGTATTTTATAAAAATAAGTTGACATTTTTCTAAGCACTTTAATTTTTCTGTTTTTATTATTGTCTTATTTTTCCATTATTTTATTGCGCCGATTAGATACCGTGTTTAACGAAGTTGCTCAAGAAGAAGAAGGAGAATGACTTGAAGGCTTTCAAGACCAAGCCAACCAAGGCAAGCAGCCCTTTGACCATGACTATGAAACCCCCTTTTCCTATGCATGTCATATATCACTTATTGTCAATATACCGGAATCATGTTGAGATGATGACCACTTGTGTGGGTTACCTTGTTTCTTTCATATTGAAACTTGCATTAAGCATGACCCTACCTTCCTATGAGGGTTGTGCGGGTGGGAGTAGATAGGTTACTACGGTAGTGGCTATGTAAGTGGAACGGGAATATGCTTGATGGTGGAAGCATAGTACTTTCATAAGACTCTTGCAAAACCCCATCGGGTGTCACTTATGCCCGAGGGAGATGATGAGTTGGGTAACCACTTGATGACGAAGTGGTGTACCGAGGCAAGTGTGTGTGATGTTTTTCAAACGGATTGGTTTAAGTTGCGACCATTATTCCAACCTTACATGCGCAACCACTCTAACCTTATATGGGAAAGGGCATTGTTGATTACTTAGGCCGATACTAGCATGGTGCCCGCATTACTAGTGACGGGAGTGACATGAGGTCACCCATAGGACGGGGTCGCGCTTAGATAGGCGGCCATGACTGTCTTTACAGGGCACCGAACACACCGTTGGTACCCCGTGCTTGTGGAATGAATGGGAGCGAGGCTCCTAAATATTAAGATGTGAAATGTTGGGCACGGGGGTTGCTACCAATCTAGTGGACTCTATGTTAGTGTCGTCTAGGGAAAGATAGTGATCGGGTGCTTACCCCGGGTACTTGAGGTACCGCGGGTCGTGGATGACACGAAAGTTCCCCGGATCTAGTGGGTAAAGTGTGCAACCTTTGCAGAGTGTAAAACTATTCGAATAGCCGTGTCCACAGTCAAGGACAGTTGGGTAACTTCTCTTGGGCTACTTCCAATGTTTGCGAAACCCTGGGTGTGTGTGTGTGGAAGCTCCGTTTGATTTAAGTCAAAAAGACTTGACTAGATGAAAGAGATCATAACTTGGCTGTGTTGATATATGTAACCTACTTTCCTATGATGCATGCTTCACTAAAGGTAGTTCATGACATTGCACTCACAAATTTGCTTTCTGCAAACATATCCTATTTAGTGCTATTTCATACCTTGTCATACTTGTTCCAAAAACATGGGTTGCTTGCGAGTACCTTCAAAGTACTCATTGGCTTGCCACTGGTTATTTAATTGGCCAGGCATGGAAGAGCAGGAATTTGAAGAATAATCCTATGGACACGAACATGCGAACTAGGACGCTTTCCCAGTCAGAATGCCTGTAGGGTTAAAGTAGATGGCTTGGGTTCTACTTATCTACAAAGACTTCCGCTAATCAAGTTTATTTGCTATTCATCCCATGAGACATTATCTGTATAAGACTTGGCCATAATGGTCATAATTTCTGTAAGATGGTATGTTTGGATGTAAGACTCTTGTTATTCAGCTTCTGTGTGTTCAGTGAGCATTGATCTCTGGGATCACTGTACATGTGCATTCGGTGATCTCGACTCATAAGTCGGGGTCCCCAAAGTACCACCATGGGACTATTCAGGGGTGTAGGTGTCATGACACATTTTAATGCAAACTTTTGGGTGACAAATGAATGTGTTGCTCCAGAATCAAACAAGATAGTTGTAGGTGCTGAGTTGACAACGAACATACCCAGCGCAACGTTCAGGTCTTCCTGAGCTTCTTCTGCAGTGATGTGGTCCACACGCCGCTTGCCATTGTTGGGCGGGTTGCGGGGATCTTGGTTCCTTGGTGGCATTCTGTGGCCTTGTCCTGGGTTCTGTGCATTGGGGCGCGGAGCATCAGGCTTCTTATTGGGGCACACCCTTGAGATGTGTCCTGACTAACCACATCCAGAAGAAGTTACTTGGTTCAAGTTGTTGGTCTTGTTGCCACCACTGTTATTTGGTTTGTTGTAAGCAGGCATAGGATGGGCATACTGCTGATGTTGATAGTTGGTGCGAGGTGCAGGAGCTCTTGGCTGCTGATAGGTTGGCCTGACTGGGGCTGGCTGCCACGGGCGAGGCTTCTGGTTACTGGAACTTACCTTGCTAACCAGCTTGCGCTTGCGAGTATCTTCCAGAGCATGCCGCTTGTCTTCAAGCATGAGTGCTTTGTTCACCAGGTCAGGAAAGGTTTGGCAGTCACACACAACAAGCGAGTACTGCAGAGTTTGTTTGAGGACTTCCATGAAGCGCTCCCTTTTTCCAGCATCAGTGCTGACATCTTTAGGGGCATACCTTGATAGAATACTGAACTTCTGCATGTACTCCTTGACAGTGCTACTTCCTTGATTCAGAGCTCGGAATTCACACTTCTTGATAGCCATGATTCTCGAAGGAATATGGGCCTTGCGGAATACTACCTTGAAGTCATTCTAAATGATGGGTTGCCCTGCATGCATGACCTTGGATCCATCTCAACAAGCTCTGGCAGTTCCCCCGAGGAAGTGGGCGGCATATCCCGCCCTCTCACAGTCTTGAGTGCAACCGACTAGTTCCAACAGGTCCTCAATGGTGCGGACCTAGTCGTCTGCAGCCAGCGGTTTAGCCGTCTCGATGAAGGTTGGTGACGCATGCTTCTTGAACTTCGCCAACGTGGAACGTCCATCGCCATTCCCCACCGGCTGGCGTTTGTTGGTGACAGCTTGAGCAATCATCTCCAGGGCTGCAGTGTTGGTTTGGTGTTCCTTTCGGAAGGCTTGGAGAAGCTGATCCATTTCCATGTTCGAGGGAGGTGGTGGTGGTGGAGTTTGGCATTGGGTTTGGTCCTGGCCTGCTTCTTCTTGGTTGGATCCTTCGGCTTCTTGCTGCTGGGTAGAGGTACCAGTACGAGTTACAATAGGCATCCTATTGGAGCGGTCAAGGTCTCATTATTGGTAAAGATGAGGGAAAGCAATATGGATGGGGTGCCTAGTAAGGGGGTTTTATGACACAAGTTGTTTTTATGGAAGGGCCAAAAGTGCCAAACAAATTCATTAAAATCCAAATAGGTGATGTAGTCATTTACACATTCCTGAATGGAAGATAGGACTTTCATCAAAACACATCGAAAGCAACACAATACTACATGGTTTCATTTGAACCATTACAAGGACTCAACTTCGCATACGGGTTACACGACCTATCCTACCATAAGGGTTACGAACTGGCATATCCAAGTTGCGAATAATGCCTAAGTAGTGGAATGCTCGGTCGCGAATTCTGGCTCTTCTGGGTCTTCCTCCTCGTCTTCATCCGTTTGGGCTTCTCTATCACTTGAAGGTGTGGGGGAGTGGAGGATTTGAACACGCATTTCTTCGCCAGTGGTGTAGGGAAGAGCTTGCAACAGTCCCTTGCCGTCATACGATGTCGCTGGGGTGGTTTTCCATCCTTGGCCAATACATCTCCTGAGGGTCTTCTGCTGCGATAGGCGATGGCAGGTTACCCAGGAGGAGTACATTCTTTCTTGATCCTGCCAGTCTTCTCTTGCACTTGACGAAGAAGTTCCCTAGTCTTGTGGAGTTCCTTCCAAGGCCAATTCTTGTGCCAAGCTGTCGGCACGAAGGCTGAAGTAGGTCTGGGATCGGAGTGGAAGTCCTTCCTCAAGTGGTTGGGCTCATGTGCTGCTCTCATCTCCACCTTCCTTCTGATAAGGCAAGAAGCGGGTCATTATATTGTCTGCCATATCCGTAACAAGGTCTTGGAGACGGGTTAGTGCCTTTAGTGCAGCTGCCTCGACAACGAGGATTAGTGTTTCCATATGAGGTCCCTGGAGGAACCAACTTGCGGGAGGATCATTAGCCTTCACGATCACTTCTACATGGTACTCCGTCTCGGTGTTGCTAATCCAATACTCATGATAGGTGAGGGTGGGGGATCGGTGAAACTGGCACTCCTGGAGGCTATCCCTGAAAAGCACGGGGAACCCGGTGGTCAGGAGTTCTTTGGGTAAAGCGGTCATCTACAAAGGTTGAATGGAAGAGGTCAATAAACGGATTATACCTTAGGTTTGGGTAAGTCTTCAAAAAGAAGAGAAGTATAGATGGTTTGTAAAATGGTCTCATCCTAACTAACTCCCATGCTAACTAAGGCTTCCTATTGTCAGGATGGCTCTGATACCAGCTCTTGGGGACCCCGACTCATGAGTCGAGATCACTGAATGCATGTGTATAGTGATCCCAGATATCAATGCTCACTGAACACACATAAGCTGAATAACCAGAGTCTTACATCCATACATATCGTCTTACACAAATTATGACCATTATGAACAAGTCTTACATAGATAGAGCCTTAAGGGTTGAACATCAAATAAATCATAAGTAGCAGAAATCTACGTTGATAAGTAGAACCCATGCCATCTGGCTTAACCCTACAGGCATTCTGACTGAGAAAACGTCATAGTTTGCATGTTCGTCTCTAAAGAACTCTTCTTCGAACTCCTGCTCTTCCATGCCTGGCCAATTAAATAACCAGTGGCTAGCCAATGAGTACATTGAATGTACTCGCAAGCTACCCATGTTTTTGGATCAAGGTAACATTGCATGATGTAACGATTTGTAGGTAACCTAGCATCAAGCTACTTGGAAATTCAACGACATGACCTAACCAACTTGTAAAACATGCATCAATGAACTCCGGTAACCATGTGAACAGATCACAGATATCAACATAAATAGAGATTGGATCAACTATAGCTTAATCAACATGTCAAGTCATCTGCCTTGACTCACATAGTTTTCTTCCACACACACATGTACCAAGTTTGTAAAATACTGGACATAGTTTATGTAGCACCACCCAACTCTCCATGACCGTGGACACGGTTATTCGAATAGTTAGACACTCTGCAGAGCTTGTGCACTTTACCCACAAGAATTCTGGAGTTGTCGTGTCATCCATGATCCGACAGTACCTCAAGTACTCATGGGAAGCACCCGATCACTATCTTTCCCTAGGCGACACTAACATAGGGTCCACTCGTTGGTACACGACCCTCGTGTATAAGCATATGATTTTGGGACTCTCCCATTTTTATTATCACACATACACGAAGGGACCAACGGTGTGTCCGGTGCCCTCAGAAAACAGTCATGGCCGCCTATCCAAGCATGACACCGTTCTAAGAGTGATCTCATGTCACATCTGTCACTAGTAATGAGGGCACCATGCCATTATCGGACTAGGTAATTAATAAAGCCCCATCCCATAAGGGATAGAGTGGTTGCACATGTTTCGATTGGGACGGCAACCACGCCTTACATCGAATCCAGCATTTTACACATACACAAATACTTGCTCCGGTACACCACTTCCGCCTCAAGTGGCGACCTTAGTTAAACATCAACCATGGGCATTAGGTGCACCCGATGGGGTTTTCCATAGAATGCAACCACAAGGTTATCATGGCATACATGCAACATTATGCATCAATAACTAAACTTTTGACATCGCATCTCCAAGCACAAGGTAGAGGTACGAGTATGGGCATGCATCATTTGGTGGTTCACAACAAGTTCGTCACTATGGCTTTCATCATCATGCAATCGGAAAAAGGTACCGATGAATAAGAGAGGTATCATGGTCAAAGGGCTGCTTGACTTGGTTGGCTTTGTCTTCGAAGTCTTCAAGTCCTTCTCCTTCTTCTTCTTCTCCAACTACTACATCAAATATTGGATCTATTCGTCACAAAGAAACAACAAGAAAAATAAGGCAATAGCGAAAACAAAAAATCAAAGTGCTTAGAAAAATGTAAACTTATTTTTGTTAAATACTAGGATGAAAACTAAGAATGGACGAATTCTTAGTTTTGGATTTGGGGCTTTAGAAACAGAGGAATGGATTTTTAACGAAGGATTTAAATGATTAAATTTGAATTAAATTTGAACAGTATAGAAAAGTGTGATGGATTGGCATGAAAGTTACACCATTAAGTTGGTGGGATTATTACAAGATTTTTGGGGTTGGAATTATTTTATTTGGATAAATAATGTGGGCTGCGGAATTTTTGGAAACCCACTGTAAAAAGAAAAAGGAAAAAGGCTGGGGGCTACTGTGCTTACTGGGCCAGAACAGCCGCAGCACAGCAGGCCCAGAAGGGAAATGGCTCGGGTGAGCCGGTGCATGCATGCGCGCGCGTTTTAAACCCGCGGGCGGGGCCCGGCTGTCAGTGGGAGAGAGAGGAGGGGAGAGAGACGTGAGGATGACAGGTGGGTCCCACCTATAATCTCCATCCTCGTGTATAGAGAGGTCGCCGAGCTCACCGACGATGATATGAGGAACGACGAGGTCGGGTGAGGGCACGGCTGGGCTCAGCGTCGAGTTGCCGTTCGGCTGGTGGTGGATGCGGTCACCAGAGTGGACTGGTTTGCCGGCGACGAGGCCCCGCTGCGGTAGAGCTTCGGGATGAGGTTGCCGACATCGACTCCGGCTGCAAAACATGGCGGGAAGAAGCGGGAAAGAGTTAGCGCGTTGCAGCAATCCGGAGGAACAAGAAAGAGGGCCGGGGGAGGCTTGTACCGTGGGATCGACGGTGACCGGAGGGGACGGAGCTCAAGCTCGATCTCGTGCTCGGCCGCTTCTGGAGACAAATGGGTGGTGTAGGGCTTGAATAGGAGCTACAGAGAGCGAGTGGCGAGGAGAGGAGAGCTCGGGGAGGTCTTATAAAGCCGTGCGCCAGCTCACCGTGGACCTGTGTGTTGGCGAGGTCATTCTTGTCGCTTCGGGTCACAGTGGCTCGCAACAAGGTGTGTGGGGGTGCTCATTGGGTTAGTCCAGGGCTAGGGGAAGGAAGAGAGAGAGCGGAGGAGGCCAGAGGCGCCGCGTGTGTGATCTCGCCCATTGGGGCTCTCGGGCGGCCATGGCGCGCGTGCAAGGGGAGTAGCAGGAGGGAGAATGAGGAGATGGATAGAGGTGTAGCATGTTGTGGACGTCGAGATGCATCGTCGGGCGTCCAGGGGAGGCCCGAGGTGGTCGGATGCGCTTGGCAGAGGGTGGCTACAGTGCTTGGTCGCATTGTAGTGCGCTTTAGATTGTGCCTATGGCCGGCATGGCCATTTTAAAAGGCCAGGGGCATGTTCTCTTGTGTCTTGGGGCTTCCTTGGATGCTCTAGAGTGGACAGGAACTGGGTGGGGTGTTGCATATATAAATGGGAGAGAGAGAGAGAGAGGTGCAGCCATGTGAACACAGAGAGAAAGAGGTGGTTTTACCCCCAAATATTGAGTTGTGAATTTGTAATTGTTACTGGAGGTAGAAGGGGACTAGGAGGACTATGGTAAAAATTTGAACTCATGGGGAATAGTGGAAGAGGTCAAAATGATAGTTTTTAAAACATGTCAGAAGGTGTTTGATTCAAGTTTGAGTCACTTGCACTCATCTCCTCCTTGTGCCACTCGATTGGGGTGTCGTGCATGACCAAATGGCATTGTGGTAGAAATTTGAGCTCATTTCGATGAAATTCCAATGCAACTTTTGTAAACCCTAGAATTCAACAGAAATGGACTTGCTTAGATCTATTTAAGATAATCTCTTCCACTTGATGCACCACTTGGTGTAGTGTCATTATTTGGGTACTTTAGTATGTCCACAAAGTTTGGGATCAATTGGAGAAAGTTTACAATGTAAAGTTGTTCAAACTTGGATCTGGACGGAGATGGTTTTGGGGCACTTTTGTGAACCATAACTATTCTGATTGGAATAAAACTTTGCAGAATTATCACATTTGGCATATGTGACTTGCCATAATTTTCTTGGAATTTTTAGAGAAAATTCCCTTTGTAAATATTTCAAAAGCTTGAAATGTCCAGAAGGGGTTTTGAGGGATTTGACCAACATTTTGAATATGACCATGTGTGGAAACTCTTATATATGGACAATATATGTCCTCTGAGCTTCCCTGAATTTTCTAAAATATTTTTAACCTATTAAAGACCATTTCTAGCCTATAGAAAAAAAACCTTTAACTAAAATAGGAAAATAACTTTTAAAATTATATTTTTCCTGTTTATGGAAGTCCTATACCTAATAGGAGTGAAATATACTCTTTGAAAGATTTTTATACCACAAATTAAGTACTTGTAGTGCAAGCCTCAATTCAGGGGTTTTTGGAAAACCTAATTTGGAAAAATACTTTTTGGCCAAATTATTTTTGTAAGAAATCACTATTTTGTCCTATACACATGGCATGATCATTGGGAAAAAGTTTGGATCAAGGAGATGAAGTATAGAAGGTGGAGCTATGGTGACTTTAAAGAGCACTTGAAATCACAAACAAAGATCCAATCCAAATAAAAAGCCTAATAATGCAAAAAAATTGTTGTCCATATTTTCATGCTTTATTAATGCAAATGACGTGTTAAAAAATGTTAGGTGTAACACAAAGTAAATGCAGAGAATTAAAATGCAAAAAAGACAAAGGGATGTGATGGTTGCTTGTGTATTTTACCAGGCCACTTATTACTGGGAGTGGTGGGGTTTTGTGATATGACGGCTTTACTGCTGCGCCACGAACGGGGTTATACCCCCGTGCAGCGCCACCCTCTATACTAGTACTTCCTCCGTCGTGGTTTATTAGCCACCCATCTAATTTGACTCAAGATTTAACTGACAAAAATTTAGTGCATGTCAACAAAAACTATATCGTTGGATTCGTATTTGAACATAGTGTTCAATGATATATTTTTTGGTGACATGCATGAGAATTTATCGTACTATATATAATGTTAGTTAAATTTATGGTCGTACAATATATAGTAAGGTCCCCGTGCATTGCACGAAACAGTGAAATGCATTGATCGGGGAGTTGTTTATTTCGACAAAGAATGTGGGGTCATCTCAGGTGTAACGAGTATCGATAGGTTTCTTCAGATATTATTTCCTCTCTAGAGCTCACAAACATCCGGGTGAATAGTAAATGTAGGCTAAATAGATAAAAAGTATCTTTTGCAAACAAAAGCGTTCAACTATTCAACCTGCATCCAAAACTTGTGAAGAAATAACACTTATTGTGCTTTGCAAGAAATGATCTTTACGAATTAGTTTTTGAGTATCGATTTTGTTTATTTTTTCTAGACCACCATGAATGTACATTAGGACTACTTGGAAGGGGGCAAAGGAGATTTAAGAAATCATTCATCCTTATCTCACACAACCTTATTGTCGAGCGATTAAAATAGGAAGTCTCTGGTCTGGCATGGTGGCTGTTGCCTGCGCCCTCCATCCCCATGCCTCCGCCCAGTCCGACCACTAGTCACCCCCACGCCCGACTCCTCCTCATCTTATCTCTCATCTTTCTCGAGATATCATTTTTTCGATGAAATTCTCGAGATACCATTTTTCCGATGAAATTCTCGACATATCATTAGTTTTCAAACATGGGATTACTCCTGCATGGGTCAATCACAACAAGTGTTTCCTAAAAAAATGCATCTTGATGTTCCGTGCAATGCACGAGCATCTTGCTAGTTTGTGTATAATTCCAAACACCACGTAGACACGTTCTTTGACCATTTTACAACAATGTTAGCATCATTGTTAGTGGTCAGCCGGTGCAAGTTATAGCCCTAGGTGATTTAACCTTTTTTTAGTAATGATATCTTGTGATTGTTTGCCATGAGCCTAATCCTGGTGAATCCCACATAACCATCAGATTTCCATCCGATGGTGGACTGTTTTTAAGCCATGGTATTTGAAAAAACCGCCACCCTTACACACGTACTGTAACTGCATCATGGGCGGTTGCAACTGCCATGTCTCCCAGCGAATGTTAGCTTGGGATTGGAGTTAGCATCGAAGGTGGTTCGTAGTCGTTCCACGCTCGGGCTTTGATGTTAGTAATAACAATTTTAGAATATACTACTCCTCCGGTGCTAGTAGTAGAGCAGAGTCCTACTCCACTATATGCAAACTACTAGGGCATAGTAGTAGGTACTGTAGCTTATTGTACTAGTACTGTGATCACTAAAGCAAGTTGTTTGGCATTGCTATGACCCTACGCTGCCGGGATGTGTCTTGTAAGTCAAGTTGTGTGTTGTTGTCATCATCACTTGTCCACTTCCCACAACACATATTCGCTTCTCCATGCTCGTCCGCACATAATCGTCCAATGTTCCATCCCTGCTAGGCTCCTGCCACCACTTCGGAAACCCAAGCACTAACAATGGCAGTATCGAGCAACGTTCGCCGAAAGAGTGGCTGGAATTCACTCCCCACAAAGGTAATCAAGCTCATTGTTTCGTGTGTGGACAATCTCAGTACCATGCCGCTCACCGCGTGCTCGTCGGGGTCGTACCGTTTACTCAAAGCCCTCAGGCCAGAGCTTTTTAAGTGAGCTCCCTACTTGCTGCTGCCGCCTGATCTTCAGAAACGGCGTGTCATGTAGCATAACGATCGTAGGGTGGCGAGCATAAACCCCCTCCACTACGATCCGATCCCCGTCACCCTCAACTGAATTAACGGTATGTATTGGGCCGGCATGAACACGTCTTGGATGGTGCACGTCGACGGTCATGGCAGCTGGATGCTCGTGGATGTCTACACCCGGCGATTGACCCCCTTCCTTCGATTAACACTGCACTGCTTTGGCACCGCGACCCAGAATACTCGGAATCTTATAGTAGCCACATGATACCAAGTTTGATTTTCTCAAGGTTGTAATCTGCCAAGTGCCCACAAGAACCGCGAATTATAAAGACTTCAGGCTAATTGTGTTCTTCAACCGCGGTCTTGCCTATCTGACAGGTCACTGAGGTAATTGGATAAATCTACGGGTCCATCGCAGGATCATACATCCTCCATGGTTCTCTAATGCCATTGAACACAAGGGCTTTATTTACGCTGTGGACTCCTTCTATGGCTGGACGTATTGCTGGCCTACTCCAATCATCTCTACAACCGGCTGTTACAACAGTATGTTACTTTCCTATGCCTTGCTTATATTACTGTCAACATTTACTAAAAATATATTCATGCTCATAACATGTTGTTCTTAAGATCGACTCTAGTATGAGCCCTTTTTTATTCGACTCCAACTTGATATGATGTTGTAGGCCACCTAGTGTCCCTACCCTTCGTAATCTAGAATCTTTTAAAGAAAAGCGGAATGGTAGTTGCAGGTGGTTCCCGGCTCAATCAGATGATGGCGAATGATTGATGATTGTTCGCACGTAATGGACGTGTTGTTTCGCGGAATACAATCACAGTCACTCCATGGTCTTTGAGCAGGATCCCAGCTTCTCTGGGCCTTCAGGAATTTTTTGACTGGAAGCTGGTAAGTAGCCTTGGTACACGCTCTCTGTTTCTTGGACTAAATTATCCGATTAACCACGAGATAACCGATGGCAAGTATCATGATGGCATCACGGTTTCGTTCATCAAGCAAGATTGTGTGTACATAGCGTACCATGCGTCTCTCCATGCACCATAGCCTTATATGTGCCGCCACGCTGTGCATCCCAAAGTAAGAGAGATGGTCGCAAGTATCAGACTTCGACCTGCTGGCTGGAGTTTCCCCCGTCAGGCACCCATATGGTTCAAGCCGTCAGCCAATCTCCACAGCTTAATAAATAGTAACATCTAACTAAGCCAGTTAGTTAGATGCATACGCTCGGTGTAGTAGGATCTTTATTTAGTTTGATGCATACACTTGTTCTTTTTTGGTAGCCTTTTTGTAATGATAGATGATGTTTGATTTGGAAGAGAGAGCTACGTCTTTACTCTTCTGGCCTGCTTACTACTTCTGTTGCACCCCTAGCCCTGGTTGTTATTGCTGCTATTTTCAGTGTACAA
The DNA here is from genome assembly GCA_902687465.1 of Secale cereale. Lineage (NCBI taxonomy): Eukaryota > Viridiplantae > Streptophyta > Magnoliopsida > Poales > Poaceae > Secale > Secale cereale. Next base: position 385,253,269 of record LR738711.1, read on the forward strand.
TCAGTAGTATATTTTGTCTGTTAGTTGAATAAATGAGTTGTTAGAACGACAAACACAATGTTTTGGAAGTCGTTGTACGGTCCGATCCATTAGTGCCATGTACGTAGCGCATACCATTTTTGGTACAGAACACATTTTCCACTTGTCGATAACATGCAGCTCACCGATGAAGGCCCAATGGAGGAGCCCATATTTAACTGGAAGGGAGGCTCTCACATGAGTCCGGCCTAGGTACATGCTCATTCCCCTAAACATAAATAAGTAAGTAAATATATAAAGCTAAATTCTCATGCACGAGTTCTTTAAATTTACAATTTGAAAAGTGTCGTTACATTCAGTCGATATTATTCTTAGGCAAAATCGCAAAGATAGCGTCCAGTCTTTTTTCTCAAACCTTTTTCTTCCTGCCACCGGCAGACCCATGCAAATCGTAGTCAACATCGTAAATAGTTCCGGTCCATTATTATTTTTCGATAAGAATGCCCTACCTAGCCCAACCCATTCGCGACACCACTTTATCCCAGGGCTTCTGAATGTGCTCGGCTTCACACCACATGAAGAAAATTGCCTCAAAAAACATCAGGAAGAAAAAGGTTCTCCGCAAGATTTTACAATAAGTTTTAGTCATATTAAATTAACTGTTATAATCCAGCATAATGAGTTTTCATGTCTGACCGGTCCAGCCGCCACAACCAAACCTGCGCTTGCGGGAGTGCCTGTTCCCGCCTTCTACGGCTGGTTGCGCTGTCATGAACGCATCGCCGCCCTATTATAACCTGAAATGCTGGCCAGGACATCCCTTTACTCCCCTGACATCCTATTATTCTCGGGTGACGGTAGCTTACCCCGCACCAGAACCAGTGAACCCTCATACTCCCCTCCGCCTACGGCCATACTGCCGCATGTTCCCTGGCTCGTGTTCATTCCCGTTCAGTCCTCGCCGTCGTCCTCCGCCTTGGTGCGCTCGCCGCGACACCGCTATCCGGCCCTGTCAACATAGTGAATCAGGAGAGGACGGTAGTTGTGAGTATGACAATACAGACCCATTAGGTCCACTCCCGAACATAAGCAAGCGCCTCTTTTACTACTCAGATGCACCCCTCATTTTTCCACTCTAATCCACCCTACTGATATATGGGACCCACATCATTGTCAGAATTGCACAACTTTTTTTTGAGGATTAGTTCGGTGGAGCAGGCTATAAACAAGGTTGTGCGGTCTCTGTGGCCCGTCTAATAACATAACCAGCCCAACAGTTTTTTCCTTGGGAAAATAGGTAGCCCACTATTTCTTTTTGAAGAATACCAAAGCTAGGCCTATTTGTTTTCTCCAACTTAATGGGCTGCAAATCTTTCAAGATGAGGAGGGATGCATTCCGGCCTGACCAAAGAGTATGGGCAGTATATCTGAAAAGTAATATGAAAGGGGTTGCCAATTCCAAAGAAATATATAGGAAATGGGCAATTAGTTTTTTTTGTTCTTCACTCATATTTTATATTTCATTGGATTTTAACATGGCATAGTACTGCTTTATTTTAAAATTTATTTTAGTATGGCTACTAATATTTGGATTAAGAATATTTTGTTCCACAGAAAAAATATGCGAATTTTTAAAATTTTGCATATTTTTTGTTCAAATTTTTTACCCTCGCACAGACCAGAAAATGGGCAGCAATTTAAAAAATGGAAAATGGGCTGCAAAAAATTTCATATGAATTAGCAAATGGCTATAAATTATAAAATAATAGCAAATGGGTTGTACATGCCATAGATTTCGAGACTGACTTGTTTACACAAGGCTTTGTCAGTCAATACACGATTCTAGCAGAAGTGACTGTTGGTTGTCCATCCAACGTCCGACGTGCTTCTTCAATCTCTGATCTTCCTGCTCCAGCCGCCTAAACTAGCACCGGTGGGACTACCTGCTCCCTCCTCTTGTGGTCGGCTATTATGTCGCGCATGCTTTGTCGGCCCACCCTACTCCCTCCGTTGGCCTGGCCATCCCTCTACCGACCCGCACCTCCTGTTATTCTCTAGTGATGGCAGCCTCACGCTGCAGCCAAACCAATAAACCATCATACTCTCATTAGCGTGGGCATCCACTGCAGTGTCTTCACCGGCTCCGGATCATTCCATTCCTAGGCCTCACCGTCGTCCACCACATTGGTGCTCTAGGCACAGCATGCTCAACATTCAAGAAATGACATCCATCGGAATAGGGATGTACGTGGAGAGGCTGAAAGTAGGGACCGTCATGGTCCATGGCCGCACGGAATCAACTTCTTCCTTATTACACGAAAAAATGATTCCTCCCACTAACATTTGGTGCGCACCGGTTTGTAGGTCGACCTGTGGGTCTACTAATTTATGTGTACGTGGGGCTTTGTCAACTTAGTGAACAAACGATTCTAGCAGTAGTGACCGTTGGATTTAAACCGAACGGTCTTGTTGCTTCTTCAATCACCGATCATCTTGCACCAGCCGCACAAACCAGCGCCGGCGAGATCTCCTGCTCATGCCTCCAGTGGTCGGTTTTGCCGCCGTACATGCCTCACTGCCCCACCCTACTCCCACCGCTGTCCAGGCCTTCCCTCTACTCACCCACAACCCGTGTTATTCTGCGATGATGACAGCCTGACATCACAGCCGAACGAGTCAACCCTCATACTCCTCTCCGCGTGGGCATCCACTGCCGCATCTTCCCTGGCTCCGTGATGTCCTCTTCCTAGGCTTCGCCATCATCCGCTGCCTTGGTGCTCTTAGCATGACGTGGTCAACGTGGTCAAGGAATGACATCCATCGGAAGAGGATTGTACGTGGAGAGGCTGACAGCTGGGTCCTCGACGGCAGCAAGGAAGTGCCTCCTTATTACACGTAAAATAATTATTCCTCCACCTATTAGCAGGGACCCACCGGAAGGGACTCTGTATTTTGCGAAAAAATGTATGCCTCGTGACAGCTGGGACCAACCAGCTATATCTTCGCACGCAAAGAAGTTCGTCCATATTATGGGCAAAAAATTGATTCTCCCCCCTGACCGATGTGACCCACCGTCAATTACTTCGCATGCAAGGAAGTTCCTCCATATCCTCCCTGATAGTCGGAACCCACCTGGTCGAAGCATACGTAGCATTGTCATTCTGGTCGCGGATGTGTACATACCTACTTTTCGATCGGTCTCTCTGCAACAATGAACCGTGGCCAAGCAAGCAACGACATGTGTAGTATTAGAGCCCCCGACGTAGCATTTCAGGCAATCAAGTCAAAACCGTGTACACGTACGTACAACCAGATGCCAAAAAATATGGCCACGTACGTACATATGGCCGGGTCTCGACCGCGTACTCGTGCATTTGTACGACCATGGCTCGTGTACATGGAGAGGCAACAGACGGCAGCGATGTTGTCTTATTGATCGGCAGCTAACCGACTGGGTTGGAACGGAGGAAACAACGTTGACTTCACCGAGAGCCAAGTGACTAGGTCAGAACGCGTCATGTTCATCGACAGCGAAGCCACTTGGTCGGAACGCGTCATGTTCATCGGGAGCGAAGCAACTAGGTCCGTACGCGTCCTATTCATCGGGAGCCAACCGGCTTGGACGGAACAGCCGGAACGGGGTCTGGCGTTGTCGGCATTCTGCGAACTAGGGTACCCAGACTTGCCTGCCTGCAACCCATGACGTGGCACCTTTTCAGGCCTGGTAAGGCCCATCTTCAGCAATGACACTTAAGACCCTCGCGATGGACCAAGCCTCGCGGGGGGGACGGCACCAAGACCTTTGGAAGGGGCATCCTCGGCTGGCTGGCTCCTGAGGAGCGGAGAACTCTATGCAACCTCCCACCTCGTGAGGTTTGCATGACATAATCCATGAAGACCAAGCCCAGGCTGACGCCAGCAGGCACAGTACAGCAGTTTCCTCTTTGGTGCTAAGGAAGCGGGCTCAGACGTAGAGTCCCGAGGAATCTGCTAAAGGTTTCCATTCCAGTGCAACAAGACCAAGACCGCCAGGACGACAGGACAGAGGTCATCACCGAGCCCACCATGGCGTCAGGATCAGAGGCTTTGCAGGGGAAGACCAGCTTTAGTCAGGATAAGATGTACTAGTTGCCCCCCTTCAAAATTGGCCGTTGTGGGATCCCTTCCCACCAAACATTCGGGGAAGAGGACAAATGCTGCTATATAGGTAGGATAGCCACCACACAACAAGGTGATCAGATCATTCCACCCTGACAAGCCCTCTAGCTCATCCGAGCCCATGAACACCTCTCCTCCGGAGCTTGTTTGTTCGTTGTACTAGTTCATCCACAGCCCATCTCGAGGCTAGTCCACCACACTGCTGGAGTAGGGCCACTCAATGCTAGGTGGCCTGAATCAGGATAAACCGCCCCGTGTCTCTTTTACATTTGAGTTCATCGTGCTAGTTGGTGAGACGACGAGTAGATAGATAGGTGAGGTTGAGATCTTCGCACACACCCCAGAGTTCGATCCTGTTGACACCAGATTTTGGCACGGCATAAAAAGCAAATAAGATGGGCTCAAATGGAAAAGTGCTCAAAGTGAAAAAGTTTCATATTGTCGAGGTGAACATCTTTGAAGTTTGGGCCATCGTCATCCGATCTCATCTCGACTGCCAAAACTATGCTCAAAGCACTGAGATTTTATATCTAGAGCAGTATTCGGCAGATTAGACCACCAAGACTGCCTCATATGGAAAACCTTTCTACACGAATTCTCTTCGTCTCATCGAAACGGTTGATTTTGATATAATAATGGTACCAATCCGAGTTCGTATGCAGGAGTTACAGCCATCCGAACACAGCCCTATCACAGAGCCATAAGTGGCGCGCCCCACCAGCCACGTGTCTGATGGGTAGCGTGAATAACAGCCTGTATTGCGTGACCGTTTTGGCCTAGAAGATGGCTTGAAATCGAAAAACGTTCAACATCGAAGTTGTTCGTCTCGTCGAAACGGTTAAGATTGCTTTTGGGCTCTTTTTCATCCGAGGTCGTTTACCACCTCAAAAATTACCCGCAAGGTACAGCCAGTTTAAACCGAACAGTTATGGAAAGTTCGGACAAAACCAATCTGTATTTGGCTAGGGTTTTGGACGTGAATCCAAGCCTTTTCCTTGCACGGGAAGTCCAGCCGCCTCTTATATATCTAAGGGGTGATGGCCGATTGAACAACACACAATCGAACAACCGCATCTACCATTTTTTCGTGTTCATCTATCCCCTACCCTTGTATCTTCTTCCTCGTTCTTCGTTCGTTCTTCTTCATTGCAGGGCGGCGAACCTCGAGGCCATAGGGGTGATCAGGTCGACCTAGGGCAGCCCATAGCCTCCGCGCGCCCTGACGGGGTCCCTCCCGGGCAAGCGGGGCTTCGGGTTTACAAAAGCGTCCGCCGGATTGCTTGCGTACCGCGCTTCCGGACGGGTCTCCTTCGACGTGAGCTGCGGTGCATCATCGTCGGCATCGAGGGTACACGGCGACGTGTTCGCGTGCGAACACACTTTTTGGCGACTCCGCTGGGGACAGAAGCTTTGAACGGTCTCCAGCCCGTTCTAGCTACGAAGAGATCGTCATCAAGTTGCTGCAATCTGCAAAGGTAATATGAATACCCAATTCCCCTTTGTAGATGCAAGTAATCCATATGTTGTTGCTAGATCACCTATTGAGAATAATGTATCGGCTAGCCCTATTTTTATCAATCATGCATGTAATTATGTGCAAGGGCCGATGCAAAATAATCTTCATGTTTCGAATTCTTATGATTTTAGCAACGTACAACATATGTATCCAAGCTCTCATGCATCGGCAACCCCACAAATCCATATGCCGATGAACAACATGATGGGTTTGGTAAATCAATTTGAAACACCTCATGTTAAAATTTTCAATGGCATACAAGAAAGTGTTTCATCCTTTAATTCATCGGCAAGTAATTTGCAATATGTGAATTCAACCTTGCCGATGGATAGGAGAATTGGCCATACTGCTACTAGTTGTTCGGGCAGTTACTCTCAACCATCATATGCTACACATCATGACAGTAATTTTTGAGCACCATACACAACTGTAGATGTTCATAATTCGGCTTCACACCTTTCTGGTCATAGCCGAATAAATGTAAATTCTATAGGAGCAAATGTGCCTAATATTGCAGGAGATGAGGTGGCTCTGGCTACATTAAAAATTTTAGCCCAAAATAAGAAGATTAGTGATATTTGCCTTGAGCAGCACAAAATGGGATTGATTCCTGAGTATGATGCAATAAGAGCTAGGGTCTTGAAAGAAGATAAAATTTTGTCGATTGATAAATTTGGCGTGAGCAAATATTCAACAACAGTGCACATGGCTTCACCTATCATTGCAGCATGTTATACACCCCCTATACAATCGCAAAATTTTGGCAACATCAATTCATTGCCGAAAGATCATAAAAGTATCGGGGGGCAAGTCGATCAAAGCAGGGCTGAGTTTAAGGAAAAATATGTGGCCCAAGTGAACAAGATGAAGCCAAAGCTCACAGGGAATAGCATCAACGAATTTATGACACCAACTCTTGAGGAATTACCAGAAGAATATCGACAGGCTTATGAAGCACTCAACAAGAGGCGTGGAGAGGAATATTTGCAAGAATATGTCAAGTCCCTTCGTCCATTCAGCAATCATGATGGATCCTCTGTGATGTCCAGACAAGCCAAAAAAGAAGCTTTGCAAGCAAATCAGCAAGAAAGGGTTCACTCGGCTAATACGGTTGATTCCGTTGAAACCGAGTGAAATAGGACTAAGTCATCTACAGCTGAGATGAACGGTTCCTTTTGTGACAAGACAATGGTGAATTCAATTGAAACCAAATTGACCACTGAGAAATTTAAGGTCGAGTGCATTGCATCGATCCAGCCGGGTGCGTCGTGCCAGCCGAGTACATCTTGTCAGCCGAGTGCATCATTCCAGACTATCAGTGCATCACCGGCTAAAGCCGCTAAAGCCGAGTGCATCAAGCCAGTTATTGTTGCGTGTACCAAAATAGAAGCTGCAAGCTTCACCGAGCAAAAGAACGGTAAACGCAACAAATTGGCCGTGCTTGACTTTTTTGGATGTGAGGAAGCTTACATGCTACCCTATGAGGTTTGTGCTAAAGATATTGATGAGCATCAAGAACAAAGTAATATGGCTGAACAAAGTTCGGTTAACGATGAACATCAAGAACAAAAAAATACAGTCGAGCAAAGTTCAACTCACGAAGAGCATCCAAGTGAAATCTACTCAAGCAATCCGAGTGATGAGGCACGAGATCCAGGAAAAGAGGAAGATGCATTCGAGAATTATTCAGAAGTGGAGCAAGGTATTGCTCCAGTGGTGCAACCATCTTCTCGTTCCAACGGCTTCACAAAGGTACACCTAGCCGAGAGTATACTTAGTTTTCAATTCGGTCAAAGTCATATTGTTGATGCACCCATTAGTAAGATTCTAATTAATTTTGAAAGACTGATCGAGATGAGTAATCTCTTTGTTTCGAATTATCTTGTTACTAATCATCTTGATCAACAGATGGCACCATTCATAGAGGCTAATAGTGACAACTTATCGCAACCAAAGTTTTTCCCGTCATGCCGACTGAACATAATATTCATATGGACATCTTTGTTTGTTTCATGCCTGGCTAACATTTGGTCTCAGATGAGACGTATATTCTGTAATTATTTTGGTTGCAGGAATATAAAGTCAGGTTCAAAGTTCTCCAGGATAGCCGATTCAAGAGCATCGGGATAGAAGGACGAAAATCAATGCATAGCTGAGTCAGATGATGTTAAACTCACACCGCTCGGTTGTTTTGTATCAAAGTCGGTATCACAATATCGGTTAATGGACCAGGAGTGTACGTCCAGTGCAGGCATAGTTGATCACATCATCGGTACATCGCTGATTAATCCTATTATTATAATTGATCACGATGTCGAGCCGTCAAGACAAGAGCCAACGCAATGTTCGTTCAAGCAAAATGTCAAAGATTGCAACATGATCCATCAAGTCAAGCAATCGGACAAGACATGAAGATTGGAGTTTGTTGTGGCACGATCATTTGGACAGTCGGATCATTTTGACGGCCATCAAATGTTGACTCAGCTATCTCCAGCCGATTTATCTAAAAATGGATATATACACGTAAATGATGATGGGGTCAAGTCTTCGAGCAAGGATATTGTTAAAAAGTGCATCAAGAACAATCTTGAAGATGGAAATTCCATCAAAGCTAAAATGGTAACATCTAGCACTGGGGGGCAACAAGAGAATTTAAAGACCGTTGCATGCACAACCAAAGAAAACAAAGGCCATGGTAAGAACAAAAGCAAAAAGCCGAAAGTCACTTTCACGCAGTTGTTAGAAAAGTACCAAAAGATAAGTGAGGGAAAGAGTGCTTATCGGCCGAGTGAAGCAAAAGAATCGAGGTCACCCCCAAGGCATAAATCTGACGACTGGAATTGGAAAAGGAAGGCGTTGAGCAAGCAGACTTCATATCCTCCTTTTGGGCCGCCAATGCCAATGTCATGGATGCCTCCCTACGCTCATGTAAATCCATATCCATCATGGGGCAGGTATGATACAAGGGCACATTATCCATCTTATTTTAGATCATCTCGCCAACATTATGCAGCTCCAAAAAGATCAACATTTGATGAACAATCACACGTCAAAGACCGTTTCAATCATAAGGAATCGGTCCGGAGCTCAAGGAACAAGAAAGAGGTGGTCAAGCAAGTGTACCAGGTCAAGAAAGATGGTCGTAAGTGTGCTACTTGGGATTTGTTCTCAAATAACAAAGAGCCAGTTACAGTATTGACATTGTCTACAAAAGGCAACGAGGCAAGTCAATCAAGTGCCAAATCTGAAGGGAATAAGTTGAGAGTGCACAAGGCCAAAAAAGAGTTGGCATTGGTTGAAACAGAATCACATCCGAGGTGCCCACTCGGCTTAGCGCATTGGCAAGAGAAGGAATTACAAAAACTTAGTGCACATGAGTTGAGAAAGAAGAACATGGCATGGGTTACCAAGAGGAGCAGTCAAAATAGAAATGATGTCCGACCTTCTATTGCAACAAGTGTTAAAAAGTGAAGAAAGAAAAGGATGGCCGCAAGAGTGCTATTTCAGATCCGACTCCAAATGACAAAAAGCCAGTCGAGTCTATGTTGGCTGCTAAGGACAAGAAAGTGAAGCAAGTAAATCTCAGGGATCCGATCACCGATTTTGGACAGGCCAAGCCGGAGATGCCCAAAGCCAGGAAGAACTTGCTAGCGCGTAAACCAAAATCCTAGCCGGGATGCCCTATCAGCTTACCATATTCGCAACAGAAGAAGCTGAAACAGCTTAGGGCCAAAGAGCTGGAGAAGAGGAACATGGCCTGGGTTCCTAAGGAAAATCCTCGAGACAAGTGCGACATCACATCTCCTGTTGTGAAGCCAGCAGAAATAAGGGAGTACATGTGTAAATCCCGTAGGCGAGGACGACAATTTTCATCTCACTATAGGAAACTCCAGGAGGCGTGTCATGCACATTCTTCAATCGTATCATCAAAATTAACGCTATGGAATTTATCCTCGGCCAAAACATCTGACTTATTTTGGTTATTCATACTTTGGTGGACGGATTCCCGAGCACCTTTGAGATGAGAACGCATGGCCGATATTTGCATATCGCCCTCAGAATTCATTGTGTTGGCAAATCCGACATCTGGCTAACGATGTTCACCATGGTTGATCTCCTACTCATATAGCCGATGTTCAGTGTTTGCCAATACTGGCAAGGCCGACTTAATTATTGAGTCAACCACTGATCAAGGGTCTAGTACTAAAAAGCTCTGACTCCTGGTGTTAGTTATTTGCAGGACCCAAGTCAGGAGAGAGACATTGTTCCGCGGAGGCTTGATGGTTTACTTTGATCAATAATGAGTTGAGTCGCCAAACAGTTGACAGTATTTCTTTGTGGTGCATGGTCATAATCGTTCAGCAACCGGCTTACCATCGAACGGTTCTAATATTCCCAGGGAGTGCCTGGACAAAGCAATGTCCAGATTGACATAAGAAACTTACGTGGAGGCCTTTGTCACGTCCAATTGTTGTTCTCAGATGACTATTATCCAAGAAGCTCTACCCAAGAAGCAACACGCTTAAGCATATGACCGATAACAATTATCGTTTTTAGCATGCACAGCCGATGTAGTGTTTACATCGTGCTTGGATGAAGTATTTTCTAGCACGCAAGCTCTGCCAGAAAACAGGGGGGCATGTGTTGACACCAGATTTTGGCATGGCATAAAAAGCAAATAAGATGTCCTCAAATGGAAAAGTTCTCAAAGTGAAAAAGTTTCGTATTGTCGAGGTGAACATCTTTGAAGTTTGGGCCATCGTCATCCGATCTCATCTCGAGTGCCAAAACTATGCTCAAAGCACTGAGATTTTATATCTAGAGCAGTATTCGGCAGATTAGACCACCAAGACTGCCTCATATGGAAAACCTTTCTACAAGAATTTTCTTCGTCTCGTCGGAACGGTCGATTTTGATATAAAAATCGTCACAATCCGAGTTTGTATGCAAAAGTTACAGCCATCCGAACACAGCCCTGTCACAGAGCCATAAGTGGCGCGCCCCACCAGCCACGTGTCTGATGGGTACCGCGAATAACAGCCTGTATTGCGTGACCATTTTTGCCTAGAAGGTGGCTTGAAATCGAAAAACGTTCAACATGAAAGTTGTTCTCCTCGTCGAAGCGGTCAAGATTGCTTTTGGACTCTTTTCCATCCGAGGTCGTTTACCACCTCAAAAATTACCCGCAAGGTACAGCCAGTTTAAACCGAACAGTTATGGAAAGTTCGGACAAAACCAATCCGAATTTGGCTAGTGTTTTGGACGTGAATCCAAGCCTTTTCCTTGTATGGGAAGTCCAGCCGCCTCTTATATACCTAAGGGGTGATGGCCGATTGAACAACTCACAATTGAACAAACGCATCTACCATTTTTTCGTGTTCATCTATCCCCTACCATTGTATCTTCTTCCTCGTTCTTCGTTCGTTCTTCTTCATTGCAGGGCGGCGAACCTCGAGGCCCTAGGGGCGATCAGATCGACCTAGGGCAGCCCATAGCCTCCGCGCGCCCTGACGGGGTCCCTCCCGGGCAAGCGGGGCTTCGGGTCTACAAAAGCGCCCGCCGGATTGCCTGCGTACCGCGCTTCCGGACGGGTCACCTTCGACGTGAGCTGCGGTGCATCATCCCCGGCGTCGAGGGTACACGGTGACGTGTTCGTGTGCGAACAGATCCTAGTAGGGTTTTGTGGAGCCCAGAATCCGACATTTAGCGCGCCAGGTAGGGGTGTGTGTTGAGGATCTACTCCCTTCGTCTTCGTGCTCCTACCACGCCATACAGCTCCACGCATGGCAGGTGTTTCTCTACCCATCAAGCCGTGGGCCACATTCGGGGACAGGGTGGGCATCTGAGCCCTCTCCCCCACTTTGCGGCAAGTGCAGTGGCCGCCAAGGTTCCGAACGGCACTACCACCGTGGTACAATGATGCCACAACCCCATGTTCTTCCTCCAAGCCTATGCGAAAGCCGTCCGAGATGTTGACGGCGACGACAAGGTGATGGCGAACTGGCTCCCCATGGCCCTCGTAGGGGAGCCATGCGCATGGCTCTTGAACTTGCCGGAGGCCTCGGTGGCTTCCTGGGAAGAGTTATGCGGCCTATTCATTGCGCGCTACGCGACACACGGGCCCAACGTGGTCGCGGCGCTTCTCGGAGGTTCGCAGGCGCCAGCGTCGGACCGACACATCAAGCAGTTCATACAACAAGCAGGTGTCGCGTGCTCGCCCCCAAGCTGGGTGGCACCCAGGTCCGAGCTCACCTTTGACTCCAGCGACCATCCCGAGTCCACAGTGGGGGCATGCATGCTAACCATGCTCTGTATGCCCACCATATGCTACGTGGCCATTACCAAGACCCTCAGCGACGGTGGAGCCAGCTTGAATGTCCTATCTGTGGAGACGTTCAACCTCATCCACGTACCTTGCGAGCGGCTCCTCCCCGCCAAGCCTTTCTCCGGGGTCATCAACGGTTCCATCAACCCCATTGGGCAGATCCGCCTCCCAGTCACCTTCGGCACGCGCCACAACTACCGCACCGATCTCATCGACTTCGATATCGCCCACATCAACTTGCCGTACAATGCCATCCTCGGCTACCCATCATTGGCCAAGTTCATGGCGGCAACCCATCCTTCTTACAACCTTATAAAGATGCCGGGAAGCAGTGGCGTCCTCACCGTGCCGGCAGACACCAACTACTCGCTTCAAGCGCTCAGGTTGGCCTACGAGTTTGTAGCAGCCGCGTGGGCACATGATGGATGGACGCCAGAGGCCCCGGGGGCTGCCCCAGCAAAAAAGAAGTAGTTGTTCTCTCAAGATCGGGTGGAAACGAAGCAGGTGTCGGTGGATGAAAACGGGGGGCCAGGTGCCACCTTCACGATAGGGGCCGGCCTCCCCACGGATCAATTAGAGGCATTGGTTTGTTTCCTGCGTGGAAACAAGGAGGTGTTCGCATGGGAGGCGGCGGACCTGGTCAGGGTCCCGCGTGAGGTAATCGAGCACCACCTGACGGTGTGCCCGAACGCGCATCCCGTAAAGCAGAAGGCGCAGCGACAAGCTCAGGAGAAGCAGGCATTCATCGCTCAAGAGGTCCGCAAGCTACTCGTAGCAGGCGTCATCCGACAAGTGCGCCATCCAGAATGGCTAGCGAACCCGGCGATCGTCCCCAAGATAGGCGGAAAGGAGCGTATGTGTGTCGACTTCACCAACCTCAACAAGGCTTGCCCTCAGGACCCTTTCCCTTTCTTGCGCATTGATCAGATCATCGATTCTACCACCGGGTGTGACCTTCTGTGCTTCCTGGATGCCTTCTCAGGCTATCATCAAATCAAGATGGCGGTGCAAGATGTCGAGAAGACGGCCTTCCTGACCCCCTCCAGGGTGTACTGCTACACCTGCATGCCATTCGGGTTGCGCAATGCAGGAGCAACTTTCTAGCGACTGATGCACATCGCCCTGGGGGTGCAGCTTGGGAGGAACGAAGAAGCATACGTCGATGACATTGGTGAAGTCTCAGGAGGCCAAAACCCTCATCGGTGACTTGGAAGAAACCTTTGCCAGCCTGCGCAAGGTGGACTTGTGGCTCAACCCCGAAAATGCATGTTGGACGTCCCGTCGGGCAAGCTCCTAGGCTTCTTGGTGTCACACAAAGGGATAGAGGACAACCTCGAGAAGGTCAAGGCTATGGAAAAGATGAGCCCACCGAAGACCCTCAAGGAGATGCAAAAGCTGGCAGGCTGCGTGACGTCGCTGGGCTGATTCATATCCAAGTTGGGGGAACGCGCTCTCCCTTTCTTCAAGATGATGAAGAGGAAATGCCCGTTCGAATGGACTCCGGAGGCAGATGCAATTTTTGAGGACCTCAAGAGGTATTTCACCAGCCCCCCATGTGATGGTGGCACCGCGCCCTGCGAACCCTTGGTGCTCTATCTGGCCGCCATGCTGCATTCAGCAAGCGCCGCGCTAGTGGCGATAACCCGGAGAAGCAAGGCGGCTTGGTCTCAGTCGGGGCAGTTCGAGTTCATGAGGTAGCCAAGGAGACCATGGCGGACCTACAAGATGGAAAGGCTCCTGAGAATGGTACATGCTACCTCTTGAGCTTGCGTTGTTTTTTCCTTGAAGAGGAAAGGGTGATGCAGCACAGTAGCGTAAGTATTTCCCTCAGTTTTTGAGAACCAGGGTATCAATCCAGTAGGAGACTACACGCAAGTCCCTCGTACCTACACAAACAAATAAGAACCTTGCAACCAACATGATAAAGTGGTCGTCAATCCCTTCTCGACCACTTGCAAAAGTGAGATCTGATAGAGATAATAAGATAATATTTTTGGTATTTTGGTTATAGAGATTGAAAGTAAAGATTGCAAAGTAAAAGTAAAGTAAAGATAAATAGTTGATGGAAGATTAATATAATGGAAGATAGACCCGGGGGCCATAGGTTTCACTAGTGGCTTCTCTCATGATAGCAGATTTCTAAGGTGGGTGAATAAATTATTGTCGAGCAATTGATAGAAAAGCGCATAGTTATGATAATATCTAGGAATGATCATTGTATATAGGCATCATGTCCGTGACAAGTAGACTGAAACGATTCTGCACCTACTACTATTACTCCACACATCGACCTCTATCCAGCATGCATCTAGAGTATTAAGTTCATAAGAACAGAGTAAGTCCTTAAGTAAGATGACATGATGTAGAGGGACGAACTCATGCAATATGATGTAAACCCCATCTTTTTATCCTCGATGGCAACAATACAATACGTCCCTTGATGCCCCTGCTGTCACTGGGAAAGGACACCGCAAGATTGAACCCAAAGCTAAGCACTTCTCCCATTGCAAGAAAGATCAATCTAGTAGGCCACACCAAACTGATAATTCGAAGAGACTTGCAAAGATAATTAAATCATGCATAAAAGATTTCAGAGAAGAATCAAATATTGTTCATAGATAATCTTGATCATAAACCCACAATTCATTGGATCTCGACAAACACACCGCAAAAAGAATTACATCGAGTAGATCTCCAAGAAGATCGAGGAGAACTTTGTATTGAGATCCAAAGAGAGAGAAGAAGCCATCTAGATAATAACTATGGACCCGAAGGTCTGTGGTAAACTACTCACAACTCATCGGAGAGGCTTTGGTGTTGATGTAGAAGCCCTCCGTGATTGATGCCCCCTCCGGTGGAGCTCTGGAAAAGGCCCCAAGATGGGATCTCAGGGGTACAGAAGGTTGCGGCGGTGGAATTAGGGTTTCGTGGTGCTCTCGGATGTTTTCAGGGTACATGGATATATATAGGAGCAAGAGGCACGTCGGTGGAGCAACGAGGGGCCCACGAGGGTGGGGGCACGCCTACCCCCCTGGGCACGCCCCCTGCACTCGTGGCCGCCTTGTTTCTTCCCTTGCGTGTACTCCAAGTCTTCTGTGTTGCAATTGTTCCAAAAACGACTCTCCCGAAGGTTTCATTCCATTTGGACTCCATTTGATATTCCTTTTCCGCGAAACACTGAAATAGGCAAAAAAACAGCAATTTGCACTGGGCCTTAGGTTTGTAGGTTAGTCCCAAAAATAATATAAAAGTGTATAATAAAGCCCATTAAACATCCAAAACAGATAATATAATAGCATGGAACAATAAAAAAATATAGATATGTTGGAGACATATCGGTACGCTAGGGGCCCTGGAAGCCTCGGTGGACAGTAAGGGCCCCGGAGACCCTCCGGCTCAGGAGTCACAAGACGCTGCAGGCACATCCACCCTCATTGAACATCGAGTGTACTTCGTCAGCACCGTACAGCGTGACGCGCCGGCCCGTTACCCTATGCCACAGAAGCTTCTGCGAGCGCTCCTTGTGGCCTCGAGAAAGCTGCGTCACTATTTCCTAGGTCACCCCATCGAGGTCATCCCAGCTTACCCCTTGGAAAGGGTACTCCGAAGCCCCAACGCAGTAGGAAGAGTCGCAGAGTGGAACATTGAACTGCAGGCATTTGAGCTAGTATTCAGCACGACCCGGATCATCAAAGGAGCGGCCCTCGCTGATTTCGTGGCGGAATGGACTGACACCCTAGGTCAGGAGGTGAGCGAGGACCTCTCCCTCACCCTTGAGACGAAGCCCCAAATGGTTGGGTCATGTACTTTGACGGGGCCTTCGCGCGGCAGGGAGCGGGGGCTGGAGCTGTGATCATCTCGCCCACCAAGGACATGCTCTACTATGTTGTGCAGTTGTGCTTCCAGAATGGCGAGAAGGTCTCAAACAACATTGCAGAGTATGAGGGCCTAATCGCCGGCCTCAAGGCTGCTGTAGTGCTAGGGGTAAAGCGCCTCACCATCAAAGGCGACTCCCAGCTCCCTGTCAACTTCTCCAACAAAGCATACACACCAAAGGATTAGCACATGGAGGCATACCTTGAGGAAGTGCAGAAGATTGAGAAGCGCTTCTTGGGGTTTGAACTGCAACATGTACCGCGCGGCATGAACAAGGAGGCGGTCGACGTCGCAAAAAGGGCTTCCCGGCGCTTGCCACAAGACCCCGGCGTATTTGAAGAGCGACTCTTCAGGCTGTCAGCAGCTCCTCCCACTGTCAAGCCGGCGACGTCTCTGGAGGAGCTCCCGCAAGCGCCCACCTCGGGTGCACCAACTTGCGGGCCAGCCTCGGGAGCCCGCCTGCTCCTCGCGCTGGAGCCTCAGGAGGGGTGTTGGACTAAGGAATTCAAGTCGTACGTGCTCCAAGGAACCCTCCTAGAGAAAGAATAGGAAGCACGGCACGTGGTGCGGCAAGCCACCGCGTACTGCATCCAAGACGACGAGCTCGACCGAAGGCGGCCGAATGGCGTGTCCCTGTGATGCATATCCAAGGAGAAGGGACATGTGCTGCTGGAAGACATACATGGCGAGATTGTAGGCACCACTCCTCCTCACGAACCCTCGTGGGCAAGGCATTCCGCAGCGGATTCTACTGGCCCACAGCGCTCAGCGTCGCAACAGAACTGGTAAGGTCCTGCAAAGCGTGTCAATTTCATGCAAAACAAATCCACCAGGCCTGCATAGGGCTTGCAGACCATCCCACTGTCCTGGTCGTTCGTGGTCTGGGGGCTGGACATCCTGGGCCCGTTCCCAAGGGTGCCTGGGGGACACCGCTACCTCTACGTCACCAACGACAAGTTCACCAAGTGGTCAGAGGTGGAAGCCGTCCGCACCATCCCAGCCAGCTCGGCAGTCAAGCTCATCAAGGGCCTCGTGAGCCGCTTTGGGGTCCCAAATCGCATCTTCACCAACAACGACTCGCAGTTCACTAGCAACCTTTTCAAAATGTGTTATACTAATCTTGGAACGCAGATATGCTACACCTCAGTGGCACACCCCAGGAGCAATGGACAAGCCGAGCGCGTAAATGCAGAGGTCCCGAGGGGCCTCAAGACAAGTGTGACGCCCCCGATTTGTCCGTACACTAATCATGCACGCAAATGTGTACGACCAAGATCAGGGACTCACTAGAAGATATCACAACACAACTCTAGACACAAATTAAAATAATACAAGCTTTATATTACAAGCCAGGGGCCTCGAGGGCTCGAATACAAAAGCTCGAAAACACAAGAGTCAGCGGAAGCAACAATATCTGAGTACAGACATAAGTTAAACAAGTTGCCTTAAGAACGCTAGCACAAATTTAGCAACGATCGAAAAGGCAAGGCCTCCTGCCTGGGACCTCGTAACTACTCCTCAAAGCCGAACTCCATGTAGAAACATCATCGGGATCCTCTGGCTCCTGGACTCCATCATCTGGTTGTGGCATCCGAGAAGAAGGGACAAAGGGGGAAAAGGGGGGAGAAAAGCAACCGTGAGTACTCATCCAAAGTACTCGCAAGCAAGGATCTACACTACATATGCAATGGTATATGTGTAAAGGGATAATATATGTGGACTGAACTGCAAAAAGCAGAATAAGAGGGGATAGCTAATCCAATCGAATACTATGCTTCCGGCGAGCTCCATCTTGTAGCAGTAGAAGAGAATATATGGAAGTAACAAGTATCCTCGCGTCTCGCAGCCTCCGTCTAGAAGCAGTAGAAGGGAAATAGATGGTAAGTTCACCAAGTAACATCGTATAGCATAATCCTACTCGGCTATCCTCCCGCACATCACCTTGTGAGAGAGCAACCACCGAGTTGTATCTGGCACTGGTAAGGGTGTGTTTTATTAAGTATCCGGTTCTAGTTGTCATGAGGTCGGAATACAACTCCGGGTCGTCCTTTTACCGAGGGACACGGTTATTCGAATAGATTAACTTCCCTGCAGGGGTGCACCACATAACCCAGCACGCTTGATCCCATTTGGCCGGACACACTTTCCAGGGTCATGCCTGGCCTCGGAAGATCAACACGTCGCAGCCCTACCTAAGCACAGCAGAGAGGTCAGCACGCCGGTCTAAGTCCTAAGCACACAGGGGTCTGGGCCCATCGCCCAATGCACACCTGCACGTTGCGAGGGCGGCCGGTGAGCAGACCTAGCAACCTCCATTGCTAAGGAAGTTGCGTTACGCGGTCCAACCCGGCGCGCGCCGCTAAACCGCTGACGTCAAGAAGGCTTCGGCTGATACCACGACGTCGAGTACCTATCACTATTCCCACGTAGCTGGTTAGTGCGTATAGACCAAATGGCCAGACTCAGATCAAATATCCAAACTCGTTAAGCGTGTTATTATGAAATAACCGCGGACAACGACCAGGGCCAGGCCACCTCTCCACTGGGTGTCTCAACCTGCCCTGTCGCTCCGCCACAACGATCCACTTGGGGGCCGTCATGAACTCAGGCCCACCACTACCTGGATGGAGCCACCTGTCCTTTCAGCCCCCACATCAAATCACTTGCGGGTACTCAATGAGCCAACCCGACTTTAGTCACATCAAGTATCATGTAAAGTATGTATTTAATATATACCCGTGACCACCACCCGAGGTGATCACAGCCCGATAGTATAGCATGGCAGACGGACAAGGATGTGGGGCCACTGATGGAATACTAGCATCCTACACTAAGCATTAGGATGGCAGGTACATGTATCAACAGTTGTAGCAGCAATGACAGGCTATGCAACAGAATAGGAGCAACCGAACAGTAACATGCTACACTACTCTAATGCAAGCAGTAGAGAGAAGAATAGGCGATATCTGGTGATCAAAGGGGGGGCTTGCCTGGAAGCTCTGCAGATGAAAGGAATCTTCGGAATCGTAGCCGTAGTCGAACACCGAAGCATCAACGGTCTCAGGGTCTATCACCGTATCGGAGTCTACCGAAAATAAGCAATGAAGGGGGAAACAAATAAATAACAGAGCAAACAATAGCATCACAAAGCATAACATGGCAAAACACGGTGCTACGTGTGACCTAACGCGGTGCTCGGTGATATAGACGAAGAGGAATAACATCCGGGAAAGTATTCCCTGTGTTAGGCATTTTCGGGCAGATGAAACGGAGGGGAATGTCGCATGTTCGGTCTGTTAGAGATGTGTGGCGGACGAACGGACCGCGTATTTGGATTCTTCTCGTCGTTCTGAGCAACTTTCATATATAAATTATTTTCATCCGAGTTACGGTTTAAAAGATATGATTTTCTAAAGTTTTTATTAATTTCTGGAATTTAATTAATTAATTTAATAGAACATTATCCAGAATAGTGCATGCTGATGTCATCATGACGTCAGCATGACATCAGCAGTCAACAGGGGGTTGACTAGGTCAAATTGACGTGTGGGTCCCGCATGTCATACACTGTTTAGTCTCACTAGGATTTAGCTAATCTAATTACTGTTTAATTAAACTAACTGGTTAATTAGATTAATTAAACAGGATTAATTCACTTAATTAATTCTCCAATTAATTAATTAATTAATTAATTATATTTTATTTATTATCATTTATTTTTATAAATTCATTTTTTTTGTGGGGCATGGGGCCCAAATGGGAATGGCCCATCTGGCCTAACGGGCGCTGGGCGAGCGATGATGTGGGCGCCCGCAAGAACGGGCGCGCCCGGGACGAATCGGGGCGTCGGGCGCCATGGTCGCCGGCGGGCACGGGGTAGTGCGCAGGGGGCGGCGGTGCGGGGCCTCGTGCTGGACGGGGCGGGGCCACCGGGCGCGGCGGGGCGGCACCAGAGGGTGGTCGTGGCGCGGCTACGCCGGTGCGGGGCGGGGAGCAGGGAAGGGGACGGCCAGGAGCGGTGGCAGGTGCGGGAGGGGAACAGGGGAAGGCGCCACCGCCGGGGCGAGCGAGGGGGTGCAGAGGGAGGGAGGAGGCTGCAGCGGCAAGTGCTCGCCGGCGTGGCCGCGGGGCGGCAGCCACAGCAAGCAGGGGAGTAGGCGGCTCGGGGGCGGGGCTGCGCGCACGGCGCGCACGGCGCGCGGTGACGCAAGGCGGGCGGCGGCCGAGGCACGGCCTCGTCGGCGACGTAGCTACTAGACGCAGAGGGGGGAATGTCACTAAGGACCGAGAGCTCACAGGAGCTCGGAAGCATGCTTGTAGACGATGCAGTGGTGGCGATGGGTCGACGAGGATGATGGCGAGCGACGAGGGGGGGCTCCGGCGAGGGAGAGGCGGGGCAGTGCAGTCCGGCGACGGCGTGGGGTCGGCGACGAGGCGAGGGAGAGGACGGTGGCTAGGCACGGGCGACTGCGAGCTGTGACGCGGCGACGGGGGCGCCGGCTGCCATTGGGGCAGAGGCGCGGTCGGGGG